>JANFCV010000051.1:1277000-1915500 GCA_024500475.1 Phthorimaea operculella | reverse complement strand
AAAGTGATTTTGTCGCTGAGAACCATAAGGATAAGACTTTTGTCCCTGTTTGGCAAAAAATGACGCCTGTGCGCGCCTATTCTAGGGTATCTATATATATCTTTACACATTTTGTTTGTTTACCTACCGTCGAGATGCACTTATATTTTTACCTTACCACGATAGACTCAGTTCAGTACCTGACTATATCGTGTGAAAAGTGATCTAAATGTGACCAAATATCTAAATAGTGACTAGCAGCCCGTTAGCGGTTTCACACGCTGCAACTCGTTTTCCCGCGAGAAAAAGGCTTTTTTTACAAAAAACCGCATCCGTTTCGTGGTTTAGGAGGAGTAAGCGATTTCCACGACAGACAGATAGACAGTGAAACGCAAAAAGCGACTTAGTTTTTACTATGTGATGAATGATGATAATCATTTTTGAGTGCGACGAAGGGACGAAGTGGAACCCAAAGTGGCGAACAGGGAACAACTCGCTTTCTGACTTGTGACGTGCGCGTTCGGAAGATATTGTTTACGTTTAATCTTTCGCTGTTGGTTTAGATTAGCCAATTTTCTTTGAAACGGTTTGCTGCCGAATTCGAGATTAAAAATATTTGGCAAATCCGAAGTAGGTACCTAAGTACTAATAATTTATTGTCGAATAATTTATTAACCTTTAAATATGTATTTATAAGTAGGTACTATTTAGGTAGGTTAACTCAACTTTATTCTTTTTTTTCATTAATTTCAAGGTAACAAATATTAAAAAACTTCACACAGTAACAATATGTAAAAAAGCAACTAGGTACCTATACTTATACGCAAGTTTAAATCTGTCACTACAAAACTGATCGTCAAACTCAGCAGGGCGACCCCACATTGTCGTGTTAAAAATAAATATTGTTCATCATACCGACGTCATTAATATTGTACGTGATGATGAGTTATTATAGCCCTTAGAGGCAAGCTCCACAGAGACATGAAATCTGTCATACAAGCGATTGTCAGCTGTTAAAGATGCGAAACGCGTCTCATTCATCACGTGTGTAGCTTTGTTTCTTTGTTTCATCTTTTTATACCTAATTGTATATGTATAATCGGGATCTCGGAAACAACTCCAACGATTTTCCCGAAACTTCGTAAATAGTGGTTTTCGGTTGCGATAAAAAGAGCAAGGTAGGTTTCATTTTCAAAAAGTCGTTGCTTCACATCTTCTTTGTTTTTTTTTGTTAACTAAGAGTGACACATGTTGAAAAGCCGAGCTATCTCGGTCATCCAGGTACTACATTTTTATATGGAAACTGTTTTTAGCGTCACGATGTCGCACATCTCACGTCTCCGATGATCACTTGTTAGACAAATGTCATCTTACGTCTCACGTCTCTGTGGAGCTTGCGCCTCAGCCGTCATCCGCCGGGTGTTAAAATAAGATGACCTAAACGAAAGCACATCTGTTTTTTAATACGCAATCTTTTATATGTGGTTTTGTAACTATACTCTAGGTATTCACGATAAAGAACTGGTACCAAATTGTCATTCGTCCCTATATGGGGTGAAATTTTACTAGTGACCGATAGCGAAAACTCAGAACCGGCTGGTGAACAACTTTCCCCAAGGAACATAGGTCGAAATAAGAAAAAAATTTTTGAGCTTCCCATACAAACTTATCGATCAGCTGATTTCAATTACTATGGGCGGTCCAAAATTTTTATTGTATTTTGATCTATGTTCCTTGGGGAAAGTTGTTCCTTGTCACCAGCCGGTTTTGAGTTTTCGTTATAGTGAAATTTCACCCTATAGATACTATAGTTAGTGATGGTACATGATAGCCGATGTGGCGCAATGGTTAGTATGACGGTATGACTGCCTGCCACGCAGAAGGTTCCGGGTTCAATTCCCGGTAGGGTCACTCAAGGGTCACTCACATAGTTGGTATTTATCACTTTTTGAATTAGTTCCCAGTCTGGTTAGGACAATAAACAGTGTTTCTATTTCTCGCGGTCACACATAATAATATATTTGAACGGGATTCTTACCGAGATAATTATATTATTTGTTTGCACTGTCCGATATTTCGACCATATTTCATTATCACCATCATCACAGAGCATTATATGTTCTTAAAGTCGCGAATTCGCCTCTTTACAAGACCGCGCAAGTCTGGTCGTTGTGCTGCCAAAACCTCAAATTGAGAGGATTCGATGTTGCACCTTTTCATGTGTCTCTTCTGAGCATCTTTAAATCAAGTAGATGCGTTAAGAAACAAAAAACCAGTCTGCGGTAATTTTAAAATAGTATTTTGCTCTAAAAATCTACCATCTTGAATCTATAACTTTTATCATAGCCAGTGTCACTCGTGCCGCTGAGACGAATGTAACGACAATCGAAAATCCAACTATTTGTTTGGGTTGTAGCCCGTGAAAAAGAGTTTTCTTGTCCACATACATACACACATACATACATGCATGCATAAATACATACATACTCTCTAAAAACATAACCCTCCTTCTGAGGCAGTCGGGTAAAAACTAAACCCAACCGAGAGAGTTTGCCTAGAGTCTGTTTAGTCCAGTGATCCAGTATCAATACTTCAGTCCTACCTTCGCATGTTGTAGATCACCGGCACAAGATAGAGAGTTTACAGAAGGATCACTCGACCCTATTTAGAATTTTCGCGATTGTCATCCTGTTACATAGCCAGGCCTGCTAGATTCAATACGAGGACAAAATACATCTCAAAATCTGATAAGTAATATGATTCTGAGCTGATTTAAACTCAAGAAATATGACGTTCGTGTTAACCATTTACTTGGTTACCTGAAGTTCCTCTGGGATTTCAGTTCGTTTCAGTAAACGCCAGTAAGCGTCTAAATCCTCACTAGTAAAACAAAATAGGCCTTTACCAGATGGATCACTCAGTACTAGCGACCATTTTGACGCTTACTGGAAAAAAAACTGGAAAAAACCGGAATCTCAGGGAAAGTCAAGGTAAATAAGAAGGTGGTTGACACGAATGTCATATTTATTGACTTTAAAATTGGCTCAGAATCATACGACGTTCTTTGTCAGATTTTGCTGTTTTGAGAGATTTTTGACAGTAGCAACCCTGGCTATGTAACAAATGCCAATCGCGAAAATCCGAAATAGGGCCGAGTGAACCTTCTGTTGTGCTTGTACTGAGTGAGCCATCTGTAAAAGCGCCCCGCACGTTGTCTGCTTGGTTTGTGTCACCAGTATCAATCCCTCATTGTACCGATTAGCTAAATCCTCACCATTCTTTTTCACTTTGCGCAGTCGGACAAACGGCACTTGGTTCGAATCCAACTTTGCTTTTACGAGTTCACTGCCTCCGCGTGAGGGTAGTTAAAGTTTTTTAAAAACGCGTTCCGGGAACCGCTCCCAATCCGTCCGTCAGGTGGTTAGAAGTTACTTTTTAGAGTTTTTAAAGCCGACAACTTTTCTTTTTCTGTATGAGTGCTGCTTTCAAAACACGGCCTTTTTAAACGGTTTAATATTACTACTGGAACATTAAAATTAAAACTCTGTTTTCAAGTAACAAAAGGATTTCGAAAACATTTTTATATAATTTTCAACGAAAATTTCTATTTTCATGTCAGCAGCCTTAGTAGGTTTCCTCTCAGTTCCGTGTGACCACAAAAATACCATCTGAACTTTAGGAAATGTATTTACAGAAATAAACCCTAATTGAGTTTAGATTGTTTATACTTAGAACAACTTTGTTCGTGGTTCTCGGAACTTTGAGAAGTTTGCTAACTCTAAAGCTATTTCTAATCTTGGTTGTAGCGAAAGAAGCTTATGACGTCTGACCAGCTCATTGCTTAATCCAAATTCCAGGTAAGTAAATACAATAGCATTTTTTTACCTTGTTTCATGAAAGCTTGCAAAACTTCACTCTAAAAAGTTGTTCTAAATCAAAAGAATTATTTAAACAACAAATTATACTGGTTTATATTTGAAGAACTCCTTACTCGCTTTTTATAGGGTTGACCTAAAGAAGTCGTAAATAATTCAGTGAAAAATAAACTTTTAAATGGAGAAACACCCCATTTGTAGAATTTTGATGAAGCTTATTTTCATATGTCTGTGTATCTGTTTATGATAGTTGGTTCGTAAGTAAATAGTATAGTACAGTTGCCTGTTTTTAATTCATTGTTAGAAATAATAGGGGTAAGAATACGACATCATCATGATAAGGCGGGAATCACATGTAACGTTCGTTGTTGCTATTTTAGCGCAGCGTTCCGCATACGTACGTTAAGAAAACGCAAATTCCCGCCTTAACCCGCGTGTTATGACAATTGCCATACATTACGCATCCGCCTGCTACCCAACAGCCGAGTACATACGAAATTCATTTAAATATCAAAAATAGGTATTAAAACAGCAAAATCTGATAAAAGAACGTCTTACATAATTTGAGCCAATTTTAATCCAAGAAATATGACGTTCGTGGCAAGCATCTTCTTTGAGTTCCTTGATTCCAGTTTTTTCCAGTTCAAGTAGGTAAGAGTCAAAATGAAACCTTTTTCGGGCGTTTTGGTTCTCTGTGGTCAAAATCATATCTGTTAGGCCCAAACTCCACAGAGAGGACAAGGAAAGGACATAGGACGTAGGGCATGACGTTTGACGTTTGACATCGCGACGTTTCCATACAAAATGTACGAAAAAGTATTTTTGCCCCAAGCTCCACAGAGAGGACATAGGACATGCCCTACGACGCTTGACGTTTGATATCGCGACGCTTTGGCGACGCTTGGAAACGGTTTCCATATAAAATGTATGAAAACGTATTGACAAAGGCACACACAAGCGTCGCATCTATGACAGCTAGCGTCAAAAATTAAGAAGAATGTTTGACGATTACTTGTCTGTCAACTGTCATTCTTACGTCCTATGCCCTTCGTCTTTTTGGTGGAGTTTGCGCCAAAGGCACACACAAGCGTCGCCAAAGCGTCGCTTCTATGACAGCTAGCGTCAAAAACTAAGAAGAATATTTGACGATCACTTGTCTGTCAACTGTCATTCTTACGTCCTATGCCCTCGTCTTTTGGTGGAGTTTGCGCCTAAATTCGCTAATTTGTGAGGCATCGATGGATACGTCTGTCAATTCGTGACGTAAAACTAGGGCTTGACTTCCGGAATTCCGGAATTGGCTCAATTCCGGAATTCCGGCTAACCCCTATATCGTTTTCAATTCCGGAATTGACGAAATCAATATCGAAATTTCGATATTACGAAAAAATATATTTTTTCATACAAAAACAATACAACATATACTTTATTGCACATTAGATACAAAATATTACAAAAGGGTTTAATTTACATTACTTAACTCAGTCTTTGCTCGTACAATGCGTAACTAGAACACTAAACTGTTCGATATTGGTATTTTTTTA
Source organism: Phthorimaea operculella (assembly GCA_024500475.1). Classification (NCBI taxonomy): domain Eukaryota; kingdom Metazoa; phylum Arthropoda; class Insecta; order Lepidoptera; family Gelechiidae; genus Phthorimaea; species Phthorimaea operculella. The sequence goes on along the minus strand of JANFCV010000051.1, from coordinate 1,910,102 downwards.
TTTGTCTTTGGCTAGTTACAAGAAAAGGGTAGCAAATGTGATATTGAATCAAAATAGGATTGAAGTAAACTTTTTAACTGTAAAAGTATCTACTGAGTGAGTGTTTTCTACTGTTTCATGGCTAAGTGGTTTGTTTGCGATGAGTTTACTCCATATGTTTACATACAGTATATAAAATTAATATTAAGGAAACTCCAGGTCTCTTTAAATACATATTAATAAGTAAGTACATAAGATTCTTTGAGACTGTTTGTTTCTAAATTAATTAAAAAATACCTTACTTTAAATTGAACAATCATAATTTCTGACTTATTCTAAAGATTTTTTTATAAAGTCATGGTAATGTGGTGAATGTCTTGCTTGAATAAGCCGGTATGGCTTAGCAATAGCATCACCCCATTTCTTTCCTGTGGCTGTCGTAAGAAGCGACTAAAGGACTAGAGGGTTTCATGTGTATTGCAATTTTAGGCGACAGGCTGACAACCTGTCGCTATAGCGATTTACGACAATAGCTAAAACAACCCTCAAAGATATTTATCAGACGTGGCGATAACGACCGTATTTTTACGGCCGTTGACGCTCTGCCTACCCCGCAAGGGATTTATCCCTTAGCGGCGCACAATTAGGCGGCTTGGAAGCGGCGCACACTATTGTGCGCCGCTTCCTCGTGGTCCTACAAGGCGCCCCCGCGTAGTTATACTGCACGGCAAACCCATTCAATTCAATTTTGAAAAAAGATGAATTTTGAGCTCCTAATTCCGGAATTCCGGAATTCCGGAACTGGAGAAGCGAATATCGAAACTCAATTCCGGAATTGAAAAAACGTCCGATAGTCAAGCCCTACGTAAAACGTATCGCTGCGTATTTGTACGAGAATAAGGTGGAAATTCGCTGTTTTCTAACGCATACGTTACGCACCGCTAAAATAGCGAATCACTGTAACGGACGTTACGACGTGTGATATCCGCCTTAAATTGGTCGAAATTTTCACTGCCAAGCCTACTTTGTTTGAAATTAATTGAAAATTGTAAAAGATCACGGTAATTTTTACACCGAATTATGTATTGGTATAAATAAACTTTTTAATCAAATTTATTTTTTGTTGGTACTTTGGTAAATTCTCAACTTGAAATTACGTGAATATTGAAGCACTCTCTAAAACCACTAGAACCACCAGTGAAATAAAAATTAGAAAAACATAAGTCCTCTAGTTGCACTAGTGGTCCCAAGTGGTCCTAGATGTTTCAGTTTATCCTAGGTAACCCTCATATTAAATTTTTAATATTGTAGTATGTAACCAAACCAAGAAAGTAGGTAACATAGGTATGTAGATTCGTAAAATTTAATATGCTTGTCTCTGAAAGTAAAGTTTTCATAATGTTTCCCTTTTTTTGTCCTGTTCAGCAACAATCTTATAACCATGTATCTTCTTAATTTTCTGTGCCTAGTTTTCACTATAAAAATGTCGGCGTAAGTTTATCTTCACTGTGAAGTCGGTTAGTTTTTGCAATGACTTATATTAATAAAATTACGCAAGCAAAAATAAATCTCTATTAAAATCTCCGCGGGCAAGTTATTTTATCGTATTACGGTAAAATTGTCTGGGTCTGGCGTTCTAGACGCAGACGGAACGCGAGCTGCAGAAAAGGAAGATGAATTTTCCTATGAAATTTGCGCAGTAATTACAAAATTACCGTTAGGTAACTTAAAAGATTTTTCATTTTTATTGCAAAATAACTGCAGACTGAAAACACTTTTTTTTACTATTGCGGTATTAATCCTCTTACCTGTAGGTAATTGAGTAAAACGGCGGCGAGGCAAGAAAACATTGTATAAAAACATATTTTGAAAAAGGTTTCAGCGCAGCGTAGTGCAGTCCGCTACTTGACTGACAGGTCAAATGAGCGTCTTTTTAAAAAGCTCTGAAACGATTTTGGTTGTGGTCAAAAAACTTACATTTTTATTAGTTTTTAGTTTGTTATTTCTAACTTCTAATATTTTGAAAAAGGATGAATGAAGTTTGTACTAATTTTGGACATTAGTTTTAAGCATACATCTTTTGTATTTTATAGACGACCCTGTCAAGTAGCGAGTTGCTTTAACTTCTGAGTTCGGTATATTTTTCGGTATGTATGTAGGTATACGAGTACCATCGACGAGTACCTCCTAAATTCTTTGTCGCAGGATTACAGCCTACGGCTTGACATAAATGTTGACGTAGTGTCGTTAGCTTTGTCTTTGCTGTGCGAGTGACACTGGCTATCAACTGGCTATATCCAAATTTTAGAACTTCAAAATGGAGGATTTTAAGTGCAAAATATTACTTAGAAATTACTGCAGTCGCGTTTGTAAATTATGCTTGTTGTGTTATTCGCTCTGTGAAATAAGCGGCTTGTCTTTATTTACCTACAACAAAATTATAAGTGAAACAGGTACTATTCAGAAAACTCGTGAGGCTGTATCAAATATTTAGTAAGAACATCTCGTGTGATGGCTCTAACTACTCTACGTACATTTGGGAAAGCAATCATTCTTTCTAATTAGTCCACCACTTCTAATTGTTCCCCAGCTACATTTATCGTCTGTCTCGCACTTGTGCCCCCGGCATCAGCTAGAAAGGGAGGGGTGTAGTATTAAGAACTGTGGAATTTTTATTAGAAGGGCCAAGTTGAAGAATGCTCCGGGAGGCCGGGAACAAAGAGGAAGGAAGTACGCGTCTCGTATTAGGCATGTCGTGTGCAATCGATCTAAGGTCGCCTACATATATCACGCCTATAGGTATCCCTTGTTAGGTAGGCAGAGCGTAAACGGCTGTAAAAAAAAGCGGCCAAGAGCGTGTCAGACACGCCCACAAATAGGGTTTCGTAGTCAACGTTTAAATATCAGGTTTTTCAGCATTACAAACTTAATTTTGTTGCTCGTTTGTTAGCAGCAGTATGATGACCAACCGCAAATAGAAAAACTCCATTTTTTCTGAAATCTTTAAGGGTACAATATCCGTTATAGTTTTCATTGTAACTTCAGATTATAAGCCATATTCCATATTTATTTCAAATTTTTAACGTTTATACTTTAGAAGTTACAGCTGGAACAAATTATGGGTCAAAAACGCCCTTTTTAAAAGCAAATATCTCGTGACAGAAACATTTGAGTGACTTTGTTTCAAAGAAACCTCCCCTTAGTTTTAAAAGACCTATTCAACGATACCCAACTCAATATTACAGAAGAAAAAAAAAATTTTTGCCCCCCTTTCACTTGTATGGGAGGGGGTCCAAAAAATATTTAGTATAATTTTTTCTCAACATTTCTATATTTGGGTCAACACGATCTATCTTCTCACCAAATTTCATGTCGATAGCTCTAAAATTGACGAAGATATGAGGGCGCGGCATACAGACAGACAGACAGACAGACAGACAGACAGACAGACAGACAGACAGACAGACAGACAGACATGACGAAACTATAAGGGTTTCTAGTAGACTACGAAACCCTAAAAACGACCATTTACGCCACGTCTGACAAAAGTTTGAGAGTCACTTAGAAGACTTTGTATCACCATAGCGACAGGTTGTCTACCCGTCGCCTAGAATTGCAATACGAATCTACCCTTAAATCCCTTAGTCGCTTCTGATACCCACGGAATGATATAGGGTGATGCTATTCTAAGCCGGCACCATACGGCAAGGCACGTGTTAGCCAAGTCGTGTGCAATCGATCTAAGGTCGCCTACTCCGACATATACAGGGGCACGTTCAAGCAGCCGTCTTCCGTCGCGCCCTTTTATAAATAAATAGCCCTGTAGGTATGTATAGCTAGCATGCGACCCGCTACATAGATTTTCTCTACATCTTTATGTCAAAAGACTTCACTTGTGATAAATTCCATACGATTCGACACATTTTTGTCTTCTCGCGCGCCAAATAAGTCTCTCTATAATAAAGTGCTATTGCAAACCATACTAGACGATACACACAGCGCCATCTAGCCCAAAACTAAGCAAAGCTTGTATTATTCCACTGGAAATTGACAACTGATTACAAACATTTTTTTGTAAATACCTCAATATGTACACAATATGTACAATATGTTTTATGTGGACTAAACAAAAATATTAAAAAATTGACATGCCGAATATTTTTGTCGGTCGGAATTGAAACCACGACCATGGGCAAGGCAAAGGTACCTACTATCCGCTATGCTATGCTATCGGGTTAATAAGAGCCTTACCACAAAAAAGTTAGACGCGCGTTGATCGCGTGTTTAAAATTGAACTTCATACAAAAAAACGCTGGACACGGATTCAACGTGTGTCTAACTTTTTTTGTGGTTATTCTATGATTGTTCGTTAAACTGCGTTTTGGAGTAGCTGGTAGAAAAAATCTCCTGTAAGGCGTCCTAAAACACGGTTTTATGAATATCATCGGGACAAATAAGTACCTATTAGGTGAAACAGCATGAACGTGCCCCTAGAGGCGTATTCTGCGTAACCACATTCGGTTGCGTTGCGACTGTCTACAACGAGTGGTCTAACCACTCGTATTATACGTTCTACCACTCGAATTTGTTTATGTAGAGTAGTAGAACGCGCGATAGAAAGTGTGTGAGTGACGTTACGACGCGACAGCCCATGGAAAGCTTTTGTATGCCAAAATACCGAAAACTGGATCGAAAATTTTACCTGTAAGGACTTCCCACACAACACTCTCTAACTCCCACAAATTTCGTGATGGCTGACTGTCGAAATCGCTTTTTTCCAGTTTCATAAAGTTGGTCAATGAGAAGTAATCGAAGTAATTGATCTAATTACTCGAGTGCAAAAAAATCGACTCTAGAATTTAGAAACATCGTGACAAACTTGAAAAACTTGATAAAATATCGTCAAAATATGCCTAGAGGTAGGTAACCTATATTTTGACGAAATAAAAGTTGGCACAAAAAATTATTTTGACGGTCCATCATGCGCACCTTGATGATTTCGCTCTTTTGAAATGATTTCACATAAGAATACAGGGTGATATAAAATAAATAAAGCTGAAAGGAGGTCAAGGTTCTCATGAAACTGAACAACTTTCTGCATGGAACATGGGTGGACGAAATATGAAAAAATATTTGATCCTCCCATACAAAATTGCCGATCAGCAGATTTTTAGTTAACAATGGGAAGAAAAATATTTTTTTCATTTTTCGTCCCATGTTCCATGGATAAGTTGATCTGTTTCATGAGTACCTTGAGCTTCTTTTGGCTTTATTTGTTGTTTTGTAACACGTTGTAATACGTTTCTATGAGTATACTCGAGCGATACCTGTTTTTCGCCTTTTCACTCAAACGTATTTCAATGTTTTCTTCCCAAATAATGTATGTAAAAATTTTATCATTTTCAAATAATAAATTACTGGAAGATCATATGAACAATTTTCTATTTCCATACAAATTTTGAAATGCTCATAATTTTCTTCCAGTAATTTTGGCATTCCACGAAAAAGTGAACTTAGTTCGTTACGTGACGTGTATGGGAGCACCCACTTAAGCATACAAAGTTTCAGGAGTTGTTGAACCCTAATGCTGTTTAGTTACTTTTAATACCTTAATTAGATTATTCATGTGTCTCACACGGAAATATTAGAAATTAGGGAGTCACGTACCTACTGACATTTTTGTGGAATAACCAAAATTATTTTTTGAGAAATAAACAAGAAATAAAGCAACAAATAGGGCCATGCATGCAAAAAATTTGTCGGTTTTTTATTCTTTAATGTAATGAAAAAAGAATTATATCTGTACATGCATGCATTATTCGGAAAGAAAATAGGGGACTACGTTTGTATGAAAATCACCGCTCGTGAAAATCGTCTTAGGTCCTTATTTTTAGTAATTTATTAAAATCGAAAACCTCCATTTAGGGGCCTAAACTGTAGAGCTGTAAAACTGACATAGGTAACGGTACCACCGAATGGAAAAGTAAGCAATGGAAGAAAATAGCGTGCCATAGTGCAGTTAAAATATTATGCCAGTTAGGAGTTGAGTTACTCCGTAAAATTCCACCACTTCTGAAATTATTTCATGGTGCATTTTTTGACGGAAGCTAGGCGCGGCTGCGGGGGGAAGTGGGAGCAAGGCGGCGGGCGGACTATTACGTCACTTTCACAGTACGGTTGAAATTAGATCAGTGGCTCCGCCGCGGCGCTACGGACGTACCGCTCGCGCGCGCTGCAGCCGGAAATTCGAAATTTAAAGACGCAAAATGTAGCGCTTCCTTCTTCAGCGGGCGTCCCGACCGGCCGGTTCCTGTTCGGAGTTCAACTCGAAAATGTAAGTCTTGAGCACTTTTTTTTTGTTAAGCTTTTTGTTGTAAAACTTTGAGCTTTTTTGCAGCATTCGTTCGAATGCTGTCGGTTTGATTTTGTATGGTTGTATTTAAAATTTTGTTCCTTTTTTTGGACTTCTGTTTTTTTTTATTTCGTTACTTAGAATTGGCCATGAAGTAGCCTCCCTATTTTTTACAACACATTGTGCTTTGTGGTTAACGGGACGAAATCGTAAATAATTTATGTTCTTGGGAAATGACACTTGTGGCGCAGCCAAGGTGGTCTGCTAGAAAAATACTTATTAACTTAGAAAATATAGCTGTAGGGAATCATAAAATATTAATAAAGAAAACCATAAATTTTCTGGTAGGTGAATAGGTAAAATATTCAGTTTGATCGAATAATTTACGTAAAATAAGTTTTTTAACTTTTATAAAATCCAGAATGTCAAACGCGCGAAACAATAGGAGGTGAAATTAAATAAGTAATTTTGACCTTTCTTTGTTTGCCTTGAGGTGCCTATATGCCTGATTTTGGCATAATCTCGTAATCTGTCATACTACCAGACCATTACATCATAATAATTATAAATCAAAAAGCCGAAATAAATAAAAAAACTATATCGATTATATTTTACACAAGATTTAATTTGGCTAGGGCATCGGTAGCAAACAAAAACTTTGTCATTGCAGAGCCTTAAAAAGCCTTATTTTCATTATTAAATGTGGGAAAAGTATTAAAAATATTTCAAGCTCGTGAAATTTAACAGCTTTTCTCAAGGCACATATATCGATATAAATATGCTCACTGATAAAAAAAAATGGACGGCCTGTACAAAAAACTTAATCGGGTAACAGATATTATATTTTCATGTTTTTCATTGGTGCGATGCGATTTTGTGTATTTTTCATGTCAATTTTGCTTCGCGACAAATAGGGTGGACATACCAGTCACGGACCAGTTTTTTCTACCATACCAGAATCTAAAGATATTTTTAAATGTCAAAATCTTATTAAACTATTATGAAAATCCTGTTATTGTAACATAATAAATTGGGTTCTAACTTAAATGCGAAATGACTCTATGACTGGTGTCTGGTTTGGGACTGGTACTATTGCAAGGAAATCCACCCATTTAAGGGGTCAACTTATACTGGTTTTAAATAGTATTTATATAAAAACACAGTATAAGTTGGTCCCTTAAATAAATGGGTGGATTTGTTGGCGATAGTACGTCTACTCTATTTGACTAAAATTCTCATTTTTCTGCGCTTGCTGCGTTGGCGATTTTTTCATACCTATAAGGCAGGAAACATTCTTAAAGTCCGTTTCTGCGTTATTTTTGTCCAGTTCTATCGGATGCGCTAGAAAAATACGATATTTCACCTAATTTTTATACAAATACGGTTAATGTCAAACGGTTTGTCAGACGCATCCGCTAGTGCAAAAATATTGCATAACGCTGCGTCGATAGGTGCGTCTGTCAAATCGTTTGACGTAACCAAACTTGTATGAGAATAAGGTAAAAAATTCGTAACGTCCCGAATGCGTTACACAGCGCAAAAATAATGCACAGACGGATTTTACGTGTGTATCTCGTCTAACTTTCTTGCAATGACACCTGTAAGATAACGAGTATCTACACCATTTTTAAGTGTAGGTTTGTGTTTAGGTATGTAGGTATGACATTAAAATAATAATTTTCTTAACATAAATAACAAAAAACAATTTTTAAAATTCTACCTCTGTTTCTGAAGAGTAAAAGAGGACTTAATGTGACGGTATCGGTAAAAATATCTGGCTACCACTCAACTTATAAAAAAAAAGTTATTAAACTTATAAAAAAAAGAAAAGTTCTTCCCGAGTAAAAAAAATATTTTCGGTTCTAAAAGCTGTTCTTTTAGATCGCGTTTAGCGCCATCGTGGTCTCGGAGTTTTTATACAAACGTATTCTCCTGTGATATTTCCGAATACTGCATGTAGGGAGCCGTAATACTTTTTTATTATTCTCTCTCTCTCTTATTATTAAATTAAGGCCTACAAAAGAATGCTCTTCCTTATTATTTTTCGAAATATTATGACAAGAAGAAAATGAGAGCGATTTTCTTATTCAATAGAAAAATAAATCGTTTTTCCGATTTGTAACTAATTTTATACAAAACAATAGCTTCGTACCAATAGTAGGTATTAATTTAATTAAAAAATGTTAGGGGCTTGTCTATATTTAAAAAGCCTTAATTTAAATAAAAAAGAAATTATTTCTTTACAAGCATAATTGATTTTATGGAGAAGTCGAGACGTATTTTTTAGGATTGGACATTACACTTATGGCCCGGGGACCTTGAAAGCTTCACCTAACTATTTGGTGGGGAGACATATTCGTAACATGAATACCTATTATAAAACAATTTTTAAAAATCTTATTTATTTTTAGGCAGGGGGGTAAAAAGAAAACTTTAAAATTACAATGATCAATCGTACGACTTTATTCGTATAACTTTGGATTTGTGACGTGTCGGAATAAATATTTAGCCACCTCACATAACAAAAAATAAAGTGAAAGTCAATTAATTAAAAAAAAAAATATTTAGAAAAGTCATTCGGCCTGTAAAAAGAACGTCGAACGACATTTGGCCCTACAAGCTGTTCTTTTACTACGATCGCAATATGGCGTATATGCAGCAGTTAAGTAGCGGAAGTGATTTTTAGGGTACCGTACCCAAAAGGTCGAAACGGAACCCTATTACTGCGACTTCGCTGTCTGTCTGTATGACATACGGCTTTATCTCTTAAACCATGATAGTTAGAGTTGTCACAGATGTCGTATTTCTGTTGGGACATTAACAACAAATGCTAAGAATTATAATTTAATATAAATTAAATTTAATTAAATTAAAGGTACATGATATATTTTTTTTTATTTTTAGCTGGACATGCATAATATTGCATTAACAAAAAATACTAAAAACAAAACTAAAGTAAAATTAAGGGAGGCTTTTACACTTCCACTTCCATACAACAAACCGACTCGGTGTCCCACACGAAGAGAGAGACAACAAAAAGTTATTTTTATTCACAATGGTATGGCACTCCTCGTTCGCGAGTCCAACTCCCTCTTGTCTGTTTTGTCGTATTGACGAGCAATGGCGTGGGTGCACCGAGCGGACCTCACAAGTAATATTATGTCATATTCTGCTCGTCTTTGTCAATTCAGTTTCCGCTACTGCATCTTTTCAAGTATTTTGCCGGATCCGGCATGTTGTACTAAGTTTAAGAAATCCTACGCTAGTACTGTGACACACGTGGCGGCTTTAAATTGCGGCTGTCACTGGTTGTCATTCGTACCTATAGTGGCCGTTACAGCTTGACCACGCTAAGTTGAGCAATGGAAACAAAAGAGTAGCGATGCAGTTTTTGCGGAGCTAATCCGAAAATCGGTAGTACCGGTTTCAACCCTCTTCTACCGATTGTAACACAAATTATTCAAGTTACAAAAAAAATTAAAAGGAGATGTTTGGCATAAAGATTGCATTATCCATGTCTTTACACTTATTATTATGCAAAAAAAAAAGAATATTTTTCAATTGCATTTCCTAATCTGCGGTGTTTTGAAGTGAAATATTAGATGGACTAAATAATAATTTGGATTAAACCAAGCGTATTAGTTGGTGAAAATATGAATCTTCCAAATCTACCGGTTTATTGTGTCTATAAACCGGTACCTACCAATTTACGATTTGGACAACGTTTTTGAAGATTTTTGACATAAACATAAGGCCCTTTTTCCACTACTCCGATCCGTAACCGGATATCAGATGTAGCGATCCGAAAAATATCGGAATTCCGGTCACCGCTTTACCACCTATCCGGTAAAAACCGTACAGTTAAGTTTCATTATCTCGACAGACTCGGACTCGGACGGACGACATGGTAGAATGTACAATTGTTTTAAAACATGCATAATTTTTGTACAACACCATTTGTTCGGGAAATTACAGTTTCGCTAAAATCCGGATACCGGTGTAGTGGAAAAGCGAATATAGTATTTCAATTGATTTCTAAATCGGATTGGATATTATCGTATACCGGATCGGAGTAGTGGAAAAAGAGCCTAAAACTTGAAAGTGCGGTAGCGATGGCAAAAAAATAATGAGACTCTTGAGGGTCTATGAAACTATAGAAAGTTACATAGATTAATACCACTTTTGGACCCGCATTGTGCAGATGATAAAAGTATATGTTTACGGTCAGAAATATTATTTAAATTAGGATTCAAAATTCTTCTAATTGCTGATGAAACTTGGAAATGAACCAAACACTTATCTACTTGAAAGTACAAGGAATTTTCAATCTAAGAAATCCATAACTTTAAGTATATTCCGAATATGTCTAACTTAACCAAGCCTTTTTGGTCACAAAATGACTTGACAATTGACACATGCATAGAAATATAGACAGGGACAGCTAGAAGACTTACTCCGGAACAAGAAGTGCGGTCAACAGCCGTAACGGATGCTCCATACATCTTGATACTGTCAATACCTATTTTTCAATACGACCTATTCAATTGTAAGTGGAATTAAAAGAATTTGGGCATACAATTTTTGACCTTAATGACATTTATCAAATTTGAGTATTTTAGAGATGATGTAACATATTTATCGAAGAATTTTAAAAATCCAAGACATTTTGAAAATTGTCAATAAGGTTCAAAATCGTTTGCACCACTTTTTTGCTTTATAATCGGTAGTAGAGTCAATAAACACCGTGCAAGCAATTTTCGACCTTATTGACATTTGACAAATTTTCATATAGTATAGATGTAGTAACATATTTAACAATGAATATCAAAATTCCACGGCATTCTGGAAATTGTCAATAAGGTCGAATATTGCTTGAACCACTTTTTTTGCTTTAAAATCAGTAATAGAGTAAAAAATATGGTGCAAGCAATTTTCGACCTTATTGACATTTGACAAATTTCAATATTGTAGAGATGTAGGTATAGAAAAATTTCAAAATTAGGGGAATTCGGAGGATTGTCAATAAAGTTGAGAATCGCTTGCATCAATTTATTTGCTTTGAAACCGATATAATGGAGTAAAACAATTATGGTACCCGCAATTTTCAAGTCCTCTATCAATCTTTCGGCGTTCATTTTTTCTCTCCGTTACGTCATAATCCCCTAAAAATTACACGTTTCCCAACTTTAGAAATTACAATCTGTGGCACAAAATAGAGAGTTTACAGAAGGTTCACTCGGTCCCATTTCGGATTTTCGCGATTGGCATTTTGAATGTTTTTTTTTTTTTATTTCTACCTATGTTTTTGGAGAAAGTTGTTGAGTTTCATGGACTGATTCACCCCTTAAAATATTTGCAGTATTTTTTTTTACATACCGTATTGTTACATGGACGGATATAAATAATAATAATGTTAACCATAGTTACATATATAGTGAACTTTTTTGCTATCCGTACCACATTTTTTGCAGTTGACAATTAGTTTGATGTCCCTGATTGTCTAAATAGCCTGGTGTACCTGTACCAACCGCATTATCGTCCGTCCGGTGCTAAAATGTTAGTTTCAAAAATGTTTTTAAATCGACAACATAAAGATATACTTCTCGTCAGCTTTGTCGTTAAACCCGGATGTTTGAAACCTAATCGCGGCTTAGCTTACTGTCTTAAAAGTAATTGGATTTCAGCTCAATGATTCTACTTTATTAGGGCAAAAACTGTTTTAGTCGAAAAAAAATTTTATATCGGGTTTTTTATTTAGAACGCCCGAAAATTGCTTATATTTTGTTTAAGAGTAACAAAACTGTATCAAATATAATATGAATATTATACAGGGTGTTAATTTATACGCATGTCATAATTTAAGGGCAGGTTCAGTATCGACAAAGGAACATCAAAAAATATATTTAAAAGAATAATATAAAAAATAATAATTCAGCAGCCCGGTTTGCCGTCAACGGGTGGTTCGGTTGCGCACGCGTTTGCGCGAAAGTAGGTAAGTCTGCGCTCCCTTGAGCGAGATACGACCACACCTACCGCACGAGGGCTCCTTGCGACGAAGCGCTCGCGAGGCAGTGTGCGGGCGAGGCGAGGCAGGCAACTTGCGCGATCGCACGCAGCAGCTCTTAATTAAAAGTAATAATTTTTAATTTTAGAAAATATTTTTACGTGCTCCTTTATTGGCGCTGAACCTACCGTTAAACTATGACGCATTTAAATTAACACCCTGTATAACTATGATAACATCTACTTATTTTGAGTTCGACGTCGTCAGACGCATGAAAGCACACGCAGCCGCTAATACTTGCTATGTGAAGAAGTAAGTATATGTAAAACAAAAAAAGCCTGAGAATACAATGTCACGAGAATGATTGATCTACGTTTTATTTTTCAGACAGAACTAAATATGAAAAATACGTTGTAATATCACAGCAAGTGAGGAATTTTCGCTTGGAAATTATTTCGTTCTGAAATGACAAATGACTATCGGGGAAGGCATTTTTCATTTGAATGCGCTAGTTCAATATGAAAGAGTCAGCCATTTTGTAACGTGATGTGATATGGAAATGTTAATAGGGATTGGATTATTGAGACAAATTGTTAAAGTATAAATACCAGAGCCCAAAAGATAACTAAAATAGGTAAGTTGTAAATTTTGAGACATGCTTATTTATCCGTCGAAAAAGCTAGTGACAAATTGAAATTTAAGACATCTTCCACTACGTCACGAAATTATTGCGACTGAATTACCCATGCAGCTAGTCCTCATACTAGAGGTAACTTGATTACCAACTTACCACTTACCAACAGGTGAGCTATCAGACAAATGGGCCTATCTTATTAAATAAAAAAAGAACAAGTAGGTAGTTGTGTTAAAAAACAAAAAACCCGGCATCTTGAATCTATATTTTTTTAATATAGCCTGTGTCACTCGCGCTGCTAAGACGAATCTAACGACAACTTATATGCCAAAATCCAACTATCTGTTTGGGCTGTAGCCCGTGAAAAAGAATTTTCTTGTCCACATACATACATACATACTCTCGAAAAACATAACCCTTCTTCTGACGCAGTCGGGTAAAAAGAAAATGTAGGTATTTTTTCCTACAATGGAACAAAATACTGGACATTATATTTGTTATTGGACATTCTAGAGTCTATTGTGATTTACATTTACGAAGAAGTGACTTCTTGAACTGCAACGTCCTGGACTTTGGGACTTCTGCAACGCAACAGGGCTTCTTTCAGTGCATCTAATATTACATTTACCTACCATGCACTCAGGCCCGACGAAACATCACAGATCAGGCTAAGTGGTCCACCCACTTACGTGTTCTATGATTCACTCAATCTTGCCTAGAAGTTAGGCCCGGTTCACCACTGGTCTAGTTCCTCACACATTAAAAAAAAAATACTTCGTACTGTCACCTCAATATTAATAAAATAAAAGTGTTGCACCGACTCCAAGTAATTAGGATAAGGGCGGGAAGATGATGACCTCACTATTAATAAAAAAGTGTCTCAGTTCGTTATATCTAAAATTTGTGTACTACATCTATGAATAATTAATATAATTCTTGTCCCAGTTCGGCACAACATTCCTACCTTCTATTTCTATGTAGTCAGACATATCAATATCACTAAATAAAGGCAGAAAAATTAGGACAAAAATAAAAATACAAATTTTATCATTATCATCACCTTCCTGCCCTTATCCCAATTACTTGGGGTCGGCGCAACACGTTTCGTTGAACACAAAATTGTGTTGCAAAGGATTTGGCTTAATTTTACGACCGGCCGCCTACCAGACGTCAACCCTACTTGGGAATGCTTTTGTGGTAGATTAACCGCCACCATACGGTTGGCTCTGGCTGTTTGGGTCGGGTTTATCCCTCGGTCGCCTCTTACGACCCCCACAGGAAGAGAGGGGGTGGCGCTATTCTACTCTGCCGGCACCACACGGCTGAAATGAAATTTTATCATTATCATGTGACATATTTGGACACAATCATAATAGTACGGGTAAAGTGCCCTATTTTGGCGGCAAAATTTGTACCCGGTTAAAACTGTGTTTTTTAACTTTATCTTGGCACTAGCAATAAGGATCCGCCGAGTCCTAGAAAAAAAAAGCCGACTGACTCCTTCCCAGGGTACCTGAAGTGGAACACTAAGAGCCCGGCTAAACTATAGGAGATACAGAAGTTGTTCCATAGCAAAAGTTGTTCAGTATGATCGGCCGCTTCGGTTGGTACTAAAATATTGAGGATCTGGAGTACCTTATGTGGAAGACAGCGATATAAGGTAAGAAAATGACTCGATAGCAAAAAAAGGTAACATGGTCTGCCACCAGCTTCTGTAGTGTGGGACAATGAGTTAATGAAAGGCCCGATGAGCCATGGTATCAGGCATAACACTGCTAAGTGGCCTCTGAAACGTTTATTAACTTTTTTTCGCAATCTATCTTCGTATGGGACACTGAGCCTTCCATAGACCAGATGAACTCTGGTGCCAGTGTTTTTTTGGATTTTTTCGCAATGAATCGAAAGAGACCATACCTTTTACGGAATTAAAAGTATCTCTTATAAATTATTCAGCATTTTGTATTTACTGACAATCAAAGAATAACAGTCGCTAGGCTACGGGCATAGATAAAGACATGACACGTCTCCCCCCCGATTCCCTAAGGCTGCACCAAGGGTGCTGGAAGCAGCTGGTCTACATGGCGGGTCCAGGTGAGGCCGCCGTCCATCTGCAACTCGTAGTGCAACCGTCCAAGACGCCGAGCGACAGTGCCGAACTCCCACTTATGCCCCGGCGTAGTGTAGTTCCTGGCTTGCACTCGGTCTCCAGGGCCAAAGCATCTAGTGGGCTGATTCAGTCGGTCGGGTCTAGTCGAGGCGGGTGGGCGGCGGAGCATGGCGTGAAGTCGCGTCCGGACTTCCCAGCTGAACATGAGTTCATATGGTGTGGCTCCACTTGGCACTGGCGTGCTACGTAGTTTGTATTTTGTCTGTCTTAACTTTTCCTTTATGTCTCCACTTTCCCATCCTCGTCGCCAGTTTTACGGAATTAAAAGTATCTCTTATAAATTATTCAGCATTTTGTATTTACTGACAATCAAAGAATAACAGTCGCTAGGCTACGGGCATAGATAAAGACATGACAATACCTATGCTTATGGGATCAACATTTAGTGAGACATGGAGGGAATTTAAAGAAAAAAATTAAGAACACTTTTGGATTCAACGACTTTAATTTGTTAACTTATAGCGACCATACTCAAGCTTAAATAATCAACATTTTGTGACATTAATTATACAAAACAATATATACAAGTGACAAAAACAAGTAAAGTTTAATATACAATCGATCCTTCAATTTCTCCAAGCTCATTGAGATCATCATCATCCACGGTTGCCATACCTTTGTACATTACTGAGTTGGTAGAAGAAACTCCTTCACATGCTTTGCATGCCGGCGAGCAGAGTATCCCACATTTAACGCATGAGAACTTCAGAGTGGAACATCCACTTTTGCACGAGCAAAACACAGGGTGTTAATTTAAATGCGTGCCATAGCTTCAGGTAGGTTAAGTATCGATAAAAGATGCCGTAAAAAATATTGAAAATATCCCAGTAAAAATAAATATAAGTATGTTTTTTTCGGATTTAGGTACTCAAATCATTTTTTTTGAAAATTCTTTTTTTCAAACTGTTGTAGTTTAGAAAGTGCCCATGCAAGTACTTTCGTCTAAACAACTTAGATATTGAACGAATTTCGGCTGAGATATAGGCATTTGAATCAAATGTCAATAAGTAAAAAAAAATTGTGACTGGGATATTTTTCAATATTTTTACGGCATCCTTTATCGATACTAAGCCTACCCTGAAGCTATGGCACGCATTTGAATTAACACCCTGTATAAGAGCCATTATTTCATCCAGAGCTGGTGGTAGGGTAGAACGTACAGGGACCATGTCACCATTTTCACGACGCCAACCCCACTCTTCAGGATTCAGTTTGTTTCCCAGCCATTGTGGTATTTGGTGGTATGTTCTGAAAGAGTGTTGCATCGCACTAGCAGATGTAGGTGTCAGTCTCTAATTTTGCAGCAGCACGCTTTAAAGATTTGTTAAACAGTGTGTAACGATGACTATCAAGAGTGGCTTTGCTGTGTTTGGCGCCATACAGTAGCAGGAACAGAGATTCCCCTGCACTTTGTACTTCGTCCGTCGTAGCAGTAGTTTTGTTAAAAACTGCAGCACATTCTTGTAGGCTCGGATTCTTCTCGAGGAGTTTGAGGAGTTGTTTTTGCCTTTTGCTGGCAAAATGGTATAATTAGGCATACTTTACCCGTTTTATGTTGGTCGCTACAAGTTTTCAAATTAAAATCGTTGAATCCAAATGTTTTCTTATTTTTTTTTCTATAAATTCCCTCCATGTCTCACTAAATGTTGATCCTATAAGCATAGATATGATCTCTTTCAATTCATTGCGAAATAATCCAAAAAACACTGACACCCCTGACACCAGAGTTCATCTGGTCTATGGAAGGCTCAGTGTCCCATACGAAGATAGATTGCGAAAAAAAGTTAATAAACGTTTCAGAGGCCACTTAGCAGTGTTATGCCTGATACCATAGCTCATCGGGCCTTTCATTAACTCATTGTCCCTCACTACAGAAGCTGGTGGCAGACCATGTTACCTTTTTCTGCTATCGAGTCATTTTCTTACTTTATATCGCTGTCTTCCACATTAGGTACTCCAGATCCTCAATATTTTAGTACCAACCGAAGCGGCCAATCATACTGAACAACTTTTGCTATGGAACCACTTCTGTATCTCCTATAGTTTAGCCGGGCTCTTAGTGTTCCACTTCAGGTACCCTGGGAAGGCGTCAGTCGCCTTTTTTTTTTCTAGGACTCGGCAGATCCTTATTGTTAGTGCCAAGATAAAGTTACAAAACACAGTTTAAACCGGGTACAAATTTTGCCGCCAAAATGCTATTTTTGGTACTACTTTACCCGTACTATAATGTGGATACAATTTATGATGACGAACCGGGACTACGCCGAACTGGAACTAAATCTTGCATAGAGTTATAGCTGTATCCTCGTGGGTGGCGTATTATGTTATGCAGGAACTGAGATGTGCAACGCTTGCAAATAGTTTATCTATCTGCCGGCGAGTTTTGTCTTGTTAGGCAAAGGATGTCGCCCATGTTGTTTGCTATGTTTTGTCAGCAGCGTATCAACCTACCCCTTGAAATTGAAATAGGTACTATCGCCAGCAAAAAATGATAGGTACTGCTTTTTCTAAGAAAAACCAGTTAAAATTGGTCCCTTTTAGGAGGGCGAATTTTTTGGCGTTAGTTCACAATACACTATCACGCTCCGTACCTTCTTGGTGGTAGATATTTAGTTAGACGAATTCTTCATTTGACAAGTTCAGAAGATAAGAACTAAACGAATACGACAATTCTTTAGTATTGTACGTGATAAGGGTCTTAAAGTAACGTAAGTTATCTTACAAGTTCTTGACCATTAACAAACCAAAAATCTAAAATAACTTAAAACCTTTGTCAAAGTTTAGAACTTTAAATCACAATCGAACACACACTTCCTGGCATTCTAAATTCGAAATCTAAACATCGGCTGGTCATTCATCATCCGTTGTTCTAGAACGCTTTTTGAATTTGAATAAAGAACAACAGAAGAGCGTTGTGTTTCCAGTCAGTGAGGTTAGAGGTACAGTTATTTGAAAAAGTCGTTTAACATTCATTTTTCGTCAATCGGTAGATGTAGATCACTAAAACAAAAGCAAATCACTAAAACATAGGCAAATGATTTTTTGTAGATACCTACCTATGTCTACTAGATTGGTAGGTAGGACTGGTAGGCGTACTTGATTGTTCTTTATTCAACTATAGGTCAAAGATACTTGAGCTGTGAGAGGAGGTAAATATACAGTGAATTCTCCACCGAATATTTAATTAATTATCTATAATTTTCTATTCGATTATGTGTTTTATTGTGCATCACTTACAAGAGATGACTTTACGTTAATAATAGTGAGCAAAGGCAGGCAACGTTTTGTCGCTATGATATACCTAAAACAACCTAACAGCTCTTACTCATTTTCTACAGTATTGATTAAACCGACCGAACCATAAACGTGCTATAAATTCGATATTTGAATTGTAACCTCAGTATAAAAAGCGTCTTTGTTCTAATTTTGAATGTAAGTACTTACGTGTGTGCGCGCCCGTTCGACTAGGGTAACCGGACCTCTCATATTATACAGAGTGTTTCGTCCAGACATTGGATGGACAAAGGTGATCTCGTCTCAAATCATTTATAGGGTAAAATGAAGGGTGATAAACATATTTTGTCGTCTCATCCACTTATTCAGTTTCTAGATTTAAGACACGGCGGATTCATTCTACACTCTAGGATGTCTAATAATAGAAATCAATAATCATTACTGAAAATCATATTTTTTTCGTAAACGCAACGTGGTTAGAATAAGCAATTTTTCACAAACTGCTGGCACCCTGTATATTATTTGCCTCCGCATCACTCTTTGACTTGTTTGAGGTCAGATTAGGCAACCAATTTAAATAGACATTTGCAACGTTCCCTTTTGTGTGTGCAGACCGACCTTTTTGTTTTTGACTTTGGCCAGCTTTTGCTGTGTGCTTTATGAATAGCTTTTTGAGTGCCGAGCTTTTATTCATTTTAGATTTTGCGTCTATTATCTCTTACTATCTGGTTATAGGAATGTCGTACGTAAAGCTTGGCGCATTTAGTGATCAGCAAAATTGGCTTACATTTAGGTATTCTGCCAATTGGTCTGACCACACAATAGTTAGTGCAGGTATCAGTGGTATCCGTGCAAAAACTGTGGTCATGGTGGCTCTCAGTGGTTTAAGTTGTCGTTTTTGCACTTTTGTTACGACTGCAGCAATATTGGTCATTAATTTTCACATTGTAGGTTTCTTTTGACGAGTAAGAAATTTACCATATATATTTATTAGTAATTTTTTGTGCCGAATATCTAGATTGTTTAGGCCTTTGTATTCAAACATGTTTTAAAGTAATTAGGAGGTTGGCTCTGGAAAACTGGCGAACAGAACGGAACCATTGGTATAACTGACCTTAAACATAACCGCGGTACTGGGATACTTTATAATCTGGATTTCAACCTACATTTTGTTCTAATTCGTCCAAATGTTTTTTATCTAACAGCTGATTCGCGGGTAGGATCACGTGACATGCAAAGTTAGCTATAAAAAACTTTTACTTTATATTTAAGCAAAAATCTGTTGTTAGTTTTCCTCGTGCCTAGCTAGGTCCTCGTTCCATGATAATAAGACATTACTCGTAGTTTCGGTGGGCGTCTAAAGCCGCCATCGTTTAATTGCTTCTGTGACGTGACCGACTGGCGACTGGCAGGCGCCCGGGGCACCGCGTGGGTTTCGCTCCACTCCACACTGGCTGTTCTACACAACTGTATGATGAACCAGCATAAGTGAAGCCCTGAGAAATTTGATAATAATCACTGCATTTGCAGGATGAACGCTTAGCAACAGAATTGGGTGCTCAACTGCTCATAGACTGCTCACATACTGAAACACAACGTAAATCGTTTTTGAGGTGACTTGTCACACGACATCTCATCACGAGCGGATCGCTCCACTCCATACTGGCTGCTCTACACAACTGTATGAATAACCAGCGTAAGTCGAGCCCTGAGAAATTCAGTAGAAATAATCACTGCATTTGCAGGATGAACACTTAGCAACAGAATTGGGTGCTCAACTGCTCATAGACTGCTCACGGACGGACTGAAACATTTGTTCCCACCTGTCCTACTGAGTAGTTCTACGGTAGAACAGGTGGGAACATTTTTTCCCACTAGTTCTATGGTAGAACAAGTGAGCACATTTTAAGTCCCACTTGTTCTACGTTTTAGAAATACTATTTTTCATGTAAAATTCGCTTAGTTTTGTGTCAAAAAAATTCTAAAAACATTTACATTTGGAAGCACATTTTTATTGCAAAAAGTCAGTGATCCGGAACATAATGTTGAATTCGGATAATGTTGAATCTCTTAATGTTGAATTCTCAATATTTAGTGGTGTGGCAACAACATGCTAAAAAATAACATACATTTTTAGTGCATGGTCCTAGATTTCCAGTTTCTTTGAATAGCTAATAGCTACATTGTAGATGAAAAAACTATTCAAAGATTCAACATTATCAGAAAGATTAAGAGACTCAACATTATCAGAATTCACGCTACTATGCGTGCATAATTTCTGAAACAAACTAGTTTTATATTTGACATCCGTTGCCTTAAATATTGATCTTCTCAAGGCGTTTAATTTTTCAAAGAAACTTATTGGATAGAAAGCACGATTTTCGAAAGCTACGAATTTTTAGCTTGACTGTAGTCACCTAAGATGTAGATCTCTTCAAGGCCTACATTGTTTTTGAACAAAACAGATAGTTTAACAAGCACGGTTTCTGAAGTAAACGAGTTTTAATGCTGTCATCTTGAATGTAGCTCTCTCTGCTTGAGGCCCACTACCTTTTTCTTCTTTTCCGTCGATTCCTCATGACTGAGGGTCGTGACCACCGTAAGTCGCACTATTCTGAAGGGCTCTCCATGTTAGCCGATCTTCTGCTAAATGTAT
The DNA here is from genome assembly GCA_024500475.1 of Phthorimaea operculella. NCBI lineage: Eukaryota > Metazoa > Arthropoda > Insecta > Lepidoptera > Gelechiidae > Phthorimaea > Phthorimaea operculella. The sequence goes on along the minus strand of JANFCV010000051.1, from coordinate 1,889,076 downwards.
AGACCCTTGGAGATTAAGGCGGGTCACTGCTACTATAGCGTCGGTCCAGCGAGATGGTATTCTACCTCTGCTCTTCCTCCCTTCCACGTGGCCAACGAGTATCAACTTTTCTAAGCTGTCAGGTTCTCGCCGGGCCAGGTGTCCAAAAAAGCCGAGAGTTCTTCTCAGGCAGATGGTAGATAGGCGAGTTGTTATGTTAAGCTCTTCCAAAATAGACACGTTGGTGCGATGCGCAGTCCAGGGAATGCCCAACATCTTACGCCAACACCACATTTCGAACGCGTCTATTTTTTCCTTTATGCGAGCTTTCCAGGTCCAGGTTTCAGACGCGTACAGGAAGATGGAGAAGACTAGAGTTCGCATAAGACGTACTTTCGTGCTGCGTTTGATGTTACGATTTCTCCAAATCTTCTCCAGGCGCTTAACAGCTGATTTGGCCATCTGAGCTCGTCGCACGACCTCCTTCACACAGTCCCCACTGTTGCAGATGAGTGACCCCAGGTACACAAACTCCTGTACCGTGTCTAGGTCACGTAACTCAAGGGATCTGGGCGTTTTTCCTGCGCGATCAACAAACATAAGCTTGGTCTTGCTACGATTGATGAGGAGTCCGTATTCCACACTAACGCTCTCAATTTTGTGCAGCAGCTCGGCTAGTTCAGTCTCGTTTGTGCCAATTATGGTGGTGTCATCAGCAAAACGAAGGTTGTTTATTAGGTGACCGCCTATTCGAACGCCTCCTCCCAATCCTCCAGCACGCGACGCATGATGTGTTCCCTACAAGATTAAATAACTGTGGAGATAGTATGCATCCTTGCCTTACGCCTCGTTCTAATCGGAAGGGTTGCGATTCGGCATCTTCCAACCTGACTTTAGATCTGCCGTCTAAGTAAAGGTTCTGCACTAGAAATACCAGGTGTTGAGGTAGACCCATTTCTAACATTACCTCAAACATTTTCGGCCAACTGATGCAGTCGAAAGCCTTTGCGTAATCGATGAAGCAGAGCGCCATCGGTACGTTAAATTCTCTGCTCTTTTCTATGAGTTGCCTTATGTTGAGTATTTGCTCACGCGTGCCTCTACCTTTCACAAAGCCAGCTTGTTCTTTCGCTATCTGTTTGCGTATAAAGTTCTCGAGTCTTCTATTGATGATGTGAAGAAGGACTTTGCCTGCATGAGAAATGAGAGAAATGGTCCGATAGTTTCCGCATTTGAGCGTGGATCCTTTCTTGTGTAGAGGAATGATGGTCGATTCAGTCCAATCCTCAGGCCAACTACCTGTTCTCCAGACTTTGAGGCATATTGAGTGCATAATTTTTATGCCATCTGTTCCTAGGCGTTTTAACATTTGCGCAGTAAGACCATCACCACCACTAGCTTTGTTCTTAAGTTTAGCGATTGCAGACTCAACTTCGTGCAATAATATATCGGGCTCTCTCACTGAGTAGTCTAGCCTATCACTAGTAGAGTCTTCTTCGTTTACGCTGTAAAGCTTTTGGCAGTAATCTCTCCACCTTTCCAGCACAAGTTCTCTATCCGTGATTGGTTTACCTTTATCATCCTCTATAGACCAGCTTTTCGGTTTAAATTCCCTAGCTAGAAATTTCACTTTTTGAAACATATCCTTAGTATGCGCAGAGTAAGCATGCCTTTCAATATCTTCACACACCAAGTCTATGAAGTTGTTCCTGTCTTCTCTGCACAACCGTTGGACACGCGTGTTAAGTTGGGAATATTGTTCGCGATCTTCATTGGAGGATAAACCCTGCGTCTTCAAGGCTTTTCTTTCCTCAACAGCTTTCCAGGTATTAACGCTCATCCAATCAGATTTAGGTCCTACTGATGTTACATCTTCGGAGATAGCTTTGCCGTGTCTAAAACTACCGATTTGAAGCTGTTCCAGGAGGTATTGGCTGTTTCGAAGGGTCAATTTCCAAATGGGACAGCCGGGACATTACCAAATCTTCAAATGGTTTTACTGCACTTTCCGGCAGAGTGATGACACGCGTAGGTTGAGAGTGCTTGACAACCTTTAATCGGGCTTTGAATTCCGCTGCCAGAAGCTGATGGTCACTGCCGCAATCAGCGCCAGGCCGAGTTTTTGTGGACAAAATTGATGATCTCCACCTCCTACCGATAATGACGTAGTCAATCTGATTCCGATGCCCATTAGGGGATGTCCAGGTGTACAATCGCCGGGGGTGTTGTTCGAACCACGAATTCTTTATTGTTAAACCAAATTCAGTGCAGAAATCCAATAGTTTCTCCCCGCGATCATTTCGTAAACCGAGGCCATGCTTTCCCACAACCTCTCTTAGATGATCGTCCTGCCTAGTACATCCAATTTTGGCATTAAAATCCCCAAGCAATATAGTTATTTCTTTACTTGGTATTTCGCGGTATAACTTCTCTAGATCACCGTAAAACTGTTGGATTTTCTCTTCAGATGAGGTTGACGTTGGTGCATAGACCTGTATGAGAAGAATTGGATGTGGATGGGCCGCAAGCTTGAGGGTAACAATTCTATCGCTGATGGCGTTATAGCCTATGATCTTATTACGCAGCTGCTTAGACACAATGAATCCCACACCGCTGAAGATGTTTTCTGGACTACCGGCATTGATCCTTAACAAGCCACTTGGTGATATAGAGTGGCCATTTTCCTTTATATGAGTTTCACTCAGACGTAACACGTCCAAACCGTATCTCGCCATCTCCCCTTCAATTATTTCCGCCTTTCCCGCTTTCAGCATCCCACGCACATTCCAGGTGCCAATTTTCAGAGCAGTGTCCTTCATGGTCAGTCGACTTGCTTGAGGTGGTATTGGTCCTGCAGTAGTCCAATTTCTACAAGCGGCCTGCGGACGCACACGCTTGGAGCCGGTAGCCAATTTCACACCAGGAGACCCGGAACCGTCCTGGCGCCGGGGGTCAGCCGGGTGGCATGACAAGTCACATCTCAAGGTCGTACTACTCATGGTGGTTTTCTTGGGATAATAGTAACGGTAGATTCCCATGCCTTTCCGTAACAGTCTTTTTGAGGGTATTTAGTCCCCAGGGCTACTGTGGCCGAGGTATCAGGTTATCATTTCCGCCGCCTGAGATTCGGCGTTGTTACTCGTTTAGCACCACCCAGGGGACACGTGCAGGGCAGTGGAAGGTATCTCCTGCGGACGCGAGTAACCATCATCCCCCCATCCACTACCTTTTTAAGAAACTGGAAATCTAGATCCGTCCATTAAGCAATTTGTTTCTTATTTTTGTTGCATGTTGTTGCTACACCACTAAATTTACTAAACCATGTCCATACCACGTCAGAGGTTGAACGATTCGGTGTCCCACACGAAGAGAGAGACCACTAAATTTTGAAATTACAATATTTTGAGATTCAACATTATCCGAATTCAACATTATGTTCCGGAACACTGACTTTTTGCAATAAAAATGTGCTTCCAAATGTGAATGTGTTTAGTATTTTTTGACAAAAAACTCCACGACACTAAGCAAATTTTCCATTAAAAATAATATTTTTAAAAAGTAGAACAAGTGGGACTTAAAACGTACTCACTTGTTCTACCGTAGAACTAGTGGAAAAAAAAGTTCCCGCCTGTTCTACCGTAGAATTACTCAGTAAGACAGGTGGGAACAAAGGGACACCATTGACTAAAATTGCAAATTTTGAGGTGACTTGTCACACCTACTATATTTGACATCTCATCACGAGTGGAGTGTAATAGTATTTGACATTTCCATACAAAATAGGTAAATCGTTATTTTGTCCGCATGTGTAGTTGGAGAAAAATACATTAAGTATATTACTTGCAATATCTCTGCAAAGATCGCCTTTCGCTAGTGATAAAAATATTCCTTTTTACGTACGTGATAAGAAGTGTCGGTGGGTGTTGGAGGCAGACGTCGTTAATTGCACCGTGGTCGTCTGCCAGGCGCCCCACGCCCCACGCCCGGGGCACTGCGTGGGTAGTTGTATGAACACGGATAAAATAGCTTCATACTAGGGTTTTAGCATTCATGTAGAAATTATACAGCACGTAATTTTCATACATACATTATATCACGCCTGTATCGCTCGCGGGGCAGGCAGAGCGTAAACGGCTGTGAAAACGGCAATTTACATCACGTCTAACAAAAGCTTGTGTACAGGTAGACCGTAGCGACAGTTTGTCAACCTGTTGCCTAAACTTGCAACATACTCAACTCTCAGATGCCTTAGTCGACTCCCATGGGAAAGATATGATTTGATGCTATTTAAGCGTGCACCGTACGGCTTTTTCATACATGAGAAGATACATATATAAAAAATATCTAAAGTTTTCATACCCTAAATTTCTACCCTAAATATTGAATCCCAATTTGTTACTGGCTGTTGCCATGTGAGTATATTGTAATTCTCCTAGTTTGCAGAACATTACTTCAACTCATTTATAAAACTTACTCATTAGTTACACACATAGTATACTCTAGGTAAGTTGAAAAGATATTCAAATTGGCTCCGGCACAATATCTTGCAGCCTTGAGTATGTTAGTATTGAGATAAGAACATCTTATCTCATACATTTGCATACAAAACATACCTTTGTTGGATTTTTTAAATGTTTATCCTAGACGTCTGTCTTTTTAACGGAGTGAGTTTTGAAACGAATCTTGTATCGAGAAAGTGCTATTTATTTATAAAAAAAATCTAAAGTACTGTGTTCACTGCAGAGTTTTTCTTAGGCGAAATATCGCCAAATTAGGTAGAGATTAAATATCCCCAATCCTTAGGTAGCCCCAAAATACCACCCGTGTGTGCGCCCACTAAGGTTTATACAGAGTGTTAATTTAAATGCGTGCCATATCTTTAGGGTAGGTTTAGAATCAATAAAAGAAGCCGTAAAAAATATCGAAAAAAATCCCAGAGACAATTTTTTTTACTTGGCTGACATTTGATTCAAATGCCTATATCTCAGCCGAAATTGGTTTAATCTCAAAGTTGCTTAGACGAAAGTTTTTGTATTGGCACTCTCTAAAAAACAACAGTGTCAAAACTAATATTTCAAAAAAAATATGTTTTGACTGAATCCGAAAAATATTCTTTTTGCCTGGGATTTCATCAATATTATGTACGGCATCCTTAATCGATACTTAACCTACCCTAAAGCTATGGCACGCATTTAAATTAACACCCTGTATTTATAAGGTTCAGTCAGATAAAGAATTTGAATCCTATGTGACAAATGTCAAAGCTGGACTAACCAACAGACAGAAAGTCATTGTACAGGGTGTCTCAAAAGAGAGTTCATATTTAAATATTTTTTTAAAAGAAATGTCTTAGCTTTATTGTTTTTATATTATATATTGAAATACACTGTTTGGGAATTTATTTCTTAAAAATATCATCGTTCGAATTTTAATGTAAGCCGTTGCGCTTTCGGCATTCATTTAGTCAGGCACTAAAATTTCCTATGTATGACAGCTCGGCAGACGGATATTTTCTTTTAATTGTGCCAGGGAAGTCGGTTTATTAGCGTAATAATCGTTTATAAGCGGTTTATAAGCGTTTATTGTTAATGTTGTAACGTTATTATTTTTAAGAAATAAATTCCCAAACAGTGTACTTCAATACATAATAAACATTTTTACAATAAAGCTAAGACTTTTCTTTAAAAAAAGATTTAAATATGAACTTTCTTTAGAGACACCTTGTACATAACTATACAAAATTTCGTGACGAACCGGAACTGTGGCGAACCGGGACTAAGTCGTTTAGCGATATGTATTATCAGCCCAACCTCAAGCTATCTCAAGGGATTAATTTACAATGGTTATTCTAAATAACTGCTTCAAGAACCAGTATCAGTTGAGTTCTAAAAGAAGTGATACTGATAGTATAACAAGACATAGTTAATAGTTAGCTATTATAACTACCTTGTTATCTCATCATCTTGTACAGACGTAATGTGGGAAAAAAAGAAAATAATTTATAAGTGTTTCCGTTGATGTACCTACCCACGTAATAGACAAATTACTAAAAATCTTAAACTGATTCGGAGACATCTACCTACCCTACCTACTAGTCTAGACTAATTTCGGTTGTGCCTTAAGGTAAAACGATAAGTCATAGAAACGAAAAAAATTACATCAATCGACTTAAACATAAAAAGAAAAGAAAATATGACAAAAAAAGCATTTTTTTTAATGACCGCACACCTAATTTAAATAAAAGGTAATGTGAGTATAATAAAATCAAACAATTTTCGTAAAGAAACAAATCTTTTTTAATTACTATAATATAATAATATCACTTTTTAATTACATTAAGACCATATATAGGCATTATATTTTTCAAGAAATATTGTTATTTATTATAGACGGAAAAGGCATTTCTTTATTTACTATGGAAAAAAGAAATTGATAATTTTTCTTCTATGGAAAAAAGAAATTGATTTATTGAAAGAATACGTAGAAAGAACATGTAGAGGCTCTACATGCATAAATAAAACAGGGGTATACGTTTGTATGAAATACGTCTCTAGGGAATCCTCTTAAGTGAAGTTCAGAGAACATCGATAATTGAATATACCATACAAATTCCTTACAATAGACTCATACGCAAGTCTATCCCACTAGCCTTTCATTCAACTAAAACTAATTTAAACTTCCGTCGATCTGGCTTACGACTCAACTTCGGCGTTCGATATTCGAATTCGCGTCACTGTACGTCAAAGTCGGAACTAGTGACGCGACGTCAAACTTTAACGGTAATCCGTTGGAAAATTGAATAGTGTCGGGTAGCTGTTGGTAGTTATCAGTCTTTACCCGAATGCCTCAGAAGGAGGGTTATGTTTTTATGTATGTGTGTGGACAAGAAATTATTTTTCACGGGCTACAGCTGTGCGGATCTTGACATAAGAGGTGTTGTTAAATTCGTCTCAGCAGTGCGTTTTACTTTCAGCTATATTAAAATTAGGTGAGTACATAAAATAATGGCGAATTTTAAACGCAAAATATAGCTTTGAAATCACCGCAGTCGGGTTATTGTTTTTTATAAATACATTAGCTTGTTTGATAGTTCCGTGTCGGTTGACTTTTGTTGAGGTTTGTGGCTTATCAATTTTAATAATAAGTACTTAGGTATTAAAAAATATTGTAACTAATGTGCTAGTCCTATACCGGCCTATCAGACTCACATCATTTTTTTCCTTCACAATTTTGCTATGTAGACCTAATCACGATTTCCGATCAAATAATAACAAGTAATACCCCGAACGCTATCGCTACTAAGGTCACAGGTTCATATCCTGACCGCGGCCGCGGCAGTAACTTTGAAAGTTTTTGTACCCACAAATAGTGGTTGAAACAGCTGGGCGGTTCGCGCGGTTTTCACTCACACTGCATTATATTTAGTTTTTTTATCGGATCTGCCTTTTGACGGATAATTGTGTAAGAACTTGGTACCATGGTACACTCTGCCGCATCAATGAGGAACTGTCCAGGGCCATGTAATGTAATTATGCAGTAACCTATATGGCATGAAATTTTACTAGTGTCCGATAGCGATAACTTAGAACCGGCGAAGATAAAGAACAACCTTTCCCCAAGAAACATAGCTCGCGTAGCCCCGAGCCGTCTGCGTGGACAAGGAAGGGCATACTTCAGGATGGTCATGAACTGTAATTTTTTGGTTTCTGGACGCCGTTTATTTTTGAAAAACCATAATATCGTCCATTTTACTTCTTTCGACCTACAAAATTACCGAAAGCACATCCCTATTCGGAATGGCTAAGCCGAATTCGATGGAGCGTGTCGAATGCCACCATTAAACGTTATGGGCCCGACCCACTTACACAGACACTGATTTCTATTCTAAATGGCATTACTGTATCTACTTATTATTTGTTGTACTCACTTACTTACATTTAATGTCCCTTTAAGTTGGGACATTCGTGGAAATATTTTTTTATTTGCAATAAGAAAATGCTGAGACTTAATAGGCTTTTATTGGTCTATGCTGTTTAGACACGCGTAGAACGTGGTATTTCAGTTTGGTGTCGCTGGCATCACAATTGCTAAAAAATAGCGGACTCGGTTCCCAAGAAGATAGTGCATTTTTGTACTCGATTGTACCGCAGCCGCCACAATGGTCTCCATTCCATGTGACTGTCAAAAATAGCAATTTTAGAAAAGCACTGTCACTTTTAGTAATATAGTCTTGGAAAAGGATAGGACATGATTTCAAGTAAATTGTCTACGATTTTACGAATTTTACGCGTAATCTGTAATAATGAAGCGAAAATAAGTCAGCTAAGCATAGGAGAAAATGTGCGAAATTTTGATGAAACATTTTATACTTAGAAGATATGACAATAAATGATCTTTGATGTTTACTCTCCTGTCGTAAGCCAACTATGCTAATTTTTGGACTGTACCTACATGGAATTGGGACTAATGTTGCCTATGATGGCCTAGCTTTGGGCATGGCTTTGGGGTATTCCACGTAAATCGTGAGAACGTGGCGTCCTGATTTTTAAAATTGCTGTTTGACACACAGTATTTTAAATACGGTATTAAAAGTAACCAAAATGCATTTGTATCATCATAAGCTTATAGCGGGTGCTCCCATACACGTCACGTAACCGAAAAAGTTGAATTTTTCGTGGAATGCTTCTTTTGTACTCGATTGTACCGGCGCGGCGCGGGCGCGGGCTGCGCGGGCGGTGACTCACCCGACACGCGTGTCCTCGTTAGCGGGTTCCGCAGGTTAAACGGTGACGGTGCAATGGAGACCGGAGGAACGCCAATTTTATGCTCATCCTTTCTCTAGTATGGCGGGTGCTCCCATACACGTCACGTAACCGCAAAAGTTGAATTTTTCGTGGAATGCTTCTTTTGTACTCGATTGTACCGGCGCGGCGCGGGCGCGGGCTGCGCGGGCGGTGACTCACCCGACACGCGTGTCCTCGTTAGCGGGTTCCGCAGGTTAAACGGCGGCGGTGCAATGGAGACCGGAGGAACGCCAATTTTATGCTCATCCTTCCTCTAGTCCACATCTCTAGTGACGCGACTTCCGCAGAAAAAATATATCGATTATTTTAAAAATTGTTTCATTTTGTACCAGCTGGCTACAGTGCGGCCATTCGAATAGACCATATATGACAGCTGTCAAAATGTCTTCTAGTATGGGTTTGACAACTGTTGAATATGGCTTATTTGTATGGCCGTATTTTAGTCCACATCTCTAGTGATGCGACTACCGCAAAAAAATATATAGGTAGATTTTTTAAGTATTTTTGTGTAGCAACTAGCGATTGATTACCATTATTTATTTCTCGATCCTATGATACGTTTTGTGCAAGTATTTGAATAATACAAGTAATTTATTTTTCTTACAGGTATTTCCTGCGTCACGTTATACAATCGGTAAGTTTTACTTATTTATCTTTACCTAAGGTTTCTTATAATAACTGGTGTAAGTATGAGTATGAGTGTATTTTTATTTAAATTCCTTTCTAATGGGATCATGATATAAACAAACGTACATTAAACGGGCCATATGGTTTTTAAAAATAAACCCTCGGTCATACGTTGAACCTATGACTCAGTATGATTTGTTTAACATTACATTTCAAATAGAATTCTAAGGCTAGTAGGTACTTTCACTTGGGTTCCGGAGTGATTTCTGTTTTCAGTCTTTTCATATAAATTTGTATTCCCTGTTTTATTTCCGAATAAATATATAGCTACATTCCCACCATTTTATTGCTTACCTAAAAATTTATTATGAAGCGAAAAATGTCATGGAAATTGACGATTGCTCAAAATAATGTTCTTCTAGTAAATAAATCTTTAAAAAATATATATAATAGGGCTAAATGCTATAAAAGATACGTTATACGTCTCACAGACGTACCTATTCCTAAACTCTTTTTTTTCGAAATACCTTTTAACATTACAAAAAATCGTAAAGAAATATTTGATTATTCTGTTTTTTTTTTTACCATTTATGTTCCATGGGGAAAGTTGTATAGGTTATGTGGAATTGTTTAGTCTACACTAATATAATAAAGAGGAAAACTTTGTTTGTTTGTTTGTTTGTTTGTATGTAATCGATAAACTCCGAAACTACTGGACCGATTTCCAAAATTCTTTCACTATTAGAAAGCGACAATATCCCTGAGTAACATAGGCTACTTTTTACTACGGGAAAATTCCTCATTCCTACGGGAAAACGGTTCGTTATACGTCTCACAGACGTACCTATTCCTAAACTCTTTTTTTTCGAAATACCTTTTAACATTACAAAAAATCGTAAAGAAATATTTGATTATTCTGTTTTTTTTTTTTACCATTTATGTTCCATGGGGAAAGTTGTATAGGTTATGTGGAATTGTTTAGTCTACACTAATATAATAAAGAGGAAAACTTTGTTTGTTTGTTTGTTTGTTTGTATGTAATCGATAAACTCCGAAACTACTGGACCGATTTCCAAAATTCTTTCACTATTAGAAAGCGACAATATCCCTGAGTAACATAGGCTACTTTTTACTACGGGAAAATTCCTCATTCCTACGGGAAAACGGTTAGCAGCAGGTAAACGGGGAAATAAAGCAGATATTACCCAAATTAGCCAAACCGCTTTACCGATCCTCGCGAATTTTGGCACTGATATTAATATCATATAAAAGACGGACATGGTCAGCCCTCGAGGATCTGGAGTACCTGATGAAGACCACCAGCATCCCATATAAACTATAAGAGATACGGTCATGGCTTCATAGAAAAAGTTGTTCACCATGACGGGCCGCTTCTGCTGGCACAGGTCATCGAGGATCTGGAGTACCTGATGTAGACCACAAGCATCCCATCTAAACTATAAGAGATAGGGTAATGGTTTCAAAGTAAAAGTTATTCAGCACGACAGGCTGCTTCTGCTGGCACATGGTCACGAGGGTCTGGAGTACCTGATGTAGACAACCAGCATCTCATCTAAACTATAAAAGATTCGGTAATGGCTTCAAAGTTAAAGTTATTCAGCATGACGGGCCGCTTCTGCTCGCACATGGTCACGAGGGTCTGGAGTACCTGATGTAGACCACCAGCACCCCATCTAAACTTTATTAGACTCGGTAATGGCTTCAAAGTTAAAGTTATTCAGCATGACGGGCCGCTTCTACTGGCACATGGTCACGAGGGTCTGGAGTGCCTGATGTAGACCACCAGCATCCCATCATGGTCATGATGAGTAACTTCTGCTAGAATGGATTAATGGACTTTTTACTACGGGCAAAGATCCCATTTCTACGGGAAAACAGGTAAGTAGCAGCGAGTGAAACCGCTGGGCGGGCCGCTAGTTCATAATAATTTAACAGAATTAGTTTTATACGTCTGTAAGACACGACTGAGTTACATTTAGACCAGGTCAGCCAAAGGTTCAATAGAAAACTCCGAGACCACGAGGGCTCTTAAACCGGGTGTATGGAAAGGGACGAAGTACCTACCAACCACTTTGTACCTACGTGTGATCGATCTTAAAAAGTAAGGAGCATAATACAGGGTGGACTATACAGTGACGTTAAAGGACCATATTTTAAATTCCTTATACTGAGAGGTATACGAATTACCTCATGTATGTTACGTAATTTTTTTTGGTTTCCGAGTTATTTAAGTTTAAAAGTATTCTTCAGGTATGAAGAAGTTTAAACTTCTCTCATAGCAGTTTTAGAGCGGCTCTTTGTGTAGCATATTATGTTGTTCGCCTTTATTTGTTACCGTACAAAAAAAACCTGCCAGTTGAATCATTTTACTTAAAGATTTTAATTTTTTATCTTACAAAAAAACAGAAATAATTTCTACCAGTTGAATTTTTTTTGTTTTACATTCTATACTACAAATAAATCAGAAATAATTCCTGTCAGTTGAAACTTTTTATTTAAAGATTTTCATTTTCCATCTGGATGCTACTGATAGACGGAGAGGTTGAGTTCGTACCCGGTCTACTCGTTCTTACCTGTTTAGGCGCACTGTATTACTTGCTCATGTATATTCTAAGTTGGTACCCAATCTGGAGCACTTGGCGTGGAACAATGGCTGCCAGTCGATACCATTGACATGACAGCGGCTGACTGAGCACAGTTCGGCGCTAGTTCCGAACTACATTCCGCAGTTTGGCTCCAGTTCCTAAGGAGAATTGCACACACGCGCCGGCGATATGGCGGTTTTTGACATGACGCAAAAAATAAAATTGTGGCGCTCTTATACATAAATTATATCAAGCCTATATCTCTTACTGGGTAGGCAGAGCGTAAACGTCCGTAAACAAGTAGATGTGTCAAAAAACAAAAACCCGACTGCGGTTATTTTAAAGTAGTATTTTGCTGTAAAATCCGCCATCTTGTATCTATAATTTTTTAATATAGCAAGTGTCAGAGACGAATCTAATGACACATCATATGTCAAAATCATAATGTCTGTAGCCCGTGAAAAAGAATTTTCTTGTCCACATCAAAGGTCCACATACATACAAACATACATACATATTCTCAAAAAACATAACCATCCTTCTGAGGCAGTCGGGTAAAACGACAATTCACGCCACGATTGACAAGTTTGAGAGTCATTCAGATGACTGTGTATCATCCTGATCCATCGTAGCAACAGATTTTCAGCCTGTCGCCTACAATTGCAATACATATCAACTCCCATACCTACAAATGAACTTGGTTGGCGGGTAGGTACATTTACTTAGGAGCTTCAACTTTTTTTATATATTTCGATCATACGTTTATTATGTTCCTTAGGAAAAGTTGTTGAATTTCATAGACTGGTTCAACTGTTAAAATATTTGCGGCTATATTTTTACATCCAGTAGAAAAAACAACCTGTGACAGCCGAAAGATGAGGCGGCATGTGCCATGACCTTACCCATGACATGATATGCGATATCCGAAACTCCTTTTTTCGGATACGGCTGAAAACCGGAAATCTACGCGGTGTGTGTGGCAACCGCCTTACACACTCTCTGCTGAAATGTTCAGTGTATTCTCGGTAGCTCTGAAAGGGTATATTGCATACGTCGTCGATATTAGGTCAATATAATCTTTGACGGATTTCACCGAGTTCAATTTACTTAGACTAGGGTTGTCGTTCCGATCGCAAACTAGGCACAGTCGAATTATTTTAACTCTCTGGAAAAATTGGTCAATCTCCACACATGAGACGTAAGAAATGAGCGAGACGTAAGACGTGGCGACACTACAAACCGTTTCTATGTAAAATATGTGAAACAGGACGTTTCTATATAAAATGTATAACGCCGTTTATACCTGTCAGACGCGAGTCTCATAGCTGACGGCCGACTATTACTAGTCTGAGCTATATCATCGTACGTCTCACGTCTCGTGTGTTAAGACAGCGCCGAGAATTTCAATGCTGTTGACAACTTTAGACAGTTGACAACATGTTCAGTTATATTTCAAATAGGCGAGGAACACACGCAACGTTGGTTTGTGCGTCGTTTGTTCAATTTTCCACCTTATTTTTATACGAATACGGTTTATGTCAAACGATTTGACAGACAACGCAGCGTTGTGCGATGCCGTTTGACAACCACACACAAACCGTATTCATATGCAGGTAGGGTGGAGAATCAAATGAACGACGCACAAACCGATGTTGCGTGTGTTCCTCGCCTTAATGTGAAACAATTACTATTTTGGGGCTGGAATGGCTGATTTTACAGTTTCAATGAAAAGGAAAAAGAGACAGGAAACATTTTCGAAATCATACTTGAAATATGCTAATAATTATAAGATGACACATTCTGCTTTGTAAAGATACGGGTTCCTTGTTGACGACGGAACCCTAAATATAAAATTTCCTCAACCGGGTTGATATTTGGCACATTTACCTTGCTCTACCGTTCACACGGCTCGGCTGCCAACCAGGGCAGAGCGCAGGATAATGGACCAATAGGATCGCCTGAATAACCGTGACGTGATATTAAAGCGATTTTATTGGTCCATTACACTTGCCTCGCCTTGCTCGCTTCGAGAGGCCTGAAAATAAATTTAATTTCATGAATGGTAGCACGGGAGGATGCAAACCTTTTTGTAAATTAATGTGTGTGCTATTTTTGGACGATTTAGGCGCTTTGGGACACTGAGGCGACGATCGACCCGATAAACCCTGGTGATGGGGATGAATTCGTGATACTGCATTGTATCAGCAATTCATTTCTTTTCATTTAGTTTTGAGCGATCAATTACTTCGCGATGTGTGCCGCTTGTGTGGCTTAACCCTAAACCTCTGTTTTTTGGATGCCTGAAGCAATACCTACCTAGGTAGTTAGTAAATAAACCAAAAATGTTAGTTTAAGTTCCCGGCAGGCATCAAACTAAAATACGATCTAGGTTTAGATAAGTATATGATAGATAAGTGTAGGCTAGGCCATGTAGGTAAATCTTTTAATCAGGTAATTTCAAGGTAAATCGCACCGGATGGTTTTGCGATATGTACTAGTTTAGTTAACCGAGAGTTAACCTGTGACAGACTCATTTTGATACAATGTACCACAGACCTAATAAACCTGGTTTATTAGGTCTGTGCAATGTACCTATGTGCCATCCGGAAACTCCTTTTGTCAAAAAACTGGATATTGTAAAACTCCGGAAATTCATGTTGTGTGTATGAAAACCGCCATCTAGACTACAAAACCTTCATAATGGTTTATTCACGAAATTGTATAGGTATAAAGATAAATTAAACTCGCAGTTGTTATACGAGGTGTAAGGGACAGCTCTCCGATACTGATAGGGTGTAGGTATGTAGGGTAATTCCGGGATATACGCCCAAGCGGGATATGTGCCTCAGTACAATTTTGTGAAAAGTAAAACACACACACAAAAAAATTACTCTATTATACAATTGCACACCCTCCCCTCTTCAGTCTGCCACAAAGCGTTGGCTCGTGCTGATATGCGTAGGAGTGTTTTAGACGGCAACGTGACAAACAGTCGGAATTTTACTTTAGGGACGAATTTTGGCCTTCAATAACTTTGGATTTACCAGATAAGTGCACTTTCTTTTTACGTACAAATAAGGACTAGGGTATGTAGTTTGTTAATAAGGCATTTTTTAAAATAAAATATTAGTATTTATATTTCTTTGTGATAAGGGCAAATATCCCCGTGAAAAAGTATATGTGCCCCGATATTTTTTGGGATATGTGGCCCTAAGGGCACATATCCCTGGCCTAACTTTAATGTTTGTCTTATATTTCAGACTGGAAATTCCCAGCAAATATAAGCGTAAAACTGACGTTCAACCGCGAATTATTGCTTGGACCGAGGATGCAGCCAGCCTAAGCGACGATGCAGCCAGCAAAAAAGACGACGCAGCCAGCTAAAGAGGTGACGCACCTAGCCAAAGAGACAACGCAGTTAATCAGACAATCAAAGCAGCCAATAGCCAAAAGAGAAAATGCAGCCAACCAGAGACGATGAGCCAGCCAAGGAGACATCGTAGCCAGCCAAGGAGACAACACAGCCTACCAGAGACAAAGCAGCCAGCCAAGGAGACATCACGGCCAACCAGAGTCAAAGCAGCCAGCCAAGGAGACAATACAGCCAACCAGATACAAAGCAGCCAGTCATGGAGACAATGCAGCCAACCACAGACAAAGCAGCCAGTCAGGGAGACAATAAAGCCAACCACATACAAAGCAGCCAGCCAAGGAGACAACGTGGCCAACCAGAGACGATGCAGCCAGCCAAGGAGACAATAAAGCCAACCAGATACAAAGCAGCCAGCCAAGGAGACAACGTGGCCAACCAGAGACGATGCAGCCAGCTAAGGAGACAATACAGCTAACCAGATACAAAGCAGCCAGCCAAGGAGACAACGTGGCCAACCAGAGATGATGCAGCCAGCCAAGGAGACAATACAGCCAACTAGATACAAAGCAGCCAGCCAAAGAGACAACGCGGCCAACCAGAGACGATGCAGCCAGCCAAGGAGACAATACAGCCAACCAGATACAAAGCAGCCAGCCAAAGAGACAACGCGGCCAACCAGAGACGATGCAGCCAGCCAAGGAGACAATACAGCCAAACAGATACAAAGCAGCCAAACAGATACAAAGCAGCCAGCCAAAGAGACAACGCGGCCAACCAGAGACGATGCAGCCAGCCAAGGCGACAACGCAGTTTTGTTGTTGTTTGTATGCTAAAATAATAAATATGTACCAAGAAATGTATGTTTATATGTTCAAAATATCTATTTTCTTGCCAAGGGCATATATCCCCACCAAAGGCATATATCCTCATCAAATAAATCGCTCTGGGGCAAATATACGGCATGTGAGGCATCTATCCCGGTTTGCAGTTTTATTTTTAACTTAGAATATACAGATCAGTAATAGAATTGTTTTCAAAAAACCATTCAAAATCAATAAGTAATGGTCCAAAGTTTGGATAATTATGACAATCATGTGCTTATTATTTTTAAACAAAAAGATATGAAAATAATAAAAATTGTTGGGCATATATCCCGGATTTACCCTATGCAGACCATGAAACTGAACAACTTATTTTAACCGGTATGCGACATTAGGTGCCGATCGGCACCCGAGCGTCAACATTCCGTCAAGGACCGTAGGTGCCGATCGGCACCCGCGATTCTGGCCGTTATTGCGTAAAAACTACGGGTTATTTTGCTTTGGAATGTTTTGACAGATGATTCCTTACGATATTAGCTGTCAAATGAGCCATAGACAATAAAGATTGGATGAGTGAATGGTTTAGAATGAACCGTCAAAGTAAGGCCACTGCACACCCACTGCACGCTCAAAACGCACGATTTTACGCACGATTTTTCGGAATTTTATCGGTTTTCGAGCAAATTTTTTGTTTCTCATCACTAGAAGCGAGTATCCAAACCCAAAAATAAAAAACCGCTTGTCAATCTGTGCAGGAACAGCTGAGTTTGACGCGGAAAGCTGAAGGTCGATTGCGCGGGGTGGTCGCGGTTGTATGGGGGTTTGTTTTAAGGCTTCTATGGCGTGTCCTTGACGGAGTTGCAGTCGAAAATCTAAGCCTTCCCCAGGTTAAGATATTTCAGGACATGTAAAAAAAAACTTCCAATAGTAGGTCAATGTAGTCAGCTGATCGTGATTTCGATTAGAAGGTCTAATTATTTTGTCGTTTCCTGATAAAAATCCTATGGGAAGTTGTTCAGTATCATGGTCTAAATACACTCTATCAGTATTCAGAAAGCTGTTTCGAGAGCTGTCTTAAGCTGTTTTGTGAGCTGGAAGTTTTTCCCTTACACCCTGTATGTAAATTTGTACGTAAGTAGTTGCAATAAATTGTCAATGGCCATTTGGAAGGATATTAAAGTTTAGCGGAATTAGGTTTATACTGTTGGCGACATTGGGTGTGGATATAGATCTAAAACATTGTTTAATATAACATTGCAACGATGAAATTGTGATTATGTTATAGGGTGATTCTTTTACTGATAATATTTTTGAGGACCGAACTTGGACAGAACGTCAAAAACTTAAAAACACAGTTTTACGTAGAAGTTTTATGTTTTAAGAACTCCTACATTAACTTCCAAGTTGATCCAAAATCGTGGCCTGCACAGGCGCTTAGAGGTGGCCTATGTCAGTGGAATTCTCACACAGATGAGACGTAGGTATGACATGAGACGTGAGACGTGAGACATGGCGACACTTGAAACCGTTTCCACATAAAATGTATGAAACAGAAGAGACAAAACCACACACGTGAGACGCGCGTCCCATCTAGTATAACCGCTGACGATCGCTTGTCTGACAGATGTCATGTTGCGCGTCGCGTCGCGCGTCTATTCTGTGGAGCTTGCCCCGAACAGTCGACGTCTCACGCTATTGAAGATGACGATGACTAACCCGACTGTCAATTGTTTACTTGTATTATTTAATTTAGGAACTGACGTCTAATCGCTCGGCTTAAATGCGGGCCTGTTCGATACTCCCCTCTTGTAGCAACAACGGCGTGTACAGACCAAGCGGCTGCGCCAAACGTAGTTTGCGAACCGAACGTTAAGCGCAAACGAACTCCAGAAACACAAGATATTAGCTAGCGAATGAATGATCGGCTGTGCAGGACCACATTATAGAAAGAAATATGTAGGTAGCGCTCTCTATCGTCATATATCTACATGGTATGGTGTAATATCTACATTATTATGTGTCATAACTCTGGTCACTGAATAAAGTTTATTCTATTCTATTCTATGGTGATGAAGCGCACCATTTTTTTTCTTCAATTTGTGGCCCTGGACAGTCCTTCATTGACAGCCTCAAACTCCGCTACTGAATAAAAATGAGTCACGTAGAGCATACCTAAAAATATTTTACAAATAAACCTAGTTGTCCTTACCGTGACTGCCTCTGGTAGACCAAAGCCTATAAAAACCTTAACACAGAAAGCCGAAAATTCCCTTGTCCACTAGACTTACCGCTCCTTTGTTTACAAAAGCTTTATCTCTTACACCAAGTTACACACTGTTTTCGTTAACTGACCTGCGAAAATCCAGTTTAATATGAATCGACCTGAAAATAATTTATTCCCAGCCACTGGTTCAAAACTGCATTGTCCAGTGTGTTCATTCATACTTCACCATGGACAGAATGGATGTGCAAATCAGTCTGTGGTCGTGGTCAGTCAGTTGATATATTTTGACGTGAAAAGTTGTATAACTCTCAATAAATTTTTGCAGAGAATTTTTACTTTTATTTAGCAAAAGGGATAATATGGCATGGAGGTCTGAATACTGATCTGACTATAGATTAGATAATAGTTTTGATATAGCACGTCCGAAGATTTTTTTCCCTTCTGGCCGAAACTGGAGAGGAACATTAACATCAGCGGCCACAACAGGTAGTGGCCTGCAGTGGCTGGACACATTATATTGCTATTGGATCGGCAGACTGGCGAGAGCAATGCAAGTAGTGTAGGAAATGTTGTAGCGTTTAGAGGGAACGCTGCTACCCATTACGTAGAAAATTAAGTCCATAGTCGTCATTTAAAACGCCCACGTTCAATATCTGCTATTACAAGCATCACAAAGCAGCCTGGGCCCCAAGTCTGTTATTTTAGCCATTACAATGCAACTGTCATTCCATTCCATTGTCACTGTGATTGTTCTAAACTAAAAACTGTTCGCAGAATACGAAATCACCAAGAAAAAATCAAACTGAGCTAAATGGAAATTGTCTCAGTTGTGTGTCAATGGGATCATTGACAATTTCCATTTAGCACACTTCGGCCCCTGATCAAAACTGGAAAGCAAATAAAGTAAAAAAGATTGCCATATATTACAAAGCCCTTTTCACCGTACCTACGCTTAGTCTGTACACGACAGATGGGGGAAGGGGGGTTTATCACTCAGCTGATAATCAGGCCCCTCGTCAACAGACACTCCATAAACGGATTGACGTAAATGTAGGGTAAGTATGATTGTCATGATTGGTGGGACAGTAGGGTACCTACTTTTTTACATTGAGACCCAATGTCAAATAAATATGGATGAACAACAATTGAAAGAAAATTCACAGTTGTGCAAAAATAACACGAAGTTTTTGAAAATGTGTCGCTTTTTCCGTTCATAAGCATATTTTATAAATCCATTTGACGGAAAGTTCCGATCCAACGTTTAGATTTTTACAAAAAACTAAACTAAAACTTTAAAAAAATGCTCCTTTTTTGAACTGTGCAAAAGATCATGCCCATGGAAGTATGAAGTCCGTTGCTTCCTCATTACTTGCAGCCCTCGCATCAAAGTAATTATAAAGTCTCATTCATAATCGACAGTTAAAAAAAATAAAAATTTGCATGCATTGACCGGGATCCGAACCGAGGTCCATGGGTCGACGCCTCCGTTAACACAGAGCTATCGATGCACTATGGTAGATACCTACCTTTTCAATCTCTTGATGCTCGACTTCAAGCGTCTTCGTAATTTATTTTTTATTTTTTGTTAGCCTGAACACTGAATACACACTGAACGTTGCTGAACGCTGGCAACAGTTTCTAACATACATTACGGGAGCACCTTTCCTTTAGGTGCTTTACACACATGACGACCGTATATGCGTTACTTTTGCGCAACGCTATCCGTTGCATTAGAAAAAACGATTTTTCACCTTATTTAATACAAATACGTTTAATGCGAAACGGCTTGACAGACGCATCCGTTAGCGCAAAAACATCGCACAACGTTGCGTTGACGGAAGCATTCGTCAATTATTTGACATTATATGATATGACACAAATATGGTTGGTTATATTTGCAGGAGATAATAAAGGTCGAAATCCGTATTGTCCCAACGCATGCGGTACGCAGTAATCATCATCATTGGCCTCATACGTCTGTGACAGACGATTTATTCAGTGTGTTAGGCAAGATTTTTCATGGCTGTATAAGCCGATACGGGAGCGGCATGACTTTCCGCACGCTCTACAACCTTTCCGTACGCAGTACGCAGCGCAAAAATAACGTCTAAACGGACGTTACCTACATAAGGTCCTATTAAATTCACTGCAAATATTTTAAGGGCATGCGTAAATATGTATAAGAAAAACATTTAAGGCATTTAAAAAAAATCTACACGCTAGTTTTTATTTACTACACAAACTTTTTAATTAATTATGTGAACATCCTTTGACTGACCCGACTGACGTTCCGCCACGTAGACAGGATTCACTTACACGAACACGGCACGCACACTAACAACCAACCAATCACAGCATCTTTTTTTTGGCGCGTAATTTTAATTCATCTTAGTGTGTGTTTCTAGGACAAACAGGGTAAAATTTTTTCGTTTTGTGTTTTTTTAGTTAAATGTATTTTTCTCGAAAACTAGCATGTAGATTTCTTTAAAAATTTGCAGAGTACATTCTTATATTTTATTTCATCTGCCCCTAAAATATTTGCAGTGAATTTAATAGGACCTTATATGTTTAAAGCACCTTTCTTTTACCACGTAAACGGTTACGGTATACGTTTGCAACGTTATTGGCAACAAAACGCGCCACTCCCCCCTGAGTGCACTTTTCAGTAACTGCCTCTCTTGGTTTATTTCGCAGCCATTCGAGCAACGTTGCATTTTTAAAACATTTCCTAGTCAACTTCTCGACATTTTGCCTCAAATAACTTAAGGCGAGCTGTGCCGCAGATCTAGCGCTGCTTCGCGAAAAAATCTTGCCGCATGATTCTTCATGCCAGCACACAACAAGTTCTTGGTAAATTATACGGTGCAAGTGCCTAAAATATTTGCTGTAAGTAATTAAAGTTTTGGACGTAAACGGCCACTATTAGAACTAACTAGCTGGTGCCCGCGACTTCGTTCAAAATTTCGTGAATTCGTCATGATCAATGTTAAGTTACTTAGAATTAATACCACCTACTTATTGTCCATTTAAACTTTAGGTTTTCTTGAAAACTTACGCGCAAGTCATTCTGATGGATTGTTTGGATGAAAATGTTTTTATCGTGAATTTGCGCTAGTTTTGCAGCACCACTCGCCTTAATAAAATATAGAAGGAGCAGAGAGTATTTGTAAATAAAAATCTTTTGCAGCGTTGCATAAATCTTGTAAGTAAAAATTGTCACCAGAACAACTTCGATGGCTGGCGGATATTGACGTTGAAGTATTTTAAACCTGATTTCCTCGATAAATCGATGTTTTATTGCTGTGTTCCGTTGGCGCGAGCTTTTTTATTTATTTTACACAAGAAAATAGATAAACTCAGAGCAAAAATGGTACCTACAACAGGAACTGCTTATTCCTGAAGCAATTTCTTCTGCTTGAGCTTTAACTAGGTGCTCTATTTTCGTCGCTATCAAAGCTTATACAAGTCTTGAAGACTTTAGAAAGTTATAAGTAGAGCACGAAGCAGATATAACATTATTTTAGCAAAATATTTCGTTCCATTCTTAAGGCGAGAAACACATCGTCCGTTTGTGCATAACGCTTGCGTTTTGGGACAATACGAATTTCGACCTTATACACATAAAAATATGGTTTATGTCAAATTGTTTCACAAATGCTTCCGTCAATGCAGCGTTGTGCGCTTTTTTGCGCTAACGAATGCGTCTGTCAAACCGTATTTGGAACAAAATAAGGTGGAAAATCGTATTTTGTAAACGCAACTAATAGTGCTGCGCAAAAATCACGCACTAACGGATGTTATGTGTGTATAGCGCCTAAG
Source organism: Phthorimaea operculella (assembly GCA_024500475.1). Taxonomy (NCBI): domain Eukaryota; kingdom Metazoa; phylum Arthropoda; class Insecta; order Lepidoptera; family Gelechiidae; genus Phthorimaea; species Phthorimaea operculella. The sequence goes on along the minus strand of JANFCV010000051.1, from coordinate 1,866,823 downwards.
AGGTGAGCCCATCCACAGAATCACAGTGATATGAAAAAATAATGGACCTAAGCTCCATCCATATCGGCACTACATATAGTTATCTACTTGCTATACCTACCTAAGACACATTGTGAACTGCATAATTTTATTATAGTTTAGAAAATACATATACTTAATTTAACCCGATTTGACTAGCCTGCCAAATAAAGGGTCAGATGGTCAGGTTATATTTCCTAAACTGAACAAGTTTCGTACATTTATGTTACACTTTTTTGCAACACCTTGTATTCAGGTTGAAAAGAGCTTCATAAGCAAGCGAGAGTAAACGGGGTCAAAACGTGCGAGCCACAAAGAGAACCAGCGTTTAACGCGTAGTTTTTTTAACTCTGCGAAACTTCGAGTCAAAGGATTAACGTGCATTTTGTTTGCGTGCATCGTAAGCACAGCGATACCGGTAATAAACGAATTAACCGTTGAGTTCCATTTCACGTTATTTGAATACTTCTCGTTTTGATTTATTGCAGTTCAATATAAATTCATTAATGTCCGCCTTTCAGCACATTACGTTTTTGGAAAAATAACAAAAGTTGCCAGTTTTCTGGAACCACAATAATATTGACGATCAAAAATTTGCTCGCTACGTTCCTCGGTGGTATCTACTCACGATTTTTCCCTTCTACACACTCGTATGCCGGGAATCACATCACACGTGCACTTGCTGCGCATTTTCGTCGCATTTTCGTAACGGATGCGATAACAAAGCGCAGCAACGAACTACAAATGTGACATCCGCACATGTCACAAAAAAACAACGCTGTTGATCTGTGGTGTCACCACGTTGCGGTAATGGCTGTTGTAGAACAGACGACAGACCAATTGAAATGTTTCTGGCATTCGGCCAGGGGTGACGGTTTTCGAGTTCAAGCCTTTAACCGACTTAAAAAAGAATGAAGATGTAAAATCGCTGGGATTTTTTGAGTATACTGAATGATTAACTACGCTTGGAAAAATTGTATAATCATCGAGTGAAGTTAAACTTTCTCGATAGAGAGAGGGAAATCTTCTAACATAAAATCTTCTAGGTAAAATAAATATCAGTGGATATTAAATAATATTCGGAAACCGTAGTGCACTCTTTTCATTGAGTGCTACGAAATGCTGCTACGACGTCATAGCAAAGAAAGCTAAAAGTAGGCTTCCGCGCGTAAAGGGTCCAAGTGTTGGCATTTAGTTTCCGAGATACGAGTAGGTACTGTAGCGCCCGGCCTCTTTGGACGCTTGTGGGAGTCAATCAATGTTTGAATGTGAGTGATATAGAGAATGCAGCCTGTCTGTCTGTCTGTCTTTGGTGACACACTCTAGATCCAACTCTCGATTGAAACTGATGTTCTGACTATCAATATAGATTATTTCTTATTATTTAAAAGTATTTCAATTGTTAGGGCATAGCTAGGGTAGTTCCCGTGCTCGCCTCCACCAGCTACGTTCCCCATAGTACCTACATATTTGTGAGATTGGGATTTTCGGAGTTACATCTTTGGATGTCTGTTACAAAGAAAGTGTTGAAAAAATTGTTGTTTTTGGTAAACATTCCATTAGAATAGTGGGAATATACTACACTAGATACTGAATTTGTTCATAAGTCTATACTTTACACATGTAACACCTTTCTTGTTTTAAATATTGACTTAGTGATTATTTCCATTTACTTGTCATTCATTGAGGCATAAAGATACATGCTGTGTGGTTAGCCTGGCCAGCCCCGAGGCAGTGCCTTTATTTTTATTTTTTTTATCCCGCCCGAGCCGCGTTTAGAGTAGGAACACAAATTGTTATAAAAAAGAGAAAATTTTGGATTACAAATTTTCCCTTTTTTAAGTTTGAATTAGAATGTGACTTTCTTAAAGTGAATCTTGTAATTCCTACTGAGAAATAAATGCTTTTGATTTGATTTGATTCTATATCGGCTTACAGGACCTCCGAGATATTTGCAATTTTGTGAAGTTGGATATTTGGAGATGTCGGTAAAAATGATAGTTTCAGGAATAATATTGGTTTTTAAAGTCAGAATGATAAGAGGGACTCTTGTAGATTCTAAAACAGATCTTAGCTCATTAAACCACTGATGGACCCTTTTTCGCGGAAGCCCACAAATACAAGCAGCTACGTAATAAACATTATAAACTTTGACCGGTTTAATAGATGCCATATGATAAATAAAATAGTAAAATGATATCGTTTGTATAAATCCTTTCCAATTTTGTACAGAGTGATGGACTTTATTTTTTTGTTAAAATAAGCGTTTTCCATTTCAATTTTTTATGAACGTTAAACCTGTGCGAATAGAAATTCAATACAGCGATACAAACTATTCGGGGTTTTCCTAAAAACGTTTAGTTTAGTTCAAACACGGGCAAAGCAATGAAATCTATGCGTTTCCGAAAGAGTGAAACCATTTAAAATCCTTTCAGCTTTGGGCAGAAACGCGAAAAAGAGAAAATTTGCGGTGAAAAATTCGTGGAATTTGAAAACGGATATTGTTCGGATGAATAGTGTCAAGCAAAGCTGTTCAGTCAAAACTGCGGTAAAAACTCGTGCATTTATAAAAAGTTTTTTAAATATCGTAACAATAATTATGGTATAATATCGCCAGCAAATAATGATAGATCATCTTTGTATGAAAAAGAAAATACTTAGAATAAGTTGGTCCCTTGAATGGGTAGATGAATTTAATGCTTGATTTAATGACAATAGTACCTACTTATCTATCTATGCCCATACAAGGTTAGGCCCCTCGAAATGGGGGCCTAAATCGAAATGGCTAGTAATTAAACTCGTAGTAATGTATTTCTTACGCTATCTAGATCATGGTGGCATTCTTAGTTTTTAATGATCTAACGGGAAACTGATGAAACGACGCAAAATAATTCTTAACTTAAAATGGCATAACCTAACTAAGTATTTTGATAAGAGTTATAAGGTGAAAGTATTTATACCCGCACACCCACAACGCACTCGCCGAATTTTGGATTCTTTGTATGAAAATCTGTGGAACCTCGAAAATATTGTCGAGCCGCACGCACCTAACCGAACGGATTCCCCAGCCAGTGCTCTTTTCTCTTTTTCGTGTGGGACACCGGCACCGGGAATTGAACCCGGAACCTTTGCGTGGCAGGCAGGCATACTAACCACTGCGCCACATCGGCTGTCTAATCTAAGCCAGTGCTAATCATAGACTATAATGCTGATGACGTCATGAGCGCACGCGGACAGTGTAACCATTTAAATAGATTTAGTTTTTGTCAATGCTGCCAGACTGTCCCATCAACATTACCTCCCAGTAAAGTCTGCTGTTCACCGTCCGTGTTCCAGTTTTTCTTAACTAAAGTTTCGAAGGTTTTGGAGTCTATGTCACTCTTAAAGAATAACCAAATGACATTTTCACATTTTGCTTATTTGACATTTTAATATTTGAGATTCCGTCCTTTTAAATTCAATTGACATTCTGTTACCTTAACATTTAGACATTGGCACAAAATGTTTTCCGCTTCTTCTTTACATTTTGTTACGTTTACATTCTAGCAATTTTACATTTTGCTACTTTGACGTATTGGCATTTTGCTTTTCTGCACATTCTACTTCCTTGAACAATAACATTTTTTAAAAGTTGAAACAGCGGGACCTGTAATATGTTCAAAAGTTTTGTTCCACCGTAGAACATAGAACGTAGAAAATATTCCGACCTGTTCTACTGTAGAAGTGATCAGTTGGATATATGGGAACAAAAGTAAGTTGCGTGGTGCACGGAGAAAATTCTGCAGTTACGAAAGTTGGCTGCTTGAACGTGCCTTTGGCGTAAAATGACAGCAATTATTATTTGAAATAAAATTCCGAAAAATACACACATACGGCAAAATTACACATTAAATTGGGAGGAAAGTACTCTCTTGGCAACACCAACTCTATTCAATGCGGCTGTGCTTGCGGCTAGGTGTGCGAGGCCATCCGCATTATTCAGCGCGTACGGCGAGTACGTTGCGGGTGTGCGGGTATACTTCCTTTTGCCAAATGACAACTTGATGACAATAGCAAAAGAGGAAATGCAGAAGTATGGCAGAAGTTTTATTCTCTATGAGAGTTTCAAAGAGTATGTAATACTTGCAGGGTAGATGGGGTAAAATGGTACCTACCCCTGATCAGAAGTTTAAAGACATTGTTGAAAGAAGTTTTCAAACACGAATTCGTATCACCCTTTGCAGTTCCTGTAGCATGGTACTGTTATATTTTTGCCGTTGTAATGCCAGTGGCAGCTGGCCTATTATTACTTTTATTTAATAAAGTCATATAAATCATAAAAATGTCATTAATCATTAATCTATCATTAATGTTGTTGTAGTCGCTTTTGTTGCTTGTCTTACGTACGAACCCGGCTATAACATAACATAACAGCCACAACGGTCCACTGCTGGACATGGGCCTCCCCCTATCGGGGGGTATTGCCATACTTACCATGCTTGGCAGGCGGATTGGCGAGCGCAGTGCATGATGGTGCATTAACAGGGAACCCTGCTGCCCATTCCCTGGATGAGTATCCCTTAGTCGCTTTTTATGACACCCACGGGTAGAATTGGGGTGATGCTGTTCTAAGCCGGTAAAACGGGTTGGATGATCCGTATCCGTTTTCTATGAGGCCGCTATGGCAGCGGCCAGTTAAACTCCAGAAGGCTATTTCAACAGCTATATTTAGTGCCGCAAAATTATAATAACAATCGGTACAATAAATCAAAACCAAGTTACTCCAAGCGCGATAGTCAGATGAATAATCAGAACATCGAAACAGAATTCGAATTCAAAACCGTGACGTCACGGCAGTGACGTCGTGGGTGTACAACCAGCCAGGATTACACCAAGAAGGATGTACACCACACCGGCATCACTCGGCATACACAGGAGATTGTCTGCGCTGTAGTTGTTTTTACGCATCCTGGGTTCTAAAAACTGCTCCATTTTACCCTTATTTCCTCTTAGTTGCTCTTAGTACCTACTTTACGTTTGTGTCACAGATGTCAGCAGAATCAAGGAACAAGAATTTTGACCGGAATAAAACACAAAAATATACTTTTTAACATAAATTGTGATTCCCGTTTCGCCTGAAGATGATTTATATAAGATTTTGATCCAAAAAACGTATCATCTTTTTTACATTTCATGAGATTCTTAGCCGTTACTTAGAGGGGGGCCTAGATTTGATTATTTCCTTTAACAAAATATTTACCAGCCGAGCAAATCTGGGTGGTGGTCCAAATTCTTTTTTCATATTTCGGCCTTTGTTCTTCGGGGAAAGTTGGTCTGTGTCATTTTGTATTTTAATGTTTTACACCCTGTATATTGAACTAGCAGTGTCACCGGTGGGAATATGGCGTTATCCCGGTGTAACAGGTAGCCTGAGCGGTTTCTAATGAACAAGATTTGTTTATTTTATTTTTATTTTTCCCGTATAGTCTACAAAATAAGATAAAAGTCATCGAAAGAATTACTTGAATGCGATTAGTAGTTTCCGAGATATTAATTTTTTTATGTACGCTAGAAACGCTCGACCGCGCTCGCATGTGTGACGTCACTAGACATGAATCACTCCGCGCCGCGCCCGCGCCGCCGCCACCGGCCGCCGACTCACTTTGTTGTCCGTTGTTCGTCGGCCGCGGAACGTCAGACATGTCAGATAAAAAGACTTACAAGTGGTGCATAGTCCCGAAATGTGTGTTGACAACAGTCAGTACGCCAGAAAAGTCGTTTTTCAAAGTCCCATTTGAGATCAAAACGCGTAAAAAATGGATGCGAGCTATCAAAAGAGATAATCTGATCAGCAACAAAAGTAGCGTTTATTGACATCTGTCGGTGACGGCTCCTCAGTTCGACGATGAAGCCACATTAATAAAGCTATAGGGCCTTACCACAAACAAGTTAGACCAGTGTTGAACGCGTGTTTAAAATAAAACTTCATACAAAAAAACGCTAGACACGCGTTGAACGCTGGTCTATCTTTTTTGTGGTAAGGCCCATAGTGTGTTTACATCCACCTTTACTGGCAGCACAATCATTGCAGGTAACACACAAAACCTCGTCCTCTTTTTCATTGCACTCCAGAGAGCAGTGATAAGGTTTTGTGCGCACTCGATGCTCCGGCGTGGTTCTACACTTAACGATGCAAATTTCTCCTTGTCTCTTTCCTTGTACATAGCCGATATCATCATCTCCATAACTGTCTCTAGCAGACCTAAAAAAAGCGGCCAAGAGCGTGTCGGACACGCTCACAAATAGGGTTTCGTAGTCAACGTTTAAATATCAATCAGGCGATGCTGAAAGCATTACAAATTTATTTATTTTTGCTGATTTGTTTGCAGCTGTATGGTTTGGTTACCAACCGCAAATTGAAAAACTTTAATGTTTCCCTTAATCTTTAGTGATACAGTATTCGATATAGTTTTCATGGTAATTTCATATCAAGATCTATATTCCATACTATTTCAAATTTTTAGCATGCATACTTTAGAAGTTACAGCTGGAACAAATTATGGCTAAAAAACGCCCCTTTTAAAAGCAAGTATCCAGAGACAGAAAAATTTCAGTGACATTGTTTAAAAGAAACCTCCTTTTAGTTTTAAAAGACCATTTCAAAGATACCCTACTCAATATTACAGGAGAAAAAAAAAATCCCTCCCATTCACATGTATGGGAAGGGGGTCCAAAAACAATTAAATTTTATTTTCTTAAGATTTCTAAATTTGGATCAACATGATCTAACTTCGCACCAAATTTGATGTCTATTGCTTCAAAACTGACGAAGTTATGAGGGCGCGGCATACAGACAGACAGACAGACTTGACGAAATGATAAGGGTTTCTAGTAGACTACGAATCCCTAAAAAGAAATAAATAGTTCACTAAATTTTATACTAAGTATTCTATGAAATGTTTCGAACCCCTGACAAAGTTTTTATTGTTAAATTTTGTTAAAAGAAAAGAGTAATGTAGGTAGGTACCACAGTAGGTACGTACTGTTCCGAATAACATACCTACAAACTTACTTAGGTACATAGGTAAGATACCTACCTACCTATTTGCTCGTAGAGTAGGTACCTATCTATTATTGTGAGGCGTTCAATGGGAAATAATAAATAAATATCATGTGATATGTGCATGAACAAATGGAGCTCTTACTTTTTCATTTTTACTCCTCGCATTTCAGCGGCAACAAAATCAGCATTTTTCGAAAAATATTGAGCCACCAGCAAACCGTCCACTCTAGGCAAGTTATTTGATTGTCCTCTTTGAAATATTTCTTCCATGTTTTTAATTAAATAACTACTAAATAGTACCTAGTCTGTGACCTAGTTAAGCGGATGGCGAACTGGCGCGGCGGCGGGGCGTCGGCGGCCGCGGCGGGACGTGTCCAATGACGTCACACGCGAAGCGCGCGCTTTAGTGGACATTTGAATTTTCGTTCAACTTCCAATGTCCATAACTTTTGTAATATTTTGAATTTTCGAATCAAACAAAAACAGTTGTATTTCGTATCACCTAAGCACCATTCCTGAGAAGTTTCAAGTGATTCTGCGAACCTACAAATTTTGTTTATTTCTTTTTATCGGTCCAGTAGTTTCGGATGTCACAAACTTTTCTCTTTATGGGAAACTTTCTATTGACAGTTCTGAATCAGCGCTTTAATGTCGCACCAGAGGGCGTGGTGCTAAGTTGAAAATTTGACGTGTTACCAACGAATCAGCAAAATGGCTGGCGGCAACCATGCTTTTATCACGTTCCGATTCACATAGTGTTCGTAACTAATTATTAACCTACCGTTTGATTTATTTTTTACGAAATAAAGACGTCTTTCTGTTTCAATAAGCTTCAATCATGTTAATAAACGGAAAAACAGTAGGTTATTTATTTAAATAATTGAATAGACACGAAATAAAGAGTAAACGTAATTTATAAATTGGCAAAGACTTTTCGTTTTAAGAAACGTTATTTCAGCTTAGCTTAGCTTAGCGCCCTCTACATGGCACCTTTAAATCCACTTTTAGTTAACCATTACAATAAGATTATGATTAGTTTTGTTATGGAGAACGTTTCTTCTATCGTTATTGTTACGTTTGGAAAATGGGAAAAACAGAATAAAAAAAAGCATCCGCAGTACCTAGTGATTGTAAAACAAACAGTAGGTACAGCAATAGGTATTGTACAAGTATTGCGGTTGGCCGAGAGCCAGCTGCCAGCACCGACTTTCATTGGTACACGGAATTTCATGTTCCTATGAAATTGTAATCAGTAAAGAATTGGGTTGCGGGAAGAGTTTTGCTTCGTTTTTTATTAGGAACCAGTGATCTGACCAGCAGTTGCACTGGCTGCTGCTCGTACTTCAGTAGAATAAAGCGTTTGCACGTGGCATGTTAGGAAAAAACAATTTTTGAGTAAGCTATCTATCTAATCGAATAAATCTCGAAAACGGCTACCACAATTTTCGTATCTAAGGGATAAATCGATCTAAATAGATAGGTTTAATTTTCCAGGAACCGTTGCTTTAACCCTATTTTGGAAGTTTCTTATAAAGTAACAACGCCATCTATTGAAAAACCGAAGAATCTTGGCCAACCAGGTAGGGGAGAGGGGGGCGGCTTTGCACAGGGGCAGCTATGAACAAGCTAAATACTGTCTGCGTGGCTTATGCAATAACGACGGAAACGGCTTCAGTTTAATGTTTACAATAGTCAGCATCCCTGTCATCGACAATTTTACGAAGTTAACAAAAAACGCGGATGTTATTGGCTGTTTTTGTTTTCGGATGAGTGCGATGTACATTTTTTTCAAAAGTTGTAAGGGTTTTTCTGGTTATTCTTACTTTTGGCAGATTTACACGTATATTTATCCTAATTTGTGTATAATTATATGTTTATTTCACCTATTATGTAAATCCCAGAGTAAATGCTTTATTATAAATTCTGTTGAAGAAAGCCATAAGGTATGCTTGGGGCAGCTTTGAATAAATTTTGAGGGGCACATTTGAACATACAAAGTTGCACCGAAAAATTTATTTTAAAAATTAAGTTCAAATAAGGCATTGATTATATTTATAATCGTTTAGCTACGTATCATTGTTTTGTTTTTTAGTAATTTAGTTCAAAAATCTTTATTCGATCGAAAAATACTGAATCTTATGTGGTCAAAAATTATACTGAAAAAATCTTAAACATTTTTCACGTAAGTAAGTTAGAACTAAAACTAAAGTCAAATACAATAAAAATGCAAGAAAATTGCATATTTCGCCGTAATAAATATTAAATAGAAACAGTAATAAACTACTTGTTCAAAAGTGCCCCAGGCTTGTTCAAATCTGCCCCGGGGTGGGGCAGCTTTTAACGCTTTCCGCTCTTGTAGAAAAACCGGCGTAGCACATTTTCTTGTAAAGCTATTTAAACATCAATATAGTTTTTATCTTCCCACATAAGCTACCTAATACACCATGCACAAAAATATTAAGAAAGTTATCTACTTTGAAAGTTACAACCTGTTTTGTAAATTCTGTACAAAGCTGCCCCCCTCTCCCCTACTAATGAGTACTTAAGCAGTAAAAATAATAAACATTTTTTCAATCTTGTTAATTTGAAGTTGAAAATTTTAAGAGGCTGAAACATATTATAAGAAACTGAGTACAAAAAATAATTATTTTGTGATATTGGCCAAGTGTAGCCATACAAAGGAATTTCGTGTATTTTCCTAGCGTGACAACTATCAAGCTAAATCCCGGCGACTATGTTGACTATTCACAATACCTTCTATTTCGCTTCTGTTATTATATTATTAAATACCTAATCTTCAGACACATTGTTATATCAACCGCTCTGCCGTGTCAAAACAACATACTGTAAAGTCCAATACAGTGTTTTGTTTCTATAAAGCCAATTCGCTATCTCTTCCCCTCCTACATGTTCCCCTAGAACATTGTTTTATGTTAAATACTATAGTTATCAAGATATTGGTATGGAAAAAACAATGTATGTCTAAAAACTTAAAGTTTATAATTGCGTAACACTGTACTCGCCGTTGCAGTGTTTTGATTTGCCAAAGCCACGCGCGAGCCGCAAAACTAATTTCACTCTCTATGTCTATAAAGGCAAGGTCTATAATTGCGACTGTTTTCGCCGTTACAGTGTTTTGAATTGACTAACTCGCGCACGCGCCGCGGAGGATATCACGCTCCTGTCCTAAGTGTTTAGTTATATCAGGTGTAAAAAAAAACAACTGCATATATTTTAAGGGGTGAATCAGCCCATGAAACTGAACAACTGTCCCTAAGGAACATAGGTCGAAATAAGAAAAAAAAATGGGCCTCCCATACAAAATGCCCAATTTTTTCATATTTCGACCTATGTTCCTTGGGGAAAGTTGTTCAGTTTCATGGGCTGATTCACCCCTTAAAATATTTGCAGTTGTTTTTTTACATCCTGTATAGCTAGACCGTTGAGCTAGACAATCAGTTTGTTTGGGAAAGTTATAGGCCTTGATGAGACCTTTATTTTATGTGACAGCTGTCAAACTAAAAACTCGTTTATCTCGGCATATACTCATGCTATGCTAAACAATCAGTTTGTTTAGGAAAGTTGTAATTGTAGTTGTAGGCCTTGATGAGACCTTTATTTTATGTGACAGCTGTCAAACTAAAAACTAGTTTATCTCGGCAATCATTCATGCTAGAAAATCAGTTTGTTTGGAAAAGTTCTAGGCCTTGATGAGACCTTGACTTTATGTGACAGCTGTCAAACTCGTTTATCTCGGCAATCATTCAAGCTAGACTATCAGATTGTTTGGGAAGGTTGTAATGAGACCTTTATTTTATGTGATAGCTGTTAAACTAAAACCTCGTTTATCTCGGCAATTATTCATGCTAGACAATCAGTTTCTTTGGGAAAGTTGTAGGCCTTGATGAGACCTTTACTTTATGTGACAGCTGTCAAACTCGCTTATCTCGGCAATCATTCAAGCTAGACTATCAGTTTGTTCTAGAAAGTTGTAGGTCTTGATGAGACCTTTACTTTATGTGACAGCTGTCAAACTCGTTTATCTCGGCAATCATTCATGCTAGACTATTAGTTTGTTCGGGAAAATTGCCTTGATGAGAACTTTACTTTATGTGACACCTGTCAAACTCGTTTATCTCGGCAATCATTCAAGCTAGACTATCAGTTTGTTCGGGAAAGTTGTAGACCTTGATAAGACCTTTATTTTATGTAACAGCTGTCAAATTAAAATTCGTCTGTCTCGGTAATCATTCAAGCTAGACTATCAGATTGTGTGGGAAAGTTGTAGGCCTTGTTGAGACCTTCATTTTATGTGACAGCTGTCAAACTAAAAACTCGTTTATCTCGGTAATTATTCATGCTAGAATCATTTTGTTTGGGAAAGTTGTAGGTTTTGATGAGACCTTTATTTTATGTGAACAATCAGAAAAAGATCTTATAATGTACAACTTGTGTACAGGTCAGAACACAGTTTAAACCAGTGTTTGATTACCACAAATACAACCGCAGTTGGGTACAAGTCAAGTCAATACACTGCAATGTACAGTACAGTGTTTTGTCGTGACAAATTGCAAAGATTTTTCTAGCTGTTGTTAAGACAAAACAGTTTTATTTAAGTATCTCTGTATGTCTTATGATTTTAGTATAATTTTTTTAATGGCTATAAAGATCTTGACACGTAAAATCTATATTATTAAATTTTATTTCCAATATATTCGAAAATCATATAGAAACCATACAAAAACAAAAAAAAAAGTTTTTGTGTCCGTTCTCAAAACTTGAAATTTGAAGTTACAGTCTAATGTTTTGACACGGCAGCGCGTTTAAATTACGAAATCAGTCCTAAACCAGTATTTTCTCACTGGCCACACCAAAGAGCTTTACTCGCGGTCGGTTCCTTGCCTATTCCGGTTTATAATTAAACATACCGTTCCTTGTTTGAATAATTTCTCGAAAATTTTAGCAGTTTTCGTTTATCACACGAAATAGAAAATTTGAATAATGGAAGCGCGCCTGCCAATACTTAATTTTTACCTCTCCAGCTTGAAAAGATCAAGTTTCCTGCGGATAAGTCATTTTGGCAAAGTGATTATAATTTCAAATATCTCGTTATAAACGCAGTTTTCAAAGTAATCAGCTATTTTATTAATTACGTTTTATTCGATTATTTCCCTACCTTTTTACTTGACATTGGCACAAAATATACAAGTGCCATACACATAGAAAAGTAAACGTGTACATTTACATAAGGTAGTAGAGATGAAAAGTTGTGTGTACACGAAAGCAAATTCATTTTCAACTCGTGCTTTTGAATCCCTCGCTCTTTGCTAATACTACTACTGAATCACTCGCGTAACCTTTGGTATTCTGAAATTCAAAATTGCCCGTGTAACAAATATAAACTTTGCTCTCTAGTTGCACAAATTACTACTGATGTGGTTTTAAACCTAGAAGCTGAAAGTTTGTCTATATTTTATAGCTTTTTATCATGTCATGCAGGACTTCGAATAGACGAATAACCCGTTTGTTACATCTACCTAATCTTCGTTAGAAATTCTAACAGCTACTGTTGCTGTTGCCATTTTCATAGATTTTTCGCAGGAAAACGGAACCTCTGACATTTAGGTTATACCCTGTATAACATTATGTTAATTTCTGAACACGCTGGACTATTTGCATTTCAAAAGTAAGGGAAAGCGATGTAAAATTACCATTCTAAGAAGTTTTAAGGTTGGCACCTACTGGAAATACTTTGCTGCAGTTTAGGAAAAATTAAAGACAAGGTTCTTTTTCTCGTTGAAATTTTTCGTGGTTTTTAGCAAATTTGCATCTAGCGCAAGCAGGGATACCTAAGGATTAAATTTTTTTAAGGTTATCTTGGTTTGTGTGTCCAGGAACCAGTTGAAAATTGAAGTACTGGGTTTTGCTATAGGTGGATTGGCGAGCGCAGTGCAAGTTATTGCATCTACACGGAGCGCTGCTGTTCATACCTTGGATTCATCCCTCAGTTGCTTTTTACGACATCCATGTAGTGATGCTATTATAAGGCCCGGCATTACACGGCATCCACCTATTTCCGATTCCTTCATCATCTCCCTGCCCTTATCCCAATTACTTGGGGTCGGTGCAACACGTTTCGTTGAACACAAAATCGTATTGCAAAAGGATTTGGCTGAATTTTATGACCGGCCGCCAACCAGATGTCAACCTTCCTTGGGAATGCTTTTGTGGTGGAATAACCGCCACCATACGGTTGGCCCTGGCTGTTTGGGTCGGGTTTATCCCTCGGTCACCTCTTACGACCCCCACGGGAGGAGAGGGGTTGGTGCGATTCTACTCTGCCGACACCACACGGCGTAAATCCGAATCCTTACCAAAGGATAAAACAAAAACGATACAACATATCACTAATACGAGCAGGCCGCGTGAGATAAGGCTGTGCACACAATGAGGTAACTCACGCATATTTTAATTAAGATAAGTGTACACTGACGCAGTTACTTATCCGAAACTGATAAACTAGTAATTGTACGTGTTTTTCGAAATAACCGGGCCCATACCTACTTACCAACATATGTTAATTTTGAGGACAAATAGTTGTGACTTTTAGTCGCAAGGGATTTCCGTTGTTTTTCCTATACCTATTTACCTATAATACTTTTTCCTTTCTTAAGCTGGTATTGATTAATAGGATCACCACGATTATCAGGAAAAAAGTCGTAATTTTCTAAGCATGGGGTTTTATTGCAAAATATTATGCAAACGGCTTGTAAAATACTTAATTCTGTTCTAAAAAACACCTGAGGTTTTATCGGTGTATTTCGTTTGAAGGTAATCTCTCTTAGACTTCCGTAATCTTCTGTCCTTCCTGTACACATGCAATTTGAACGACTTTAGAGTATTCGTTAGCAGCATAAAGAATTTGCCTTACTAGATATGAACGGTTGACACGGGTATGAACACAACCTCTCTGTCCATCAGTAGCAAAACGACAGTGACAACGCAATTGTACATCTATATTTCTCACACATTTGACGTAAGTATTTATAGAACTTTTCTTACGCTGGGCACAACGGTCCGGAGCGATACGGGTGTGTTCTACTTAAAAAACTAAACAACTTTATTTAAAATGTTTCTAACATAAAACTTTTATTAATACCTCCCATAAAAAATTTTGAAAAACTGTATCACTTAGTATATGGGAGATCCAAATTTTTTTTCAGTTTTGTGTCTTAAAATACTATAGTTTGCTGCTTAGGTATCATCAGTCGGGAAAATCCTTCCCTTTAGGATCAGGCGTCATTCCTATAGCATAGTTTTGTCATACCTACGATCATATCTATAGATATTGTCATACTTATACCTATATATTACAAAAGTAATCTCTTCTTGATACATAAAATAAGAAACAGGGTTAAACTTGGTTTAAAACCGACAATATTTTTTTAGCAGGTAGGTAGTGTTGGTTGATTGGATAGGATTTCTTTTTTACTTTATATCACTACCTTACTTACCTATGTAGGTTAGGTATGATTACAAATACCTAGGTACCTCGTGAATTGGAATCGTGTTAGTAAGTAGATAAAATGGTAAACTACGTCACAGTAATGAAATGAGATCACCGATGACCACTATGACTAACGAATCTCAGTGATTGTGATTGCACAACATTTTGGAGTTGATTTGATGGGACTGATGGGATTTCGCTTTTACGCAAAATTTACACAAAACTACAAAAAAAACTTTAGTGCAGTTATTTTTACAAAATTAAATGGTCTAAGTTCATATTAAAGTGCTATAGATGGTTAAATTGGGTACACCTTTATTTTATTAGAATTACTTAGAACTATCTTTTTATATATATTTTTTGCACAAATACCTGTCTTACAATTATGATTTTTATTTCTGTTACAGATAAAACCTGTCTCATCTCGTAAGTACAAATCTGGTTCAAATTAATTTAGATAATAAACCTCCGGATTGATCCTCTTAGAAGAAGAAATACAAATAACAATTGGAAAGATATTTCGACGTCATATTTAGGTACACAGTCCGAAAATTATATGAAATATCTTTGACTTTGACTTTCATATATCCTGCTACACGCTAAAAGGATGTCAAAGTACTCATGAAACTAAACAACTTTCTTCAGGGAACATGGGTCGAAAGATGATAAAAAAATTAGGCCTGTTAAACAAAATCGCCGATCAGCTGAGTTAGGTTAGTTTTTTTAATGTTCTTAATTCGACCCATGTTCCATGGGGAAAGTTGTTCAGTTTCATGAGTACCTTGACCTGTTTTCGGCTTGTTATACCCTTTTTGTTACTCCTAATATACCTACTTATTCATGGCCAAAATCCATGACGAAAATCTAATATCCTCCGTTGTCACCGAGCCTCAACACTTCCGTCAGGTTAAATCCCTGTTATCTGACTTCATAGCATCCACCTACTTTGTGTATGGTCGGCTAAGCCCATTATAAATCTATAGATAGCCCAGTTAGGCTAACCCTTTGTTTGAACTGATAGCTTGGTTATACAGAGCCAGGTCTAAAAGATGCTGATGCACTCGTTTTGGAGTAAAAGCGGTATGCCAATTTGCTCGTTTCACTAACCGTCGCGTTCGCCTACTGGTAAAAAAACACTTTCGTGTTTAGGCTAGCCTACCCAATTGAAACAAAGTAGAAAAAAAATAAGAAGCCAGTTTAAAAGCGGGTAAATTCTAAACAAATTAGCAAATTGTCAAAGTTTCTTATGGTCAAATCAGAAAAGGAAACGATATATATTCATCATCATCATTATTTAAAGTTATGTTCTAATCTTTGACTTGAAAATTCTCATTTTATACTTTGTCGCGCATTTACAAAGTTTGTTTTGCCCAACAAAATTGTTCCTCTTTCGAAAATTTCCGTCTATAGTTCAGTAAAAAAAAACAAAAGATTATTATTGTACGTTCCGGATCTAGCCCAAGTGTATCGATAGTAGATACCTATTAGTATTCGATTCCCGTACGCTATCGGTTGAGGAGTTAAATCCGCTGTACGTCATGATGCCATAGATCACTGTAAACTAGAGACAGAGGATGTTCGAGTAAATACATGCATACATACTTATATTACGTAAACGGCCTAAAAAACGGCCATTTACACATTTACACCACGTCTGACGTAGTTTGAGAGTCATTCAGAAGATTGTGTCTCACTGTACGAGTAAATTGGCATTGTCAATGTGTTACCGGCAAGCGGGCATTTATTCAAAACTGGTGATTCTAGGCATCTACATGAACACCTTTTACTATAGGGCCATCTATGAAGTCCCGAAAAAAAAACAGCTGTTCCATTAATTTTTCTTAGTCGGTAAATTTGCTAGACTATCTAGATTTGAATTTTCTTTCTTAGGGAAAGTTGTTGAGCTTAGCGTTTTAAGTGGATCGTTCGGTACCACCATGAATGTTATTTGACGTAAAGAAACTCCAAGTCAGTTTATGCGGCATAAACTCTGCCTCAGATATCTCTTTTATTTATTATAGTTCAATATTCCGCGAACGATACCATATTGCAACAGACTTTAGATTCGACTAGAATCGTATCATTTCGAATGTCCCAGAAAATTGAATGGACGCATTTAGTTTTGTTTCGACAGTAAAATACACTGTTCAAGAGGTTCTTCAGTTTATTCGGAAATAGAATAGGAAATAACAAGACTTTTTAACTTTGTTGTTTCTACCTAGTTGTATTATTATGATTTTCTTCAAAGTTGAGTTACAAAATTAACAAAAATATGGTACCAAAATTAAGACTAAAACTTTTCGAATGGTAAAAAAGTATGTCAAGACAAATTAATACATACATATATATCGCGTCTATATCCCTTGCGGGATAGGCAGAGCGTAAACGGCTGTAAAAACGGCCATTTACCTACACCACGTCTGACAAAAGTTTGAGAGTCATTCCGAAGACTGTATCACCATAGTTGTCAGCCTGTTGCCTAAAATTGAAATGCAAATTAACCCTCAAATCCCTAGTAACACTCGCGGGAAAGATATAGGGTGATGCTAATTTTAGCCAGCACCACACAGCAACATATTAATAAGATTACCAATACTTACTCCAAACATGAAATAACTACCTAATGTTGAGAAATTAACATTGATCCGTAAATCTGAATTACGTATGAACCATAAACAAAACAAAGAACAGTAAATCTCTAGCTGCTCCTAATTAAGGCAAAATTACGAAACGAACCAATATGGAGCTCTCCGTAACACCATACATTGTAGAAAAGAGTTCACCACTCTCGAAAACACACAGAAAATACAAGCCATCTGTAATAGAAAGCACGACGGGCCAAATTTGAATGAAAATCAAATTTAGAACGAAATGAAAAGCTTTGCAGTAGCAACAGATGTAGAACACTAGGCGACCAGGCCATTGAGACCTCTCGACTCTCTTTGTTAGGCCTATAGACGCCTACGGCAGCAAAGGTGAAGAGGGGAGCAGCGGCTCAAGGTAACAGTGGTTTGTATCTTGATTTATTCTTTCTTTGTTTGAGACGAGCGGACAAAATGATGACAACTGTAGTATTGGAATAATTTGGTTGTCTGTCTGTTTGAGTTATTGTACTGCACGGTGACTGTACGTCCCGGTGGTTAAGTGACAGATTTATTGCGGGCGCCTATTTCGTGTGAGGTAATTCTGTTATTTAATTGTGTGAACTTTCTATGAAGGAAAGAAAGGTTAATTCCGTGATCAAGGTTGGTTCACGAAATTATCTGCATCAATTCTGGTCTAGATACTCAACTCGCGCTTGCAATTTACCGTTTGTTAGAAAAGGATAGCTCTATTTCAAATACTGACGCAACCTAAATGGGTCACTTTACACTGCCGCCGATTGTACACATTCTTAAACCTCACATGACTTAGTTTGAACACGTAACCATTTATATGAACCCATTACATTCAAAAGATAACACTCATTTGTACGTAAAAAGACCCATTCATGTCCAAACAAAGAATCTTTGAATGGACTTGTGCAACTCTACAAAGTTATTTTTTTCACTTTATCTAAAATCTTCTCGAACATTTGGCTTGTGGATTTCTGTTTCACGACTGCAAATGTAAGTTTGTAAGTTGTGAAGATTGATATGCGGTCTAAGGTGTAGTTTCAGTGCTTTATTGCTGTGTATTAAGGCTGAATATTGAGTGTCAATGGGCCGTATGAAAGCCTATCGGATTTGGTCAAGATAAGACACACGGATTGCAAGACCTCACGATTTTGTTAAAAAAAGAAAATGAAGAAAGGTTTTCTTGAGTCTGAGATGTCCCGTACGGTATACTCTTGAACCTTGGGGCTAGATAAGACGCAGCCAGATTCAGAGATGAAATGAGTTCATCTGAAATTTAAAAGGGTGCTGGTAACACCGAATACGGAATACTACTGAAAACTGAGCTTTGTGAATGGTCAGATCTCAACTTTTGGCTTCAAACCGGGATGGCAGTAGTGGGTTAGAAGGCGGCGGTGACTGTTACATTAATCAGGGTAACTGGCTGTTCGTAGACTCAATGTGTCACCAACTTGACTGAGTCTTCTGAATCGTGTCAACAACAATCTAATTATTTTGGACCAGTATTTTTGCTGTGTGGTGCCGGCTTAGAACAGCATCAACCCCTATCTTCCTCGTGGGTGCCGTAGAAAGTGACTAAAGGATTTAAGAGTTGATGTGTAGGTAAAGAAATTTTTATGCGACAAGCTGACCACCATTCACTATGATTGATGATACAGTCTTCTGAAAGACTTTCAAACAATTGTCAGACGTCGTGTAAATGGCAATTTTTACAGCCGATTACGCTCTGCCTACCCCGCAGGGATATAGGCGTAATATGTGTATTATGTAAGTGTAGGCGGCCAGTCGTAAAATTCAGCCCAATCTTTTTGCGACACGACTTTGTGTTCAACGAAATGTGTTGCGCCGACCCCAAGTAATTGGGATGGCAGGAAGATGATGATGATTGTGTATTTATGTATGTAATATTTTTCCGCTTCCATTATTCACCTGATAGTTAGTAAATAGGTCGGTACAGGTAGATTTGATCAGGCCGTGTGTATATTGAGGCTGCGTTCAGAAACGTATGCAAATGTCTTTGTTGTCTGCCCCGCGTCACGTAACGGCAGTTTCTGAACGAGCCTCCAGATATAGGCCGTAGCCATTAGCCAGGAACGGGGCTCGGGGCTTACACTTTATTCCGAAGCTTTAATTTAATTTGACAAAGTGTTTTTCTCTGTTGAGTGTGGGGAAGGAGGCGAAGTGAGCTTTAGCGCGCTTCAGTCAATTTTCTTTTAGTTAAAGTGTTTTAATGGGATGATATTAGCAAGGAACGTAGTTGCACCACCAGTATAGCTAACATGCTACTCGAAAGACAGATTTTCTCTACACCAACCTTATCGACTGGACCCAATATGGGATTTTCGCCATTGTCACTTGTTACATAAGGGTTGCTACTGTCAAAAATCTCAAAGCATAAGGCGAGGAACACACGCAACGTCGGTTTGTGCGTCGTTCATTCGATTCTCCACCCTACCTGCATATGAATACGGTTTGTGTCAAACGGCATCACACAACGCTGCGTTGTCTGTCAAATCTTTTGACATAAACCGTATTCGTATAAAAATAAGGTGGAAAATCGAACAAACGACGCACAAACCGACGTTGCGTGTGTTCCTCGCCGAATACCAAATCAGCATAATCTGATAAAGAACGTCATATGATCCTGAGCGAATTTTAATCCAAGAAATATGACGTTTGTTGCTACCATCTTCTAGTTACCTTGAGTACTCAGTAAGCGTCAAAATCGTCGCTAGTACTGCTAGTACCGAGTGAGCCATCCGTAAAGGCGCCCAGAGCTCTGATTCCCTACTATTCCAACTCGAGACATATTTTACTGCCTCTCTCCTTAGATTTCATGGCCCTATGGTACCATAAGCGGAAATTTCGTAGCAGGGCACTAAATCACAGATAAGCATCTTGCATCTCGAGTTCCAGCTCATGCGATCTCGTGCTGATTCTAACGACAAAGTTAGGCTCTATTAGCACTGCGGGGTATCTAATAATGGATCGATATTAATTGGTTTCTCGTGCGATTACTAAGAATAGACCACTCAATGATGAACCCTTAAAATGGCTTTATCTAAGGCTCTATCCGAAAAACGATTTAATTTCTCGCGAATGTTTTCTCGCTTTTTTGTAACACAATGAATCTTATGCAAGTTTCCGCACTGACGGAAAATATATCGTTTTTTTCATACAAAGTAAAAGAAAAAAAAGAGAAAAAGAACACTGTACGCGAATTAAATGCGCACGCCGCTGGGAGTTATTCTCCGAACAACGCAACGCTCCTTCAATTTACTTATCGAAGTTCTAACAGAATCTTCAAATTATCGATCTCTTAATACTCTCAGAGTAGTCTGTAACATGCTCTTTGCAAACTCTACATCAAGAGGTGTTACGGGAAATTATCGATCTCTAATGCTCCTCTCAAAGCAACCTCTAGTCTCTAGCAAGCTCTTTGCAACCTGTACATCAAGAGGTGTTATACTAATAGTTTGAAGCACTACTGTGAGTGTAAATCTCCTAATGTTCTTACGGGAACACTAGTCCCTCAGGTCCAATCCTTCCTTTGGTTCTAGGCCGTCTATAAGGGGGTCCTTTGGTTCGTCTACCCTTTGGTCTTGTGTGGGATTAAGAGACACGACCAGTGTGATAAGCTTAATGGCCAGCCTCTGTACCTCCAAGCTCAAAGGTAGCTCAGGACATTCGAATCCATCTGTAGAATGTCGTAGCTACTTTGCAAAGTGGTGCGGTGCGGCTAGACGAACTTTATTCACAAATGCAAATACAGCAGATTAAGTTAAAAGTATGAAAGTGCATAAGTAGTAATGCAGAGTAAAAACAGCATAGATATCTAAAGTTGTAAAACGGATGGTTCTGAGCCTTAGAAAGTAAGGCATAGTTTTATTGCTGAGAATGGGCTAGGTATTGTTTGTATCTACTAATTCATCTGTAGGATGTGGTACAAAGTAGTCAATTGTAGCGATGGGTTTTGAAATAAATAAATATTATTTTTTTCAATTATGTACTTAAGTGATTTACTAAAATAATGTTATTTAAAAATAATATAACTAATAATCCTTTTTCATTTCTTTCAGGTAACGCTGTAGCAAGCTGAAACATTTCATAAGAATGTTGAAACACAAGGTAAGTTTCACCATGTCACGTACCTAATCAAAATACTAAAAACTTTAATTTTTTATAACGAAATACGCCAGAATATATCAGATTTTGCTCTTTTGATATTCTGCTACTTTGAGATTTTTCGCAGTTGCAATTGCAAGGCCATGTAACAATTGACGGTCGCGAAAATCCTAAATAGGGTCGAGTGAACCTTCTGTATACTATCGTTTTTGTGCTGGTATTCCCACAACATCTGTATCTATAGAGAACATGCATTTTCATGGGCCCTTTGTCCGTGGATTGCGGTGACGGATGGATGCGTGTGAAAAATGCGTTTATGTTAACAGAGTTGTCAGCTGTTAAAAACTGCATAAAAAACTTACTAGCTATTATCAAAATCAAAATCAATGTATTTATTTCTCAGTAGGAATTACAAGATTCACTTTAAGAAAGTCACATTCTAATTCAAACTTATAAAAGAGAAAATTTGTAGTGTAAAATTTTCTCTTTTTTATAACAATTTGTGTTCCTACTCTAAACGCGGCTCGGTAGTTACTCTATCGCCAGTAAATCCACATACTCATTTGAGGGAACAACTTATACTGGTTTTTGATACAAGTACTAAAAAAACTCAGTGATTAGACATTATGATTGGACCATGAAACCTGCATGAAACTGAACAACTATGGAGCCAATGGTGAAAAACGTTTTATTTTTGACCTCTCATAAAAAATTCACGATCTATTTGACCGATTTTTGTTAGAGAACTAATGAGAAAACGTTAATTTTTTTTCGTTTACCAACATAATAATCCAAAGTTCTTCAGTTTTGGTCTGTTCACGCCCGTAAAGTTTTCATCATGCACTGTCCGGTCCCTTACACCCTGTATTGAAAATTGGTACGTGCTTACAAAAAGATAATTCAAGACTAACATTTCGTGGAACCTATACTTATTTAATTAGATCTACGCCATTTTTTTGTATTCTACCTATATGTATCCGGTAACGGTAACTGGTTTTTACCGATTCAAACTGCTTTTTGTGCGTTACCGGAACTAAAACACAATGAACTGAGTCATTTATACTTGCTCTTGGGTTCACTCTTGGTTCTGGTCTAATTTAAAATGGTCGAAGTTTTCCACGGATATCTTCATTTTCGTAGAAGAAGAAGAAGACCTGTACAGGCATAGGTATTTGTACCACAAAGCATTTGACACTGGTGACACTAGGTAAATGTGGGCATTGTGCGTGTGATCAGGACAAGGCTGGTAGTAGGTGATCACACCAGTCTAGCAGTCCACTACTGGTCGTAGGCCTCCTCCATTATACGCCATAAGGCACAACCTCCCGTTATTGCCATCCTAGTCATCAGTTAGTGCATAACACCAACCAATTAGCTTGACCTCAAGTGCCGTATCTCCAAGTACATGGTGATGGGTCATGTCACCTAGGTTGGTCAGAGACAGTCAACCAGCCTACGTTGAACCCTTTGCCGATGCTCACCTCTTATAATGGAGGGTTATGTAAATAAGCTGAATAATGCCCGGACTCGCAATCAAGTGCAATTTTAGCAAAAAGGCTGAATACGGATTTAATTTGAATATTTATAGCTCCTTTTGGTATGAAGTTTAATGTATAATGTCATATTTATTTGCTAGGATTATGGAATATTATTTTTCACGTGATAACTTTGATCATCTTTTATGCCATTTCGCAAATTATGGCACCCTTCGCAGGCGACTACGTACCACAATCATAGAACTTTGTCCAAGTATTTGAGTGTTAGAGATGCTTACTCGCACAATACAACAACTGTCAGATTTATATTAAAAACCGACTATAAAAAACGCAACGGTAGTTTCTGCGATGCGCTGTATCATCGCAAATTTCTACGTTTCGTTATTTTAACGTGGTTTTCTAATATGCAATACACATCAACTCTGAAAGCCTTTTGTCGCTTTATACGACACCCACGGAAAAGATATGGGCTGATACTATTCTAAGCCGGCACTTCACTCAGAAATATCTACTCTCAATCATTTTCTATTTAGACGACCTAATGATGGCAACAGTATTTCGGCTTATTCTCTCGATTCAGTATTAATTAGCGAACGATCTGCGGTTGACACTAGATTTACTATGTAGTTAATCTAGTAATAACAATAACCTTCGAAAAATCGACAATCTTATCGACTACTGTTCAGCACTAGTAGGTAGACGTAAAGCAAATAAGTATTTTATTGCTCAGAGCAAAGAATTGTTGATTACTATTGCATAACAAATTTTACCGATAGTGGCTTCTTGCTAAATTAAGCTGACTAATATTGAACTGCGGTAGCACAGATGGTAGAGGCGTCGCTAACACAGATAGCAAAAGTTGCAAGACAAAATCTTGCCTACGATAGAGAAAACTACGAGATTTCCAAAAACAAAGAATTGTTGCAATTGAACGTTATTTTTTTATTTTTTTTTACTAGAACTTGCGATCGTTTATTTTTTTTAATTTTTTTCCTACAGATAAAAGAGGCTCCAAAATTCTCTCACCTGAAATGCGATCAAACGCTACTACACAAATACAAAAAAGGTAGATACTTCTTTTTCTATCATGTCGACAAATGACACTACAAATTCCGGTAATAGTTAATGAATAAATAAGTAATAAAACTATTCTTTTATTTGGATAAAATAAATGGGACAGTAGGTGTTCAGTATGCTACATTTTTTAAAATTATTTGTTTTTATGTGGGTTTTAAAAAGGTTGCGTGAAACGCAGTTGAGAAGAGTTATCGTAGCTTCAGTCTGTAGCGTTCTATTTGAAACTGTCTTCGATCTGTGGCGTAGCTGATGTGGACTAGTTCAGTGAGCCGAGTATTATTTCACCCAATGTTACTCCCTTTGTGTCATGCCATGGCAGGCAATCGAGACGAGTTTTTATAATTTCTGTTCAGTCATATACCTTAGCGCTCCGTCTGTAGGTAACTTCGCTCTAAGTCGTAGCTCCTTCCTTTACAGCCACAACAGTCCACTGCTGGACATGGGCCTCCCCCGTATTGCGGGGGGTATTGCCATACTCACCACGCTTGGCAGGCGGATTGGCGAGCGCAGTGCAAGATGTTAAATTCACAGGGAACGCTGCTGCCCATTCCCTGGATAATTATCCCTTAGTCGCTTTTTACGACACCCACGGGTAGAATTGGAGTGATGCTATTCTAAGCCGGCATCACACGGCAAACATGGAATATTATCTTAGCGACGTAACGACGTGCTAAGTCGTAGCAGACGTGGAATATTATCTTAGCAGTCGTGACTCAAAATAATTAAGACGATTTTTTACTGCTGCAGTCTTTCCCCTTTGAAATTCTCTTCACTCTGAGCCGTAGCAGAAACGTACAAAGCTGCACCATGACCCGGCGTGGTGCAGCTTTGTACCGTGGCAGGCCACTGAGACGAGTTTTGCATGGCTTCAGTCTTGTAATATAGTGTTCCCTCTGTAAGTCTCCTCGCTCTGAGCCGTAGCAGACGTGGAATAGTTCAGCGAGCTGATTATTATTTCACCCGGCGTGGTTCAGCTTTGTACCGTGGCTGAAAATAATTTTGTTTGTACTAATATTTCCGGTTTGGAGTCGGAGCTGGCGGGAATTCATAGCCGTTACGAACGCTTTGGGGTTTATTCCATGAAGTAGGACCACCGAGATAGTACTACAAATTCACGCCTATATCCTTTGCGTAGTAAGCAGATCGTAAATGGCTGTATAAAACGGCCTTTTACGCCAAGTCTGACAAAAGTTGGAGAGTCATTCAGAAGACTGTATATCACCATAGTTGTTTGTCCGCCAGTCGCTTAAAATTGCAATACACGTCGACTCTCCACTCCCTTAGTTGTTTCTTAATGGGAAAAATATGGGGTGATGCTATTCTAAGCCGCTACCACACGGCAACTTATGTGTAATGTAGTTATTATAATATTGTTCTTCGATGTTCTTCTATAAATGTTTACCTAAACTTTTTCATTCCATGTCACATCCTTATTACAAAAAAATCAGATTCAATAAATGGGCCTTTATTTACAAAAACTCGTTTTAAGAAACAAACAGCGTCATCTATTAACGAATAGCCGAACTACACACACCCTACTTCAATTAAGAAAACAAAGACATTTTTGCCGAAAAGTGAATCTGTTTAATATCATCATCATCTGCCGGCTTAACCCAAATGTTTTAAGACCGATCGCCTGCACGACGTCAACCCTCTTTAGGAATCCTATTGTTGGTGATATCACCGCCACCACGCGGTTGACAGATAGGTATTCAGCGGAGGCATGCCGAGGTCAAAAACTCAAAGTCGCCTTTTACGAAACACCCTGAGTGGTCTAGGGGTGGTAGTATTCTTAGCCGCTAATTGGTAAAAAATAGAAACCTACAGTTACTGTAAGCACAAAATAGAGAGTTTACAGAAGGTTCACTCGGCCCTATTTTGGATTGCCATTTGTTACATAGCCAGGGTTACTACTGACAAAAGTCTCTAAGTATAAAAATATCAAAACAGCAAAAAGCGATTTTCCCATGTACCTGCTGTAGAAAATCACGTTAAGGGAACTAACAGCGACATCTTTTATCGAATAGCCGCACTACAGCATTATTCAAATCTGAGTTGAAACAAAAAGCAACGATATCTTTTGTCTCTAATGAAGTCTGTTTAGAAGCGGTCGAAAATGAAAATCTACATTCTTCTTCTTTTTCGTGTGGGACACCGAGTCGTTCAACGACCCGATGAACCCTGGTATCAGAGTTTTACATTTACTATAAGGTTAAGCTCTAAAACGGTACATTTTCTAGTCGGTGACGTGATGGTCTAGCAATCCAACAATGGTAGCACACAGCAGCCACCGGAGTTACGCGTGACTCATTCACCAATATTATCGACTAATCATGCATATTGCTGTGGAACAAGTCATAGAAAGAAAGCGATTTTCCAAGGTACTGTAGAAAATCACGTTTAGGAAACTAACAGCGACATCTTTTAACGAATAGCCGCACTACGGCATTATTCAAATCTGAGTTGAAACAAAACACAACGATTATTTTTTGTCTATAGTTGAGTCTGTTTGGTCGAAAATGAAAACCTACAGACACTATCACTTTAAGCTCTAAAATGGTACATTTTCTAGTCGGTGACGTGATGGTCTAGCAATCTAACAATGGTAGCTCACAGCAGCCACCGGAGTTACGCGTGACTCATTCACCAATATTATCGACTAATCATGCATATAGCTGTGGGCCAAGTCATAGAACGATAGCGATTTTCCCTTAGAGAATATACTGGGTGAAATTTAACTAGGGGCCGATAGCTAAAACTCAGAACTGGCTGGTGATAAGGAACAACTTTTCCCAAGGAACATAGGTCGAAATATGAAAAAAAGAATTGGACCAAAATTGCCGATCAGCCAATTTGAGTTACTATGGGAGGTCTAAATTGTACAGTGCGCTTAAAAAGTTAACAGTAGTAAGCACACAACCTCTCTCTCTGTCTATCAGTAGCAAAACGCCGCCAGTGACAACACTATTGAACCTCCGATTTCTCATACTTTCGACGCCGGTACTAATGCAGAAACTGCTTATGTTTTGACAGTACCTACTGCGCGGGGGATACGCGCACTAAATAGTTTGCTTATAAACCTATCTCAAAGAATTTTCAGATTTACTGTAGAAAATCACGTTTTAGGAAACTAACAGCGCCATCTTTTAACGAATAGCCCCACACAAAAAACAGCGACATCTTTTGTCGAAAAGTGAGTCGGTTTAGCAGCGGTCGAGAATAAAATGTGGTGTATAATACTATTAATTTATCACTTCAAGTTCTATAGAAAGGATTTTATCCTAAACCTGAACTAGTGCATTACCATAATTTTTATTATTGTCATATGCCTGTATTTGATCAAAACCTAGGTTTTTGGTCAAAAACCTGCGACATATACTTAAAAGCTTATGAGATAGACGCGTGCTTCGTAAGCAGCTATTTAAAAATAGGTACCTAAATGGTAGGTAATTGTTCTCAGTTATCGCCTTCATAACTAAACTAAAATTCAAGTAGGTATTGTTCCTTGATTTAGACTAAACATTACAAAAAACACGTTAAAGAATGAAAGCATTCGATTTCAATTCAGTAGGTAGGTTTTATGATCCTATAAGCCGAGCTATAAATCAAATCATAACCAATTGTATGAATTTTCAAACATGAGCAGATCAACCATAGGAAAGGCGTGAGAAATCCCAAAAGGAAGTGATATTTCTACCACAAAGTAAGTATTAGCTAGTGTTTCTACCCAACAAACTTACTATTTATATCGGCGATAGCCTAATTTTGTCTCTTGTAAAAACATTTTCGCAAGAAATGTGCAAGTGGTACCTTCTATGACCAATTATCTAAAGGGGGTCGATAATGAGCTGGTTAGTCTCCTATCTTTCAAAAAGTGCCCTATCTTCAACCCCATTTATTTTCACAAATCACTATCATGAGACGTCTAGAGTATCTCCACGATCGCAATATATACGACCCCACCTAAGGGCGCGCCCTTAGACAAATGCTTCTTGAAAGGTGCGCCGCCAATATAGCTCGGATATAAGACACTACGTAGATATAGCTTGGGTATAAGATACTACGTCCATATAGCTAGGATATAGCTCTATATCGGGACAGGGCGCGGACAACTGGTATCCAACTAATCCAACTGATACCTATTATGTGTATGACTTCCCGCAAACGCTCGGCGCAAACGGGTATTATTTCTTCGCGTTAATTGATAGTACAAAAATCTTTAACCAAAAAACCAAAACGCAGTACCTACCTCAGAATGAAAAGCAAGTTGATAGCTTATTTGCAAGAATTCAAACAGGTACGTTACAATTTTATTTATGTTAAATTTAATAGAATTTTTAAACTTTTAAGAAAAGTTGAAAATAACCTTTATAACAATACCTGCTTAAGAGGATTTATAATCTAAATAGAGACAGGTACTAGATTAAATTGCTTTCTGTTTAATGTATTCTTACCATTGCTATAAAATATTATAATGTCTTATTCCCATGCTAACTTACTTTATGAATGTAATAAAATCGCAATAAAAAGAGGTATCTCTTTACCCGATAACTAATCAACTGTTAATGGACGATAGACACTGAACTATAACTTTTACAAAGCTCAATAAAATTGCACTAATAAACAACCGTTTAATCATACAAGCAAAAGTTTAATACTGGCCATTAATTCTAAACCTTTACTGCGCAATATTTGTTAATTCTACGCCGTTGAAAACCCTATACACCTGTCGTAGACAAAAGAAAACAACCCCTAACAATATCCTAACAAATAAAGTTCGCAAACTTTTACATCATTAACTGTCTTCGTAAACGCCCTTAATAAGACACAAAAGCTCAACCCAACAAGCGGCCTTTACGCAAAATAAACAGATGATCGACAAAATAGGGGACAGCGCCATAAAGGTGTGTGCCCACCGCGCCCTTTCTCTAATGAGGCCACAACACAAGCGACTTTATGGGGCACGTTACCATTTAGTTTTTATTGTCTGTGCGCGCGCAACCCCTTAGCGGGGTTTAAAAGAAATGACATTCTTCGTGAATGCCCAGTTGTGTGTCAGATCGCGGCCTGGAAGCACTACCCGCTCTAGCCTGAAGTGAACCCGGAACATCTAACTTCGATATAGTCTAGCTGGCTTTTCGCCTTCAGATCTTTCACACAGTTCTTGAGTTTCAATTACTTTTGATGCAGATATTTTCGATATAGTCTTGTGAGCTTTCGCGTTCAGATCTCTAAGACAGTTTTCAGTTATTTTTGATGCAGATATTTTCTTCATTTAAAATCGTCTTGTTACTTATTGCATAAGTTATTAAAGTTATAATGCTAGCTAAAATAGAACAGATTTATAAAGTATAAGTTATTAAACTGGTGCTGGGACGTTTATGAAGTAAGGTAAGATCTCTGATATGTCCCTAACAACCCCGTCCCCTAAATCCTGGATCCGTCCTTACAATTCTGTTTATTTGTAACTATAATTTACTAAACTAAGTTCGATTTAAAAAATGGTAATGCTTCGCTCTGGACTCCTTTTACACTTGATAATTATTTTGAAATTTGTACCTGTGTGTGCTATGCGATCCGAACTTTTGAATTGTTTCACATCAGCCAACATTTCTTTTAGCTGCTTGCGTTTTTTTGTAATTTTCTTGTAACGTGTTTCATTATTAAATTTTATTATATGTTCTTAATAACTTTGTTAACAACATACAAGTAATTCTTTTCTCAGACTAAAATCTGATTAACTATTATCATCAATAACAAGTTTTTCTTTTAATCCAGCACCCTAAATTAAACATAATCACTCCTTTTTGTCTTGCTGTAGTCGGGTAAAAATAAGAGCTGTTTTAACAACAAGTCTTGCAACAAGGATGGATAGCGCCACGTCTCAGTTTTCAAAACTGTAGTCGGATACTCGACTGCAAGTTCTAATCAGCATGTTAATATTCTTCTCACACCGTAAGCAAGAAGCAATGTTTGTTAAATGAGTCAGCTCATTCAGGAAACGCGAGAACTCAGAAAGTCTCACCGTAGCAAAATTACACATACACAAAATAACGTGGGATGGACTGGGCATTAAAAGTTTTCCATTGGCTCGGTACGGTAAAGCAAAATAGCTTAACTACTGGAATTTCAATGCACTCACATTGCTGTATTATTCTCATAAATGAAAATCAAAAATTGGAAAAATTATTGATCCGCGGTCAAGGCATGACAATTTTTCAGATTCTTATTTTCATTTGAGGGAAATCTTATTTATGACTGTGTACCTGACAGTGGGTTACTGCGGGCGGGGGTTTATTTAATTTAGTAATTCTAGGCATCAATGTGAACTGGACACCTTTTACTGTCGGGTCATCTGCAAAATAGCGAAAAAAAAACTGCTTTCCATACATTTTTCTTTGAGTAGGTAGATAGGTAATAGGTTTTTCAATGGAACAGCTGTTTTTATTTTTTCGTGATGTCGCAGATGGCCCCATAGTAAAAATTGTTCCGAGAATGACTAGTTTAAATAAATGCCCGCGAGCCGGTAACATATTTTCAGGCTGTGCTCTCAAATCTGAACAAAATTAATTAGAGACTTTGTAAAAGATATTGGATGAAACTTTATAATCCTCAGTTGTCTGTCGTTTTTTACACCATAATCGTTTTTTTGCAAGAAATGCGTATGTCGGTAAAAGCAACTAATGAAAAAAGTTTTCGTTTTTATTAGGACAAACAAGGACAAAATATTTAACACAGGGAGTAACAAAAAGAGTATAAGCACGCCAAAAGAAAGTCACTCATGAAACTGAACAATTTTCCTCATGGAACTAGGGCTGAAATATAAAAAATGTGAGCCTCCCATAATAAATCAATTAGTTGATATGCATTTTTGTGGGAAATGCATTTTTTTCGGGATTTTTTTCTGTTTGATGAGTAGTTAGGTTTAGATGTTATATAACTAATCCTCTATCTTTTTGTTACAGATGTTGGCTGCCGTGTGTTCATCATAAAATTTGCCATTTCTTTGGTAAGCATAAAATATTAGTATCGATCTAAGTAAGCCCTATTGAACGGTTCATTTCTTTTCTTTTTCATAGATTCATGAGGGAAGTAAAAGAGAGTTTATACCATTGTACTATTGCCACCAAATCCACCCAATTGGTTATTCTTAGTATTTGTAAGAAAAACCAGAATAATGTTGGTCCCTGGGTAAGTGTTTTTGCTGGCGATAGTACCATGCGGGCAGTTGGTAACTGATAATGTACGTTAATAAGTGTAACACGTTAAATGGGTGACTCAGATAGACTCACTCTGTTAATTGACCACTAGCCTAGAATTTGAATTAACACACTTGTTTGCTTTTAAAAGTAGTCGATTTTAAATTGTTAGTTTTAAAAGTTATTTTTAGTTCATCAACGGTCACGTTACGAATCAGCCAATGGCAGTTCACTGCTGGACGTAGGGTCCCCCGGGGTACGCCACACCGCATGATTTTTCCACCAACCAAGTCCCTACCAGCGGCTCACATTAAGTCATCGGTCCATCTGGCCGGAAGGCGTCCAACGCTGCACTTCTCGAGACGTAGCCTCCTATGTGTCGTAAAATTGTTTTCATGGCGAATGTCATGGCAACATTTTGTCTAGTCAAAAGCTTAGAATTCGACTACCTAGCATAGTGGGGTAAGTCAGTAGTTTTCAAAAGGGAGAGGCTATATGGTGTTGGATAAGAATAGCCTGTACATTAGTAAAAGGGCATGCAATAAGAGTTTTATCCAAATCAGCGGACGGCAGCATCTTCTGTAGGAAAATGCAGAACTTGCACTGTGCTCGCCTATCCGCCAGCTGAGTAGGTATGGCAATATGGTATGGTAGGAGATAGGTAGGGGAGGCCCATGTCCAGCTGTAGACTGTTGTGACTTTTGATGTTTAAAAAGGGGAAGCCCGGGCAAAGTGCAGCCCAGGTGCAGCAAACAACGCTTATTATTTATAACTTAAATACAATATAGGCACAGAAAATAAGATTTAATGAACCAAGTATTTATTTCTCATGCTCATTGCGAACTTACTCTGCCAGCTTTACTTTGGTCTGGCATTTTATACGTTACTTTTTTTCTTGCCAAGCGAATATTGTTTACTGTATTCTATTCTACCATTTAGAACGTATCCTAACAATAGATATGCAAAAATTATGTTTATTATACCGAACAAAATTATTCACAAGTTGAAAAATAATGTGTTCTGAGGCCTGCTACTTGCAGTAGGCGGTTAAAAAACTCTGACACCTAGGTTCATCGGCTCGTTGAACGACTCGGTGTCCCACACGTCCACACGAAGAGAGAGAGATGTATTCTAAGTCCTATTTCTAGATTAGTTTTACCACAACATGTCACATACTTAAATGTAGGTACATGACATATTTTCCCATAGTTCTTAGCGTAATGTAATAATGAATGAAATTAGAATAACATGAGAATAACACAAAATTATTGTGATTCAGTGTTGTATCATTCATTCATGAGATAAGCAATCTAATATAATAATCTGACTAGGTGTTTCCTGCTTCCTTTTCTGTGTTTATGACTAGGTCATAAAACACCATGACAATGAGTTTTTTTTTATTTCTGTGACGTGCGCGATCGATATCTTCAGCTTCGTAAAATAAATAGGTTACTTGATTTAGTAACTACATAAATACAAAGGTGTATGCTACTACTTTTCAAGAATAGAACAGAATACAAACATAGATACCTAAAAGTAGCAGTAAAATGCGAATATTTTTGGATGTTTCAAAAATCACATCACAAAACCGAAATAAACTGGTGAGGTTTAAAAATACACGATATTCTGTTTTAGGAAATGCTATATTTGGTAAGTGACCCATCCACATTACACAATATATGAGTAGGCAGATACAGCAAATACATAAATTTGGTAAGCTAGTCGCTATAGTCTACCTGCTATCATAGCGTCATGACCAGCCTAAGTGGGAGGCCAAGTTACGCTGGTCGCTTAGTATCTAGTATTGAGACCAGCGTAACTTGGCCTCCTGCTTAGGCTGGTCATGATATTATGATAGCAGATGGACCTTAGATAGGTTGCTAGCTGGTCAGGGCCGGTGCACATCTAGATTTTTATAGACTCTTCAAAAATACGGCTCACTCGGATAGTTCTGTGTATGACCAAACAAAAGCATGAAGAATTTTAGAAAAAATATTGTCCCATTATTGATATAGTAAGGTGATTCATAGTCTTCGGAGTGGCTCTCAAACTTTTGTCAAACGTGGTGTAAGTAAATGTCCGTTTTTACAGCTATTGATGCACTGCCTACCACACAAGGGACATAGGCGTGAAATATGTTTGTATGAATGTAGTCCCATTATTATAGTCAGTGGCGACATTAACATTTTGGTAATCTCTACATAATATGTTAATCTTATTTACGAGCTTATAGTCGATTCTGCAAGGTTGTTGAATTCCATGAGTTTAAAAGATTAACAGATTCGTGATGAAGTAATAGGTAACATGTTTATAATATTACCATGTTTTTGTATTTATGTATTACTTATGTTTCTGTCATACGTACCATATCCTATCTTATTAAATTATCAGAAAAGTAAGTAATTTTTTAACATCATCTGATTGTTAATTTCGTTTTAAGTCAAACTTCGAGCATCTTCCGTCCCGTTCCGGCCCGAGGGGAGTCGTCATAGCTACTTTACTCTATACAAATATTTCTGCCATTTTTTACGGGGGGAGAGGTAAAGCTGTCAAATCAAGCTAGTGTTGGAATCGACAATATCGATACTTGACCTTTCGATTAATTACATCAGTCTACTCAATATTGTGTCATATTATTGCATTTTCAAAAGCAACTTAGTTCTTGAGAATAGGATTTTGTAGTAAATAGAAATATAGGCGCAATAACATCATTTTAAATATTGCATAAGGTATAAATTAACCAAAATATGAATTTCTTTCCCCATACACCAGATAATACAATTATGTAGGTACAATCATTGCAATACCTACCTTCTATTTACTGATCATTAAGTATCATAGGATATTATGTAAGGGAATTTACTAAAAAACCATCTATACAACAAGTCATACATAATAACTTCGACTATCTATCTGTCTTCTACGCCGAGGCTCGTGGGTTCGATTTCCACCGGACACAAATATTTATAAAGTAAACTAGCTGCCCGTCAGCGGTTTCACCCGCTGCAACCTATTATTACGCGGGAAGAAAGCATTACTCGCCAAGAGATGTCGCTGTTAGTTTTCGGCGAAAACGTTTAAAACGCGAATCGGCTTAGTCACGCCACCTTTGCAAAAATATCGGAATATGCGTGATCCCGTAGAAATAAGACATTTTCCCGTGGTAAAAAGTAGCCTATGTGTTATTCCAGTTAGTCTTCTATATTTGTGCAAAATTTCATGTCAATCTAATCAGCCGTTTTAGCGTGATGTCGTAACAAACACTCACACAAACATCCGCCTTTATAATATTAGTAGGATAGGATTAGTAGGAAGTAGAATTTGTAGGATTGAAAATCTTGTTAAAACATTTTCATTGGCAAGTAATTTTTGTACGTACATGTGTTGTGGGATATACATCAATTTTGCCTTACTTACTCGCCAAGCGATGACGCTGTTAGTTTCTAAAACGCGAATCGGCTCAGTCGGGCCACCTTTTGCATAAATATTGGAAAATGCGTGATCCCGTGGGAATGAGACATTTTTCCGTGGTAAAAAGTATATGCTATTCCAGATGCCCTTTTATATTTCTGCAAAGTTTCATGGTCAATCTAATCAGCCGTTTTTGCGTGAAGTCGTAACAAACACACACGTAGGAAGTATAGCAAGACCAGTGTGTAAGATTTTCCAATATCGTAAGACAAAACTTAACGCCGTGTGGTGCCGGCAGAGTAGAATAGCACCACCCCCTCTCTTCCCGTGGGAGTCGTAAGAGGCGACCGAGGGATAAACCCGACCCAAACAGCCAGGCCAACCGTATGGTGGCGGTTAATCCACCACAAAAGCATTCCCAATGAGGGTTGACGTCTGTTAGGCGGCCGGTCGTAAAATTAAGCCGAATCCATTGCAGCACGATTTTGTGTTTAGCAAAACGTGTTGCGCCGACCCCAAGCAATTGGGATAAGGGCAGGAAGATGATGTTAGACAAAACTTAAATTAAATAAAAGTTCGAAAAAATAAAAACAAAAATAAGGAGAACACTATCCGGATTCGAACGCGAGTCACCTTGTTTGGTAGGCAAGCGCACTATCGCCGCAGCTACCATGACTTTAAGATGACTGTTGAATTAACGGATATGCTTCCTCACAAAGACGCGAATCGGCTCAGTCACGCCACCTACGTCAA
Organism: Phthorimaea operculella; assembly: GCA_024500475.1. NCBI lineage: Eukaryota > Metazoa > Arthropoda > Insecta > Lepidoptera > Gelechiidae > Phthorimaea > Phthorimaea operculella. The sequence goes on along the minus strand of JANFCV010000051.1, from coordinate 1,831,580 downwards.
AAATTTTGGAATATGCGTGATTCCGTAGAAATGAGACATTTTCCTGGGGTAAAAAGTAGCCTATGTGTTATTCCAGATAGTCTTCTATATTTGTGCAAAATTTCATGTCAATCTAATCAGCCGTTTTAGCGTGATGTCGTAACAAACACACACACAAACATCCGCCTTTATAATATTAGTAGGAAGTAGGATTTTCAAATATTCGTGTTTTGTCTGAGCACTCCGGCAGATAAAAGACCACCGACTGGACCGAAACGGTAGCGAAACCGCGATGTAATAAGAAGTAGGTAAGTGCGAAATCCTTTTTATATATGTAATTAAAGTTAAAATGTCGCACTTAAGTTTAAACAGTTTAAAGGACACCAAAACGTCCAACGACCTGATGAACCCTGGTGCCAGTACTTTTCAACCACCTACTGCATGAAGCAGGCCTTTGAAATAGTTGTGTAACGACAGCCGTCTAAGTGACCATAGACAGCAACCGGGGCCGACGGCTGAACGTGGCTCCAAAGCACGGAACCATCTTGCTTCTCGGACAATCACGTGATTCAGCCTGTGTGGTGTCCTGACCAGTCTAGGAACATATTCACAAAGTGATAAATATCAACTTTGTGAGCGAAAGGAATTGAACAGGCAGTCGGACTAGCCATTGCGCCACGTCGGCTGACATCCGATGTCACCCGATCAGCTGAGACTGACATTAATTTTCAATGAAACTCGAACAAAATCAGGGTTTCCCAAAATCCATAGTAAAAGTTGTTCAATTTCATAATCTGATCATGCCTGCAAAGTTTTCGGTACAGACCGTCTTTACATAGTATAGGTTTGTAACTATGGCGATAGAAAAAGTATCGACGTTTTGTATTACTTGGGTCACTGCACTAGCTTGGGTTGAGTGTGGCTCGATACTTCAAGTTAAAATTATCGTTTTTTCATTGAATATCGACTGGAAATGACCATCATTGAATAAGTAGAACAATCCCAAACTAACATTCTAATCTTACTTAGCAAGCTATTTACTGTTTTTAAAGGCATCAATAAACTAAGATCGTTAATTGTTACCTATTATATGGTGGAATATTATAATCTTTATTTGTAAATTAACGATACTATGATTAACACCATTGTTCGACACAAAATAATAACAAAAGGAACAAAATACAATTATTTTATTGTAGATCCACCGACAAAAAAACTCCACATCAGACATTTTGTACGACTTACTGGCAACACTTATGTACAATTTTCAATCGCTAATTTTATATATTATTTAGTGATATTGTACTGGAGGAATACTTTCAGATGAAAAGTGATATTGTTCTGTTGTAAATTTGTATTTTTACATATTTTTAAAGGCATTATTATCTCTACAATTCGGCTTTTTATCGGAGCTCATTTGACATGCGCGACTGGACTCGTTCTAGTAAAAGATCTGACAGCAACTGGTTTTTGTAGTAAGATAAGCCCAAGTGGGCATAGGCCGTGACAGAGGGGAAGCTCTTCGTATGGCGTCTCCATACCTAGCCTTCCTCCAAGAAGTCAAAGTTCTATTGATGCCAAATATTTTATCCTATCTATAAATTAGCTCGCCAGAAGCAAAGCTTTTTATGGAAATCCTCTACAAAGATCTTTTAAAACACACCTGCTTTACATACATACCTACGTAAAAATAACAATTACATGAGGTGATTTACTTTCTTAACGGATAAAACGCGCAAAACACTTGAGAATATCAGAATTACACAAACACGAGGAAACCCCAAAGAAATACATGAAATAAAAAAGAGATTAAATTATAAAAGCAAATGAAAACGACTCGAACCGCGGATATTAGAAGGAAATGAACCGCTCTTAAGCCAGGCCGCCATTTTGTAAGGTAATATTAATATTACAGGACTTTTATTTTATTTGACGGATGATTTCCATAGCGGAACATTTGGCCTTTTCATTTGACGATAGAAGTGACTGCAGTCACAAAATGGAGAGTTCACAGAAAAATCTCTCGTCAGATTTTCGAGATTGTCACTTGTTACATAGCTAGGGGTTGCTACCTGTCAAAAAATCTCAAAGTATAAGAATATGAATACAACAAAATTTGATACTTTGACACAAGAACGTCATTGACCCTGTGCTAATTTTAATCCAAGAAATATGACGTCCATGGAAATTCGAGCCTGATAAATAAAAAAAAATATTTGTAGATACCTAAAAGGAGCGAGCCTCCACAATAAAATGAGTATTTTACCTACGGAAATACTCATTTTATTGTTACCCGATCGATGTGTGCTCAAACACGCATCTTGACACTCCGCTTAACCCTTTAGTTACGGGTCACTTATTGTTACGGATATCTTCAAACTATTTTTACTTAACATGTTAGTTGCCTGTGTTGCTCACTTTAAACGATTTTAAATATTTTGGTCTGTACACTGTTCCCCATCGAAATCTTAAACTTTCTTTTTCAACATACATACATACACAAATCACGTCTATATCCCTTGCGGGGTACGCAGTTGGTAAACAGTTGAAAAAACGAACATTTACACCACGTCTGACAAAAGTTTAAGAGCTATTAAGTAGACTGTGTATCACCATAGTGACAGGTTGTCAGCCTGTTGCCTAAAATTGCAATACACATCAACTCTCAAATCCTTTAGGGCACCCATGGGAAAGATATGGGATGATGCTATTCTAAGCCGCCACCACACGGCAAGGGATTCAACATAAAATATCAAAATTAACAGTGGGGCCTGGGAATTGGTACTGGGGAAGCAACGCAACAAAATTGTCTGTAAAAACGCCATCAAAATTCATCGAGTGGTCAAGGAGTTCACGCACGGTGTACCTACAGGACAGAGAAACACAAAAAGCTACAATTTCGTGCAAATTGATCTATATATACAAATGGAAACCTAAATTAAAACGAAAAATATTTACGACTCATTTCTCACCCATTAAATACTACACACTGAGGCGGTGCATTCTGTGCATTCTTCATATGCTGGCGACAGACGGACGTGTGTAGCCGCCCGCGGCAGCGCAAGTGTTAAATGAATGAACGCGTTTCACGGATGAAAACCCACGGGTTCCAGTCAAAAGAAATTGTTTTAAGAATTGTTGCTTTGTTGCCCAGCACGAAGCTAAATTGCTGACCGAAAGTTCGTGTAGTTAGGAAGTTGATAATTAAAGTCGTAGTTAGAAAGCTACTCGAAGCACTAAACAGTGGACGGACATCACCGAAAATAGGTATTTGTCCAACAAGAGAGCAAAGTTTATTTATCCTACAAGTGCTATTTTAAATCCCGAAGTAGCAAAGAATACTAAAATGGAACCAAAACAAAAAAGAAACTATAATAAAATTGATTCAAAAGTAGTATCCTGAGCTCAGAGAGGGATTCAAAAGCGGGAACTGTAAATGAATTTGCTCACGTATAGTACACGCAAGTTTCACCACTCACCTCTACCAGCTCGCGTCACCTTTTTTGGGTTTATAGCACTTGTATATTTTGCGCCAATGTCAATTTAGAAGGTGGAGAAACAAAACCATAATAATCGAAAAATCATCAAATTAAATCATAATAATCGATCAAAACGCATTTAAAAAAAAGAAGTAAACAGAATATTGTTCTAATTTCAGAAGAGATCCCTAATGGGATAAGTTTGCCCTTGTACCATATGTTGTTTATGATTTAATATGTTTCCCTGTAGGTACTAGTTTTAAGAAGGTGCAATATAGTAATTTTATTATACATACATTATAAACATTACCAAAATTGTATCTGAATTGTGATGTTCGAAATTTAAATCACTTTTCCTTATCGGGTGAGCAAAAGTGACTTTTCTGCATTGATTTACCTATGAATTTAGACTTCACCAAAAGTAGGTTAATAGTAGTTGAAGCCATAAATAAAAATTTAGAATTCTAGGTTATCTAAGTGCCTAATGTACCTACTTAGGCAAACTGGGTACTACAATGCTACAAGGTTCCTAGACCAGGAACAGTAATTTCTTAGTCTCTCCTCAGACGTATTGATGACCAGAACCATCTTACTATTGTGACTTCGAATCTGGGTTGCGACTTTAGTAACAAAAAATCGATTATTTCATAATCGATTACTTCTAGATGGTAAACCAAAAAATGTACCCAAATAAAACATCGATTTTGAAAATAAACGATTTTATCGCATTTTTGACTTGATTCTACGCAATAATAATTTTTCTCATAATTAATTTGCCGTCAAAACAAAATATAAAGGCACCGCTACGCGCTAAATACATGTCGTGTATTTAATTTGATGTTACTCAAGACCCGAAATAATTCGTTGGCGTAAATTCGAACCGCAAAGAAAACGTATTTTTGTGCTCGAAAATTTGATTTAAATAAATCAAATTAATTGAACTTGCATAATCAATCATTGAAAATAGATTTACAAAAAAAAACGTTATTTCTAAAATTGATTATTCTTTTCACATCCCTACTTCGAATCCAGCTCTTAGAGTCTAAAGGAGGTCTAGATGTTCTGGTGGTCGTGCCTGGGGTCCTTAGGGCATTACAAAGGAATGCAATCCCATTTTTGCTGGCCTATTTTGCTCCTGAGCTAAGGCCCCGGATAGATTTGCGATTTACGAGCGGCCGGCTAAGATATCCTAGCTTGTAGGAAAGTTTGTTTCAATTTATTTGCTACAGAGCTAAAACATTATTGTTTTTTGTGATTGAATGAAGTATTCGTACCACAAAATAAAATTAGTGAAATAATAAGTAATTATTCAAGTAACTATTCAGGATTTTTGCCATTGTCACTTGTTACATAGTCACGGTTGTCACTGTCAAAAAATCTCAAAGAATAAGAATATCAAAACAGCTAAATCTGATACTAGAAAGTCATATCCGTAACAATCTTCTTAGTTACTTTGACTTACCCGACATTCCAGTTATTTCCAATTAAAGTCAATAAGCGTCAAAATCGTCGCTAGTACTGAATGAGCCATCTGTATAGGCGCCCCGCGCGCCGTTTAAAAATCTAATTTGTGATTACGTCACAAATTTGTGATTACGTTAGATTAGGCTGTTCTCAACATTTCGCATAGTTTTCCGGTGTTATGCCGGATCCAGTTTTATGACGATTAGTTATAATAACCGGATGTACTGGCTAACATGCCACTATTACGGCTGTCAAAAGTTGTCATTTGTATGGCTTCTTATGTCCATAATAGTTTATCATAGAATACGATACACCTTACTGTAATTGTGTCCCTAGAACACCATCTAACGAACGGATAGAATAAAATAAATCAAACATGCTTTATGCGGCACGATTAAAAGTCGCTCCGTCTATACAGACCCTTATGTGCCCCGAGGGATCGAATGTCTCGAAGTTGTAAGGAATCGCTTAAAAGCAGTTTTATTGTACTTACTTTTTTTCTCGTTTTATCTTTCTTGGCGCAGCACAACGTGTTTTTTCGATTTAGCAGATTAAACAACGTTTGCTAGTGGCTAGAAAGAGCGCTGGTTCTTTCTGTCAACAATGGACCCGATGAACCTTGGGCACAAATTAGGCCCTTTATCTACAGATGGCTCACTCAGTACTATCGTCGATTTTGACGCTTACCGACTTTAACTGGAAATAGCTGGAATTTCAGAAGAACTCAAATTAGCTAAAAAGATGGTTGGCACGAACGTCATACTCCTTGGATTAAAATTGTCCCAGAATTATATGACGTTATTGTATCAGATTTTGCTGTTTTGATATTTACTTTGAGATTTTTGACAGTAGAATCCCTTCCTATTAATAAGTGATAGATAAGCCTGAAAATCCTAAATAACGTCGAGTGAACCTTCTGCAATCTCTCTATTTTGTGCTTAAGGTATACGAACTTATTTATGGCGTTCAAAAATTACCTGGCAATAATGAAGGGGTAGACCAATCCGCCTGCCAAGCGTGTTAAGTATGGAAATACCTACCACCTGATAGGGCCAAGTCCAAAGGTGGACTGTTGTGGCTTTTGATGCTATGACTATGATATTGTTACTGTTCAACCCTATATTTATCTATGGGTTTCGTCTATCACCTAAAAAAAACGTTTTTCACCTGTTTTTTGAGATTTAAAACGTCCAGCGACATCTATTGATCAACCGAGGACTCGGTCAGCCAGGTACTGTTTTTATACGCATTGCAAGCAAACCCTATATTTTCTCTCTATTTACGTGGTATTTACACGCTGTATGTCATGTTGTGACGTGTATCCTGCTATCGGTATCAAACTTTTATGTCACTGAATATTACATGTGGTATCGATTCCTTGGAAGCCTTATCGTGATTAAGACCGCCTGCCTATAAAGGTTGTACTATCGTCAGCAAATCCAGCTACACGTTAGAGGGACCAACTTATGCTGTTTTTTCATACAAATAATAAGAAAAACCAGTATAAATTGATCCTTTAAATGGGTAGGTTGAACTGATTTTGATAGTACCTTCTTGGCCACACACATCCTAATATTAATACAATTATTAAAATATTATAGAGTAGGTTCCCATAGGCACAAATAATAGAAACAAAAAATTTGTAGATAAGTAGGTAAACAGTGCAGATAAGCATGTCATTCAACTAAATAGTTAATTGTTTTAAAAGTTTAATAGGGTAGCCGATGTAATCTATTAGTAGAGTTTGGTTCCAATGACTTTTATTTTGTTTTCACAAACACTTAACAGGTAGGTAATTTTCTTATTGTCGATTGTTAAAATTTGACATTAAAATATTCCATCAATATATTTGAAAGACCCAAAAATGGACTATTTACTATTTAGCCAATTTTTACTTTGTGCTCCAGCGAGTGGCTTTTTTATAGTATTCTTTGCTAATTTGCTATACTACTGTGACTAGGTACCTTCTAGGTACTTTCTATGTGTTTGTGAGGTGAACAAACTAGTTTAGGTTCGGTTCGTTCACCCTAATAAAAGATTTCGTATTGAACTGCCGTCTGTACGTTTGTACACATTACGGTTTCTTCATTTACCTTGTTACCTAACGACATCGTTAGCCTATCGTGACTTCAGACAATTTTTCAACAATTTCAGACCGTTTTCTGAATTTTAGCTACTAGGTAGGTAGGTATTTAATATAGATCTAAAATTATGCTGAACTGGAACCAACGAAGACTAATTTGCGAACACGAATGCGAATAAATTAAAAAGTTAATTTGGAATAGGTACTGAAGCTTTCTACGGTATAGTATGATTTAGGTACCTATTATTCGACCATCGAAAAGTAGGTGGTTGTATAACTCTGGCAACATGGTTTATCGAGTCGTTGGAAGACTTGGTATCCCACTCGAAGAAGAAGAAGAATTAACCTAAAAGCATGTGCCATTGATTTGATAAACAATGATAGAGATGTGTGTGGAATGTATACCTATACCTATTACATATAATAATACCAAAGCCAAATGAAAAAAATAAAATGAAAACTTTCATGATTTTGTGAATTCATCTCATTTGACGTCTATAGCTGCGATTTTTTAACGCAACGAAATCTACTTCAAAGAATGCGTCTGTCAAACCGTTTATTCGAATATTTGCCTTTTTTTACGTCAAATGTGATACCTACCCTTTGATAGACCTGCCCGTGTACTCGAAACATAAAATAACATCTCAAAGTTAGTGTCGTTTAAATATGATACCTAGGTATCTGATGATGAGATGACACAGGACTTCCGCAGTAGTTCATGGAATCTACCTTAGGAATCTACGATTCCGCAACTGACTTGACTGACAGGTGAGCTATAGTCCGTCCAGTTCGTGCGCGACCTTCCCTAGGGGTGACAGACGTCGGGGGGGAGATGTCAGCGGGTAGCAGGAGGTGTAGCGGGGAAGGGTGACGCGTGCATCCGCGCCGCACGTCATAATAAAATGAAACCTCCCACCATCTCCTACCCCACCCACCCCACACAACTCCCACCGTCTGTACCCCTAGGAAAGGTCGCGCACGAACTGGACGGACTATAGGTACTTGTTCAAAGGTTTTAAATAAAAGCATGATAATACGTACCTAGTATATTTTTTATTAAAATACTAGCTTTCCGCCCGCAGTTTCACTCGCGGTATTTACCTGTTTGGTCTAATAAAAAGTCTGAAATACATTGCATTTCGAAACGCAACTCAAATAATCGTTCTGACTCGACAACAGATGACGCCTCTACTTCACTTAATTTTCAAGTTGAGGGATTGGAAAAGCCCTTATATCTTTAAAAATACGCCCTTTAATTTAAAACAGGAACTTTCTGGTTCGAGGGGGGATAAAGAGCTACTGCACTATATAAGTCCCTTTATCGTACCGGGAATCCTTTTTAAGTTTTATCGGCACACACATTTTATCAACTTAGTTTTATTATATATAATGATTTTGAAAATCGTTTTTATAGCTTAACTTTTAAAGTTTTATATAGTTTTAAGTACACAACTTTTGAAATATTTTATAAATCGTTTTTATAGCTTATAATTTTAACGTTTTATATCATTTTAAGTACACAACTTTTGTATTTTATTAATATTATTGACGTAGCCTAACGTGCGCGTTGCTTTCTCTGTGGCGTATAAGTATTTGTAGCACCCAATTTTATTAGGTTTTTATAGTTATAGACGTATCCATCAGTCACCTTTTACTTCACCCACGGGATAAATAGGTGCTTCGGTATCCCGACACCTCGTACTCAATCCACTTCAATTTTAAAGACGTTGATGAAAGCACGACGTAAAGATGCGTTCGATAGTACACGGTATCTATTTCTGTTAGTACGGCAGCTCGTAAAACAGCCATCTGCTTTTAATCATGGATATCAAAGGCCAGGCACGTTAATGTAAACGTTTACCAGACCCCTTAGGAACGCACCTATAAATATGAGGTGTTAAAAATTAGCTAAAAGTACATCAAAAGGTGAACGGGCCCATGAAACTGAATATTGCTACTTTCGGTACTGCCGACGCCACTACCTACTGGGCTAGCGCGGTTCTATCCTAGCCTGTGAATTAAACAAGTATAGTGTTGAATCGAAATTCCAATACAAAGAATAAGTATCTTGGCCACTAACACGTGGCAGGGCTCCATCTACCGGGATTGAATACCAAACTTTAAAACTGTCACAGTACAGATGCCGGAGGTCGCAGGTTCAAATCCTTAAATTATTATTATAAAATCATTAAATTAAATGGACTTACTTACATCAGCGCGTCCGCAACAAATTTGCTTTGTATCCGCTCCGTTTTGCATCCTAGTGTAATAAGGCTCTTACTTAGAGAAGGCATGTTGGTATTTACAGGTTCTTATCCATCCTGGAATAAAAATTATAGACAAAACAAAATTATACCTTTTGGGATCTCCGATTTTTGAAGATGCTGTCGCTGAAGCACTACAGGCCAAGCGTGAGCTCCTCTTACAGGCTAGTCAACACCTGCGACAACTGCCGGCTCACGCAGCACTCACTCTATTCAGGAGCTGCCTGTCCTTGCCTAAGCTGGTGTATACAATGAGAACGTCCCCTACCTGGTTGTTCCCCAACGAGGTCAAAATGTTAGACGACAGCCTCAAACTCATTTTAGCGACGTTCTCAATGTAGACCTCAGCGAGGGACAGTGGCTACAGGCCTCTCTGCCCGTGCGCCACGGCGCTCTGGGTATCAGGAGAATGGCTGATGTGGGCGTCCCAGCCTTCTTGGCATCGTCCTACGGAGTGATTAAACTTGTCACTAGTATCTTGAATAACCAAGGTGGCAGCTTAATCACTTTTACAGGCGAGGCTCTGACGGCTTGGACACAGAGATGCCCCAACACCGCCCACCCTGACAATCCAACCGTGCAGCGCCTTTGGGACGAGCCGGTATGTAAAGCCGCCTTCGCCAGTCTGATGGAGGCAGCATCAGGTGTTGACGTAGCACGCTTAAAGGCCGCCTCCTGCCCCGAGTCTGGAGCCTGGCTCCAGGCTCTTCCATCTCCCCAGCTCGGTACGCTCCTGGACAATGACTCATTACGGATTGCTGCTGCTCTGCGTCTGGGCTGCAGGAAGAAGAACGGTGTGGCTTACGGGAGTTCTTTCTTAAGGCGTTCCGTTTTCCATACAAAAATTCAATGGAGTTATGTATGTAAAGGAGACAAGAGTCGGTTTAAAAAACTTGATGGGGAGTCCCGTGGGTATATAAGATTGTCGCAAAACACTAAAAAGAATTTTTAAATCATCAGATTTCCCCGTAAAAAGCGAGTCGCCACTTTACGAAAATAGATGGAGCTACTGCTGCAATAAATACGTTTAATTTTATTGTGCAGAAAATACTGATTATCTTTTAACTATAAGTAGTTTTGCGACAAATTTACGTGTGCCTTCATCATTCAGAATAAAGTTTCTTTAAAAAGAAACTCTACAGCTCATGTGTAACCCGACTGAAGTGCAGTTTTTCGTTTGTATGACGTAACGAACCACCTTAATAGTTTTTGTTTGTTGAGTCTTCTTTATCATAGCGAGCATACCATAGAGTTCTGGAATTCTGTCGATATAGCGAGCCCGTCATTAGTCCATGATAGCGAGCTTTGTAAGCTTCAGCTATAATGCAGATATGAATATTACTTTATTCTGTAAAGAAAACTAATCAGACTGACAGGAGATGGTGCCCTGTTGGATGCCCTGGGGAAGGCCTATATTCAGCAGTGGACTGCTATGAGCTGATGTGATGATGTGTGATAATCAGACTGTCTGGTCGTAAGACTAACAACACCAACTATTGAGGAGATTTTAAAAACAAGCTCGGTAAATCAACCATTGAATTTTGATTGCGATACTGACGGCGGCTTAAAAATAAAATCGGTATCCAGGCGTGCTACATCGCATCGGGAAGTGATTTTGTTGGCAGATTGGCGTATAGCGTACAGCGCGCAGATTTACGCGCGCGCTAATTCCGACTGACTGACAGATTCAGTGACGTACTACTGGACGGCGGTACCTACTGGGGCTTTTCATGTGTGGTCCAATAAAAAAGAAGTAGCTAGTTCAGCAGAAATGCACAGATAGCGTTTTATTTATGCGTAGGTACAGTATTGGCCATCTGAGGGAAGTTGGTCACCACACGCATAAGGCATTTGGCCAGCAATTTAGCATTTTATAGGTATCTTGATTCAGATTTGTGACCAGTGGCGTGCGTACTTCGCGATGGTTTTTGAAATGCTGTTGGCTGTAGGTAAGGTACTCTTCACGTTAGGTTACCTTAAGGTAGGCAGTCCTAAGTAGGACTGGCAAGCTACACTTTCTCTCTTTGGCCAACGAGTTGTCCAACGACCCGAGGAACCCTGGTGTCAGACTTTTACAAGCCTCCGTCATGGTTGTGTAACGACTGCCGTCTAATACTCATAGACGTAGCTACACTGAGAAGGTTTTGCGTCAGCGGTAGTTTGCAAAGTCCGCCTGAAAGTTGGCTTACCATGCAAAGATAAGAGCCGGGCGTTAACTAGCCTGTCTTCTAACGTTTCTGTCACGATCGATGTGCCAATGCTAGTGTAATTTAAACCTTCTAGGTGATTGTCTACCTTAGGTTTTCTTATACTATGCAAATTCACGCTAGAAAAAGAAACCGAGACATTTAGACACTGTAGTCCTAGTTGAGATATTTAAACGTTATGTCGGGAACACTACCGTCTGGTAGCGGCAAAGAATACTGCACCCCTTATTTCACACAAGTCCTCGATTGAATATCTGTCGACTATGGTCAACCGCATGGTGACGGTGATTCCACCTACCTACAATAGCATTCTCAAAGAGCGTTGACGTCAGGCAGGTGGCTGGTCATAAAACATTGCCAAATCCTTTTACCACATGATTTTGTGCTCTAACAAATCATATTGTGCAAATCCCAACTGATTTGGGATAAGGGCAGGCAGATGATGATGCTGTCGGGAACATTGTTGAGCATGCAACCAAGAGTATAAAATACTGAATAGATTTTATCCAGATGGTAGAGGCGAAGGTCGCTGGTTCAAATCCAGAGTGCGGTGGAAAATTTCGCAAGTCTCCAAAGATTTTATCCACTTAGACCACACCACAAGCCAATGTAAAATAAACGGCATGGATCGATCTCGCATATTATACCTAATTTATTTTCGGAATGAGATAGATATTTTTTGGCATAGATTCAAAGTTCAGAAGATTGAAACATCGGGCTTATGTTATTGCTGAAGCTCTGTTTGAAGTTTGGCCAGTCTTGGAATTGTGATTACATTTTGAGCCATAGGATTTCGTAACTAGCCATAAAATGAAAGAAAGGTACTAATCGCTGTATGTTCATAATTTAGATTAGGTAAGGGAGACCGAGGGTTTTTGGATTAGCGGGGTGTTAGATCAGGTTTGTTTTCTTGAAAAGTACCTAGAACTGTGCGAGCAGACTACTTTGCCAGTAGATATGTCTCTTTCTGCCTCTTGTTGACCCCTTAGTTAACCTTATGTTCCTAACCAATAGCGTGCCGTTTTATTTTTATTGGATCATCGTCCAAAAAATCATCAAAAGTAAGTTTTCGGCAGTTTTTTCTACAGGTCTAAACAAGGAATAGATTGTATTAAACTTTCAGCGTATTCCAGCTGCTGCATTTCATAACATCAGTCAATGGATTAGTCAGTAGTACGTCACTATTATCATGAATTCATGATCATGAGTAATGAGAATGTCTTAACGTGAACATTATCCCGCAGGAAACGTGGCGATAACCACATACCCCGCAAAGGAATGAGGCGTGATATATGTATGTCTGTAGGTATGTATGTAGGGAATATAAATATTGCTGTAATAGCAGAACGCAGAAGGAATGTGCTTAGATGCTCCTGCCAACCCGGAGGCCCCACACCCGGCCGTGACTCAGCTCAGTACAAACACTCGTAAATTGCCTATCAACCTAATTTTTATACTAGCCTCTATTAACCCACCCACTGAGTGGCGCCACCTATATACTGCTAGTTCAATTTCAACCACCGTGGTGAGAGCTTGGGATCTCGACTCGGGGTCGTAAGTTCGATTCTCTCGTAAACTTGTGTTGTGTAGCGACTGTTCAGTGAAAATGTGTGTAGTAATCAAATTATTTAGCCTCAGATCTGTGTACGAGCCAAGAGTTGGCTTTTGACGTTTTCGCCATTAACTGTACAAAAGACAGACTTGGTTACAATTTTACAAAATACATGTAAAATGACCCCCGCCGTAGTAAGCCATATTTTTCTATAGATACTTAATACCTAATAGATAGTAAAGTAAAGGAATAAGAAATGAATCGGTGACAGTGCTAATTAAGTTAATCTTTTATTTTAATTCGTGATTGCAATAATAAACTAATAAATAGATAAGTTATTACTGATAGTCACCATCATTGCGGCAGCTTTGAATAGGTACCTACTCGTAGGTACTGATTTAAAAATAACCCTCTATATTTTACCAAAGGAAAATTGTGCACTCGGGAGCGTTCCTTCGCAAACAAGTCACGCCACTAATTTGGACGAACGGGACAGACCGTAAATTCGGCGGCAGATCCGTGAATGTACTGGCTGGAATTCTCAAGACTGTGACCCCATTCTCTTGAGAACCAACCAGGTCAGGGGGTTTAAGGCAGAAAGAGTAATTTTATCTGTTTGGGCAACGCTTTTCTTTCGATGTAGGTTAGGCAAGAAGAAAGGAAAGATAAGAAAAGGGATACACATGCATTAGCATTACATAGGTACGATGTGGGTTTTTATTAAAACAAAAAGTACCTCAGTAGGAACCTACATATCTACATAAAATTAATTTGACAACTTAAAGAATTTTACTTTATTTACCTGATTCATATTTTGAATCGCCTAGTTTAGAAGCCGAAACCTTTCTATCTAAAACTTTGTGCATACACACATCTGCTAGGTAACATTCATTTCATAATTCTCTGACATTGTTAACAAATTGTTCAGTAAGTGACACACATCGGCAGTCGGCACATATGTGGTCAACATTAATTTACTTTTACAATTAACTTTTGATTTCAAAGTTATATTTTCCATACAAGATTCCGCCATGTTGATATTATGAAATTTTAATTAATCCAGTGTCAATCGCGCTGCTGAGACGAACAGCCGTTTAGGCTGAAGCCCGTAAAAATAATTTCGTTTCATACTTACATATATACTCTCGAAAAACATAACCCTCCTTAGGCAGTCGGGTAAAAAGCTCATATAATCCTGAAAACAGTGACCCAAATACTTGGACGTGAAAATTGCACTTTTACGATAGCCGTTTATGTACCACGTTGATAATGGCTGATAAAAATGATAAGTCTAAGTGGATGGAATAGAATGGAATGATGTCCACTAATTGAATTAGTGTCCTGGACTATGACGGTGGGTGGTCACGCGAGGTGTGGGCGCGGCTAGTGCAGGAGCCGGTGGTAGGAAACTTTACTGATAAATGCTTTTCATTTTTAGCTGACACGAAAAATGCTGCCCTACTTCGTAGTCTACTACATGGTAATTCTTAAATTTTCTAGCCTATATTGAATTCAGTAAAGAATACAACTTCTAGGGCACTTGATAACTTGCCAAATCAGGCTTTACTTAATACCAATAACACCTTTGCTCAACTGTGTTCAGTTTATAAATGGAGGGGAGGACATCCACGCAAACAAAACCTGGAGGGCCTTAGTTCTACACATAAGACGTCAGACATACCACGTGAGACATGTGACATCGCGACGCTTGAAACCGATTTCGCATTAAATGTATGAAACAAAAGAGACAAAGCTACACATCCACTCCACTCCACGTCAACTCTATAGTATTTGAAATTGTAAATACAAGACAAGTTCCATAAAAGAAAAAAAAACATTAACATCATAATATCAAACCATTGATGGATAAGTAAATGTAATAAATAAATTGGATTGACGACGTTAGCTCCTAGTCTGTAAGCTATAAAAAAGAACAACTCAATAAAATAGATAAGAGCTCGCCTATAATTTCTTAATAAACGCCTCTTATTGTGTTAAAGACACCCCGTCAGTTCTTAATTTTCGATATTAAAGCTATCTACTGCTACGACAGTACCATGGGATGCTGGCTTAGAATAGCATCACTCCAGTTAAACATAAAACACGATTGAAAGAATAGAAAAATCACCTTGCATTGCACTGCGCTTGCAAATGTAGTAATGTAGTGACTTTATGCACGATTTTATGAGACACTTTTCTTCAAAATATGAAAAAAGAAATTGGATCTCCCACACTACAAAGTAAATATTGGCGTGCCCACACTAAGTGACACTTTTTCAGCATGTTTGTAAGGGAGGGACCAATTGTTCTTTCATGTTTCGATACGAAACCTAATAAAGCTTGTTCACTTTTGTTAGTAGAACATATCCTGAAAATATTGCTCTTAATAAAATTCAACCCTACATAAACAGGGAAATGCTCTTGCCTAGAAGCGGATTATTGTTGCTGTTAGTGTTAATGTTACAAAAGTACAATGATTTATGAGTATGGCCTTAGTTCTTCTACTCGCTGAAAACTACAAAGGCGCTAAATCTTCTAAAATAGTGTTAAAGTTTACGCCTCAAGTTTGCCAGTCTGTTTTCATAACAGAAAAGTTACAACGTAAAAAGCAGTTATATCATCGCAGTTAAATAAAATAGCAAGCATTTTTGTGTAGCTCTATGTCGTCATTTCCTATCCTTTATCATTTCCATTTTGGTAAACTGTAATGTAATACTAAAACAAAACAAATAAGTAAACACACAATTTACTCAACCTTATTTATCTAGTATTCGATCAAGATTAATTTCCATATCCCATCATATATTCGTGTTTAAGCTGCGTATATTGGAACGTCATTTATCACGGCTTCGCGCCTCTAATTGACAGCTGTCAAATCGTGAGCTTTTTCGCGCCATTTCGGACCGCCATATTTATTTTAGGGCTGGGCAAATGTTAATAAATACACATTTTGTTTTGTATGTGGAAAATGTGAAAGCAAATATTACGCAGAGTCATGATATGAATTAATTCAACCCCTTACTTATTTTACCTAGTTTTTTCTATGAAGTGTGGGTACCTAGTATGCCACACTTTGTATTTTCAGGGTGACTTGACGAAACATAGCAAAGACTGAAAAACTTATTTAAATTGCTTTTATTCATATGGGTCTTATACAGGGCGTACTACTATTTTAGTTTTCGGAAATTATTGTAGAGCCGAATCTGCTGTAAACGTTTAGATAGACAGTGGTTTTGAAAAAAGAGGGATATTGAAAATATCGCCCAAAAATGGGGTTTTAAAGTATCGAACTATTCCTTTGGTAGGTTTAAGTACTAAACAAATTAAACAGTAGGGAACAGTGTTGGTTTGGAAGCTAGGTGTTTCGTTTCATACCTTTCTGACTGTGAGTTACCCACCCCTGCGGCGTGGCAACCCTACACAGTGGTGACACGACAATAATGATATAGATTTTGTCCCGCGATACCGTTTGTTTTATGATTGAACGCAAACAAACCAAATTGTTCCATTATATTCCATTTTTATTGGATTTTCCACATGTGTTGTGTCACCTTTCGTTGTTTCGAGGGCGTTGTTATATTTTATTTTTGACGTAAACAAGTTAACACGCGTTATCTCGTCACCCTTTTACTTGTCTAAGGTTAATAAAACTGTTTGTATAGGGTTAGATAGATTTAGTTAAGTACAAACAGTTTGAGGCCGTGTTCTACTCACACAACTGAACAACATTTTTCATATTTCGAAAAAAAGCTTCTTATAGAAGTTTTTCAGTTTTAGTGAGTAGATTTTTTCTTAATTAAATGTAACCCTGTACTCGTATATACCTAAACATTACTTTTTCTAATGACATTCATAATTTCAACTCTGTTATTTTCCATTTGCAGTGAAAGCTGAGAGGCGCCAGCAGGACACGAAGATAACAAATAAGAAGAGAATAGGGAGGAGAATAGAAAAACAGAAGAAAGAAGATCCAGAACAAAAGGAACATTCAGTTCTGATCAAGATTTGAAGTTGGCAGTTGCAGGACTAAGTCAGAAGAGAAAATAATAAATATCTAGAAGAAAATAATATTTCGAAGAAAAGAATATAGGAAGAAAAATATTTCGAAGACAAGAATATTTAGAAGAAAAGAAGAATTAAGAATAAAAGAAGAATTAGAAAGAAAAGAAGAGAGTCTAGTTTACTAATGGGCCTGAATTGTTGCTCTAACCTGTTTTTTATTAAGGTGAGCAAACTTTCAGGTGTGTTAGTACTGACTTTTCAACGATGAAGAAACGACAGAAGAAAGAAGATTTAATATAATATTAACATAATACTTTTAAAAAAATACTATAATAAATACAAAACAAAAAGTTTATTGATGCAATGTCAATACAAAAATTACAAAAATTGTTAGACACATTAATTATACAATACAGATACTGACATTACGATTCTAATTACAAAATCGGTTACCCTATCTCCTACACTAGGCTAGGCCTGAATCGTAGGTAGACAGCAAAAAGAATTACCATTACAACATTGGTTACGAAATCGAAGGCAAATAAGAAAAGGAAGGCTATTATTTTTAGAAAACTTGTAAACTTTTAGACCGCAGAGGCGCAGACAGGATTCAAACAGGCAAAAGAAAAATACTAATAAAGCAATTGTATTAGTCGCTAGAATTTGTTCCACACTACTCTTGCTTAATTTCGCAGGTTGCTGCTGGGTCGCGGTAGCCCAGTTGGTTAGAGGCGTCGCTAATACTGATAGAGAAAGTCACAGGTTTAAATCCTGCCTGCAGTAGACAGTTCTTGCTTTCTATAATTCTGTTGACTGTGATAGGCTTAAAAACCAAGCGACGCGACAACGACGCGCGTCGTTGTCGCCGTCAAATTTTGACGGCGTCGTTGTCGCTGCGGTCTTTTAGAAAAACCCGACCGCATCCCATACAAACTCTAAGCTTCTCAGCGCGCTGTCAACGTGACGGCGTCGTGGCGCGCCGCAACGACGCCGACGCTCGGTTTATCTGGTTCCCCATACAAACCAGTCATTTGACAGCGACAACGACGCGCGTCGTTGTCGCTGTCGCTTGGTTTTTAAGCCCACCTTTAGCAACCCCCCAAAGTGTAGGTAATTTGCTATTCAATGCTAATAATTATACTTATTAGGTTTGGTACTAAAATAGTATAATACCTAGTTGTATTTCTCAAAATAAACGAATGAAATTGTTTTATTTAGATTTCTTAAGGATTTCTTATACCTGACATATTATTAAGAAGCGGAATTTGATTTGTATAAATATGACTTCGTAAGTCTACATAAAGCTGTCATAGAAATTAAAATAGGATGAAATAATTTGTGGTCATTTTTGGAATTATAATTCATATAATTATGTGCTGAATCTGTACCTTTTAGGGTTTATAATATCTTAATTTTTTATAATAATGGGTAAATTGATGTGCTGACGATAGGTACTACTTATGTTAAAAACTTATAAATAAACTATGTTCTATTTTAATAGCTACCCCTCAGCTCAGCTATTGCACGCGCTGAAACTTATTTTCCTGTGGGAATAAGACGTTTTCATTTATTATTATAACTGCCTCAGAATCCTACAAACCTTCCTCCTGAATCATTCTATATGCTTCAAAAAACCGCATCAAAATCCGTTACGTACTATAGGAGGAGAGCGAATTTCACTACAGGCAGACAGAGAAAGGCGAAAAGAAACTTAATTTTATACAACTTATTGATTTACTGTCACGGCAAAATAAAATAAACAGTAAGTAGATATAAACCATATAAACCTACTTTCAGATTTTCAATTAACAGTACTTTACACGCCAAATATGTAAACCAAAAGTATATGTGATAACTTGATGAATAAGTATAAAGATTTTATACATTTAACGTGTTCGAATGTATTAATATTAAAATAGATATTGCCCGAACTATAAAACGGCCATTTTAGGTTTAAAAATTCATACGAGCTATTCACAGAGATCGTAATATTAAAAATCCCCGAAGATTTTTCATAACGTCGTGTCCGAGTGCGACTTGACACGCCCAGTGTGGGGCCACGAAAAACGAGAGTCCCCCTAAATATACGGAGTGTAAGGGACGGTGTATTGACTACCTTGCAGGCATGATCAGACCGTGAAACTGAACAGCTTTTTCTATGGAGGCTGTGGTTAACAAGGATTATTAATTTCGACTTCCTAATAAAAAATTTCAAACAGCTGACTCACTATGGAAACTCGTAAATTTTGCTTGAGTAGGGTTTTCTATGAAACAACAGATTTTTTTGTTATTTTGTGGATACCCCTTGGAAAAAGTTGTTAATTTCTAGATATCAGTTTGAATTAATGCGCGTGTGTTCGATTTGAATGCATAATTGCATTTGATTAGTGCATGTTCTTAGATATTATAATGTTACGCTGACAACATAGTTTATAACAAATCACGGATTTCTACGTTGCAGTTATCTTCGCGGGTTTCTTTAAAATGTTAAGATAGGCTTAAAAACCAAGCGACGCGACAACGACGCGCGTCGTTGTCGCCGTCAAATTTTGACGGCGTCCTTGTCGCTGCGGTCTTGTAGAAAAACCCGACCGCATCCCATACAAACTCTAAGCTTCTCAGCGCGCTGTCAACGTGACGGCGTCGTGGCGCGCCGCAACGACGCCGTCGCTCGGTTTTTCTGGTTCCCCATACAAACCCATACAAACCAGTCATTTGACAGCGGCAACGACGCGCGTCGTTGTCGCTGTCGCTTGGTTTTTAAGCCCACCTTTAACAAATTTTATTTTGATTCATTATCTAATTCATGTATGAGCTAAGGTACTACGATTTTTAATAGCATTGAAATAGAAAATTAAAAGTTTTGTATAATTTCCATGAATGTAATTGCAAAAGACCAAAGTAGTCTTAAAATCCTCAGAAAATCTACTGATGGCCTATCACAGATTTTGAATTACCTTTTTATAATTTAACCATCGTCGTCGGTAGGCTAACGGTATTCAAGACAGATATTCAAAACATTGTATACTTCGATAGTGAGACAGGCAACCTAAAGGACTGGACCCCTAAAAGGTGCCCTAAAGATTAATTTCATAAAAAAGAAACCAACCAAACGATACCGCATTTTAAAATATAACTAGCGGCATCTATTGACGGTGAGTAAATTATAGTTACCTATATCATTACCATTGCTTCTTTCATAAAATATTTATTCACCCAGTAATGACCGAGTAAAATTGTACAGGGTGTAAGGTACATCTCTCTGAATAATGGTCCCTGCATTAAGACCATGAAACTGAGCAACTTCCTATAAGAAATTATTTCAGAGACGCAATTAAAAAATTGTCACCTTTCCATACAAAATCATGATCAGATCATCTGACTGCATACGGAAACGAGAAGTAAAAAAAATACGTTTCAATTCAAGTTGTTTTGTTACATAATCTGAATCGTGGTCTGAAAGCATTTATCAGTATTCGGAGGGCTGTCTCTATTACTTACGCCCTATTTTTAAAACAAAAAATACACCATATAGTATGCAAGATTGCTTAAGTGAGAGTTCCCGCGCGTGTAAAAGTTTGGCCCCGCCTTGGAAACGAATCTTTAGGCTATTCTTTAGCTATTCCGAGCCGTGGCCTTGCTAGCATACTTACAAAAAAAAAATGGCAGCCATTTCAAATTTTTTTTATTGGCCAAAATTTTGTTATTTTGTAATAACTCAAAACTGGTAAGTGCTATAAATGAACATTGTATTGAAGAAGTGTTACGCGTAAATTTCTGCACAACCTTGTTTTAATAACTTTTTTGATAATTTAATAGTTTGCGAAAAAAACGCTTTAATACATGGCAGTTTTTTCTAAAAACTCACCAAATCTAAAATATGAATTAAGTAGTGAAGTTGGGGATTAAGAATTACCTACTGTGTGGGTAGAGCTTGCTACGGTATCCTGACTGATACTTAGTAACAAGCTTTCTGCCCAGAGGTTTTACCTGCTAATATATTTTCAAGTAAACACGCAAATTTTTGGCCAATTTACACCCTGAGTTTTACCACCTTATGAGATGATTTTCTTAAATTCCTTTCCGGGTGTTATTTCACCCAACCAAAATAACCTCTGCGCAAAATTTCAAGAACCTAGGTCCAGTGGTATTGCCTGTGCATAGATTTACAATTTGTAAAAAAAATATTAAATTTGTTCGTAGTTGCCACATTTTTATTTTTTTGCAATCCCTTGAGGCTGTTCTTTAATAGTTCTGACCCAAGGTCCTGTTAGGATAGCAAAAAATAACAAAATGTGGCAACAACGAACAAACCCTACTTTTTTCATACAAATTGTATACCACGCACAGGCAATACTACTGGACCTAGGACCCTGAAATTTTGCACAGAGGTTATTTGAATAATCTTAATTAATATCAAGAAAGGGTTTCAAAAAATTCATCACCTAAAGTGGTAAAACAGAGGACGAAAATTTGTATAAAATTAACTTGTTTACTTCAAAATATATCAGCGGGTAAAACCGCTGGGCGGAAAGCTTGTTACTAAATATCAGGCAGGATATTGTAGCATGGTCTACCCACACAGCGAGTGACTCTTAATCCCCAACTTCACTACTTACTTTATACTTTCGAATTTGTGAGTTTTCAGCAAAAACTGCCATGTTGTGCTACGTTTTTCTCGCAAACTATTGGATTATGAAAAAGTTATTGATAACATTCATATGCAGAAATTTACGCTTAACATATCTTCCATACAATAGTTATTTGTAGCTCTTACCATTTTTGAATTATTACAAAATAACAAAATTTTGCCCAGTGAAAAAATTTTGAAACGGTTGCCATTTTTTTTTTGTAAGTAGGGCAGCAAAGCCCCGGTTCGGCATAGGTAAAGAAAAGCCTAAAGATTAGTTTCCAAAGCGGAACCGACCTGGAACACGCACGGGAACTCCCAAAATTTTTTTGTATAGAAATTCTAACCTACTAATAGTTATATAATAAGTAATCAAGTCAATGTAATTTAGGAGAAGTCGTTTGTATAGGTAAAATTCAGCTGTTCATAAAAAATACCAAGTAAAGATTTTTACGGACCTAAACATAATTAAACCCTCAATTCAGTAGATGACTAAAAAGAGAACAGTGAAGTGGCAGTATTACAACTTTAGAAGCAGAGACTGCAATCGACCATTTGCTGGGGTGCTGGTTCTCAGTAGCGTGTATCTACCACAGAAATCCAATCAGGTGACCTTGGCCGACCTGGACGGCTACATATCAATGGTACTCACCTATTGCATAGCCATGTTAGGCGCCAGTGCAGCGGTATCCAAGCTACAGAGGCAGGTAATTACAAGATGAGGGCTGTGAAAGGGTTCAAAGAAATTGTACTTTAAATACTCTATAAAATCTAGTTTGATACCCGTGATAGCAGAAAGATTCAGGCAAATGCTATGACATTAAGTTTATTTTTCTTTGTTCTTCCACTTCTCTTTAAGTATGGATCTGACTTAAGTAGGTACAAAGAGAAATGCAGCCTGAAAGCCGCTTTTGTTTCTGTAGTAAGACAAGGAGTAGAAAGAAAATACCTAGATATGGAATGTTAGACCGAAGAAAAGGAACACCGGCAATTATGAAGAGTCAGCACTAGTTCGGCAGTCAAGGGGTCCTATTGCACGCAGGGCTCTCTCTCACTTGGACGCTATCGGTCGACGCGCGCGGACCATTGTTTATATTATAAGCGATCCAAAATTATTCAATTAAAAGTATTTATTCCGAAGAACTCTTGTGTTTAATTTAATGTCAATAGGAAAAAGTTAACAATTATTTCAGCTATTATTTTTTTAATTAGACGCTAGCTTTTTGTGACACACTGAATCTTATGCAAGTTTCCGTACTGACGGGGAAAATATCGCTTCTTTGTCATACAAAATAAAATATCGCACGAGAGAAAAACGCGGTAGGCGTATAAAATTCACTATGCGGACAGGGCCTAATCTAGCCAATACTTACTTTGTGCTAATTTACTGAAAATACTACCTAGCTTATAAGTTTTTCAGTGATGTAGGTAACAAACAAAAATCCTTTGCTATGATTATGAGCACAGTCAAGCATAGTAAGGATTTAATGGATGTCGACAATTGAACCCTTTTCTCGTGGCCCCAACTTAAGTCGCTCGTAAAGCCGTTCCACAGGTCATAAAACACGGTTCAGACCCCAAATTCTTTCGTCAAACGTCACAAGATATTGCCTAATAGAGGGGGAGGGAGGGATATGCTAGTGACTTAGGTACTCACTAGCATATCCCTAGGGTTTTCTACCCGGGTACCCGGGTCCGGGTATACCCGGGTGTTTCAGACTTTTGGTACCCGGGTACAAACGACGGGCGTACCCGGGTACCCGAGGAAAAGAGATAGGTAGACTGATTTAATACAAACAAAAGAGAGAAAAGATAAAAGGATATTGTTATTATGTTCAAGAATAGAATTTGTTTTAACAAGTTGACTTTATACATCTGTAAGCTCATGCGGGCTTGTATATCTAGGCTTCCATAATAATTTTATTAAGTAAAATATTTGTATTAATTTGTATGAAAATTTTTGCAGTTTTGAAGGAATTTGCTCAAAAACTACGAGTACGATTAGAAGAATTCTTTCACCTTTGGAAAGTTAGGTTATCTATTTATCTTGGAGTAAGGTAGGTACTTTTTATCACCAAGAATTATTAACCGAAAGTGATGAAAAATGTCACTGATTAATGTGTTTGTGTACCTATTTTGTTTGTCTTAAATTAATAAATTATTCCGACTTTATTTAACCTGAATGTTACGTGCTTGTACTATTTTTTATCAGAAACGTAGCCGTTTTATATAGAGCTTACTTTTAAATCTTTGTTTCTCAATTACCCATGCATTTTTACTTCTAAATGTAATAATTTCAAATAATCGTACCCGATACCCGGGTATCTAAATTGGTCGGGTATTCGAAAACCCTAGTACCTACCTATAATGAATTTGTAAATTTTTGCCACTATATCTAGTACCAAGATGTAGTAGTAAGAACCTTCAACTTGTGCAGTCAAAGAATGGACCCATAAATAAAAATAAGAAATTTTTATGCATCGACCGGGGCTCGAACCCTTCAACGCCTCACCGCTCTGTCTGCTACTGATATCGATGCCACGGTAGATGCCTGCCAAATATTTCAATCTCTTGATGCTCGTCTCCAAGCGACGATCAATTTTTACCCGACTGCCTCAGAAGGAAGGTTATGTTGTTAACATCCTGCTTAAATTATGTCATTTACCTAACATGATAGATAGGACAACAACAATGTTGGCAATTCAGGATCCACTCTTCAACTGCGTAAGTTATACCTATCCACCTTCTGTAAGCTCTCTATTTTGTGGTTATTGGTACCGAAAAACCAACTTTCCTGAAACCGGTAAGCTTAACAGGCTTAACTGAACAATGTCCCCAATTACTGTCCCCAAGAACTAAATGCTAAGTAAAAAAAGCCAAGTGCAAGTTGGACTCGCCCACCCAGGGTTCCGTACTAAGATTTGTAGGTTATTCTGGTTGGTAAACCTATATTTCATATTATACTCCACTTGGGCAACTAGCCCTTTTTTTTTTGGCCTTCATAAAACCATAATTTTAATTCCTTAACTCATACTTCAAAACAAAGCTACATGCTAAATTTCATTGTTCTAGGTCTACGGGAAGTACCCTCTGAATTTTGGTTCCCTTGAAAGGGTAAAAACACGCGTTTACTGCATAAACGGCTATATCTTTTTTTTTACTTGAAGTTACGTACTTGATATTTTCACAACTACTAGCGTTCATAGACTTGAGTATACGGTTTTAATTTCAACTTGATAACTTTACGCGTTCCTGTAATAAAGGGTCTTGACAGAATGACAGACGGACGGACGGACAACAAAGTGATCCTATAAAGGTTCAGTTTTTTATCTTTTTAGGTACGGAACCCTAAAAATGCCCTTTCCATAGAAAATTGCTCGGAAAGCAGATTTTTTTTATGCCTATTCTTAAAAATGTATACAGTATGATTACAAAAAAGTTAGGCGCAAGTTTAGACAGTGTTGAAATTAATTTTCCATGTGACTTTACATATATATCATGCATGTCTAACTATTTATTTTTGTAAAAACACGGTAGTTCTAATTTATCCAAGATAACAACAGCGTCTTTACATTTATACAGAAACAGTCACAGTCAATGTAAATAAAAAGCTTCTTCCAGAGCGAATTCTAATTAAAATTTTATAATTGCTTTGTTACAATAAATAAGATTGTTCATTTTATTGCAGAAGACCAAAGGCTTGACATTTTTTATTAGTTTGGTGGTAACTAGTAGTAACCTACATACATAGAATAGGGTGTATTCTATGTATGTAGGTTACTAGAGTGCGCATTAGGCCCTGCATCGTACTGTCAAAGCGTAAGCAGTTGCAGACGTCAAATGTATGAGAAGTTATAGAGGTTAAGTAGTGCTCTCACTGTCGTTTTGCTACTGACAGACAGAGAGCGTACGCCCAGACTACTGCCACCAGTTCCTACTTTTTACGCGCAGTCTATACCCTCTGCGACAAATTAGGGAAACGGCGGCGCGCGGGGCGCCTTACATAGTACATAGACAATAGTACATACAACCTGATACAAATACAATACATCCTCAGCCCTGTTAGCTGGGTACCTATGTACCTGCCTGCCAGTTTCACATATCACATCAGCATCACCAATCATGGCAGCTGTCAGAGCACCAGAGATTGACATAAACAGAAAATGGGAAATGAGGAACTGTCCAGGGACACATTATTGAAAAGAAAAACATAGATGGCGCACTCTATCACCATGTAGACATATGACGATAGAGTGCGCCATCTAATATGGGGTGAAATTTTACTAGTGACCGATAGCGAAAACTCAGAACCAGCTGGTGATAAGGAACAACTTTCCCCAAGGAACATAGGTCGAAATACGAAAAAAAATTTTGGCCCTCCCATACAAAATTACCGATCAGCTGATTTTGTTCAGTTACTATGGGAGGTCAAATTTCTTTTTTCTTGTCTCGACCTATGCTCCTTGGGGAAATGGACAGGACAGTCCCTTTGGAACGAACATTCTATACCACATTTCCGGGTGGTATCGAGGGGACGTCCCCGATTCCTGTAGAAGACTATCACTCTGCTGGAGCCACAAATCGACTCTCCCTCGGCCTGCGCGCCTGGTGTAATGCCATACCTAATACTTTACATACTTAATTTATTACATTATACAGGGCGTAAGGGACAGCTCTCCGAATACTGGTGCACTCAGGGTACGAAATCGAACAACTTCCCATAAGAAAATTAATAATAATTAAAGTCTGAAATATTTCGGGACACGGAAAAATTGTTTCGACTTCCCAAGTAGAGTAAGTGCAGTCAGCTGATCGTAATTTTGTAAGGGAGGGCAAAAAAAAATGTCTCTTAAAAATCAGTGTTCGGAGAGCTGTACACCCCGTATACTTTCAAATTGGCAGAACACGTCTTATTACAAAAGAGTTGTGAAACTAGTGGCTTTGTCATTTCAAATAAAGAATAATCTCACCCCTGCCACCCTCCATTGATTTTTACGACTTTATCAGGGTCTTGTTATTCCGGTCGGCCGCCGGTAGATGGCGTGCTCTAACAGACTGAATGCAGGGTGAATGTGTCACTGATGTGATAGGAGAGGTCATTTCTCGAGTAAATGTTGCATCAACTTCACTTATTTTGTCCAATTTGAAACGAAAAGGATCTGACTTAAGATGATGGCTGAACGTCTACGAAAAGTCTACGGTTTTGCCATTTGCCAGCTTTTGGCCAAATCCTAGGACCTCGGCCGAAATATTAATTCTTCCATTTTACTGCGACATCTACACTATTCTTAAAAAGAGGAAAGATTTATTTGTTTGCAAGTTATCGATAAAATCCGAAACTACGAGACCGATTTCAAAAAAAAGTTACTACATCTCTGAGTAATATGGGCTACTTTTTACCACGGGAAAATATCTCAGATTGCACCTTTTGTCAGAATTTGTTGGTCAGAAATAGGTACTTGATGTAAACCACCAGGATCCCACTCTCTTTCTCTTCGTGTGGGACACCGAGTCGTTCAAGGATCCCAGTTAAAGTATTGCCATCGATACGCTAAGAAGAAGAAGTTAAAGTATAAGAGCTACAGAAATGGGTCCATAGCAACAGTTGTTCAGCATGATGATCCGCTCCTCAGGCACATGGACATGCATCGAGGGCACATGGGCAAAGACGCAATTTCTATTGGAAAACGGATATCTAAGTAGCAGCGGATGAAACCGCTGGGCGGGCCGCTGCGTTAGTAGAGGAGTGGCAATGTAGCTATTTCACAAAATAAAAACATGTTTCTTTTCAATCTCGGAAGCTTAAACTGTAACGACATACGGCAATAAAGTGACATTTTACAGCGTGAACAGAACGCATGTCGCCGCAAGTAAAATAGTTTCCACCGAAACGAGTAACCGGCCACCATAAGTCAGTACAGAGCAGTTACAAGTAAACATAAACTCGCCTGAAATACATTTTGGTGGTGGCGCTAGGGTTAGCAGGCGCGTTGATTATAGAAGATCTTATACAAACAAACAAAAAAAACTTTGTGACGAATTGAGAATCGCATCTTCTTTTGTTTTTTCGTCACTTAACTGAAATACAATTCGGTGGTGTATTTCAGTTAAGTGACGAATACAAGTCGGTTTAAATAGCTGTGTGATAATCAGAAAATATCATCACCCCATATGTTTTGTCGTGGGTGTAGTAAGAAGCGACAAAGGGATTTGAGTATTGATGTGTTTTGTAATTTTAGGCGACAGACTGACAACCTGTCACTATGGTGATACACAGTTTTCTGAATTACTCTCAAACAAGAATCAGACGCGGTAAGGCGTAGTACGGCGCGATACGGCGCGGTATTTGCGCGGTACGTGAGCGGCAGCGAGGTTCTATGAGCATTTCGCGCCAACCCGGACCTCACAGTCACACCTAACCTTTAACAAACAACCTTTTTCTAAGTCTAAGTTATAGATTCACTATCAGCTCAGGTCAGGCAAAACACTATTATCTTACTCAACCTGGCTTGTCTGTACTTCTAGATTCTCTCTCTCTTCGTGTGGGACACCGAGTCGTTCAACGACCCGATAAATCCTGGTGTCAGAGTTTTTCTATCTCCTTCTGCAATTAGCAGGTCTCTGACATGGTTGTGTAACGACCGCCATCATAGACAGCATCCGGGACCGACGGCTTACCGTGCCCATCCGAAGCACGGAACCACCATGGAACCATCTTGCTTTCTGGACAATCAGGTGGTTCAGCCTGCAATGCCCTCCTAACCAGACTGGGAACAAATTCACAAAGTGATAAATATCAACTTTGTGATTGAACCCGGAACCTTCTGCGTGCCTGGCAGTCATACTAACCACGGCCGGCGCCAGTCGCCACATTGCCTCTAGATAAGAAGTGTAGGTACTATCTGCAGCACCTTGATATACCTACCTGCCAATACTGGGTAACTTTAGTACCTGTATGAAAAAGCCGTTTAAGATTATTCTATAAATTACAAGTAGCAACATACAAACTAGTACAAATTGATCCCTTAAATAGGTAGGTTGATCTCCTGCTGATGGTACTGTACCAAATAAAAAAACTCACACGCACTAAAATAAAAATATATAATATTTTGAACATGACTTCATCGTAGTTCTTGTATGCCGGAAAAACTATGAATCTACCGGAGCTATCGAAGAAATTTTATACTATCTTTTATCTTTGAATCAAACTTCTTCTTCCTATTTGTCATTGTATAGATACACGATTATGTTTTATGTACTTATTTGACACCTTACGACTTTGAACAAGATATACTCGTACATGAAATTAAAAGAAATTTTGAAATTAGTATTTTCTTTGTCCTAGCGATGTGACATGGCGATTTCAAAATGGCGTCAATTTTCTGAATTCAGGTAGGCTTTTCATTGACATATTTCGCGTTTTTCTTCAGAAAAAGCTACCTTATTTCAAATGTATAGAGGCTCTGAGTAGTGGTAGCTTTTCCATAAGCGCGGTGGCGCTAGTTGGTTTCAGAGAATCTAACGTTACTTAAATTCAATGGACTTACGTCTGTAAAGGAGACATTTAAGTCTGATTAAAACAACTTGATGGGGAAACCCGTGGTTTCATAAAATTATAGCAAAATACGAAAAAAATGTTTTACCATCAGATTTTCCCGTTAAAACC
Organism: Phthorimaea operculella; assembly: GCA_024500475.1. Classification (NCBI taxonomy): domain Eukaryota; kingdom Metazoa; phylum Arthropoda; class Insecta; order Lepidoptera; family Gelechiidae; genus Phthorimaea; species Phthorimaea operculella. The sequence continues at coordinate 1,802,254 of JANFCV010000051.1, read as the reverse complement.
GATTCGCCACTATACAAAAACAGATGAAGATACTGCTAAGTTCTGAGCTCTTGCTTCAAAAGTTATCATTAAGATACAAGATTTCTGATGTCTTGTATTTTCGCCAAGAGTACAGATCTTCTAGTGACTCTAATCCTATTTCTGAAATAAAAAAGGCTAATCTGTCCCATGCTCTCTATAAAGGATTTCAATCATTCATTGGCTGAAATAAAATCCCAAAACCTTGGACATGCCAAAGTAGCGTCCACAAACCAAAGACGAATTATTGATGTTTTTGACTTCTTCCTCTGTTTGAGCTAACAGTTCAGTCATAAATATGAATTTGCCTGAATGTAACAATTATAGACTTTTGTCACAAACGTCGATTTGGTCGGTTGGTTTGTGGACCCTACTTTAGCTGGCCATTTCGGTGTTTAGCCGTGGCAGCCCTAGGCGGAACACAGTTTACTGCGGCGTATTAACGTCGGAAAGCAGGTACGATTCGGTACTGAAATAGACGCGTTTCCGTTACAGTTTGGTCCAAGTGATTAGCGATGCCGTGTGGTGCCGGCTTAGAATAGCATCACCCCAATTCTACCCGTGGGTGTCGTAAAAGCGACAAAGGGATAATCATCCAGGGAATGGGCAGCAGCGTTTCCTGTCAATGCAGCATCTTACACTGCGCTCGCCAATCCGCCTGCCAAGCATGGTGAGCATGGCAATACCCCCCGATAGGGGGAGGCCCATGTCCAGCAGGTTGTGGCTGTTATAGTTATAGTAATTTCGAAGTAAAAGAATATATTATCAGCAAAATCTGATACAAGAACGTTATATGATTCTGAGCTTTTAATCCAAGAAATATGACGTTCATGCCAACCATATTCTTAGTTAGATACCTTGAGTTCCCCAGGAATTCCCGTTGTTTCCAGTTTTAGTGGCGTGTGTAGCTCTAATTATACGGCTGAAAGGTATAATAAAATTTCCTTTGGCACGATTAATCTTTAGGTTACCGAGATGGATTTTCGAAGTGGGGCCACCTGGATTTTTGCTGCTGGTAGGGGGAGGGGGGGTTTTAAAGTTCAGTTTTAATAATTTCTTTAAGCGGTTTAGTTTATAGTCATGTTTGGCATAATTTTCGATTAAATCATATGTCAAAAAGTCAATTCCGTAATAAAATTTGGGTCATTACATATAAAAATTATTATTTTTATCTAAATGAAAAACAAGAATAGGTGAACAAAAGATAGTAATAAATCAACGCACAGATAACCTAGGAACTTGAATTATTGCGCAAAGAATGTCAAAATAATGCGAAAGAGCTATAAGAAATAATTTTTATAAAATCTCATCCCTAAAGGGGGTAAAACAGGAGATGAAAGTTTGTAGGTAACTTTTTATTCCTTTGATAAATGTCGCTGAAATTTTGTACAGTTATTATACATCGCAAACTATGAAATACATTTTTTTTATATTTTTATAATTCGCCCCCTAAATGGGTAAAATAGAGGATGGCACTTTGTATGAAAACCTAAGAGAACTGGACTATTTTAATTTAAAAAAGTACAATAAAAATTGAGGTGGCCCCTCTTCTTAAATGGTTCCATGCGCCTTAAGGACCAATCCTTTCGAAAGGAAATCTTGTTATAATCATCAGCTGTATTTTTCGATTTTCACTGGTGTACACACCCAACTATTTAACTCAGTGAGCTTCAAAATCGTCACTAGTACTGAGTGAGCCATCTGTGTAGGCGCCTCTCGTTTCCCTAATTTATACCGCTACCTCCTGTGAGTTGTACCACGGCGTAAAAACTACACCCAGTTGAGGAGTGGCCTGCCCTCCATACAATGTCTCTTGAAACAAGCTTTTCGGTCGCTGCCGCTACCTCCTGTACCATAGCGTAAAGACTACACTCAGTTCAGTTGTGGCCTACAATGCATACAATGTCTCTTGAACAAAGCTGTTCGCTCCATGGTTATATAACAAGGAAGCTATAGAGTGCACCTAAAAGTTAGAACAGATGACAGTAGTAAGCACACAATCTCTTTGTCTATCAGTAGCAAAACGCCAGATAAAACTATTGAACCTATAGGTATGACTTTTCAACATGACGTCGGTATCTATGGAGCAACTGCTTAAGTTATGACGGTACCTACGGCATGGGGCGATAGGCGCACTCTATGCTACCTCCTGTGCGTTGTACCACGGCGGCGTAAAGACTACACCCAGTTGAGGTGTGGCCTGCCCTGCATACAATGTCCCTAATGGATTGGTTTGTGTGCTGTTCTTTTATCATTACGCTGAGCGATACACCCTGTATAGAGGGTCATAGTTTTTGAATTAGCCTTGTCTACTTGTCTGTCGTTTAGTATTTTTTGTGTTTTTAGGGTTCCGTGCTCAAAAGGGTAGGATCGCTACTGTGACATTTGTCGACGGGAGGGTGACATTACGCGAGTGTGACATTTAGCTACTAGCAAAATGTCCCGATTTCAAGCGGGACATTTCGCTACTGTGACATTTGTCGACGGGAGGCCCAAAAAGTTTGATTATGTACGTACTTGGTAGCCACTATGAAATACAAAAAAATAGCGAATCGACACGAATTAAAAACATTTCTAATGGTGAAAGAGACCGTGAGATTACGCGATACGGGAGTGTGACATTACACGAATGTGGCATTACGCGAATGTGACATTACGCGAGTGTGACATTTAGCTACTAGCAAAATGTCCCGATTTCAAGCGGGACATTTCGCTACTGTGACATTTGTCGACGGGAGGATTGGATTCACTACGTGCTAGACTGGGTTATATCTTCTAGTCGAGTTCTAGTCTAAGACCCTATATTTTATAGCGTGATTTTGAATGGCGGGTTTTGATGGTCATTTATTCCTATGGGAAAAAGCTCTTTGAAAATGCATTAAGTATTAAGTACTAATTTTAGTCAATACCTACTAAGACGACTAAAGTACGGCAGTTTGAATAGGCCATATTTAACAGCTGTCAAACCTATACAAGAAGACATGTCAACTAAGAAAAAAATACCTTATGTCATAGCATTAACATGATTTTGACAGCTGTCAAATATGGCCTATTCGAACGGCTGTAGGTAGGTACTGTAGATGACATAAAATAAACGTTTACATTTTGTTAGCCATTTGTTAGCAAATTGTATGGGTCGGATACTCGTATCGTAATTATTTGTTTTGAGTTTGTTCAGGAAATTACGAGTGACGGGTAAAAGGATGATTGATGTAGGCCATGGCCAAGTCAATTTCCACAACCATGCCCATGCCATAGATTAGGGAGAGGGCGCGCGCGGCGCCCTTACAGATGGCTCACTCAGTACCAGCAGGAATTTTAACGCTTACTGACATTTACTGGTAAGTATAAACTGGAGAAGAGAAACTCAAGGTACCTAAGCAGATGATTGCCATGAACGTCATAATTCTTGTATTCAAATCGGCTTAGAACGTTCTTGTATCAGATTTAGAGCTGTGTTTCGTCCTCGTATTAAATCTAGTAACCCTGGCTATGTAACAAGTGACAATCACGAAAATTCTAAATAGGGTCGAGTGACTCTGTAAACTCTCTATTTTGTGCCCATGCAAGCAACATTCTAGCAACTACGTTGAAAAACCACAGATCTTCTTCTTCGAGTAGGACGCCAAGTCGTCCAATGACCTGATAAACCCCCCTGATGGCAGAGTTTTATTTTTCAACTGCCTACTGCAAGTAACAGGCCTCTGACATGATTGTGTAACAACCGCCACCATAGACAGGAACCGGGACCGACGGCTTAACGTGCCCATCCGAAGCACGGAACCATCATGCTTTTCGGACAATCAGGTGGTTCAGCCTACAATACCCTAACCAGACTGGGAACAAATTCACAAAGTGATAAATATCTACTTTACGCTCTACGCTCTGGGCTAGCCTCGTAGGTATGTGATAGGAAAGTGACAAGTGCTTTTTTATCGTTCCCAGCCGAGCCTAGAAAACTGCAATCTAGGAATGGAAAATGATAACATTGTATACTGTTGCACTTTGTCAAACTAAGGCGTGTCTCTAATGGACATTGCCGTGGAAGACCCAACCCAGACTGTGTCCTAGGTTCTTTAGTAAATGGATCGACTAGGCTAGGCCTTTGACGTCAACCATATCTAGGTACCTACTATAATGGTTGTGCAGCTATACCGGGAATAACAAAAGGTAAATAAGCGGAAAAGAAGCCAAGGTGCTCATGAAACTGAACAACTTTTTCCATGAAACATGGGTCGAAATATGGGAATAAATGGACCTCCCATACAAAGTCGCAGATCTGCTGGTTGATTTACTATGGGAGGTCCAAATCCTTGTTGTTTTTGTACTCTTCATCAAATAAATCAAGATGCTTTCGTTTTCATAGTCAAACAAGATATGAAAATAAAAAATAAAAGTAAAGAAAGCTGATATTAGTATTTTGAAATCTTACGCACTATTGAACTACATTAGACATGTATTCCAAAATAAACATGTGTCTTAGGTACTGTGATCCGTACAAAACGCAGGTTTTGATAGAGCACAAGATCATGTTGCAAAAGCATTTGGCTATGTTTTATGACCATCCGCCTGCCTGACGTCAACCCTGTTTGGGAATACTACTGTAGGTGGTATTACCGCCACGATGCGGTTGACATAGTCGACAGATATTAAGCCGAGGTCAAAAACTCTACGTCGCCTTTTTCGAAACACCCTGGATGTTCTAGGAATGGCAGTATTATTAGCCGCTCTACCTACTTGTTCAGTAAACAAACAATAAAACAAGGCAGTCAATTTTTATTGCGATTTTATTCAAATTACGAACCACTTCAGCCAATAGGAGAACATTCTTTACTCGTTGCCTAGCAACGAAATAACAGATTTCAGGTATTCTTGCTCAATCGTATCCAGTCTCATCAAATCGCGTATTCGACTAGACGTTCTAAATTCAAAATATTTTGAATATTGAATTTATTTATTTTTTTCTAACCTCGCGCGGCTGTATTCTTTGCAAATAATATTTCCGATTCGAAAATATCAAATGTAGAATCGAAAGTGTTTGTACGGAAAGCGAAAAGCAAATCTGTAAATCGATACCGCGTTTGACCTTAACATTTGGAATGGTGCAATATTATCGATTGAAGTTTGACGCTTTGTGAACTAGGGCAGGTGAGGTGTCTTATGTCGGTGCTCCCGCAATGCCTGTTGGAAACTGTTGCAAACTATCATTAGAGTTATTCGTATTGTATCAAAGACTTAGAGTTTGGAGTTAAAATGCTACGATTGTATGTTCACGAGAGTTACCAGCATTTAGTGTAGGAGCACCTTAAAGTCAATTCTTGACCTTCGGATCAAATTACTGCGTCTACTCTACAATATTAATTTCAAAGTGGACTTCAATATTTCTAATGTAGATTAACACTGATTTGAAAACTGTTATGTTACACACGTGCGGATAAGAGCCCCCTTCATATGTGGATCCAACGGTTTAAGGTTTTTATAAGCATATGAATGACAGCCTGTGATGGCAGCAAGCTTGCCGCAAATTTATGCGGCGTCGTATTCCGGGATGTGTGGTTCTATATATCGGTACGATGATGTTGATGATGTTGACCGGTTCCGGCAAAATACCGCAAAATTATGCGGTGCGTAGGCATATAGGTATATCCCGCCTTATTTTTATGGCTGGATGGAATGAAACGGACTCACTTCAGTCTAACCATCCTGCGTAAAGTTCTGTCGCATACCTAATTTCGCTATATTTCCATATGATACGACATAAAAAAAAAACAAATATTTTCCGCATCAGTTAATTCACTAGCGGGCCCGTCAGCGGGGTCATCCTCCAACTCATTTTCCTGCGGGAAAAATCGTTTTCCGTCATCATGATCGATTATAGGTATCCTACCTACATAATATACCTACCTCTTGAATGACTATCTAAAACCGCCGCTTAGGAGTTTATGAATTCCACGACAGCCAGAGAAACGCAAAAAGCGACTTAATCGATACCGCGTTTGACCTTAACATTTGGAATGGTGCAATATTATCGATTGAAGTTTGACGCTTTGTGAACTAGGGCAGGTGAGGTGTCTTATGTCGGTGCTCCCGCAATGCCTGTTGGAAACTGTTGCAAACTATCATTAGAGTTATTCGTATTGTATCAAAGACTTAGAGTTTGGAGTTAAAATGCTACGATTGTATGTTCACGAGAGTTACCAGCATTTAGTGTAGGAGCACCTTAAAGTCAATTCTTGACCTTCGGATCAAATTACTGCGTCTACTCTACAATATTAATTTCAAAGTGGACTTCAATATTTCTAATGTAGATTAACACTGATTTGAAAACTGTTATGTTACACACGTGCGGATAAGAGCCCCCTTCATATGTGGATCCAACGGTTTAAGGTTTTTATAAGCATATGAATGACAGCCTGTGATGGCAGCAAGCTTGCCGCAAATTTATGCGGCGTCGTATTCCGGGATGTGTGGTTCTATATATCGGTACGATGATGTTGATGATGTTGACCGGTTCCGGCAAAATACCGCAAAATTATGCGGTGCGTAGGCATATAGGTATATCCCGCCTTATTTTTATGGCTGGATGGAATGAAACGGACTCACTTCAGTCTAACCATCCTGCGTAAAGTTCTGTCGCATACCTAATTTCGCTATATTTCCATATGATACGACATAAAAAAAAAACAAATATTTTCCGCATCAGTTAATTCACTAGCGGGCCCGTCAGCGGGGTCATCCTCCAACTCATTTTCCTGCGGGAAAAATCGTTTTCCGTCATCATGATCGATTATAGGTATCCTACCTACATAATATACCTACCTCTTGAATGACTATCTAAAACCGCCGCTTAGGAGTTTATGAATTCCACGACAGCCAGAGAAACGCAAAAAGCGACATAAGTAATTTTATACTATAGGTATTTTTATACCATGTATTTATCATATCTTGATAATGATAAATGGGTACATGGCGAAAAATTAAAAAGGAAAAATGTCTAAAGTAAGAAAATTTAATTCCATTTTATGTGCTGCGAGTCTAAAGTGCTTTAATAAAATTAATGATCCCTTTACACTGTCAGAGGGCCAGCTTGCAATATCATTATCGCTGCAATTTACTTATCAGCTGATAAGCGGAGTTCCGAACGAAAAATTGAAATATCGGTAGGTAGATGCAAAAATACTGAGAGAATCGGTAGAGTCCGTATTGTATTTTTAAATCGGTTAGCCAAAATCAACGAGGGCCAAAATGCTTTTCAAAACACTGCAAATACTTTAAATACTTACTTGCTTGATAAATATTACCTTTACTTTATAATAGCCTATATTATCTTACTAAACTATTGAGTCGTCTTCTCATACCTTATTTATACTGATTTTTATATTTTTACTTTATGATTACACATTAAGGTGGATCGTTTTCCATACAAAATTTAAATGGAGTTACGTCTTTAAATGAGACAAAATTATGATTAAAAAACTTGATGGGAAGTCCCGTGCTTTTATAACATTGTCGCAAAATAAAACAAATAATTTTTTAACCATCAGATTTCTCTGTAAAAACCGTGTCGCCACTTAATGAACATAGATGGAGCTACTGCTGCAATAAACACGTTTAATTTTTTTGTGGAGAAAATACTTGATATTTTTTTACGTTAAGCAGTTTTGCGACATATTTACGTGTGCCTTCCTCATCTCACATAAAGATTTTTTGATAAAATTGTTGTTTAGCTCATGTGTAACTCGGTTGAAGTTCAGATTTTAGTTTGTATGACGTAACGATCCCCCTTAAGGTAGTATCAAAATTCGAGTCCAAACTAGCTTGGAGTAAACATTAAAACTAATTTTGGTAGATCGGTATAACTCGATTTTTATAACTGTGCGCATGGAGCTGTCAAAATATGTATGAGTGTGACAGTTAAAGTGACAGTTCTCCATAGTAATTTTGACAGCTCCATGCGCACAGTTATAAAAATCGAGTTATAAATTACGATTCAAATCGGTAGATCCACCGATTTTTCAGTAGTTTCTGTAGCCCTGCTGATAAGTTTCTGCCTAATCACAAGACTGATGTATGCATTATTTATAATCCTGTAATAAAATGTCGAGGGGTAGATAGCATGGATTTATCAAAATCGGCTCTTTTTGTGTTTAGTTACTAAGAGAGAACCTAGCTTAAATGGAGTACGCGCGGTAAGCCAACTTGCGCGTTTTGCAAACTGGCGCGATTCGCCAACTCGCTTTCTGCCGATTGGCGCGCTAGGCCGACTAACGCCATTCGCCGACTGAGCTATTGGTAAACTATAGCTTCAGTGTACAGTCAATTACACATTTTATAAACATTTTGCATATTTTGTTATTAGGGAATTTATACTAAAATTTATTTATTGTTTAAAGTATGAAGAGCTAAAAATTTTTTTTTTGTTTGCATCTGTAAAAAAAAATGGTTCAGTTTTAAAAGTTATTCAGTTCTTAAAAGTTGTTCAGTTTAAAAAGTTATTCAGTTTTGAAAGGTGTTTAAACTTGAAAGTTGTTCTGTTTTAAATGTTTTTATTTTAAAAGTTGTTCAGTTTTATAAGCCACATTTAAGCGCTAACATCACAAATGAGATTGTAAGTCTATGGCTATGCATATGCATGTGTGACGATGACGTCTCCGATGATCGCTTGTCTGACAGATGTCATGTTGCGCGTCGCATCACGCGTCTATTCTGTGGACCTTGCCCCGTAGAGACAAAGCTACATATTTGAGACGCGCGTCGCATCGAAGACGGTTGACGGTCACTTGTCTGACAGATACCATACAACTTCTTCTCGACGACGCACGTCTTCTCTGTGGAGCTTACGCTTTAATCTTTTTTATATGTAACAAGTCATTTGAAAGTTTGTTCAGTTGTTCTCTTGATAAGTTTATCCCTAGTACTTATTCAAAATTTCATATCATGCCATATTACGTTCTCGTATTAAATTTTCTTTTGTACAATAATACAGATCCATAAACGATTATTATGTTCACTGTACATCATGACAGTTTGCTAACCGCGCAGTCGGCGAATGGCGCTAGTAGGCCTAGCGCGCCAGTCGGCAGAAAGCGAGTTGGCGAATCGCGCCGGTTTGCAAAACGCGCAAGTCGGCGAACTGATTCCAGACCGCTTAAATTAGTATCATATGATCGCTTCGAAAGAACCTAGAAAGATTGAATATTAATAATCTTGCCGTAGAAAATTTTGCAAGTTCTCGTCCAAATTTAAATAGGTACGAATAATCAAAAATCAATTAAATTCAATCAGAAAGTCCAATAACACAGAAACTACCAAAACCCCGGAACATACATTTGTTTGAGAGGCTACCCCTAATACAAGGTGTTCGAATTTTTCGCCTTTTCATCAGTTATCACTTCTTGGGCCATCCTGTATATCTATGTAAAAAGTGGCCTTTGCTTGCCACAATGTAGACTTTTATTGCCAGACTAACGGTATCAGCGTGGATATCGTCGTTGGACGACTTAGTGTTCCACTCAAAGAAGAACAAGAAAAAGCTGATGAAACCCAAGTCAGCTAACTTTTAGCCATTGCAATTATTACTTCAGACTGTTAAAATACCTTTAAATCCAACTAGCATGCTATCGATACATGTAGGTACACACAACTGTAACGAATTTCATTTAGCAGACTTCGACCCCTAATGAAGCAATATCATCAGATAATTAAAAATGCCATGCTTCTTCCCCAGTTCACCACCGGCGGCCACCACCAATACCACCATGGACGACCGCACAATTGACCTGATCTTCACGGGGTCGCTCAAGTCCCTGCCCCCGGTCAGCTCCAAGATCGTCAGGATATTCACCAGCTCCACCTTTACAGGTATGTGACCCTGGCTTCTTCTGCAGTGCAGCAGCAGCCAGCATGGATAGCAGGCCTGATCCTCACAGTTTCACTCAAGTCCCTGCCCCCCGTCAGCTCCAAGATCGTCAGGATATTCACCAGCTCCACTTTCACTGGTATGTGACCCTGGCTTCTTCTGCAGTGCAGCAGCAGCCAACTTGGACAGTAGGCCTGATCCATACAGCTTCAAGTCCCTGCCCCCGGTCACCTCCAAGATTGTCAGGATATTCACCAGCTCCACCTTCACTGGTATGTGACCCTGGCTTCTTCTGCAGCAGCAGCTAGCATGGCTAGCAGGCCTGATCCTCACAGCTTCACTCAAGTCCCTGCCCCGGTCAGCTCCAAGATCGTCAGGATATTCACCAGCTCCACCTTCACTGGTATGTGACCCTGGCTACTTCTGCAGTGCAGCAGCAGTCAGCATGGAAAGCAGACATGATTATCACAGCTTCATTCAAGCCCTTGTCGTAAGGATATTCACCAGCTCCACCTTCACTAGTATGTGACCCTGACCCTGGCTTCTGCAGTGCAGCAGCAGCCAGCATGGGAAGCAGACATGATCCTCACAGCTTCATTCAAGTGCTTGTCGTAAGGATATTCACCAGCTCCACCTTCACTGGTATGTGACCCTGGCTTCTTCTGCAGTGCAGCAGCAGCCAGCTTGCACAGTACACCTGATCCTTACAGGCTCGCTCAAGTCCTTGCCCCCGGTCAGCTCCAAGATCATCAATATATTCACCAGCTCCACCTTCACTGGTATGTAACCCTGGTTTCTTCTGCAGTCCAACAGCAGCCAGCATGGACAGTAGGCCTGAACCTCACAGCTTCACTCAAGTCTGCTCCAAGATCGTCAGGATATTCACCAACTCCACCTTCACTGGTATGTGACCCTGGCTTCTTCTGTAGTGCAGCTGCAGCCAGATTGGACAGTACACCTGATCCTTACAGGCTCAGTCAAGGTCCTGCCGCCGGTTAGCTCCAAGATCGTGAGGATATTCACCAGCTCCATCTTCACTGGTATGTGACCCTGGCTCCTTCTGCAGTGCAGCAGCAGCCAGCATGGATAGCAGGCCTGATCCTTACAGGCTCACTCAAGGTCCTGCCCCCCGGTCAGGTCCAAGATCGTCAGGATATTCACCAGCTCCACCTTCACTGGTATGTGACTCTGGCTCCTTCTGCAGTCCAGCAGCAGCCAGCATGGACAGTAGGCCTGAACCTCACAGCTTCACTCAAGTCCTTGTCCCCGGTCAGCTCCAAAATCGTCAAGTTATTCACCAGCTCCACCTTCACAGGTAAGTTGCTTATCACTTCAGCCTATTGCAAATAATTGCAATCCACTGCTAGAGTTCAAGACGGATTTAGGCCTCCAGGAACGCAATAAGGCACGACAGGCACGATATCCCGATCTAAGTTACCAGCCATCTCTGTGTCATCTATTCAGAGAACTTTCATGCACGTCCACCTTCTCTACATTTACCTATTGATAATATCTTTGTAGGGAACATATTCCATTCAAGTTACTTTCTGTAAGTTTTCAGGTTTCATGAATTGGCTTACCGTAAAAAAACCTGCTTTTTATAAAAACCAGCTATGGTCCCGAATCACTAGTCCGAGGCCAAAGATATTTATATATTGCTTCTAAATTAAATTCTTGGAAAATGTTACAAAAGTTGCCTATATTTTTGTGGGCCATCCTAGTATCGATTTCCCAAAAAACATAACGTGATCAAAGGCAATTTAAATTGTACCTACGCGTCAAACAGAGACACAGGGACGAATCCAGAGACGAGAAAAAGCGCCCTCAATAATAGACGATGATACCATAAGACCAAAATAAATAGGTACCTATTACATTCATATCTGTAGTGTTTATACACTACTATAATTTGTATTTCATCAAAATTGGTTCAGTGTTTCCAGAGATGTTTTCTATATTGAATATGCAAAAGGTGATACAGTGTCCGAATGTACTTGTGAGAATAATATTGCACTGTGAGTGCATTACAATCCCAATAGTGTCCGCTAGAGACCATTTTAGATGATGTTTAATTTATTCTAAAATGTTCTTTAGCGGGTACTGTATCACCAAAACTAAAAAAACACTCAGTGGTTGGAAACCATACAGCATCTGCAAACAATCCAGCTACAAAATTATCTTTGAAACACTGAAACCCTGATATTTCATTGTTTTGGATTGTGAGGAAGTTAATGTTGACTACAAAACCTTATTTATGAACGTGTCTGGCAGGCTTTTGGTTGATTTTTTACTATAGAAACGTTTATGATTATGGGTGTATGGTATTCGCTACTTCACAGTTTTTCGTCGTCAACTTTAATATTAAAGTAACAGAAGTTAACTGGTCCCGGTTCACCGGGTGGTACTTACTTATTTGTTAAGACGCAAGGTCCATAAGTAGACGTGAGACGTGAGATGACATTTGTCAGACAAGTGATCGTCAGCCGTCATCGATGCTAAGCGTATCTCATGTGTTAGCTTTGGCTCATCTGTTCCAGACATTTAATGGAAACGGTTTCAAGCGTCGCGATGTCACATGTCTCACGTCTGACATCTAGTGTGTGGAGCTAGGACCTAAAAATAAATTTCAAATTACTTTGTTGCATTTGCCCCATGGACCCTTTGCTAGGCCACCAAGTCCCTCCCTGTCCGCAGTGGGGTGGGGCGCGAGGGGTCCTTGAACAACTTTTAATTAATACCCATTATCAGATAGTGGCTGATCGTCGAGCGTCGAATTCAATTTACTTTCATCAACGCCACTTTGCAACCCATTTACTTTTTTATTCTAGTTATGCACTTTTTCGGCAAGCGTAGCGTAAGCCGCTCTTTTACCCAGATGGACCTATTACTTAAGGTGGTCCGCTTCCCATACAAAAGTTAAATCGGCTTACGTCTGTAAAAGAGACAAAAGTCTGAGTAAAAAAAACCGGCCAAGAGCGTGTCAGACACGCCCACAAAATCACAAATAGAGTTTCGTAGTCAACGTCTACATATAAGGTTTTTCAGCGTTGCAAAATTAATTTTGTTGCAGGTTTGTTTGCAGCTGTATGTTACCAACCGCAAATTGAAAAACTTTTATTTATATTAAAACTTCAGTGGTACAGTATCCGTTATAGTTTTCATGGTAATTTCAGATTTAGAACTAGGTCCCTATATTCAATTTTTTTTGCTTTTATACTTAAGGCTACTCGCCCACGTCCGATAATCGGTGTCCGTTTTTTTGTAGGAGAAAAATGGAACGTATTGATTGCAATGGTGTAACGCCCACATCCTACAAATAGTAGGTCAGAATTAAAATCGGTGAATCTCGACCGATCCGATTGTCGGTGAAAAATGGAACACTCTGAAATGTATGCGTAAACGCACACTACTCACCGACAGTCGGCCGCATGAACTTGCTAGGGAAGGGCATATCTCGAGAGTCGCATTTCTCGTACACATCAATATGCAGCATCAACATATTTCAAATTATTATTTTCTAGTAAAGACTCTTTTGCAAATTCAGATTAGTTTCATAATAAAATCTTTTCAGTATCAAAACTGTAAACTTGACAAGAAGACATGAATTAAAAAGAAGAAAGATAGGTAAGTTGAAGTGGTTAAAAACAGTTACCCTACTTCGGTAGTTTCAAAATTGTATTTTGCAACGGAAATCCGCAAGTTGAATTACATACCAAAATACATATGTCACCGTAAAATTACAAACAACGCTGGATTATAATCTATCTCGCTAAATTATAATATGTCGGAATATTGTAACCCATTCACTCGTATAATTTTTCAGTAGATTACAATATAACGAACCAAAACCGTAAAACTGTGATACGATACGCAGCTCGCGTTCTGATTGGTCAAGTCAAGTCTCATGTTGCCAGCGACGCCATGTTTGTTTAACAGCTAATTGTCATCTCGTTGGTTCTCGAACGTAAACTAACTGTTTTTTCTTCTGTTTTTATAACTCCGTGTTGAAAATTTCTCATAAGAACTTATGAAATAAGAAAATAATCTCATAAGCACTGTTTGCTGAGGTTCGATACTTGTTAGATACCCATCGTTATGGCGATCAGCTGTCAAATAAACATGGTGGCGCGATGTACATGACATTCGACCAATCAGAACGCGAGTTGACAATTTTACCATTTTACTGCATAATATTATAATCTTTCGAAAATTGATACGTTAAATGGTGATCCGTGTGTATGTATGTCTTACAATATTTCGACAGATTGTAATTTAGCGGGAAATATGATAATCTAGCGGTGTTTGTAATTTCACGGTGACACATACATGCATACTTTCGAGGGACGGGATCTTCTTGGGGAAGTCGGGTAAAAGGAAGCGAGATGTAGTGTGGGCGATTTGAAAAATGTCAAAAAGATTATTATGTGAATTTTTGTTTGAAAACAAAAAAAGGATGATTGGGGAAAAAGGGTTTTGAGGCAGTCATCGTGCAGCGGACCTGGTGAGTGCATCTCATATTTTTCAATTTTGATATGATAAGATAACTTCTTTTCGTGTACGACACGGGGTCGTTCAACGACACGAGGAACCATGGTGTCAGAGTTTTGTAACTCTAGCGTCTAGATAACTGATAAGTTATAGAAAAATACTCTTAATCAAAGAATATTAATGGTTTTACGAGTATCACCCAGCCTACGTCTCAAAGAACCACAAGTAAGAAATGCTCTTTCAGCTTCTATGCAAATAATCTAGAATGTTTTCATAGTTAGAACATATTCATAGGAAATAAACGTCGAGTTTTCGCCATTCAGAAGCAAAAGTTATTATATTTTTTGGCGTGGGTTTTCAATGTGCCGGATCCGCGGATCCGCCTTTTGAAGGTGGGGGTCCCGCAAGGCTAAAAATAGCGCGAGATCCCGCGGGCTTGCGGATCCCGCATTGCGGGATTGCAATCCCTAGACGTGCTACTAACAACAGTCAAAAAGACGGACGTGTGCTTTTAGTCGGTCACAAAATCGGAGGAAAAATCTGAGCGATTATCGGTCCTACAAAAAGTCTGACGTGGGCGAGCAGCCTTAGGAGTGACAGCTGGAACAAATTATGGCTTAAAAACGCCCCTTTTAAAAGCAAATATCTCGAGAAACATTTTATTGACTTTGTTTCAAAGAAACCTCCCCTTAATTTTAAAATACCTATACAACGATACCCTACTCAATATTACATAAGAATTCCCCCCATTCACTTGTGTTGGAGGGGTCCAAAAACATTTGGTATATTTTTTTCACAAATTTGGGTCAACACTATCTATCTTCACACAAAATTTGATGTCGATAGCTTCAAAACTGACGAAGTTATAAGGGCGCGGCATACAGACAGACTTGAAGAAATTACTAAAAACTTAATGGGTAGTCAGTGTACATTCATAATTTTTTAACTATCAGATTGCCCTGTAAAAACCGATTCCACATTATGAAAATAAATGCAATAAACAGGTTTGATTTTATTGTATATATACACACTCTTTTAACCATAAGTAGATTTGCGACATGTATTTACATATTCACATGAAGAATTTTTGAAAAATAAACTGAAGTGTTTTTGGAAAACTTCCAAAATTCTCACCGCAGGCAGGATTTGAACCTGCGACCTTCGGCATCAGTACTGCCGACGCCCTAACCAACTGGGCTACCGCGGTTCTAATCGAGCCCGCGAAATTATGGAAGTATATCTTGTCCACTATCGCGTGGATGGGCTCCATCTACCGGGATAGTTTTGCAACTAATTCCCAGCGACTAATTCATTCTTTACAGATTGAATGTAGTCAAAGCGATGAAAACCCGCGATAAATTGAATACCAAATTTTAAAACACTTCTCGTGTTAGGTAAACAATTTTTGGAAAACTTCCAAAATTCTCACCGCAGGCAGGATTTGAACCTACGACCTTCGACATCAGTACTGCCGACGCCCTAACCAACTGGGCTACCGCGGTTCTAATCGAGCCCGCGAAATTATGGAAGTATATCTTGTCCACTATCGCGTGGATGGGCTCCATCTACCGGGATAGTTTTGCAACTAATTCCCAGCGACTAATTCATTCTTTACAGATTGAATGTAGTCAAAGCGATGAAAACCCGCGATAAATTGAATACCAAATTTTAAAACACTTCTTGTGTTAGGTAAACAATTTTCGGAAAACTTCCAAAATTCTCACCGCAGGCAGGATTTGAACCTGCGACCTTCGGCATCAGTACTGCCGACGCCCTAACCAACTGGGCTACCGCGGTTCTAATCGAGCCCGCGAAATTATGGAAGTATATCTTGTCCACTATCGCGTGGATGTAGTCAAAGCGAATTTTGGAAGTTTTCCAAAAATTGTACCTAACACGAGAAGTGTTTTAAAATTTGGTATTCAATTTATCGCGGGTTTTCATCGCTTTGACTACATTCAATCTGTAAAGAATGAATTAGTCGCTGGGAATTAGTTGCAAAACTATCCCGGTAGATGGAGCCCATCCACGCGATAGTGGACAAGATATACTTCCATAATTTCGCGGGCTCGATTAGAACCGCGGTAGCCCAGTTGGTTAGGGCGTCGGCAGTACTGATGCCGAAGGTTGCAGGTTCAAATCCTGCCTGCGGTGAGAATTTTGGAAGTTTTCCAAAAATTGTTTACCTAACACGAGAAGTGTTTTAAAATTTGGTATTCAAAATTTGGTATTCAAGCTGAAGTGTAATTTTCTTTTGTATGACGTGACGTTTCGCCTCAAAGATGATGGATGTTTCCGAAAACGGGAGATTGTATCTTATAGTGTGTCCAGTAGTGGACTGCTATAAACTAATTGATATAGTTTGATGCTGAATTGGGCGTAAGTTAAAAAATAAAGTCGCTTTTTTTGCAAAACACTCGGTATTTAATTCAAAAGCTCGAAATCTAATACAGTTGTCGAGCTCGCCAAGTTATGACGACCTAATTTCCGTAATAGCTGACTGCGTTGCCCACGAATGCTGCATTATGGTGCAACCGCTGCGAAACAGGCGCCGTGAAGTAAAAAAAAAACTGTGACTTAAGGCAAACACAAACAACGACCAGCGGTCACTTCTGGACATAAGCTTAGGTACTACTCCTAATAAGTGGTAGGTGTTTAACATTCACACTACGCTTTGCAGACGGGTTGGAAGCAACACAGAGCAAATAGTTTTTTTTCACAGGGTACTGTAACGTCCCTACCCTATGCAGCCTAAAGAAACCTAAAAGCTAAGCACCGTCGAAGGGTCCTAAGCTTAAAAATAACCCTAACTACAAAGTACTACAAAGTTCCTATATCCAACCTACAACTAATCTCATAACTAACTATACGACAAGCCTGTTAACCCTAAAACCGTCGACCTAATAATCAGAAGAATGTAATGTTCAAAAACCTCTACCGATTGCGTCCTACTAATCTGAGAAATGGCCAGTGAAAACGTCAGAGCAGTTAGGAACCTACGTTGCGATAACCCAGAATAGAATGAAGGAAAGCAGTCTCATTTACTCTAGCTACTAATATTATACCTAATCCGATTTCCCTACTCTAAAAATTCCCAAAACAAAATACGTCAACAAAATGCTAAACATATTAAAAGGATCATGAAAAGCAGCTTAGTTTGAACTTTATAACCTGAATTGGAACTTTAACTATTTTGATTTCGTTTTGTTTATTAGTATAAAATGAGAATAATACTGTAAATAAATGTAGAGTCGATCTGAATAGTCGATTTCTAGCACTTAACTCGATAGAACAACAAAGGTTGGAAAGATTGCTTCATGGCTAAGTCTTATTGAATCTATTTAGACTAAGACTAACTCTGTAATGTACTACTTTTGTGAGTGAGAAGCTCTTAACAATGACGGTATTCCCAAGGGAATACCGAGGTTCCACCACCGTAAATATAACCCCTCGAACCTTTCCTGACCACTCCAGGATTTTATAATAATAATGCCAAAAGTGTGCAGTGTATGCATAAAATTTTGAATTTGGAAGAATTTACTACTGAGTCATCTTTTTCTCACATCAGTAGTTCACTGCCAAAAATAGGTATTTATTTACAACCTTCCAGTCTATATTTATGACTGACAAATGTTATTTATAAAACAAACTATGTGTCCATAAAAGGTAATGGTAAAATATAACCAAACTTTCTGATAGCATTCCATTTTTATTTTTTAGAATAGCTATAGAGGCACTGACTTCTTGGCCAAAGTTTAATCAATTTCAACATTACATTCTAGTAAGCATCTGAATCTTAACATACTTACAAGAAATTGAAAGCAATAATACTTTTTGTCTTTAGTACTATGCAAGTAATTCTATTACTTTACTTTCTAAATGGCTGTAGAACCAGAAGGCTGATAATAAATATCAAAATTGTTTTGTGATAAAAGTAAATACATAAATATATATTTTTTTCAAACTATTTACTTTCAAAGGTAGAAAACTTTACCATGAAACAAATCGTCCATCTGAAAAGGAACTTCAAAAATGTTTTCTAATATTTTAAAGCAAATGAATTCAATTTGATAAATCAAGAGATATTTGTAAAGTGGAACTCTATTATAATTATAAGAATCCACAATTAACTCTATTTAAGTATTATTCGAGCAAAAATACAAAAGTTCAAGAAAACTCTATTAGGGTTTTCCCAAACTATAAATTCCAATAGTTAGTATTTTCAAATTATTACTGATAAAAAAGTGTACAAATATGACTGAAAAGGATCAAATTTAGTCCAACATCCAGCCATTAACAAAGTTCGAAATATCTTTTTATTTAAGTTCTAATTTAAAATGTTCAGCAATACTTTATTTAGTAGTGGTCTGATCTAGAACTTCACTACGATAAAATTTCAAAGTTACTAGAAAGAAAAATTAGTTTTCAAGCGGATGTTTAGAATCTCAGAAAACAAAAGTAATATTTACAACTCAAAATTGCCCCAAAGATACTAAGGGATGAAATCCAGACAATATTTCGAATCTGAAGACGACCGAAAATTTAAAATATTTTTCCTACAACTCAAAGTTGTCCCAGAAAGATTAAGGATAAAATCCAATCAATGTTTCGAATCTATAAAATCTCGATAAATAAAACTATTGTTTCTTACATAGTTCCTATAAAAGGACTAAGGGATAAAATCCAGTCAAAGTTTCAAAGGTTCTCGGAAAACGAAAATATTTTTATTTTACAACAGACTCTAAGTTGCTACGAAATGACTACGGAATAAAATCCAGTCAATATATCGCAAGCGCTAAATCTCAAAAATTAAAGTATTATCTACATCTCAAAATCGCCTAGCGAAACTAAGGAATTAATATCCAGTCAATATTTTGCAAGCACTGAAAATCTACTACGATTTGCTAAGACCTACGCTACGGCGCTCGCTAGTCTACCTGTCTTACGATTTACATTTTGCAATAGAAAATCAATACGAGAACGTAATATGCCTTAAAACAAAATTTCCAAAAATCTGATATTGATCTGAGACGGTTTCAGCAAGAAAAGTTCGTTTTGGGTGTTTGAAAGATTTTCCTTAGAAACTTGAACCGATTCGGCTCCGAAAATATTTCAATACAATATGTATGGCTAGAAGCAAAATTCGAAATTTTGAAGTCTAAATAACAGCTAGAGTCCGTCCACTGGTGGACATCGCCTCCCCAAAGTCACTCTAACTATCCCAGACCTTCGGATCGGCGAGTGCAGTAGAAATTGTCTATAAAAATCAAAATATTTCGAAATCTCATCCACTGAAAGTACCAGGAGAGCAGTATCCTCTAGGAGATTGGCCTTTAATAGCCCCCATACAAATCCCATAGAGATATTTAAATATTTATTCAATTTAAAACTGAAATTATTTGTATTGAGGTACCAGGATAGCAGTATTCCGTAAGAGCTAAACATTCACTAAGCCTCATACAAATCGCCTTTTGATGGTTCCGTGATTTAGTCCTACACGAAAATATTTTTCCTTTGCGATTGCTTGAGAAATGTATTGAATTTGATTTGAAAACCTACTTGCAATTTCCTTTTCGAAACAAAATGAATCTTACAAAGAAACATTTTCAAACAAATGTGATTTTCCTTTAAGAAATTATCAATATTTTGACCCGACGGAAAAATCTTTAAGTTTTCACAACTCAAACCGATCCGCGATATGGATTGTACAAAAAGGAACTCTAAGTATTTGAAGCAAGTTTGAAATGCGATCAAACTATTGTATCTAGCTGCTACATCAGTCCACTGTTGGACAAGACCTTCCCAGTTGCAAATCTAATTAATTTTAAAGCACTCCCGACTTGCGGAATGGCGAGTGCAGTAAAAAAAAACGAAATAATTTGCTACCAAAGTAAATGGAAGTACCAGGTTTGCATAAATCCCCAGAAGCTGTTCTATGAAATCTAGTTGATAATTTTCTTAGTTTTCCCTCCAAAGTCTGAAATTGATTTTGTAAATATCTACGCTACTTCCAATCGACTTTTGATAAAAATAAATATTCTCAAACAAACAAAATATTCCTGCAAATTGAAAGTTTTTCTTTTAAGAAAAATGCTTATCAAACATTAAGCCGCCTGAAATATTTTAAAAATCTTACAACACGAACGTATCGAACTTTCTCGAATCTGTTCAAAAGATTTGATATTCCAGAATATCCAGAAGACTTTACCACCAAAAACCCGAAAAGTTTACTGAAATTGGTTTTGTAAATTACTCAAACCTATGCTACTTCCAATTTACTTTTCGATAAAAATGAATCTAGTCAAACAAACAAAATATTTCCGGAATAGTAAGTTTCTTTAAGTAAATTGCTTAAAAATCTTTTAGCCGCATAAAATATTAAAATTATTGTTTGAAATCTTACACCGAGACAGAATCGAACTTTCCCGGTTTTGTACAAAAATATTTGATATTTTGTGACTTTTAAAAATAACTTTCCATGACGATTTGGCTCAATTTTATTCAGAAACCCGCCCTACTAAGACTTTGAAAACGATTCATTTTGTCAAAACTTCCAACAGACTTTACTTTTCCCGCGCAAAATATTATGAACCTTTAAATATCGAAGTTCCCACGATTGTGATTTTACAAAATAAGTCCTAGATAGATTTACCTAGTCATCATACGTTTTGTGGAAAACTACAAACTAAATTTTACTTTTCCCGCGCGAAATATTTTGAAACTTTAAATATTAGAAGTTCCCACGATTGTGATTTTACAAAATAAATCCTAGATAGATTTACCTAGTCATCATACGTTTTGTGGAAAACTACAAACTAAATTTTACTTTTCCCGCGCGAAATATTTTGAAACTTTAAATATTAGAAGTTCCCACGATTGTGATTTTTGTAAAATAGATCCTAGATGGATTTACCTAGCTCATCGCCCCACGATTTTCCTAGTCTAAAATATTGAAGTCAATAAAATTGTCTGTCAGTTTGTATGGCGTCAAACTACATCGATCGTTTGTGCAATGATCGAACTTAATCTAAAAATGGGAATACGGAGTGGCAAAGTCCGATTTCCTAGAACTACCTAGTGCCCCTAGAGCCCTACTTTCCCTAAATATTCAAACACATTATTCATAGAGTTTACTGTATCGTAATTTTTGATACGCAAACCCACAAAACAATGCATCCGAATCCTATGACAAACACGTCCAATCCTCCAAAATCCAAAAATTCCAATATTTATTTAGAAAATTATTGCGCAACTCATCTAGACCAGGTTTTTAATCCACCCCGTCAATCGAATGAATCTCACAATAATTTCCTTATTTCAAGCTAGCGATTCGATGCGGGACTAGGTTTTCTTTCGTCTGCCCAGTCGCTGACCGAACCAACTAACTAAGCCCTATATAAATCTGCGAACAGCTTAACCAAACTTTTAGATCCAGCTAAGAACGTTTGCAGATTTTTTCTAACCAAAAATTGTGAAGACAGCTCAGCCCGTACTTAATAAGTACCAGCCTATGACATTTCACAATTTTTATCAAAAATCAAAATATTATTTCGATCGAAATGAATTTTGCCCCAAGCTAATACAGGTACGTGTCTATCGAGAGAGAGCTAAAGCTAGAATGAATCCCCGCCAAATCGATTGTATGGCTTATATAGGGTTGCCTTTATTCTTTTTAATGAGGAAAGCAAAGGCTTTCCGAATTATACAGCCATAATTTCTGCAAAACATTAATTCAAATTTCGAACACGTTCGTCTAGCCGAGCCTCGAGCCGAGCCCCGTCCCATACTTTTAAAGAGTAAAAACGATGCGCAAAGGCAATTCAGCTATACAGCCTTATCATTTTTAATGCCTTTTGCCCCGCTCAAGTACCAGGGTAGTATTAGCGCCTAGGAAGTAAGTATTGAATCGAAATCCAAAGTAATTTCGTTCAAATAACGAAATATTTAGTAATATTTATTAAGGAAAAGTACCAGGGCAGCATACTGCCGTAGGAGATTATTGAAATAATTTACTATGGACTTGCTAGAAGCCGTAGAAATTGCTATTTTGATGCGCCCGCGTCTACTTCCATACATTTTCATAGAGCCACGCTCTATCAAGATAATATTTAGACGAATATTGACAATCCACGCCTATTCTGACCCTTCAGATCAGTTTTTTGCATGTAATACTCTACATATTTGTGACGTAAGTGAAAAGCTCTACAAATGGAGAGGTTATTCACTACATTCAGCCCCCAACAATGTTCGAAATGTCAATATAAATGGAGAATATTGTTATCAAAATCTAATAAAATTGATGTCACAAATATGTTAAAAGAAGATGTTACACTTCCATTCAAAAACGTATTTTATGTGGTGTGGAGCTAAGCTAAGCTTTTAGCTTCCATAAATCCGCCATGAAATCCAAAGTCATCAACAATTTTAAGAAAATGAACAAAAATCTATCCAACGGGTTAAATCGAGGCCTTGCGCAGAAAAGAGAGTTGTGAGTTCTCTCAGTCAGAAGGACACAAAATTCCCGCATCAAGTCAATACTCGATTTATCATGATTTGTAAAATGATCCAGGAAAATCGCTCTACTCCAAAACCACCATAACCCTATTGCCAGATATCTAATTGTGCATAGTCCAAAATTGCCTCTCGGAATCCCAAGTCGTCTTTATTTAAACTAAAACCCAGCCTAATGTATGTTGCTTACGATAGTCATTCTATAAGATTTAAACTCAGCTAAGGTGAGTCACTTACAAAACTTTATACTATAAGCGTTGTGTGGGGAAAATAGCTTAGCCCTTTCAGCATTCAGCCTGAGAGCTGCTTGTGAGTCTGAAATTGATATGAAACATCTGTTACATAAAAACAGAAATGACAGCTGTCCTACACCTCAACATCTAATTTTCATATCAATTCGATTGTAAGTATAATGTCTTTTGAACGGAAACGCAATATCTGCAATCACAAATAGTTGGCTTATGAAATTCTGAATGACCCTCGCCCTTTGATCGATAAATATAATATATTAAGTCAGTTAGTTAGTTAGTCAGTTGTTTAAAATTTGTGTCTAAACTTCAATCTACCGTTCATCCTTCCACAATCTCAGATTTATTCTGCCACACACGAATTTCAAGGCTTTACTATTGTGAAATTCATAAAAAAAATTGAACCAAAATAATTATTTCACACTTTTTGAAATTAATTTTTAAATCGCGAATTCAAATGTTTGTTAGCAAACATTCTCCAATTATAAAGAAATTCGAGGAGGTATCTAAATTTTGGATATGAAATAAAACATAAAATATACCTTTTCCTCGATTTGAGCATTTAATCGATCAAATACCTTTTTACTTTTTACCGTTTACCGTTTAAGAAGAAAATACGAATCGCTTGATTCAAATATGTTCTTCCCGTACCTTGAAACTATTTAAATTAGCTAACTACGTTTTCTACAAAGTTACGCCAAAATGCTACGTAAGCCTACGCCAATTTCAAAATCACGCTATAAATTTGCCAATTTATCAATTTGTTTAAAGAAATCTTTGTGTTTATTTTAAATAATCTACGCCACTGCAAACATAATATTTTTGCAATTTTATACATACATACATAAATCACGCCTTTATCCCTCCCAATTTTATGACGAAGAAAATTTACAGAGCAAAAGAGAAGAGTCGAACTTCTTTATTTCGTTTTTGTTCGAAATTCAACTTATTTGTGCTAAAAGTTACGCTGATAAGAAGATTATAAATCTGCTAGCTATTTCCATGAAACCCGGAAATACGTACAATTAGTAAGTGAATTTACGCTGTACGCATAATTGCAAAAAAAACTACGCCTTATTTGCGCTAAAAATAGATTGAAAATACAAATGAATGAGAAAGCTTATCCCACAGAGAACTCTTATTTTGACTCAAAAATTCTCTATCCAATCAGATAAATAAAATGACTGCTAAACGACTATTGTAAGGCTGAAGTAAAATTATTTTTCACATAACTACTAAACCAATAATCGAAATTAGTAATTAGTTTTACAAATGATTAAAACTTAAAAGACCCGATAACCTGTTCGTCAAAGAAAAAACTCAGCTATTCTTAGATTCCCCGCGTAAATTATCCCATCAATTTGTATGTTCAACCTATGCCTTTAAAATTGAAACAACAGTTGTTTTTGCTTAAAAATAATTTAATTCATAAATATCCCAGATAAGTGCGAAACGGAAGCACCTACCGCGAATTTCCTAACCCTGAGACCCCAACCTAATCAGTACTGTAATTTTTGTAATGATCAAATGTTTTTTTTTTCCAAATTTATCTTGAACTTGCAATTTAAAGCAATGCTACCCCCCCAAATTAAAGTTCGAGATGCAAAATACTACCCGAAGAATTCAGAAATACTTTAGATGGCCCAAGTTACTACACGCGCTTTCTACTATTATTTTCTCTACGCGCCCCCGATACGCACCCCAAAACGGAAAATATTTTGACCGCCGCAAAGAAAACCTGCTGCTAAAATTTAGTTTTTTTTTCTAAAGCAACTAAATAAACTGATTTGAAACCCTCTTTCGATCACTATTAAAAAGTTCAACTATGCCGAAATCTAACTAACTCTTCTTTTTATTTGCGTCTGAAACATCGAACCGCCGACAAAAAAACGTGTAATGAATCCGATAACTGATTTACATAGTATCGTTGCCGTCTATTACAGAGAAACGGAATAATTTCAGTAATAAATAATATTTCCCTACGCTACGTATTGATCAACGAAAACGCATATTTATTGAGTCATTTAAGATTTAGTCTGTTGTTTAACTTCAGTAATCGAACGCGAACCGATAAATTCAATTCTACTCTATTTGCACGATTAAGTTTGAACCTCATCTAAAGTTAATGTTACAGATTTCCTAAACCTAACATAAAAATGACTTCACAAACACGTACACGTGCATTCGGTTATTGATGATAGAAAGTGAATAATTCTTTTACATAACTAACCGCCCAAGCTACTATTTAATAGCGTTGTCTATCTCATTCAAACTAAATAATATTTGGTTTTATAAATTTTTACCGCGGTTTCAGAACCTTTTAAACTAATCTAACGAGTCAAAACAAAGAACTTAGAAAATATCCATATTCCCCGTTAGAAAATTGCGAAAACCTAAGTATATCTTATATCTGTACTATTGTAGTCTTAATGAAACCTCGGGAAACCTAGCATAACTAACCACCGAGACCTGACGTTGAATGTTTCACCAAGTGATTATTCTTTTTGTACAGTCTATACAGCCCCCAGACCCAAGATAACCCTGCGTCATTGTTTTATTTTGTACCTAAACATTAGTTTTCACACTCCCATTTGTTACCAAAAAAAAGTAACCAACCTACTGTTGTCAATCTCAAAAGGTTTTTAATCCTATTTTCTAAACTAATGTCAAACTTTTGCTAAACTAACCTTCCTGAAAGTCAGAAATGTAGTTGATCTTAACCTCTTACAAAATTTATTCTGGATACTTTGTTGTATAAAAAACACATATCCTACCTACTCTAATTACTAAACTCAGCAACCCCAAATCGACAAATAGATTTTCAGTGACGAATTTTGACTTTACTAATTTAAGACAAGAAGACTTAATGAATTACGACAGTTTGGATTCTACTCGACATTCGAAGATCATAAAATTAGACAATACGTGAGATAACCCTATACCACACATAAAAGAGACCTAAACAAACCCTTATCAAACATCTAACAAGAAAATGTCTATGTTTTATAAACTATCCACATACTTTAAGATCTCTAACCCTTTAAACAGGCGAAACACAGAAAACTTTAGTAGACCCTTGATAGATCAAAACGTACTTTCGACGACTGATACCAACATTACCAATGCTAACTAACCCTAAACTTACTATTTTGAACATTTGAATAAATTACCGAAATATAATTCAGACAAGAAGAAACAGAGACCCGTTTCCTTGTAAAAATGCAATCGACTACTTCTGAAACTACTAGCCCAATTTGAAAAACTAACTACTCATTTTCAATGAAAAAGCAACTGGTTATTGAAAAAGTAAACCCTATTTTTTTTTTTTACAGAATCGAGGTTAATGGAAATTTTATTTTAACGAAACTCAAAGGAACCGCATTCGCGAAAAGTAACCTTTTGTACGCATCGAAAACCATCGCCACATGGCATGACAACCCACGTATCGATATTCACACAATTACCCACCTCGCATTCCATCTCTATCTATCTGCGCACAAGTATCTACACGTAAATTGTGAAACAAACTATATCAAATTCAGCCCAGCCTAACGAAACCTATTCGTACAATGCCTATAAATTCCGGTCCTAACCTTTATCTTCTTAAAAGATTATATTCCTATAAAAACAATAAAAGTTAATTCATTTATTTATTTCCGCACTACGAAATATCATCTTTAGTTCAGACCTAAGCATTCAATACTCTGGAAAATAAAATTCTTTATCACTGTCCTAAAACCCCCAAATAAATCGCGGAATAAGTAGTCACACAAACTACAAAATGTTTTCTATGTTTTCCCGTAAGTAATCTCCTGTTCTGAATCTTAGTAAGATCATTCTAATTCGTTTTAATTTTATCAACTAAAATGTCGGATTTTATATACCTTTTGTTTTGTGAAATATTTGTTACGTAATTATTAACCTCTACGAAAAATGCTACGAATGCTACGGCGTAGCAAATAGTTACGCGGTCTATTAGTGAAATTGATTTTGCATACTTTTTAAAACAAAAGTGTGATATATCGCGGTTTACTTTAATTGCTTTTATTCATATTAAAACCCCAAGGTCAATGACATCAACCTACGACAATACCCCAGAAAAATCATTTAAGAAAATTTTGTAAAAATAACGAATTTAAATAAAATGGTATAAGCGTAATGCAAAATTTGTAACTTTATGAAACATTTACGAGTGCAAAATTTAAAGGATAACATACACACTTTCTTGTCTAAATAGCATGACTATTAACGATTATTTAAACTTTAATTTTATGTCTCGACAAAGCAAAGTTTTAAGGACATTGACGAACTTTTTTCGACAATACTTTTTTTTCCCCCCGGATCGCTAGCTATGACAAAGAATGTGATTGCATGGGTTTATTGTTGCAAAAACCCCACGTTTATTTTTTTGTAAGACTTTTCTGTCAAAATAATTTGTGCCTACCCTAACCCAACCTGTGCGCTACTCCCCGCAATATTCAAAATTTAGACAAGCTACAAAACATTTATGACGTTTCAAAATTTATAAATAATTATTTTTACTACTTCTTCTTCAGTTATCTTACAAAAATTCTGATTAAATAAGTTATGTCGGTTATTAAAACGTTTTAAAATAGCAATGGATTGTATTATTTCTTTAAATTACCCCACCAATTCTCTGTAATATATGTAATTTTGCCTACTAAATAATGATTTTCTTTGACCCGGACTATTTTACTCAATCTCTCTTTACAAATATTTGCTGTCTGTAGGTAGGTTTAATGTTAAAACTTTAAGGAACAATATCTTGTACTGTGACCTATCTACTTATAGCACAAAAAAAATAACAAAATCAATCTAAATGTCTGACATACGATTTCTAAATGAATTCTTGAATTGATTTTGGAACTTATTGTTTTGTGTTGTATTCCAAAATGTTCTAGCTATTGCATAGCTATCGAATTTTAACTATCTTAGACTTGATTTCAAACCGTTCTGATCAAATAGAAAACTGTTAATAAAAATACATTTTCGTTGATTAATCCTTGCGTTTTACTAAGTAACTTGTTTTAAATAAAATATCAAAGTAAATTAAAATAAATCTTGTTTGTTTAAATTGTCACCCATATTATAAATGCGAAAACTTTAAAATTTCTTTGAAAACCTGTCCATTTGACTACTTTTAATTTATTTTCTCGACTTTATTCTACAGTTTGACAATTATTTATTTAAAACAGCCCCCAAATTATAAGACTCATGCCTAGAGAAACTATCTCATACTAATTTCCCTATATCGCAAAATGATATCAAAGAATCTAGAAATAAAACAACCCCCGGACTAAAATTCCCTTCACTAGCTAGCTATCCCATTCTACGCTAAATCGGAACTGCTTTCCCTTCAACGATCCATTTCACGGTTACCAAATTGTGATCATAGCTAGAAGACTATGACCACCAATGAATCCTTAGCTAAATAACTCTACCCACAATAAATAATTTATCTGTGAAATCTGAGAACCCTCCGTAGTAACTCGGCTCTTATCCTGGTCACGGCACCAAAATTGTAACGTCCCTACCCTATGCAGCCTAAAGAAACCTAAAAGCTAAGCACCGTCGAAGGGTCCTAAGCTTAAAAATAACCCTAACTACAAAGTACTACAAAGTTCCTATATCCAACCTACAACTAATCTCATAACTAACTATACGACAAGCCTGTTAACCCTAAAACCGTCGACCTAATAATCAGAAGAATGTAATGTTCAAAAACCTCTACCGATTGCGTCCTACTAATCTGAGAAATGGCCAGTGAAAACGTCAGAGCAGTTAGGAACCTACGTTGCGATAACCCAGAATAGAATGAAGGAAAGCAGTCTCATTTACTCTAGCTACTAATATTATACCTAATCCGATTTCCCTACTCTAAAAATTCCCAAAACAAAATACGTCAACAAAATGCTAAACATATTAAAAGGATCATGAAAAGCAGCTTAGTTTGAACTTTATAACCTGAATTGGAACTTTAACTATTTTGATTTCGTTTTGTTTATTAGTATAAAATGAGAATAATACTGTAAATAAATGTAGAGTCGATCTGAATAGTCGATTTCTAGCACTTAACTCGATAGAACAACAAAGGTTGGAAAGATTGCTTCATGGCTAAGTCTTATTGAATCTATTTAGACTAAGACTAACTCTGTAATGTACTACTTTTGTGAGTGAGAAGCTCTTAACAATGACGGTATTCCCAAGGGAATACCGAGGTTCCACCACCGTAAATATAACCCTCGAACCTTTCCTGACCACTCCAGGATTTTATAATAATAATGCCAAAAGTGTGCAGTGTATGCATAAAATTTTGAATTTGGAAGAATTTACTACTGAGTCATCTTTTTCTCACATCAGTAGTTCACTGCCAAAAATAGGTATTTATTTACAACCTTCCAGTCTATATTTATGACTGACAAATGTTATTTATAAAACAAACTATGTGTCCATAAAAGGTAATGGTAAAATATAACCAAACTTTCTGATAGCATTCCATTTTTATTTTTTAGAATAGCTATAGAGGCACTGACTTCTTGGCCAAAGTTTAATCAATTTCAACATTACATTCTAGTAAGCATCTGAATCTTAACATACTTACAAGAAATTGAAAGCAATAATACTTTTTGTCTTTAGTACTATGCAAGTAATTCTATTACTTTACTTTCTAAATGGCTGTAGAACCAGAAGGCTGATAATAAATATCAAAATTGTTTTGTGATAAAAGTAAATACATAAATATATATTTTTTTCAAACTATTTACTTTCAAAGGTAGAAAACTTTACCATGAAACAAATCGTCCATCTGAAAAGGAACTTCAAAAATGTTTTCTAATATTTTAAAGCAAATGAATTCAATTTGATAAATCAAGAGATATTTGTAAAGTGGAACTCTATTATAATTATAAGAATCCACAATTAACTCTATTTAAGTATTATTCGAGCAAAAATACAAAAGTTCAAGAAAACTCTATTAGGGTTTTCCCAAACTATAAATTCCAATAGTTAGTATTTTCAAATTATTACTGATAAAAAAGTGTACAAATATGACTGAAAAGGATCAAATTTAGTCCAACATCCAGCCATTAACAAAGTTCGAAATATCTTTTTATTTAAGTTCTAATTTAAAATGTTCAGCAATACTTTATTTAGTAGTGGTCTGATCTAGAACTTCACTACGATAAAATTTCAAAGTTACTAGAAAGAAAAATTAGTTTTCAAGCGGATGTTTAGAATCTCAGAAAACAAAAGTAATATTTACAACTCAAAATTGCCCCAAAGATACTAAGGGATGAAATCCAGACAATATTTCGAATCTGAAGACGACCGAAAATTTAAAATATTTTTCCTACAACTCAAAGTTGTCCCAGAAAGATTAAGGATAAAATCCAATCAATGTTTCGAATCTATAAAATCTCGATAAATAAAACTATTGTTTCTTACATAGTTCCTATAAAAGGACTAAGGGATAAAATCCAGTCAAAGTTTCAAAGGTTCTCGGAAAACGAAAATATTTTTATTTTACAACAGACTCTAAGTTGCTACGAAATGACTACGGAATAAAATCCAGTCAATATATCGCAAGCGCTAAATCTCAAAAATTAAAGTATTATCTACATCTCAAAATCGCCTAGCGAAACTAAGGAATTAATATCCAGTCAATATTTTGCAAGCACTGAAAATCTACTACGATTTGCTAAGACCTACGCTACGGCGCTCGCTAGTCTACCTGTCTTACGATTTACATTTTGCAATAGAAAATCAATACGAGAACGTAATATGCCTTAAAACAAAATTTCCAAAAATCTGATATTGATCTGAGACGGTTTCAGCAAGAAAAGTTCGTTTTGGGTGTTTGAAAGATTTTCCTTAGAAACTTGAACCGATTCGGCTCCGAAAATATTTCAATACAATATGTATGGCTAGAAGCAAAATTCGAAATTTTGAAGTCTAAATAACAGCTAGAGTCCGTCCACTGGTGGACATCGCCTCCCCAAAGTCACTCTAACTATCCCAGACCTTCGGATCGGCGAGTGCAGTAGAAATTGTCTATAAAAATCAAAATATTTCGAAATCTCATCCACTGAAAGTACCAGGAGAGCAGTATCCTCTAGGAGATTGGCCTTTAATAGCCCCCATACAAATCCCATAGAGATATTTAAATATTTATTCAATTTAAAACTGAAATTATTTGTATTGAGGTACCAGGATAGCAGTATTCCGTAAGAGCTAAACATTCACTAAGCCTCATACAAATCGCCTTTTGATGGTTCCGTGATTTAGTCCTACACGAAAATATTTTTCCTTTGCGATTGCTTGAGAAATGTATTGAATTTGATTTGAAAACCTACTTGCAATTTCCTTTTCGAAACAAAATGAATCTTACAAAAGAAACATTTTCAAACAAATGTGATTTTCCTTTAAGAAATTATCAATATTTTGACCCGACGGAAAAATCTTTAAGTTTTCACAACTCAAACCGATCCGCGATATGGATTGTACAAAAAGGAACTCTAAGTATTTGAAGCAAGTTTGAAATGCGATCAAACTATTGTATCTAGCTGCTACATCAGTCCACTGTTGGACAAGACCTTCCCAGTTGCAAATCTAATTAATTTTAAAGCACTCCCGACTTGCGGAATGGCGAGTGCAGTAAAAAAAAACGAAATAATTTGCTACCAAAGTAAATGGAAGTACCAGGTTTGCATAAATCCCCAGAAGCTGTTCTATGAAATCTAGTTGATAATTTTCTTAGTTTTCCCTCCAAAGTCTGAAATTGATTTTGTAAATATCTACGCTACTTCCAATCGACTTTTGATAAAAATAAATATTCTCAAACAAACAAAATATTCCTGCAAATTGAAAGTTTTTCTTTTAAGAAAAATGCTTATCAAACATTAAGCCGCCTGAAATATTTTAAAAATCTTACAACACGAACGTATCGAACTTTCTCGAATCTGTTCAAAAGATTTGATATTCCAGAATATCCAGAAGACTTTACCACCAAAAACCCGAAAAGTTTACTGAAATTGGTTTTGTAAATTACTCAAACCTATGCTACTTCCAATTTACTTTTCGATAAAAATGAATCTAGTCAAACAAACAAAATATTTCCGGAATAGTAAGTTTCTTTAAGTAAATTGCTTAAAAATCTTTTAGCCGCATAAAATATTAAAATTATTGTTTGAAATCTTACACCGAGACAGAATCGAACTTTCCGGTTTTGTACAAAAATATTTGATATTTTGTGACTTTTAAAAATAACTTTCCATGACGATTTGGCTCAATTTTATTCAGAAACCCGCCCTACTAAGACTTTGAAAACGATTCATTTTGTCAAAACTTCCAACAGACTTTACTTTTCCCGCGCAAAATATTATGAACCTTTAAATATCGAAGTTCCCACGATTGTGATTTTACAAAATAAGTCCTAGATAGATTTACCTAGTCATCATACGTTTTGTGGAAAACTACAAACTAAATTTTACTTTTCCCGCGCGAAATATTTTGAAACTTTAAATATTAGAAGTTCCCACGATTGTGATTTTTGTAAAATAGATCCTAGATGGATTTACCTAGCTCATCGCCCCACGATTTTCCTAGTCTAAAATATTGAAGTCAATAAAATTGTCTGTCAGTTTGTATGGCGTCAAACTACATCGATCGTTTGTGCAATGATCGAACTTAATCTAAAAATGGGAATACGGAGTGGCAAAGTCCGATTTCCTAGAACTACCTAGTGCCCCTAGAGCCCTACTTTCCCTAAATATTCAAACACATTATTCATAGAGTTTACTGTATCGTAATTTTTGATACGCAAACCCACAAAACAATGCATCCGAATCCTATGACAAACACGTCCAATCCTCCAAAATCCAAAAATTCCAATATTTATTTAGAAAATTATTGCGCAACTCATCTAGACCAGGTTTTTAATCCACCCCGTCAATCGAATGAATCTCACAATAATTTCCCTTATTTCAAGCTAGCGATTCGATGCGGGACTAGGTTTTCTTTCGTCTGCCCAGTCGCTGACCGAACCAACTAACTAAGCCCTATATAAATCTGCGAACAGCTTAACCAAACTTTTTAGATCCAGCTAAGAACGTTTGCAGATTTTTTCCTAACCAAAAATTGTGAAGACAGCTCAGCCCGTACTTAATAAGTACCAGCCTATGACATTTCACAATTTTTATCAAAAATCAAAAATATTATTTCGATCGAAATGAATTTTGCCCCAAGCTAATACAGGTACGTGTCTATCGAGAGAGAGCTAAAGCTAGAATGAATCCCCGCCAAATCGATTGTATGGCTTATATAGGGTTGCCTTTATTCTTTTTAATGAGGAAAGCAAAGGCTTTCCGAATTATACAGCCATAATTT
The DNA here is from genome assembly GCA_024500475.1 of Phthorimaea operculella. Classification (NCBI taxonomy): domain Eukaryota; kingdom Metazoa; phylum Arthropoda; class Insecta; order Lepidoptera; family Gelechiidae; genus Phthorimaea; species Phthorimaea operculella. Next base: position 1,768,726 of record JANFCV010000051.1, on the reverse strand, counting down.
CTGCAAAACATTAATTCAAATTTCGAACACGTTCGTCTAGCCGAGCCTCGAGCCGAGCCCCGTCCCATACTTTTTAAAGAGTAAAAACGATGCGCAAATGCAATTCAGCTATACAGCCTTATCATTTTTAATGCCTTTTGCCCCGCTCAAGTACCAGGGTAGTATTAGCGCCTAGGAAGTAAGTATTGAATCGAAATCCAAAGTAATTTCGTTCAAATAACGAAATATTTAGTAATATTTATTAAGGAAAAGTACCAGGGCAGCATACTGCCGTAGGAGATTATTGAAATAATTTACTATGGACTTGCTAGAAGCCGTAGAAATTGCTATTTTGATGCGCCCGCGTCTACTTCCATACATTTTCATAGAGCCACGCTCTATCAAGATAATATTTAGACGAATATTGACAATCCACGCCTATTCTGACCCTTCAGATCAGTTTTTTGCATGTACATATTTGTGACGTAAGTGAAAAGCTCTACAAATGGAGAGGTTATTCACTACAGTACGAAGCGCACTGTCCATTCCTTGGTTTATCACGGGCAATAGGAATCTTTTCATAGGTAGAAAAAAAACGTTTTGTTTCTAATAGGCACAGCAAGTTTAGTCTCCAGATAAAATTTTATATAAGGTCCTATTAAATTCACTGCAAATATTTTAAGGGCATGCGTAAATATCTAAGGTTAGTCGACACGGTAGATTTTTTTTTCATTTTCAAACAAAGTTTTTAATTAATTACGTGAACATCCTTTGATTGACCTTCCGCCACGCAGACAGGATTCACTTACACGACACGCACACGAACGACCAACCAATCATAGCGCTTATTTTAATTTTGGTGCGTAATCAATCATCGAAGTTGTGATTGGTGCAGTGTGTTTCTAGAACAAACAGTGTGCACTATTTTTGTTTTGACTTTTTTGAGTTAAATCCAATTTTCTCGAAAACTAGCGTGTATATTTTTTGAATATTTGCCAAGAACATGCTTATTATTTGATCTGCCCTTAAAATATTTGCAGTGAATTTAATAGGACCTTATATACCTAGCTAAACAGTTATTTATTAGTAAATAATAGTATCAGGCGTTACTTTGCGGAGGTACATCTCGACGAAAAAGATAGAATAAAATGTGAAGCTTCTTCCACATTTACCTGTGATTGTAAGTTATGCTGCTGATGCCTCAGTACAGTTTCTCCACTTGAACAATTAAAAATTTGAGGAATCGACTTTTTTCAAACTGTCACATTTTACAACAATAACTGTTACTTTTCTAGATGCAGCAACATTTTAATCAGTTTTTGTCTAGATTATCGGTATCACAATAGCAAAAAATAAATGAAACTTTAAAAATTAAATTGTTGATTGGTTATCGTGAAACTGTAGATTTTTCTTGTTTGGGGCGCCACTTGAGCAAAGTTTCACCGTCAGGCCCCATGCGGATCCGCTTCGAAAACATGTTGATTTGCGAGTGCATTGGACTCAAATTGCCAATACATTACGTTAATAACGGCTAGAAGCGGCGAAAAACACACGTTATATCCGTTTCGCCGTTATTTTTGCGCAGCGCTATCGCATGCGTGGGAAAAATACGATTTTCCACCTTATTTTCATAAAAATACCTAACGGTACTTACGGTTTATGTCAAACGGTTTGACAGACGCATCCGCTAGCGCAAACATACGGACAACGCTGCGTCTGTCAAACTGTTTGATATAAACCGGAATAAGGTTCAATTCGTGTTGTCCTAACGCAATAGCGTTACGCAGCGCAAAAAAAACGCACAAACGGACATCTCGCGTGTTTCTTGCCTAAGGTCTACTAGTTTGAGTATAGATCTCTAAGATTATCAGTTCGAAGAATTGTCAATCTGTCAATCTTCACTTTATTCTTATAAATTGAAAATGAGAAAATTTAAAAATTCACTAGCGACCGCCGGGACATGAAACTGGGACTGTGGATCACCGTTCCACCGCTCTGCCAACTGAGCTACGGGCGCCTAGGGGGCCCTTTGAAATCTGCCTCACCGAGCTGAACCACTGGTGGTTCAAGTGGTACATGTATGTCCCGCTAGAACCACCAACCCAGCAGTTGTGCTTACACCTGGCATGACATTGGCACCTAGCATTGGTGGTTCTTGTGGTCCCACAGGAAAATAACGCTATTTATCCGACTGCCTTAGAAGGAGGGTTATGTTTTTAGAGTGTATGTAAGTATGTACCTATCGCTACTTACCCGACTGGCTTAGAAGGAGGGTTATGTTTTTCGAGAGTATGTATGTATGTATGTAAATTCTTTTTCACGGGCTACAGCCCAAACGGATGGTTGGATTTTGACATATGAGGTGATGCACTGGCTATATAAAAAATATAGATTCACGATGGCGGATTTTTACAGTAAAATACTACTTTAAAATTACCGCAGTCGGGTTTTTGTTTTTTAACACATCTACTTGTTTGCTCAATTAACCACGAAGTTACTTAATAAAACGCAGATACAGTACAGTATCTACCTAGTATTTCCCATCAAGCTTGTCTGACCTATTTTTAACCTTGCGCATCGTTGCTCAACCCATAAGCATATCGCTTTTACAGGGTTTGTTTACACTGTCACTACACTTGCATGCCACTTGTTATAAAAGCAATAGGTATCCTTTCAAAATAATATAATTCACTCAATCTAAAGTAGAATACGCGCAACATAACATCTGTCAGACAAGCGCTCGTCAGATGTTAGCGATCGTCAGATGTTATCGATGCGACGCGCGGTGAACGCACGTCTCACGTGCGTAGCTCTGTTTCATACCTAGTACATGTTATACTTATGGAAACAGTTTCAAGCGTCACGATGTCGCCCGTCTCACGTCTACGACGCTCACTTAGTCTTGTTTAACAGATGCATTCTTACGTCTCACGTCTCATCTGTGAAGCTAGCGCCGATAATTTAATAAAGCGGAAAGCTTTGTTTTATTTATGTACTTACCTAATGTACAACTAAATGTCAATCACTCGACCGATTTAAAAAAAAAATACTTTTGCAACTGCTAACTTACCTTACCTTAACGCAATTTTGGACATATCCGTGTATTCCTAATGACATATCTTTCATTTCGACGTTTGAATAGAGAAGTCTGCACGACTTTGTATCAAAAGTGGACACGCCATCTTGCTAGTTACTGTCACGATGTAAACACACCTTTATTAACCCCTTGCGTGCCGAGCAGCAGTAGCTTACAGCACGACACTATTCTAGCTTAATGTATCCCCATCAACTAGATAAAACTTTACTCCTCATGGAAAGATATCGATTACATGACTTACCTTTTACTAATTTGTGACTGTTCGCAAGGTGCGCCTTGATTGAGGTAATAGATAATGATGATAGAGAAGAGAAATCAGTCATAAAAGAGCGCGCGGGGCGCCTTTACAGATGGGTAACTCAGTACTAACGAGGATTTTGACGCTTACTGACTTTAACTGAAAATAACTAGAATCGCATGGGAACTCAAGTTAACTAAGATGATGGTTGCCTCGAACGGCATGTTTCTTGGATTAAAATTAACGCAGTCAGATATATTAGGTATGACGTTCTTATATCAGATTTTGCTGCTTTGATATTCTTATAGATAAGTATAGGTACCTACTTTGAGATTATTTGGCTATGTAACAAGCTTTGTAACAAGTGACAATCGAAACAATCCTGAATAGGGTCGAGTGATCTTTCAAAACCATTTTAACTTTTTAGGTGCACTCTACAGCTTGCTTATATGCTCACGAGCTGAGTGTCTGCATAGTATAAAGGATTCTTTATACTATGGTGTCTGTTTGTCTCAATAATGTCTCACCAAGTCTGTTATCAGGACATCAATATTCAATATCGTTTTGACGTAGGTAGACATAGGAAATGCTATGGGAAATGCCAAAGGTAATAGGTGCCGTGTCATCATGGTGAGAAGTACGAGCCTACAATTTACTTGTGTAAAAAGCTTTATACTTACCTGACTGCCTCAGAAAGAGGGATAATTTTTTCAAGAGTATGTATGTATTTATTCATTTACGTATGTATGTGGACAAGAAATTCTTTATCACGGGCTACTTCAACGGCTAGGCGGATTTTAATATAATAAGGTGTCGTCAGATTCGCCTCAGCAGCGCAAGTGGCACTGGATATACTTATTAAAATTTATTAATGTTCAAAACAGCGGGTTTAGAAAATATAAAGCGAAATTTTTAAGTGACCGATAACGAAAACGCAGGACGGGCTAGTGATAAGGAACAACTTTTCCAAGGAACATAGGTCAAAGTAGGAAAAATATCTTGCACGGCCCATAAAAAATGCCGATTAGCTGATTTGAGTTTTGTATGGGAGGACCAAATTTTCATATTTTGAGCTATGGGGAATATTGTTTCTCATCACCTGCCTGACCTGTTTTTCCCTACCGGTCACTAGTAGAATTTCATCCAATATCCATTTAAAATTAAAGCAGTCGGGTTTTGATTTTTTCTGTTTATTAATTGTTTACTTTTAATTTCAGATACAACAATGGAGCGAAACACGCTGATGGCGAAATGTTATCCTCGCATCAAAGACTACTGCAGGGAGAAACATGGACTAGAGTTCCAGGTCAGTGCTTCCATCACAACAGTCCACTGCTGGACGTGGCCCTCCCCCTATTTGACCACGCATGGCAAGCGAGTTGTCTAGCAGAATATGATGGATGATAAATCTAATACAATAACGGAGATCGTTGCGACGTGTGATGCCGGCTTAGAATAGCATCACATCATGTCTTTCCCGTGGGTGTCGTAAAAAGCGGCTAAAGGATTTGGGAGTTGATGTGTATTGCAATTTTAGGCATCAGGCTGCGAAAACCAGTCACTACAATGATAGCGAGTGATGTGTGAATTATAATACAAAAAATCGTTTTTAAAACTAGTGCATTTGATTTTACTCATGCTCATGCACAAATTCACGCAACAATAAAAATTTCCAAGTACTTACCACATTGTGTTATGATGTGTGATTTATTTTCAACATTTATAAATTATTATTCCATTATTCTGATCACTACCGGTGGTGCCAACAGATCGAAATTTTCGAGGAATCTCCTTTGTGTTAATTCTATGAAATCTGCTTGATCCGATTTATTAAAAACATTTTGATTTTATGATGTCTGTTCTTGGAATAATATCGAAATCGGATTTGGTCCGGATGAGAACAACTTCCTTTGTCAGATTTGAGATTATCTTCGGCTGAAATAAGTAGATAGTATTAGGATATCGGATGATCGGATAATTTTGAATTGTTGATTCAGAAATCCGTTAATACCTGTGAAGCTTTGGTTCTAGTATTCATCCATAATGTTGACATTCATGATTTTATTTTACTGTGTTTGGCGTACTTCAGCAATTCGCCAATAGCGTGAAATACGATTTTCCGTGTGAAGCAGACTTGAATAGCATCATCCCAATTCTACCCGTGGGTGTCGTAAAAAGCGATAATCATCCAGGGAATGGGCAGCAGTGTTCCTGTAAATGCAACATCTTGCACTGCGCTAACCAAACCACCTGCCAAGCGTGGCGAGTATATGGCAATAAATACCCTCCGATAAGCGGAGGCCCATTTCCAGCAGTGGACTGTTGTGGCTGTTATGGTTATGATGCAAAACGATCTGGATTTAGTATAGCCACCTTAGTTGAACTTTATGATATCTGCGGTTAGAGACATTTACCTAATACCTGCGGTGTCATAGTCCTAATTAATCATAGCCGTTGGGGGTAGTATATTCGACCACCCCTTGATTACCTAACAAGCTGTAAAAAGCTAATGTAATGCCCGTGTATTGCCTAACACAGCAAGTCACTTAAATAATTCCCATCTAGCGCAGTGGCCAGTTGTTCGTCTGACCACACCCTGCGAGAAACACACGCATGCCTTAGGCTAGGACAATAGGTTTCGACCATAGACTTATGGTTTCGACCTTATTTCCAAACAAATACGGTTTATATCAAATGCTTTGACAGACACAGAGGTAGCATATGCGTCTGACAATAAGGTGGGAAATCTCATTACGCAAAAATAACGCACAAACGGACGTTGCAATGTACCGGGAGTAACAACAAGTATATAAATTAAGTTGGGAAAAACAAGGGAAAAATAACATTGACACGATAAGAAGTACACAAGCTGAAAGATAGTCAAGGCACTCTTGAAACTGAACAACATTCCCTATGAAACTTGAGTCGAAATATAAAAATAAATTGATCTCCCATCTAAAATCGCCGATCAGCTGATTGATTTAATATGGGAGGCCCTTTACCCTTTTTGTTACTCCCTGTATTCGTGTGTTACTCGCCTAAAACTAGCAGAAAGAGCTTGTAAACGGAAGCCACACCAGTACACCACTGGCCGGCTGAGTTTAGAAGTCATAAACGGAATTTTAAATGCGATTGAAATTGAAATGGTTAGAAAATTGCTGAAATTGTAGCTTGGTGGTGGGTGGCAGTAGGCGATGACAGGGACAAACAGAGTATACTAGAGTACAATAGGTGAATAGAAGGTGAATATAGTAGGTAGATTGATATGGGTAGTAGATAGATCGGTACAGCGTGGTATTTCAGGCGGTTTTTGGATATCCATTGCAGGTGGTAGACATGCGTTGGGGCGTGAGAGACGAGGCCACCGACGACCACATGACCACCGAACTCTGCATGAGAGAGATCAAGAACTGCCAGCGCCTCTCCATGGGGCCTAACTTCGTCGTTTTCTTGGGGCAGAAGTATGGATACAGGTAAAAACTAAGTTTCTGTTTTATGAGTAAGCAAGTATTTTCTAAATAAAAGAACAATCCATAAGATGTGGCATAAGAGCTTACCAATCCCTTCTTTGCGCACTTCTTTAAACAAAACATAGTATTTAAAAACCAGCATGAAAGAAGAACGAATTGTGTTGAATCATCATCATCTTCCTGCCCTTATCCCAATTACTTGGGGTCGGCGCAACACGTTTTGTTGAACACAAAATCGTGTTGCAAAGGATTTGGCTTAATTTTACGACCGGCCGCCTACCAGACGTCAACCCTCCTTGGGAATGCTTTTGTGGTGGATTAACCGCCACTATACGGTTGGCCCTGGCTGTTTGGGTCAGGTTTATCCCTCGGTCACCTCTTACGACCCCCATGGGAAGAGAGGGGGTGGTGCTATTCTACTTTGCTATTCTACTGGTGGTACTATTCTACTTACTTATTCTACTTTACGAATTGTGTTGAATGTCGTATTTAAATAAATTAAAAGATCTTTTCTGCTCACAGGCCGATCCCAACCTACGTGTTATCTTCGGAACTGCAAATGCTCCGCGATGAGCTGGCAGCTGGAGGCACCGACGTCATCCTGCTGGACACCTGGTACAAGAAAGACTCCAACGCGGTACCGCCGGTGTCTGTGTTGCAGCCGATTTCGTCCATCTTGATCAACTTCAATAATAAGGTGCTGTTTATGGATTTACAATATCGTTTGTTACATTACAACTTCACTCTCGGCGTCCAAAATCATGCGCACTTTTCATTTGAAACGAGATTTGCTTTGGTAGGTAAAATTTCCTTAGGCACAGTAGGCACATGCCACAAGCTTGACTTTATTACGGTTCCAAGAAGTCGTATTTTAGCACGACACAGTTTGTATGGAACCTTCCTACTTTCAGAGAGTACCAAAACTTCAAGCGGAAGATCAAGCAATCTGGTGGGACACCCTGTCTAAGATGCAGAAGCTTTTCCGGAAAGCTTCTTCTCAGCTGTACAACGCGGGGAAGATTGACAAGGACACGATGCATAACTATTTCATGTCTGGTGAGTTTTTCAATAGGTAATCAGGTCTGTTTAAGTTTTTATCAGATTACCCAGGATAGATAAAGTTTTGAGACTAAAAAGCCTTTGTTGACCTATTTGTATATACTGGGTGTTACAAAACAACCAATAAAGCTGAAAGGAGGTCAAGGTACTCATGAAACTGAACAACTTTCCCCATGGAACGTGGGTCGAAATATAAAAAAAAATTGGACTTCCCATACAAAATTTGACTTACTTTGACAAAATGAACTTACTTTGTATGGGAGATTTATTGGGTGTTTTGTAACACGTTGTATAAGCGAACGAAAGCCACTAAAAGATGCTAAAAAAATAAGTTCCCTTTTTATTCGTTGTTTCTATCTCACAGTAACTGAAAGAGAGGTGATCAACGGCGTTCTCAACGTGAAAAACACGAAAAACCATTGCCTCGCCTATGTCCGCTACATCAACAACATCAACCTTCAGAACCTGAAGAAGGCCAGCAATTTCGTGGACATCATCAACAGGAGTCTTGACACAGAGTCTTCGAAGCTTCTGGCCGATTTGAGGGATGAACGGCTGCCGGCGAAGATTGAAACGACTAATATACAAAAGTACTTAATCTTACAAAAAGAGATTCTTGTAACTAATACCTAGATTTTACGGGAAACTATAGGTGAGAAAACGCTTGCTGCGTCGTATGGCGCTACTTTGTCAACTTGGTAGTAAACTCGGGTGAGAAAGGGAGCGCAATACATCCACAAATGCAGCAAGTGGTGTTTACGACTATCCAGTTGTTCACTGTAAAAGGGTCTTTTATATCGAATCTGATACTGATTTCTAATTTGAAACTTGGTATCCCGCAGGTACACAGTCGAATGGATCGGACGAGAAGGTTTGGATCCTGAAACGCATGCAGAGTACCTCAACCATTTCATATCACACTTCTACAAAGGCATCGTGAAGCTTGTTGACAGGTTTGTTGGTCTTTCTAGTTGTCCGAAGATCGTTAATGGTCCAAACGCGTCTAAACTTCTCTGTAGGGAATCTTATTTTACCAACCACGGCTAAAATGTCAAATATAGAAGATTAGGCAGCTCCATTCAGTTTTATGACTATCCTGTTCTACCCAGAGCCATGCGTAAAGAGGACAGCAGTGCCCAAGGAGTAATTGTCACCGAGATCCTCCAACACCTGCACGCTTGCAATAACTCCGTCAAGGTGTTCCACGGAAGGGCAGACGACCTGAAGTTCATTGAGGACTACATGAAGAATGACTCCGATAAGCCTCTGGTGTTATACGGTGAAGGTATGCAACACAATTTTTACCATTCATATCGTATGACAACTCTACTAGGATCATAGGTATGTCTCTATGTTCCCCTAGTCCCCATTGGCTCTCTCAGGAACAGCGGGAACACAGGCACTTATTTCAGCTTCGTAGGTTTGAGTGCATATTGGGTATCTCATATGTACAAACACCACAATTCTTTTAATTTATTTTTCTCTTTCAACCAACTGACCTAGAAGTAAATGTGGATTTATGAATTATAGGTGGTTGCGGGAAGACCAGCTTACTAGCTAAGAGTGCAGCAAACTGTTTGGACACTTGGTTTGCTGACGTCAAACCCACCAATATCATCAGGTTCCTAGGAACCACCCCCGATTCTAGTGCTTTGACACCCACTCTGATATCCATTTGCCAGCAGGTGAGTATGCAATAAAAAAGCTTGTGATGGCAGTGCTTGAGCGAAATTAAAGATTTTCTCAGTGTGATTGGAAATTGGACTAAGTAGTGGCATCACTGACCTATATATTGCCGTCTGGGAGTCTGCTCAGGTCCGCTGAAGCGATTTCTATGAGCGGCAATGATGTTAGAACTGTGATTGCTTTGCATTAAGAAATAGTTGAACTATGCGCATTGCGAACGATACTACCACACTTATTTTAAAACTTGTTTAATATTAATTCTTGCTTTAGCGGCATCAGTGTTCTCAATGGTAGGGTTCCCAAAAGGATACAACTGAGTCTCATCTGGAAGGAGAAGATAAAATTATATGGAGTACCCTGGATAGGTAACCGACTCATAAGTACGACTTTGAGATTAGCTGGGCTGGGTTGTCAAAAAATACCAGAAACAGAAAAGTTACTATCCTGTACTCCAGCCGATGCGAATTCTATAATATGACTCAAACACACGATGGCAAAACTTACAATCCTCAATTTCTTCGTTCCTTCTTACGCACCATCTGTCTTCCCCAGATATCGTATAACTTCGCCTTACCCTTCGAGAGCATCCCTGACGACCTGGTTCCCCTGACGGCGCACTTCAAGCAGCTGCTGACCATGGCGAACAAGCAGCAGCCTCTACTCCTGTTCCTGGATTCAGTCGACCAGCTCACCGGTCTTGGTACGGAGAACAACAAGGTCTCCTGGTTGCCGACCAGATTGCCACCGCATGTCAAAGTGAGTGAAACTGCTTGTGGCTAACATTAAGCGCCATTTTTCAATAAACAGGAAACACCTATCGACATAAGAATAAAACGTGTTTTGTCTGGAATGAAATCTCTAGCAAGCTCCAAAATCCAGAGAGCAGCACCATCACGATTTAACATAAATTTTCTATTTGCACTTTTGAACGTGAATTTTGACTTGCCCTGGGCCCCAAATCTGCCACAAAGAATACTATACTCTCACTGGCGTGGAGATCTGCCACGTTCGCGATGTGTCATTTGCGCGTCAAGGAAAACGTCATGAGTGTTTCTGGTTCATCGGCGACAAGACGCTCTAACATAGCAGTACATTGAACATTTTGTACTGACCAAAAATATGTTTGCTTTATAACAATCAATGTATAACAAATATTTTTTACACATGTGTGAGTGCTTGTCAAAAAATGAATATCATTCATTCAAAAATGAATGAATTATCCGAAAAGGGACACGAATATGACATAAAAGTGATGTCAAATTAGAATAGCTTTCTATGTGCATTTTATGTCAAATGTCAAAAAAAGCGATAAAGTTTATAAATATTCGTTTCGTCTATAAATTCGTTTTTACTAACAAAAATAGAACGTAAACATGAGGTTATATCAAAGGTTATATTATTGGAAGTGTCTATATAGCGGGGCGCCCCGCTCGATAGTCATTTAGGCTATTCACCGGGGCGCCCTGCTGAATAGCGCTTTGTCTCTGGATAGGCTATTGAGCGGGGCGCCCTGCTAAATAGCGCTTTGTCTGTGGTTTGGCTATTGACCAGGGCGCCGCGCCGCTCCGCCGTTATTTCGACTCATATGTAGGTATCGTATCATGGTAGGTATAAGTAAGTTTACTGTGGAATTACGTATTTTGATAATTTATGGCCACATTATACTAGTTAAATACGGAAACAAAAGAAATTCCTACTAAGTTTAATCACTGACTACGGAGGGATAGCGTTATTTCATCAGCTCGCATAACTGTGACTATGGCGCAGTGGATAAGAGCTCTGCCTCTTAAACGGCAGGACCGTTCAAGCGCGGGGTTCGATCCTCGGCGTTCACGAACTTGTTGTGTTTTTTTTATATGATATTTTTTTAGTATTTACTGTTCTAATTTTATTTAATTCATCTAGAACCCAACCCTATGGAAATATACGTAATAACTTTCTTAGTCATTTTGGAGCATTACAATGGCTACTACAGGGCAAGTGTATCCACTTTGATTTGATTTAGTAAATCTATGTTTTTTGTAATTTTAGGCGACAGGCTGACAACCTGTCACTATAGCGATACACGACAATAGCTAAAACGGCCCTCAAATATGTGTCAGACGTGGCGATAACGACCGTACTTTTACGGTCGTTGACGCTCTGCCTACACCCCGCAAGGGATAAAGGCGTGATGTGTGTATGTGTATGTGTATGTATGTTTGTTTTTTTTTATAATTATAGGGTTTATTGAAATCTTCTTCTTCTTTTCGTGTGGGACACCGAGTCGTTCAACGAACCGATGAACCCTGGTGTCAGAGTTTTTTAACCGCCTACTGCAAGTAGCAGGCCTCTGACATGGTTGTGTAACGACCGCCATCATAGACAGCAACCGGGACCGACGGCTTAACGTGCCCATCCGAAGCACGGAACCATCTTACTTGTGGACAATCAGGTGGTTCAGCCTGCAATGTCCTAACCAGACTGGGATCAAATTCTCAAAGTGATAAATATCAACTTTGTGAGTGACCCCACCGGGAATTAAACCCGAAACCTTTGAGTGGCAGCCATATCGGCTGCCATTGAAAAAAATTTTAGGTAGGTAATTAGTTCTCTATTATACTGTGTTCATGTGATACCTACATACGAGCCGAAATAGCGTAGGAGCGGCGCCCCGGTCAATAGCTAAACCACAAACAAAGCGCTATTTAGCAGAGCGCCCCGCTCAATAGCCTATCCAAAAACAAAGTGCTATTCAGCAGGGCGCCCCGGTGAATAGCCTAAATGACTATCGAACGGGGCGCCCCGCTATATAGACACTTCCTATATTATTATAAGATTATAACTACATAGCGGGGCGTGTAAGTAAGTAGGTAAAAATCGAAAAATACGGCTGTTCATTACTTATTAGTCTTATTCGTCTTATTACAAGATTTCCTTCTAAAAGGAAGGCGCATGGAATCATTTTACAAGTGGGGTCACCTAAATTTTTCTTGTGTTTTTTTTAAGTAAAATAGTTCAGTTTTTTTGGGCTTTCACTCATTTAGTGGTCGAATTTCAAATAATTTAAAATCTTAAATGTATTTCATAGCTTTCGCAGTATAATATTTGTGCATCAGCGACATTTATCAAAAGAACAAAAAGTTAGAAACTTTCATTCCTTATTTAACCCCTTTAGCTCTTTCGCAGTTGTGTTGTGCCGGCAGAGTAGAATAGCACCACCCCCTCTCTTCCCGTGGGGGTCGTAAGAGGTGACCGAGGGATAAACCCAACCCAAACAGCCAGGGCCAACCATGGTGGCGGTTAATCTGCCACAAAAGCATTGCCAAGGAGGGCTGACGTCTGGTAGACGGCCGGTCGTAAAATTAAGCCAAATCCTTTGCAGTAAACATTTCTTTGTGCAAATATACAGTACCTAAGTAACAGAAAGGGTATAATAAGCCGAAAGGAAGTCAAGGTGCTCATGAAACTGAACAACTGCCCCCATGGAACATGGGTCGAAATATGAATTTTTTTTCAAATGTTTCATGGGGAAAGATGTTTAGTTTCATTTTCACCTTGACCTCCTTTCGGCTTGATACCCTTTCCGCGTAAATAAAACTCTTTAACCAAAACTTTTTTGGTAATTCATCAAACTAATCATGATCTAATAAAATCCAAAATCTATGGAAGTAAATGTCATTGATTGAGTTGACGTGGGTTTTTGCGCGGGAAGCGAGAGGGTTCGTGCGTAACTTTATTTCTTATTTTTGTAAATTAGTTTTTCGCTGTTATTGTTGTGTTAATGTGGTGAGATTAACTTAATAATGTACCGGCAATGAAAAACAATGTAGTGAAAATGAGAAATAAAGTGATCTCGTGTGGTTCTTCTTGTTATTCCCGTGTAAAGTTTTGAGAGCATTGGAACGCGAGCGTCACTATCGTGTTCCAATGAGTTTAGGTTAGGTTAGATTTTAAGAACTATGAACTAAAAATACTGAAGACTAGGCAGCATGGTCATAAAGATCTTCGCCTGTTCCTTTGGAACGAATAATAAAATAATAAATAATAATAATAAATTGAGTTGACGTCTTGCAAAATCAAAATATTTTTGTTTGTAGGTTTGTTTCGACTAAACTAAATTGATTTCTTGATTCAATAATATTAATAAAATGTTTCATCATTATCATGAATAATTATAAATTATGGAGATATTTTGTGCAAAATAGTCATTATAAAGTTTAAATCCGCAAGCTTTGCCAATGCAAAAAATAGTAACTAATCACATGCAGGTAATTTGTATTAATTATATTTAATTACTGATCAGATAAAACAAACTACTTATTACTTCTTTCTTACACAATGTGTACCTAAAGCCAACAGATATCTCAGCTCCCTTCATCATCATCATCATCTTCCTGCCCTTATCCCAATTACTTGGGGTCGGCGCAACACGTTCCGTTGAACACAAAAGCAAAAGGATTTGGCTGAATTTTACGACCGGCCGGCCGCTTATCAGACTTCAACCCTCCTTAGGAATGCTTTTGTGTTGGATTAACCGCCACAATATGGTTGGCCCTGGCTGTTTGGGTTGGGTTTATCCCTCGGTCGCCTCTTACGACCCCCATGGGAAGAGAGGGGGTGGTGTTATTCTACTCTGCCGGCACCACACGGCTCATATAGTTCCCTTGTTAATCCCAAAAACGAGTCGCTGTAGGTTTTTCTCTGCATGGCTTCATTATTTGATAGAAGATTACTTAGTTAGAAAATTTACCAAACAGTAACATACTTGATGATTGTAAATTTCAGTGCAGCTGTCTTCGGGAAACCTGGTTAAGCGGAGTGTTTTGATCTTCATATACGATTGCTACAGCAAAATTTTGAAAGACCCTGCAGACCCTGGTTTTTGGGCATAAACTTGAGTGTAAAATAAATTAAGACCATCGATATCTGTATGAAATACGTATAATAAATTCCTGAAAGTGCTGTTAATGTTACTTTACTTAGGCTAAACTCTGGTATTGATTATATAAAAATAACATATTTTAACCAATCTGTTCTCATTTATCTTATCTAAGATCTTAGTCTAAGATAATATTTAAAAACAGTTTTTGACTGTTCGATTGTGAAGAACCAACATTTGAGGGAAGCTTCGTGTCCTTCTCATAGAAAGACAAAAGAAGAGTAGGTACAGGTTTCTACAAGGCGACTACCTAGTATGAATGAAGTACCAACAACAGGGGGTTGAGAAGTGTTTCCCCCCACATAGAAAGACGATAGAATGTACAGATTTTTACAGGGCGACTAGTATGAATGAACAACCAACAGCAAGCCTTGGCAAATGTTTTTGGGATTCGACTGTCGTGCCCTGCAATTTATGGACAGTGATTGCCTAACAAAGAATGAGTGGAATCATTACATTTTCGATTTTACCAAAACTTATTCCATTAAAAAGAAAAAGTCGCTGGTGCACGGTCTAGGTACCCATTTTTATCTTGTCGACTGCAATTAAAACGGTTATAAAATTGAACTAGGACTTTTATAGACAGCTCTCCGTCTCTTTTTAAACCAATCCACTCAACCACTGAATCCTAAACCACTCTCATGCTGCTATTGACTAATCCTTATCATATTCCTAAGGTATAATAATTTAATGAGGTATAAAGTCCTATTAAATTCAATGCAAAAAATTTCGGGATATGTTCTACTAGTGAAACTGAACAACCGCTTTTAGTAATTTTTTTTCGAAATATGAAGAATTAATTTTGGACATGCCATCCAAAAATATCCAATACATATGTGATGAACAGTTTGTTGTTCAGTTTCACGAGTAGAACACATTCTGCAGATATTTGCATTGAATTTAATAGGGCCTTAGGTATACAGCGTTTAATTTATTTTAACTACGTACGCACACATTATTGTATCGGTAGGTATGTTCTGCTCACAAAACAAAACAATCGACAAGACGTAGGACTGCCAGAGCCAATCCTGCCAAAAGATAAAAATAATCGTTATTTTTTTAATAATTTTTCATCTGTAAAATTTATGTCTAATTGTTTAGTTTTCGTATAAAATGGGCGCGCGGTGCTGGCAACACTGCTCTGTCATCTTGTCACGTCCTCTGCCGTCGCCCGCATCGTGGATGCGAAGTTTAATTATAAATAAGTAATTTAGTGTGCTTTCGGTTTTCTCGTGTGGTTTTCCCTGTTCGGTGGGGAAGTGAACCAAGTGATTTTTGGTTCCGGCTTTTTGATTGAGGCCAACGTGGTCGCCGGTAACATAACCTCACTTTGAGTCGTCGCTCGCGTCGCGGCTGCCGATAGCCATATATTTTTTGATTGTTTTCTTGATTGGGGGCCAACGGGGCCGATTCCTCATTCGGAGAGGAATCTTTAGTTGTTTTTGTGTTGAAAACATTGTTGATGTCGAACTGTGAACTGGTGAATGGTGGAGTGATGAACTGAGGTGAAGCCAAAACTGTCGGAGGGACGGAGTGCCACACGAGCTGGTGCCCGGTGCAGTAAGTCTAGTACCTAAGTCCCAATCCAAAAGTCTTCCCCAAACCTGATACCTATTTTTCCTGTCAAAAACTAGACTTACAAGGAAACGACGGCGTCATCGTTCGCTCGGTAAGCAATTCGTTGCTGGGCCCTGTTTAAGTAGATTTTGGAAACAAGAATTTCTCGGCCGGAAACTTTCCGGAGCAGAATTCTCTCATTAAATTTATTTTATTTAGCTATAGTAAAGAGCACTACGAATCGTAGTCAAATGTTGTTCCGAGGCTGATCGACCATTTAGTTTTAGATTTTAAGATAACTTTAATTTGCTTCCACTGCGCTAAGATCAGCTTCGGAATCAAACATTTTTTGGTAGCAGAGCGTGGTTGCTTTATTGCAACATAGTTAGCCGTAATTTAGTATTAAGCGTGTTTTTATATTACCCACATATTTTATTAATTTTGGAAAATATTGTTTCGGTTTTTTGTGACTGTATTGTTTGCCTAGTGAACGGTACCTTATCGGTAAGGTCTAGGCCAGTCAACTAACATTTATTTTGTGGTATTTGTTTATTGGTTTTTCGTTTTATTAAGTCGAGTGTGTAAAAGTTGGTACCATGGCTCCTCGATCGCCAGGTATAAGGCTGCTATAAAGACAGAATTAAGGTGGTTTACTACCACAGCGGCAATGATCGGCCGCGAGGACCGGGAGGACGCGCTCTTGAAAAGTGCACTACAGGCAGATGAACGGGTTCGGGTTGTGTCGGAACACCTCACAGAGTGCCTCATGCTCCTTGAGGAAGCCTAACCCTGAAGATAAGGAGCTGGTTGAGGGCGATGTAAGCCAGTGCTTGAGCTGGCACAGGACATTGCGCAGGCAGCTGCGGACATATCTAGGCGACGTGACGGAAAGGAAAAGCCATTCCGTGGTAAAGTGGGACAAGGATTACAGGTGCCTCTTCCGCCTGTTACGGTTCCAGTCTTTGCAGGCGATTACGCCGACTGGCCGGCGTTTGAGGACCTGTATAGCAGTGTGGTCCACACACGGACGGACATAACGCCGGCGTACAAGATGGCTCAGCTGATGTCCAGGCTACATGGAGAGCCTCATGAATTGCTGACGCATTTGGCTGTCTCGGATAGCAATTATGAGGTGGCGTGGAAGATCCTTACCGACCGGTATCGAAACAAGCGCCTGATTGTAGACAGGCTGTTAGACCAGTGGCTGTCAATACCAACCATAACGCGAGGTACGGACCTCCGCGAGAAAATCTTCCACCCAGTCAGTGTCGCGGTCAGCGTACTAGAGCGACAGGGTTTGCCAGTGGCGGGCTACGGTTATATCTTGGTCCACACAGTGCTTCGCCGCCTGCCGAGCGAAATGGTCGCTCGATTCGAGCAGCTCCATGGGGCAAGTCCTCGGACCACCTCCCGACCTACGAGGATCTGAAGTCGTTCCTCGAGGCCGAAAGCAGGCGAGTGGACGTCCAGGCTGGTGAAGCCCCACGCAGGAGACCTCTGCCCTCGCCACCCGGAACGGCCGGGTGCACCGGCGCGAGGAGGCAACAGTGGGCAACCCAAGCGGTACAATATCGCATTGGAATCAGGGTGTGCCTACTGCAGGAGACAGGCCACAGGGTAACGGCGTGTCAGGAGTTTGCTGCGCAGCGGATTCAGAGGAGACGGGGTGTGGCACAGCAGAGGCGTTGGTGTTTTCGGTGCCTGGGGCCGCATCAGGTGCGAGTGCCCTTCAAGCACCAACTGTAGGTACTGCCAGGGTGCACACCATCCGCTGCTCTGCATGAATCGCTCCGGAGGCGCCGGGGCAGCGCTGGATCGGATCAGCGAAGGAGCCTGCCCACCAAGGGAGGGAGAAACGCCCCACCCTCCAAGGAGGAGCCCACCTCCGCATCGGTCACAGGGACAGGCAGGGGGACGTCAACAGACGGAGCCCACTTACCCAAGGACGTGGGGACAATCCCCACCACGGCAGCAGGTGCCGGATTGGGGAAGAGCGGCACAGGAACGTGGCCAAGGACACCCATCCCAGGTACGGGATTCAACGGGCGGGTGTCAGGGGAGAACTAGGCAGCCACCAGGGTACATGCAGTATTCTGCGGGCTTGAGCCACCTGGTTGGGTCTCAAGACCCACGCATGCCCCCGCCTATGCCTGAGTACCCGCGGCTACAGGCGCAACCTCGGTACGGACGTTTGCCGTCGGGGTACTATAGAACTCCAGCCATGGCCTTTATGGGCAGACCTCCTACCAGCAGGAGTGGGACCCATACACAGGTTTGGGTAGTGAGGATACCCCGCGGGACGCGGCCTCACCGCGTTTAGATTCCCGCTAGGTAATCGCCGCCTACTCATCAGCTTCGGCTCCCCGTCCAATCACGGTACTTTTGCCAACGGCTAAGATTTGGGTATGGGGATACGGTGGCCGGACCATTCAAGTAAGAGCCCTACTGGATACAGGGGCTCAGGGATGTATTGTATCGAGTAAGCTGGTGAGTAGGCTAGGCCTAAATGTACGGCCAAGTGAGGATGAAGCTGTAGGCATCGGGGGCCTAAATGTGCCTGACATTCGGGGTCAGACGAACTTTGAGTTCGCATTAGGTAGCACATGTACAGGGTCAGCTATCAAGTCTCAGCCGTGGTGCTGGATGAAGTGGTTGGGAAACTCCTCAGGTTAGGTTACCACCAACGGTACGAGGGTTAACCACAGGGTTGGAGTTAGCTGATCCTGATTTTGATACTCCTGGTACGGTGGACGTACTTCTCGGGTCAGACGTCCTCGGAGATTATGGTGCGGTAGGAAGAAGGTACTCCAGGAAGCTGGTTTGGTGGCCGTAGATACCACAGGGGTATGTTGTTTTCGGCCCAGTTTGGAGACCTCAGGACCTACCAGAAGGGGATACGGTCCTCTATGGTAGTGTGCTGTCAGAGGTGCTGCAGAGGTTTTGGGAGTCTGAAGAGCCGCCCACGGCGGACAGACGGAAGCCAGAGGATGACGAGTGCGAGTTGTTCTATCAATACAACACTGCGAGATGCCCGTCAGGCAGATTCGTGACCAGGCTACCTTTTCTCCCAAACCGCCCCGCTTTAGGTAGTTCGCGACAGCTCGCGGAACGGAGACTACTCGGAATGGAGCGGAAGATGAGGCGAGACCCAGCACTTCGGCAGAAGTATATAGAATTCATGCGGGAATATATTCAATTGGGCCACATGTCGGTGTCCAGCCTGAATTGGAGGTGTGTCGAGCATTATTACATTCCACACCTGGCTGTCTTGAAGTCACCTGAGGCGAAAATACGGGTGGTGTTTGACGGTTCTGCTCCTACCTCGAATGGTGTGTCTGTGAACCAATGTTTGCACGCGGGTCCTAAATTGAACCGGGACATTGTGGACATTCTCACAGACTTTCGGTTACACCAGGTAGCGTTCGTCGCAGACGTCAAAATGATGTTTCGCCAAACCATGATACATCCGGATGACCGTCGGTATCAGCTGATTTTGTGGCGTGAGAGCCCAGATGAGCCGATGGTCACATACGAACTTAACACGGTGACGTATGGACTTAAGCCAAGTCCGTATTTGGCAGTACGTACGCTGCGAGAGTTGGCCGCACAGGAAAGGGTAAGATATCCTCGAGCCGCAGCAGTACTGGATCGCGACGTCTACGTGGACGATATCTGCACGGGTGCTGATAGCGTGGAGCAGGCGCTAATTCTACGAGACGAGTTGATCGCGATCATGGGTTCAGGAGGTTACGAGTTGCGGAAATGGTTGTCCAGTTGCCCAGAGCTCCTGGCCGGTTTGCCAGGCGAGTTCCATCAGGACCCGCACCTCTTTGAGAACCCGGACAATCCAAACACGTTGGGCATCCTCGGGGTGCAATATAGGCCAACGCATGACGTATTCACGTACAAGATCGAGCCCGACCTTTGGAGAAAACTTGGACTAAGCGGTCGGTACTGTCGACAATCGCTAGAACGTTCGATCCTAGCGGATGGATTGCCCCGGTTACGTTCATGGCGAAGTGCTTTTACAAAGGTTGTGGCTAGCCAACTTAGGATGGGACGACCAACTCTCCGGAGAGTTGTTGAAGGATTGGCTCAAGTTTGTGACCACCTTACCAGGGATTGTGCACATCGCGATACCCCGCAAGTTAGTCCCATCGGTGGGATGTAAGGCTACCCTACATGGGTTTTGTGACGCCTCGGAGCGAGGGTACGCGGCAGCTGTATACCTTCGGACAGCAAGTTCAACGGGAACTGTGCACGTGCGTCTGGTTATGGCCAAAAGTAAGGTGGCACCAGTCAGAACTAGATGGACCATCCCCAAATTGGAATTGGCAGGGGCAGCTCTTCTAGCGCGCTTGCTAAATCATGTAACCTGCAATCTGCGTGGTACCATCAACTTGGATGAAACGGTGTACGCGTGGACTGACAGTCGGATAGTTCTGTGCTGGTTGCAGACGTCGGTACATACACTTGAGGTTTTCGTGGCAAATCGGGTGTCACAGATTACGGGGTCGGAAACTCCGTTAGTGTGGAGGCACGTACCGGGAGAATGGAACCCAGCGGACTGCGCTTCGCGCGGGTGCAGGGCACCTGATTTGGTGAGTCACCCACTGTGGTGGGGACCTCAATGGCTGACTGAGTCGCCGCAGGAATGGCCATTCAACGAGTGCAGGGCGCCGCTTGGGCCACCTGATCGAGGTTTGCGAGTGAACGTGGGGCAACTCGTACCGAAGCCAAACCCAGCTTTCTTGCTGGAACGGTATAGCTCCCTCGACAAACTTCTTGGGGTGACAGGTTGGATCAAGCGGTTCGTGAACAACTGCAGGAAGCCTCAAGCAGAACGGAACTTTACACCGGTCCTCTCGCCTGCGGAGCGGAATGCGGCTCTATGCTCATTGGTTAGAGTCGTCCAGGCGGAACATTTTGAAGAGGAGGTCAGGCTGCTCAGGGATGGACGTGGAAAGCTGAAGGGAGGAATTGTGCGCCTCAACCCATTCCTGGATGAGCAAGGTATGCTCAGGGTTGGAGGCAGACTTCGGAACGCTAGCCTGCCCTTTTCGGCTCGGCATCCACTGTTACTTCCAAAAGGGGACCCTTAGTTGAGCTCTTAGTCAGGGATCGTCATGAGAAAAACTCGCACGCGGGCTGTAATGCGCTATTGGCCATCCTACAGCGCGAGTTCTGGATCTTATCGGGACGACGAACGGTACGTAGCGTTGTGTTTAGGTGCTTGCCTTGTTACCGCTTGAAGGCAGCCACAATGCAGCCACAGATGGGAGATCTCCCACCGGACCGGGTGACGGAGGCCTGGACGTTTGCAGGTGTGGGAACGGATTTTGCAGGCCCTTTCATGGTAAAGGCATCACGCCTACGGAACGCAAAGTCTATCAAGGCGTACTTGTGCGTGTTCGTGTGCCTAGCCACCAAGGCCGTCCACTTGGAGCTCGTGGCCGACCTATCTACGGAGGCCTTTTGGCAGCGCTGGAGAGATTTACGTCGCGACGAGGGCGACCAGCGCTGATCAGGTCGGATTGTGGTACCAACTTTAAGGGTGCTGATCGGTGTATGAAGGAAATTGTAACGTTCTTAAGGGAGAACGAAGAAGCCATCAGCACGGGCCTCTCCCGTCAGGGCATTACCTGGGTGTTCGATCCACCAGCGTGCCCTCACTGGGGTGGTATTTTTGAAGCGGTTGTAAAGTCCGCTAAGACGCATTTGTTGCGCGTTGTAGGGTTAACAATTTTGACTTTCGAGGAGCTGGCGACCGTGTTTTGTAAAATTGAGGCTGTACTCAATTCGCGTCCTTTGTGTCCGCTCAGCTCAGACCCAAATGATTTAGAGGCCCTGACGCCAGGGCATTTCTTAATTGGCCGCCCACTTAACGCCTTGCCGGAATATCCCTATACGGAGGTGAATAGCAATCGTTTGTCGCGTTATCAGTTGTTGCAGCAAATGACTCAAAACTTTTGGAAGCGTTGGTCGCTTGAGTACTTGCACATTCTGCAGCAACGCCTTAAGTGGACGGACAGGACTGAACCCCCCTGCATTGGGGATCTCGTTCTGGTTAAGGATGCCAACCTACCGCCACTGCGTTGGCGCCGGGGGCGCATTCTCAACCTGTTTCCGGGTAGTGATGGCACTCCTCGAGTTGCAGAAGTTCAGGTGGGGGATTCAGTCCTTAGGCGAGCAGTAGCTACATTATCACGCCTGCCATGCATAGAGCGGACCGATGGGTCGGTCCGGGGCGGGTGAATGTTTAGTTTTCGTATAAAATGGGCGCGCGGTGCTGGCAACACTGCTCTGTCATCTTGTCACGTCCTCTGCCGTCGCCCGCATCGTGGATGCGAAGTTTAATTATAAATAAGTAATTTAGTGTGCTTTCGGTTTTCTCGTGTGGTTTTCCTGTTCGGTGGGAAGTGAACCAAGTGATTTTTGGTTCCGGCTTTTGATTGAGGCCAACGTGGTTTTTCTTGATTGGGGCCAACGGGGCCGATTCCTCATTCGGAGAGGAATCTTTAGTTGTTTTTGTGTTGAAAACATTGTTGTTGTCGAACTGTGAACTGGTGAATGGTGGAGTGATGAACTGAGGTGAAGCCAAAACTGTCGGAGGGACGGAGTGCCACACGAGCTGGTGCCCGGGTGCAGTAAGTCTAGTACCTAAGTCCCAATCCAAAAGTCTTCCTCAAACCTGATACCTATTTTTCCTGTCAAAAACTAGACTTACAAGGAAACGACGGCGTCATCGTTCGCTCGGTAAGCAATTCGTTGCTGGGCCCTGTTTAAGTAGATTTTGGAAACAAGAATTTCTCGGCCGGAAACTTTCCGGAGCAGAATTCTCTCATTAAATTTATTTTATTTAGCTATAGTAAAGAGCACTACGAATCGTAGTCAAATGTTGTTCCGAGGCTGATCGACCATTTAGTTTTAGATTTTAAGATAACTTTAATTTGCTTCCACTGCGCTAAGATCAGCTTCGGAATCAAACACTAATAGTACCCGAAACAAATTGCTGGCATCAGTTTACCATTAAAAAATTATGTAAAAAAGCTTGGTCTACCAGCGCACACTCTGCTGAAAGTGATTGGCAGACCACTTCAAAAATGCCCTTCTGGCACCCTTAATAAATCTTTTCGTTGCAGTGGCAGACCCAGTTTTTTTACATAATTTATCAATGGTAAACTGCCAGCATTTGATTCGGGTATTTTTAGACATAAATTTTACAAATGAAAAATTATCAAAAATTATCGATTATTTTCATCTTTCGGCAGGATTGGCTCTGGCAGACCTACTAGTTGGAGAGCCCAGGGGGTAAGTGGCTATCTCATAAGGTACCACGATAGGCTAGGTTTGGATCGTTAACCAAGACTTAAACAAGTCGTATGACCCAGGTCTGCCAGAGCCAATCCTGCAGAAACATAAAAATATTCGATATTTTTTGAAGATATTTTTTCGTAAAAATTATGTCATAAGGTACCACAATGAAAGTGCTGGCATCAGTTAACCATTGAAAAATTATGTAAAAAAAGCTTGGTCTGCCACTGCGCACCCTGCCGGAAGTGCTTGGCAGACCTCTCTCCAAAGATGCCCTTCCGACACCCCTAAACTATCTCATCGGGTACCACGACGCGACCACCACAACATAATAGCCAAGATCACTCTGACAATAGATCACAAGGTCTGCCAGGCCTAAACTTGCCGCATCCTAGTGTTTCAGACATTTGAAGTTGTAGGTCCAGTGTATGAAAAATTACCTATATCTTTTTCCCCCGTGTTTGATTTTGATGGTGCCTTAATACGAAATGCTCTACATAATGAGGAGCTTCGAGTCATATAGGACAGTTGGGTGGAGGGTTTCAGTATTGAACGCAATCCTATCAAAAAGTTTGAAATGGAGGTTTGGTCTATGAAAACTGACCTATATCTTATTCCCCCCAGGTTTGATTTTGATGGCGCCTTAATATGAAATGCTCTCCATAACTAGGAGCTTTGAGTCATATAGGTCAGTGAGTAAGAGGGTCTCTGTATTGTACACAATCCTACCAAAAAGTGTGAAATTGTAAGTTAAATGTATGAAAACTGGCCTATATCTTTTCCCCCACTGGTTTGATTTTGATGGTGCCTTGGTATGAAATGCTCGTAATGATTAGGAGATTCGATTTGTATAGGTCAATTGGATAGAAGGTCTCCGATCTGTGCACAATCCTCCTAAATATGAAAATATTCGATAACTTCTGCAGATTTTATCAGTTAAAATTGTCATATCATAAGGAACTCGAATAAAAGTGCTTGCATCAGCTTACCATTGACAAATTATGTTAAAAAAACTTGGTCTGCCACTGCGCACTCTGCCGGAAGTCCTTAGATGAGATAGGTTAGGGGTGTCGAAAGGGTATATTTGGAGGGGTCTCCCAAGGACTTCTGGCAGAGTGCGCAATCGCAGACCAAGTTTTCTTAACTCAATTTATCAATGGTAAGCTGATGCTGGCACTGTCATTCGGGTACCTTACGAAATGACAATGTTAACGGAAAAAATCTCAATCCTGCTAAACATGAAAATATTCGATATGTTCTGCAGATTTTTGCCGTTAATATTGTTATATCATAAGGTACCCGAATGACAGTGCCAGCATCAGCTTACCATTGGTAAATTGAGTTAAGAAAACTTGGTCTGCCATTGCGCACTTTGCCAGAAGTCTTTGGGAGACCCCTCCAAATATACCCTTCCGACACCCCTAACCTATCTCATCTAAGGATTTTTAGCAGAGCGCGCAGTGGCAGACCAAGATTTTTTAACATAATTTGTCAATGGTAAGCTGATGCAAGCACTTTTATTCGAGTTCCTTATGATATGACAATTTTAACTGATAAAATCAGCAGAAGTTATCGAATATTTTCATATTTAGGAGGATTGTGCACAGAACAGAGACCTTCTATCCAATTGACCTATACAAATCGAATCTCCTAATTATTACGAGCAGTTCATACCAAGGCACCATCAAAATCAAACCAGTGGGGGAAAAGATATAGGCCAGTTTTCATACACTTAACCTACAATTTCACACTTTTTGATAGGATTGTGTACAATACAGAGACCCTCCTCCTCACTGACCTATATGACTCAAAGCTCCTAGTTATGGAGAGCATTTCACATTAAGGCGCCATCAAAATCAAACCCGGGGGGAATAAGATATAGGCCAGTTTTCATAAACCAAACCTCCATTTCAAACTTTTTGACAGGATTGCGTTCAATACTGAAACCCTCCACCCAACTGTCCTATATGACTCGAAGCTCCTCATTATGCACAGCATTTTGTATTAAGGCACCATCAAAATCAAACACGGGGGGAAAAAGATATAGGTCATTTTTCATACACTGGACCTACAACTTCAAATGTCTGAAACACTAGGATGCGGCAAGTTTAGGCCTCGCAGACCTTGTGATCTATTGTCAGAGTGATCTTGGCTATTATGTTGTGGTAGTCGCGTCGTGGTACCCGATGAGATAGTTTAGGGGTGTCGGAAGGGCATCTTTGGAAAGGTCTGCCAAGCACTTCCGGCAGGGTGCGCAGTGGCAGACCAAGCTTTTTTTACATAATTTTTCAATGGTTAACTGATGCCAGCACTTTCATTGTGGTACCTTATGACATAATTTTTACGAAAAAATATCTTCAAAAAATATCGATTATTTTTATGTTTCGGCAGGATTGGCTCCGGCAGACCTGGGTCATACGACTTGTTTAAGTCTTGGTTAACGATCCAAACCTAGCCTATCGTGGTACCTTATGAGATAGCCACTTACCCCCTGGGCTCTCCAACTATACGTCTTTTGACTTATTTACGCGTCAGTTAACGTTCTCAAGTTAGCCTATTGTGGTACCTGATGAGATAGGCATTTCTGCAGATAGATTTTACATAATTTTAAACCTATCCTCTTTAAAAGAAGTAAAATAATAACAAAATTAAAAAGATTGAAATTACCCACGACGGTAAATCAACCTGAAATTATCATACACGGTGTACAGTCTTCTGAATAGCTATAAAACTTTTGTCAGAGGCGTGACATGTATGTTAAAGGCGTGACATGTATGTTAAAGGAACCCACATATTTTCTTTTGTAAATATAGGTATTACAATATTTCACCTTCATCCGTAAGACTTTCCTGAAAATGACTTCATCGTAAAATTTCTCGTTTAAAATCCTGAAATGGACTCATAACTTCAAGTGGTTCTTAAATTTTACGGCCTATTTCGTAACTTACTGTAAACAAGGGGAAGCTGCAAGCTCTGCCAGTAAAGAAAAGTTGTGAATAGATAGACCTGTAGATAAATATCAATACATAGTATAAAATGAAGTCGCTTTGGGTGTATTTTCCAAATGACTACATATGCCGAAAACTTTACACATAATATGTCCGCAAAACTGAAATACTTTTCCACTTTGATAGGAGATGCGTTTTTATTTTCTCTATAGATCTGCTTTTATAATACTCGATTATAGCTGATTGACTTTCGATAGAAAGTAAAAAAACATAGGTAATGCCCTACGCTTTATAGGAAAAGTTGTTCAGTTTGGTAGACTGCTCTCACCTGGAAAGTTTTCACACTCTGCAGCTTACGGCCGTTCTAATCCGA
This sequence comes from Phthorimaea operculella, assembly GCA_024500475.1. Classification (NCBI taxonomy): domain Eukaryota; kingdom Metazoa; phylum Arthropoda; class Insecta; order Lepidoptera; family Gelechiidae; genus Phthorimaea; species Phthorimaea operculella. The sequence goes on along the minus strand of JANFCV010000051.1, from coordinate 1,742,084 downwards.
TATGGCGCAGTGGTTAGTATGACTGCCTGTCACGCAGAAGGTTCCAGGTTCAATTCCCGGTCACTCGGTCGGGGTCACTCACAAAGTTTATATTTATCACTTCTTATCTCGTTAGGACATTGCAAGCTGAACTCATCTGATTGTTCGAAAAGCAAGATGAATCCGTGCTTTGGACGGGCACGTTAAGCCGTAGGTCCCGGTTGCTTTCTATGATAGCGGTCGTTATACAACCATGTCAGAGGCCTGCTATCGACACCAGAGTTCATCGGGTCGTTGAACGACTCGGTGTCCCACACGAAGATAGATAGATTACATACCTACATAACATACGCCTATATCCCTTGCGGGGTAGGTAGAATGTAAATAGCTGTACAAACGGCCATTTACACCACGTCTGGCAAAAGTTTGAGAGTCATTCAGAAGACTGAGTATCTCCATAGGTCGTCAGCCTGTCGCCTTAAAGTGCAAGAAACATTTAGTTACTACCTTACTACTGATTTCAGATCATGGTAACATGCGCGCGGGAGGAAGACAACCCCGAGGTGTCCAAGGAGTACGAGGTGCTCCGCCGTATGATTGACTGCGAAGAGAATTTCCTGGAGGTGACAGCTCTGGGAGAAGATCTGGCCATGGAAGTGCTGAAGTAAGTTCTCATTTTATCCATTATTAATATAGGCGTGAACTACTTTCAGTTTATAATTTTACCTTCTAGCTGACCGTTAGCGGTTTCACCCGCTGCAACTCATTTTCCCACTGAAAAAATACATTTTCTTTGCCTAATACATGCTTATATTTTTAGAAATTTGCAGTGAATTTAATTGGACCTTATATCTAGGACCTCAATCATGCAACACCGAATGCATCCACCCACCGACATGAGTAGGCGTCTCATTAGATGCTGCCCATAGACCAATTTTTAGCACCCGCCCACTTTTACCAGCTGTCCTTCAAGTTTGTCTAATCACTAAGATACTCTTCTTTTACCAGGCTCTGGATGGCCTCAGCAGCCCGCGACCTGAACAACTACCAGTGGCGGTTGGTCTCCAACGCTATAGGAGCCTGTTCTCTGCCTATCTTCGTGAAGCTGGTCTTCGCCGAGGTTTGCCGCTGGAGAAGCTACACGAAGCCAACCGACACTCATCTCGCCAGCACTGTAATGGACAGTATTATGATGCTGTTCGAGAGAATTGAAAAGCAGGTTGGCCTTCAAAATTGCAATAAAGCCAGTCCTTCGAGTCAGACTAGCAATAAACAATTTTAAAAATCAATGAAGCCTTGGGAAGACTGCGCGCTTTAGTAATGTATGTCGAAATTGCTAAAAAGTGGCCACTTTTAGCAATTTTGACATATATAACTCATGGATTCAGCAATTCTTATCTATTTAGATTTAAATTATCTTTGTGGTTAGCGTGTTCAGCCAAGGACTTTTTTCCTGTTTGGGGGCGCGTCTAACGTTTGGCCTTACAGTACAGAAACAAAAAAAACTGCATTTTATGGGATGGATCATGAAACTGAACAACTTTCTCTGAGGAACATAGGTTGAAATCAGAAAGAAATTTTGAACCTCCCATACAAAATGTAAAGACCGAGAGAGTCGATTTGTTTCGAGTTTTCGTTTCATACTTTTCGAATTATGTTATGTTCCTTGGTAAAAGGTTTTCAGTTTTATGGACTGTATTACCACGGTTTCACGCTTCACCCCTTAAAATAATTGCATATTTTTTTTACATACCGTCTAAGCAAGAAATAAAATATTGCTGCGGGTTTCGTACAAGTATTATAATAACTGATAATGTTCTTTTGTTCCAGCATGGACGTTTGCTGGTGTTCCATGCGCTGGCGTACATCACAGCAGCCAAGAGTGGTCTCTCGGAGACCGAGCTGGAGGACCTGATCTCACTGGACGACAAAGTGCTGGATGACGTGTACCAGTACCATCTCCCGCCAACCAGGAGGATTCCACCTCTGCTGTGGACCAGGTAAAGCAGGGAAACGATATAATTTTCATTCCCTCTATTAAAAAAGGCGCACATATGTGGGACTATAATAGGTCATATAATCCCTAGGGATTAAAGCTATTACGATTTTGAATGGAATGAATGTTTGCAGGCAACAGCAAGTAATATTTAGGGAACTTAGTAGATTAAGACCCTAGGTGTAATTTTCCATACATAAATGAAGGGATTCTGATAGTGTAAAAATGAAGAGATCTATGGTACTTCTTATTACCAGACCGTCCTGAGTTTTGATTAGCGGTCGGTCGAGGGTCGGTTCTATATCTATGTAAGTATATTCTACTTGCGCTACTTCATTTTGAACTTAGTACTTACCTATTATGACCTATGACGGTAATGTACTGAGAGGGCATAGAAGCATTTACCGGACAATAGGGCAAAAATACTAATCTGGCTAAAACACCATTTTCAGGTTGTACTATAGATTTTTAAGGAGGTTAGTATAAAGCTTGAAAGCATTTAATCGTAAACCTAGAAAATAGGAAGTTTATAGGGCTATCATCACGTACGTACGGGCGGACGGCGGACGGATCGTTTTGTGATGTTATATCGTACATGATAGGAACGTTGAGAGAAATATACTGGGTAAGGTAAATATACGTTCTAAATACTGAGTAGTCTTAGGTCGTCTTGCGGTCCAGGCTTAAATACTCGCACAGTTTATGCCGCTTTGCTCATTGATACTAGGGACCATTGTGAATTATTCCATCCGAGGAAATGAAAATTATATCCACTCGATTGCAAGATAGCGCACTTTCGATTTTTGTATAACACTATAAAAATATTTCTTCTAGAGTCTAGAGTATCGTATCGGGCATCAAACGAAAAGGCGTTAATACCTAGGTACATTTCAGCTGCACGTGTGGATAAAATGAAGTAACGTTTTTAAAGTAGTCAAAACAGGCCAACTTTGGGGTCATCTATCCCCGTAGGTTGGGGAGCTCAATTGCTTGACAATTTATACCACTCAGGATACAGCGAACCCACCTACCGCACACATACCGCCGTTGTTTGTATACTTAGTCAGCATTTAAGCTAAAGCGATGAGTACCGAAGTACCGATGGCGAAAGGTCCTGGTTGTATAGAGGCTTTTACTTCTTTTCAGGATCCGCAACGACCTGCCCAACTACCTGTCCGAGCGGGAGGCTGACGGGGTGAACGTCATGAACTGGTACCATCGGCAGTTCCGGGACACGGCCCGGGAACGCTACTTCAAGAACATGAACATGGCCATGTACTTCCACTCGATGATCGCTGATTATTATCTGGGTAAGACAGAGCACTGAATAGGTCATGGTACAAAGTATGCAATTAATCCTTGAACTGGTACCATCGGCAGTTCCGGGACACCGCCCGGGAACGCTACTTCAAGAACATGAACATGGCCATGTACTTCCACTCGATGATCGCTGACTATTATCTGGGTAAGGCAAGAGCACTGAAAAGCTAATGGCACTAAGTGTGCGAATAACCCTCCGTGTACTGATTGCCCACGATATTATACCTACTCTTTGACGAAACTAAACAACTTTCCCCTAGGAAACGTAAAAAAATTGTTGACTTCCCAAGTTACCTTATATGTGATTTTGTATGTGACGTCGTTTTTTGACATTTCCTGATATAGACACATAAGTTGTTCGATATCAAGGTATATAATGCACCCTATCAGTGTTCGGAGGGCTGGCCCTTACACCCTATATGATGAAGTTAGGCAAAGCAACGTACACAAGTACCAGAAAAGCTGCCAACTATTCCACCTACACAGATTAGCATCATGACTGCTCCATTATTCTCGAATACTGAGTATATCATATTACAGACGTGCTTATTGGCTTGTAGCAAATACGCTTTTCCAATGATTGGAAATGAACTCGCTATTTCCCCGAAGTGACTAGGATGAAATTTAGGCGAATCCAAACATTTTCCTGATTGATGTTGTATCAATTTAGTTTCAAACAAATAAGACAGGTAGGTAGGGACTTGATTAATTTTGTTTGATAAGCTAATCAATTCAAATAATCTAGAAAAATCACAATCCCAACAAATAAAACTCCAAGATAAATATTACTCCAAGAATATGCTTATGTGGTGACAGCTTGGATTAGAATAACATCACCCCATTTCTACCCGAGGGTGTCGTGAAAGGATACTAAGAAATGAGTCCAGGTAATGGGCAGCATTCCCTGTGAATCTAACACCTTGCACTGCTCTTACCAATCCGCCTGCCTACAGGACAGAATGGCAAACCATCATCCATGCTATCGGTCATTGTACGAATTACTACCGCGCCTAGCCCCACACTACTAGCATCTGTATGTAGTTCAAACGTTCACTTTGATTAGAACATAACATCCAAACTGCTTAAATAGCTCCCCGTGTGTTCATTTTCAGGCATATGGGGTGGAGGGATACCGAAACCCTTCAAGTATACAGAGATCCAGCGACACAGGTTTAACTTGGCAGACAGAGAAGGTGTCGCGGACAGGAAGGTGCCTATACAGCCTTTGGCGTTTCCTTCTGCTGATGGCAGCTTGAAACGATACAATTTGAGGAAGGTAGGTTAGATCATTGGTCATAATCTTCTTGAGATGGTCTTAGATGTTCTTGAGATGAGAGCAATGATTATTGTGCTCTACACCGGCAGAAAACCGTCACGATATGAAGTTCAGACGCTAATATTAGCAAAAATATTTTTCCACTTCGATCAGTGGTTTTTTACATTCGATTCTATTTATTTCATAGCATTGGATACTGATAGATGTAAGCTTCTTCTTTTCCAGTGGGACACCTAGTCGTCCAACGACCCGATGAACCCTGGTGTCAGAGTTGTAGGCTGATATAGATAGATTGCAGTATTTAATAATGAGATACATTTTGGTTGATTCAGTTCGGTGAGCTGCCATTCCACCTGGTCCGCTCCAAGCGCTTCACGGACTTGTATGCCGAAGTGCTGTTCAACTACGAGTGGCTTCACGCCAAGCTGAACTGCTGCCCACTGCAAGCCGTGCTGGCTGACTTCGAGGATGCTAAACTCCATGTCTCTAAGGATGCAGTAAGGTAATTGTGATCTTCATTCTGAACGATAATGTTTAAAGGTCCCCTTCCTCCCCTATTCCTTTTTTAAAGCTGCCCCAGACGAAGGTTTTTCGCGGAGCCTTTTCACATAATTACGAAAATAAACTCTATCTATAACTTAGATATTGGAATAAAGTTGACTGGTAAAATTACCGATGGCTGCTGGGCGCTGCCGGGCGACCATGATAGGCGTACCTATTGTTATTCTAGACAATGCCAACTTTATTTCAATTACGATAGATTTCCCTTTCGTATAACATACAATGTTCGCGCGGCCATGTCTGTCTACGGCGGCCCATATCCTTTCATTTCCCAGATTTCTCTTTTAAAGATACAATATTTTGAAGTAGAAAGCAGTATGACAACAACCCAAGGTTTTCTTATACACCACTTTCTTCCAGAGAACTGATGCTTGTAGCAGACGCACTTCGCCTGGGAGGTGCCATCTTAGGCCAATACCCGGACATGCTAGCGCCCCAACTAGTCGGTCGGCTCCTTCCTGAGGCCAACACAAACCCAGCTGTAGCCTCGCTGTTGAAACAGTGCAATCACAAGGGCAAGAACCACTGCGCTTTGCTGCCGAGTCATCATTGTTTGCACACCCCTGGGGGACCTTTGAAGGTATGACATTGGACAAAAACATAGGATATAATTTTGTAAATGGTTTGCTCTTTCAAAACCAGAATATTTTGATGATATACATTCGGAAGAAGGGGCAAGCTGTCCATCTGGTGCAGCTACCTTCTAAAGGTAGTATAAATATGACTTCTTGAACCGATATCCTTGGACTTCCTGACCATAGAAACTAGTAAACAGGTATTAGTTTAATAGACCTGTAATTTTCCTCTCCAGTACTCCTTAGAAGGTCACCAGTTCGCGGTCTTCGCCTTCCGCCTTTCATCGGACAAACGCTACGTGGTGTCCATCTCCAGCCGAGTGATATCCTGGGACCTGTCCACCTCAGACCTGGCCAGGGACCTGTGTCCACAGCTGGAAGGCATCATGCAGAACTTGGAGCTGTCGCCAGATAATAAGTGGGCTGCTGCCAGTACTAACAACTCGGTGGTAAGTGCATGTACGATACGGGGGATAAGTTTGGTAAGTGATCCTTTTCTTTACTTTCATGGTTTCATCAAACTCAAAAGGTTTAGAGTGATTCTTTCAGTTCGTTCAAATCACTGTTCGGATCAAAATTCGGCACTAATATTGACTTTGAGCTAAATATTTTGATAGACTATGTTTACTTATAGAGTAAACTAAATGATGCATTTATCATATTTGCATTAAATACAACGATGAAAAAAAGTTCTGAACAAGAACTTCCCAAATCTTCATTACTCTCCTTGTCCAAATGGTACCACGGAAAAGTTTTTAATTATTACTTGGCTTTCCTAATGTAGAAGGATTATTTTTTTATAGTGAAGTACTTAGAAAATGAATGTAGATTATCAGTATTTAATACAGTATTTTTAAATAACGTGCAACCTAGAAAGAATCGACTTAAAAGTTTTAATAAATATCAAGTATCCGGTGCACTTTTTCTTACAGCCCGCATGTATAGGATAGTACCTACTGAACGATCGATTTTCCGTTTCGCCAATTTTCTACGGGAGTCCATTTTTTATGTTTTGACATATGTTATTTGAAGAAAAGTTGTTCAGTTTGACCTGTTAAGTTTATCGTTTTCAGGAAAGTCTTTCGGTACCACTCTGTAGTGTAGGTAGAAGAAAGAAACGAGCTTTAAGAAATCAGATAGGTACAAAACCTTTTTGATGCTTGAATTTACCACAAGGAACAAATATCAGACGCATCACAAGCAGGAAGCCCAAATTGCCTAAAACATTTTCATCATAAACGTCTTACAAGTGCTGTTTTCTTCTTTCAGTCAATGCTGTTGAATATGCTGACCAGTGAATACATCACCATTGAGAATCCGCTTGACGAAGGTAAGATACTTACCGACTGTTTCCGCTCTTGTTTGTTCTTTCTCCAGTTCAGCATAATTGTCATCAAACCATTTTTTTTTGCTTGTAGCTCATAGCCAAAGACCAAAGTCACTGAACGTGTTGATAATACTTTTCTCTTCTATATTGTTACCATCATCTCGGAATTGAATCTAATACATAGTTTGTTTCAAGGTGAAACAGTTCGAGGAGTGTATGTTCTGAACCACAACATGATGATCTACGGCCCCAGGTCCTGGGTGCAGTACAGCATGAGGGGAGAACTTCAGGAGACGCATCCCGCTCCTGACACCGCGCCTTATGACGACATGAACTGGGAGATACTGTGTACGTGCTATCTCGTATTCTTCCTCTTTTGTCATGTGAGCGCTGCTGTGAGCCACCAAGTCGACAATGATGAACCCTGTGACTACTAAATTGGTAGAGTCTTAGTACAAGGCCCTCCTTTACCTGAGTAAGGCGTGAGAAAAACGTTTCGAACCTCGATCGTTACTTCGCGAACTCATTTTGGTAAGAATGTGGTTCGCTAAGGTTGCTGGTGTCAAGACCTACAACTCGTCCGTTTTGAAACCAGTAAGGAGGATCAAGTAGAAAAGAGGGTTTAGATCACTGTAACAGAAGTCGTTCAGGTGGAATAAGGCCATCACAAGAACCTCTTATAACCATAAGCTCAAGCCCTGTTCAAAATACAGCTGTATCCGGTCCGGATGTACGTAGGTAGCAGAACCCAAACGCTGACAAATTGCACCAATCAGAATATCAGGTATCAACGTCGGTACGTTGCACTAACGTCGGTACGTTGATGCCTGATATTCTGATTGATGCAATTTCGGTGGGTCGGTTCCGCTCAGGTTTATAAAGAACCAATAGAACTTAAGTTGTATCGTATACGTATTGAATAAATTTAAGTATGAATATGTTGGTACGTGGTTGGTACAGTCTCTCCCACTAACTCATAATAAACAATTAAAAATTAAGGTATCGTTTTTTTCAGTCTATCACATTTAGCAATATTTGTTACATTTCTAACGCAGCAACATTTACTGAAACATACAGCATAGTTTTCGTCCGGCTTGTCGGTATCAATCACAAAATATCCAATCCTTCAAAAATAGGATTGTTTATGACTTAGCGTGAGAGACTGCAGAATCAACCAGCACAACACATAACCAAGATAATTATTCAAGAAAAATATTCTTTCTCTGTCCAGCTATGGAGTTCCGAGACCTGGACACTTACATCCTGGCGATGTGGAGCGGCGATCTGGACGAGGACCGGCTCCTGGTCCACTTCTGCAAGCAGGGCACCTGGATCAAACCCTTGAGGTGCAGGGGCGCCTTCACCATGAACAAACACTGGACCATGGTGTACACTAGTGACCCTGAAAGAGGATATCAGGTATGGAACGAACAAATCGTGATGGTTGCGCCTGGTTTTCCAGCTTATTAAGCCATGCACAGCCCCATTCTAAAATGGACACCAGACACACACACACAAAAAGACTTTCGAATTACTTAATTAGTTTTATTGCCGATTTCTTACGCTTACCCTTACGCTAGGGATATCAGAGTGATAAATGTATGTAGAAATATGTATGTACCTATACAGTTTTTAGTTCGGATGTGGGTCAATAATAAAGCAGAAAATCACGGTATTTAAATAGGTGGGTTAGGTAGGTTATTTAGAATTATCCCTACAGCACCAAGGATGTATTTCTCACAAAAACCTACCCACTCTTGTGATGGATTCCAAACACCTCTGGTAATGCACTTTATTGTACTTACTTACCTACTCGAATCGCAGGTTTCACCTACCCACTCTTGTGTTGGATTCCAAAAACCCTCTGGATTAATTGCACTTACTTGAATCGCAGGTTTCAATCTACCAAATAAACGAAGAGAACCTATGTTGGGACAAGGTCGAGCAGCTGAATCACAAGGAAACTGACACCGCTGAAGCGATGCTGCAGCTCAAACGAGGGAAAAAGGATCGCATGTTACTTGGTGAGCCACATTCCCTAAATATCGACTCGTTAGATACGTGGGTCGTTACAATTACAACCATATTTACAACAATACAGAACTGCGTTTTTACTATACAGGGTGCATAGAAATAAACACCTTGTATGGAATAGTAAGCACATTAGTGACCGATTGTTAAAACTCAGAATCAGCTGGTGATAAGGAACAACTTTCCCCAAGGAACATAGGTCAAAATACGAAAAAAAAATTTGGACCTCTCATAGTAACTGAAATCAGCTGATCGGCAAGTTTGTATGGGAGGTCCAACATTTTTTATTGTATTTCTACCTATGTTCCTTGGGGAAAGTTGTTCCTTATCACTAGCCGGTTCTAAGTTTTTGCTATCGGTCACTAGTAAAATTTCACACTATACAGGGTGTTAGGGACGGTGTACCGAAAACTTTGCAGGCATGATCAGACCATCAAACTGAACAACTTTTACTATGGAGCCAATGATGGGAAACGAAAAAAAATTTCCGACCTCCCATACAAAATTCATGATCAGCTGACTGACTTTGTATGGGAAGTCGGAAAATTTTTTTCGTTTCCCACCATTGGCTCCATAGTAAAAGTTTTTCAGTTTGATGGTCTGATCATGCCTGCAAAGTTTTCGTTACACCGTCCCTAACACCCCGTATAAAAATAATAAGCTGCAACTGGGTGGGACCAAGCAGAAACATATATTTCCTACCTATTTTGGTTTATACAGATTGATTATACTTAGTTGAGATGACCACTCGCTGCTTTCAAGGCCGTATGTCCCATACATGAGCCCTACCTTCCGAAAAAGGGAGCTCTATACGATCGCTATACTGCAGCAAATGCAGCGAAAGGTCTTCTCGACTATAGTTTCAAATTATTGCAGCTACAACCACCTACAGTTTCGTAGTGTGGGACTTCGACCACATCATCCCGCGAGGTGGCCATCAGCAGGACAAGAAAAAGAAAGGCGGTGACGACGATGATGATGACGATGATGAAGATGAAGAAGAAGAAGAGAAAGATGATGACGAAGTTAGTAGCGATTCAACTAAGGCCTTTTTAAATTACTGTAAGATTGCTTAATGATTTTGTGTTCTAACATAACGTGTTACGCTGACTCCTTCATGTTATATTCATAATTTCGTACCAATTATCTACCTCTACCCACACTGGCAGCGTCTTTTGGTCTACCAGAAGGACTGTATGACTAAAGATAAGAATTTCTGAGCAAATTATAACGTCCCAACTTTTTTGGTAAACTATACTTATTTTTTAGATCTTTTGTATGTACCTTCTAATCTCTTTGCCAGGAAGAGAAGCCGCCAGAGCCTGAAATAGACTGGAAGCTCGAAGGCATCGTCCTGAAGCTTCCTCACACGATCCGAAACATCTCCACCAAGATGACGCAGTCCAACTCGTTCATGATCAGCAACAACAACACCTACGCGGTCGCTGGCGTCAGGTATTATTTGCGCAGATAAGTAATTTATCTCGGATTGGCAACATTATTATTTTCCTTTGGTATATGAGCAGGGTGCCAACAATAATGTTGCCTCTTCAGGATCCATTCTTTATCTGCGCAAGTTGTAACATCTTTAATTCGATTCGGCGTGTAAGGGACAGGTCTCCGGAGACCAGACCATGACACTGAACAATATTGACCTCTTAAACAAAATCACAAATCACAATCATCTGACTGCATGCATTAACTATTGGTAGTAAAAAATACATTTCCTGAAAATTTTCGGGATGTTCTTTAGTTTCATGGCTTGAATGCACCATATCAGTACTCGCAGATCTACATATACCTTACACCCCGTATCTTCGAGGAACTTATGTTCGTCCAGACGCGGCATAGGTTGCTGACTCGAGTTTCTTTATCTTTCCGAGTCCTGAGTTTCCAAATAGTAAGTATTTTTGTATTTTAATTTTTGTCTATTATGTGTCCGATATTCTGGCAGTTCTTTTATATCTGATTACCGTTCGAAACGGTAATCTATTTAAAAACACCTTTTTCGATGAGAACCCGCTAAGGTTGGCAGCTCCAAGACCGGCAGTTTCCATGGTCAGCCATATTTTAGAGACCTTGTCAATGGGAGACTTTGTCAATGGGAGCTTAGTCTGCTCGTTTTCCACCTTCCAGAAAGAACCTCTACGTGTGGAGCTTAGAAACGACGAAGCTGATCAAAATCCTGGACGCGCACTTCGGCCGGATCGTGCAGCTGGAGCCCCTGACGGTGGGCGCGTGGAACAACGTGATCACCTCCTCGATAGACCGCACCGTCAAGATCTGGAACATCGACAACATCTTCGAGCAGGTGCACAAGATTGATCGCCAGGAGCTGCCCATTGACGCTATAAGGTAATTCAAGGAACCTCTACGTGTGGAGCTTAGAAATGAAGAAGCTGATCAAGATCCTGGACGCCCACTTCGGCCGGATCGTCGACAACATCTTCGAGCAGGTGCACAAGATCGATCGCCAGGAGCTGCCCATTGACGCTATAAGGTAATTCAAGAAACCTCTACGTGTGGAGCTTAGAAACGACGAAGCTGATCAAGATCCTGGACGCCCACTTCGGCCGGATCATCCAGCTGGAGCCCTTGACTGTAGGGGCGTGGAACAACGTGATCACCTCCTCGATAGACCGCACCGTCAAGATCTGGAACATCGACAACATCTTCGAGCAGGTGCACAAGATTGATCGCCAGGAGCTGCCGATTGACGCTATAAGGTAATTTGATTTGTATGATAATTTATTGGTTAGATTTAACTTGACTGTGGCAAGTCATATCTTACCAAGTAATGCTCTGTGAGACGATACACCTCCTATGCATACATCACGCCTTCATCCCTTAAGGGGTAGGCAGATCATCAACGGCCGTAAGAATACGGTCGTTATCGCTAGCTATTGTCGTGTATTGCTATAGTGACAGTTATTCAGCCTGTTGCCTAAAATTGCAATACACATGAAACTCTCGAGTCCTTAAGTCGCTTCTTACGACACCCACTATTGGTCCTGCAGTGGACAATCTTACATTGAAATTAAATTTTGTCTACCACACCCATCCTAAAACTACTACTGGAAGAACGACGACTGATCATAATATAAACGTAAAACAATTTTTCTATGATTATAGTCTGGCGCGCGACAAGCAGTTAGCAGTGACAGTGACCCGCAGTTGTTGGGGCCTCTGGGACACCAGCACCGGCCGCCTCCAGGCCCAGCTGGCCGATGCACCACTGGGGGCCATAGTGACCCACGCCGTCATCACCCCCACTGGCGAGAACGTCATCACTGCCGAGTCTGGGAATGTCGTCATCTGGGATATCGCTGGTGAAAAACAGGTGGGGTGAAGGACCATACAGTAACAATCGTCTCAATCGATTTTACAGTTTGTTTATCGGCAAGTTATTATATGTCTGAATGCGAACTTGAGGTCATTCTATTTTTTCCGACGGTTTAAAGAGCACAGAACGTATTACCTATGTGAAATTGACAGAAATTCTCACCTTCTCTGAGAGTGACTCTCACCCGAGTTTTTCATAAATTGCAGAGTAGTTGATTGACTACAGAGGTAATCATTTGCAGGTGATATTCAAAGAAGAACAGAAAGGCGTAAAGCAAGTGGTGCTTCTGGAAGATGGCACCAAGTTCTTGACAGTGTCCTTGAAAGTGCCACCTGAAACCAGCACAGACAATTTAGGAGTCGCGACTATAGTTGCAAGGACTATTCCTGGTAAGCTTACAGCTTTATACACAACTTTACATACAGCTTAACACTCTTTCTTACAATGTACCGTGTGATGCTGGTTTAAAATAGCAAGACCCTAATTTTACCCGTGGTGGGTGTTGAAAAAAGCGACTAAGCGATAATCATCTAGGGAATGGGTAGCAGCATTCCTTCTAAATGCAAAACCATGAACTGCGCTTGCCGATCCGCCTGCCAAGCGTAGCGATTATGGCAATCCCCTTCGATAGGGGAAGGCTCATGTCCAGCAGCAGTGCACTGTTGTGGCTGTTATGGTACCTATGTTTATGGTATTTCTACAAAAAGTTACTAAAATAATAATCTTTGTATCGATCAGAGGGCACAAGAATCTACTCATCGGAGTATCAAGTACGCGGGTCTACATTCCGGGAGATCGTGGTGACGGCAGACGAGAACCACATTGCAGCACCAGGAGCTGACAAGGCAGGCAAGGACTGTCTGCATATCTTCCACGCGAGAACTGGTCCTAGGCTACACAGGTTTGCTTGCCTTCAAACTTATACTTTTAGCTTACATTCTTCTCCATCTTCTTTTCGAATGGGACACCGAATCGCCAGCGAGCCGATGAAACCGGGTGTCAGACTTATTCAACCCTTGCCAAATTTCACGCAATGCCAAGATGCCCCACCATACCAAACCTTCCTTTGAAGGCAAAACTGACAAGTACAATTTAAGCTAACCGATTTCCTCTTTACTATTGGATTGCGATGAGTAGGTATACAGTCCAGCAAAAAAGAGTAGAAATTAAATAAAATGGAACTAAACATTTTTCATACTAAATTGTTGCCAAGCATAGGCAATATTGCCATTTAATTTTGAAATTTCATACAAAGTGGCGCCCTCATTTTTTGTCTACTCTTTTTTGCTGGACTGTACGTTTTGCGAATCGTACATTATGCGTCTAAAGGGAAAATAAAAAAAAAATTGAAAAATCTTCATTCATGCATCGACCGGGTAAGGTAATAAAGTTGTTAATACTTGATCTAGATGTCGCTTGATCGTCGCTTAGAGCGAGCATCAAGAGATTGAAAATTTGTCAGTCATCGATCGGTGTATCAATAGCTCAGTGGCAGAGCGTTAGAGCGTTGACACATGCTGCCCGAATGCGAGCCCCAGTCGATGCATGACATTTTTCAATTTCTTTTTCCATTTAAGAGAATAATATAACACAGTGAGTGCATTAAATAGATTTCTTGATTCTGCCGCTGTTTCAGGATACCGATAAAGAACAGCGGTATCAAGGATATGCAGTCAATCGCCGCATTACCGCACAAACCTCTCTGGGTGGCGGTAGTGGGCAGCGACAAGGCAGGAATACTTGACATCAAGTCCAAGAGGCTTATCAGGTCTGTATCTCATGAGCCTGACCAAAGTAACGGACATAGTCAGGAAGTGTCGCAAGCTCAAGTGTGGGCTTAGCTAGGACCGATGGCCGGTGTAGTAAGCGGGTACTCGTGTAGAGGCCACGGCTCGACAAGCGTAGCTTTGGACGCCCTCTGGCCAGATGGACCGGACTGACGACTTAAATAGAGCGGATGGTTGCGACTGGATGACGAAAACGGGAGGTCGTGCTTTGTGGCGAGCCCTGGGGTAGGCCTATGTCCAGCGGTGGACCCATTTCTGAGATGAACTAAAAAAAAAACAAGAAGTTATCGTTAAAACCGATCCAGGTAGGTACCTATAATCAACCAACATGTACCTAGTGCAACATCTAGCACTGCGCTCGCCAATACGCCTGCCATCTTCCGATAAGACCCATGATCAGCAGTAGACTTTTGGGGTTATTAGGGATATCGGGTTTTTCTTACGTTCTTACTTACGTTGATCTCTCCATTTATGCATCTGTACCTTCTTTCCCCAGGGTTGTGCCTCGATGGAACGGCGCGAGCACCCGCGACGGCAAGACCGGTCTGTGCGCCCCCACGCGGGGAGGGCTGGAGCTGATCGAGCTGAAGCGCGGCGCCACAGTACAGCAGCTCATATCGCGCGCTGCCGAGGGCGTCTTCTCCATCATCACCATGTTCTCCTCCACTGACAGCTACGTGTTCTACTACCACAGCGGGAGGAAGACTTTGAGGGTTTTCAGGTAAACTAGATTTCACAATTACCTAAACTTGACTGGACAGATAGACAGAGAGAATGAATCGATGGTAGCAGAAACAAAGACAGAGAAGAAACGAAAACACAACAACATTACTGCATTTCAGGCTCTTTCTTCTGACGCTTCCTTGTTTTAGCGTCATCTTGAGGATGTGTTTTAGAATAGTTTAGAATGTCATCTTCGTTGCTTCGTAGTAAATACCATAGAAGAGGTTGCTAGATTTATCTTTGTAAGTATAATTTGTGGCTTGTTCACATAGATGCCTCGAAACAACCTCTCCGCAAAACGCCAATGACAACACTGTCGAACCTCCATTACTTCTCGTACATTTGAGTAGATATCCATGGAACAACTGCTCACGATTGACAGTACGGCGCGGGGCGGTACGCGCGTACTCTATTGCTTGCTTAATTCTAAGGTTTATAATATCTTTTCGGCATTTTCAGAACCGTGGACGGCAAAGCAGTGGCCGAGTACAAGGCGCCCGCGGAAGTCACCGGCATAGCTTCCGCGCACGCCGGCAAGGCGGTGGTGCTGGTGTCCCAGGACGGGTGCCTCACGGTGCTCAACATTGTGGATCCGCACGAGTAGCTCTAAGGCCTATTAAAAGTACAGGGGTATCCGCGAGTTATACAGGGTGTTAGGAAAAGTACTGCGTTCCTTTTGAGGGATGAACCAGCCCATGAAACTGAACAACTTTCCCCAAGAAACATAGGTCGAAATATGGAAATAAATTTTGGACCTCCCTTTACTAAGTGTGTCGGCCGGCCGGGTCAATTTGTATGGGAAGACCAAATTTTTTTTCATATTTCGACCTATGTTCCCTGGGGAAATTTGTTTAGTTTCATGGGCTGGTTCATCCCTCGAAACGAATGCAGTACTTTTCCTAACACCCTGTATGCTACATGGGTAGCGGTTTATTTGTACAAATTACAAGCGATTGGAATCCGTTCAGATTTGGACAGCCCTAAAAATATCCTTAGATGAAATAAATAGACAAGGTGGTGCAATTTGGAACTGTGCAGGGTCACGTTATTAAAAAGAAAAATAGATGGCGCACTGGGTTACTGGGTGGTCATTTGGACCAAGTAATTGAAGTGGACCATCAATATTTTTCTTATCATTACATTGTCCCGGACAGTTCCTCATTCCAGCTAAAATATATTACCCTTAGTGACTTAAAAGCATAACAAAACAATTAATGCAATTAACACTGTTAAAAGTAGCCTTAGTAAATAGATGAATGTGGACAAATAAAATAACGCGTTCAATATTAGTGTATTTCTACTAACAGATAATAATATGAATGTTACAGAGCACATTCTTTGTTAACTTGTCAACTTTGAGTTATCCACTGTAATATCATGTAAGTACCACTATATTAACAGGTTGTCAGCCTGCCGCCTAAAATTTAAATACACATGGAACCCTCAAGTCCATTAATCGCCTTTTACGAATGAAATGGGGTGATGTTATACAGTAAATTATTCTACAAAGAAAGTTTATATAAAAATTTTGATTAGGTAAGTCAATTTTATCTTCTTAGAAGTTTTAATATAGAATGTTAAATAATTAACTACCCTATAACTATTGTCTAGAGACTACAGATACCTATATTTTATTAGAATCAAACAGACATATATCTATAGTTATACAGAGTAACCTTATCCGATTATAGACATACAGTTTCCTTAATTATTTATACACAAAACATTCTTGCACTAAAAAGGAACTAACTACACTTTGCAGTAGGTACCTGAATGTAAAATTAAATATCTAAAGAATCCAATTAATTCCATTGTTTACAAAGATAGTGGTAGTGTCTAGTTTATAGTTTATTAAAATGTATTAGCAGAGTAATAATCATAGTCGAGGATTTAAAGAATTTCTGTGATAAGATGAAGCGAAAGGACTAAGTATTTTGTGTAGGAATATGACTGGTTTGGATCTCAGATAGACGGTAGATATAAATGTTATGAAGAGTAGAAATTGCAATAAAAACCATCGAAAATATTAAGTGCTTGTTTTATTCTTAATTTTTACTTTACATACGCTTATTTATAGTAAGTAAGTACTAAGAATTCATTGACTGTAAAGCTTACTATTTGTATAGTGTAAAATGCAAATCTTAAAATAACAATCACTGTACATCATCATCTTTCATCGATCATTTTTAAGGTGCAAAATGTTGCTTACCATTAATTTCACACTTTCAAAATAGATAGAAAATTTCATAAAAAATTACATTGTTGTAGTAATTTTGATTGCCAATGAGGAACTGTCCAGACCCACTCGTTATTAAAGAAAAAAATATATCTAGGTTATATATCTCCATCATCATGTTGGCATATGAATGACGATGGAACGCGCCATCTATACTTTCTTTAAAATAACGTGGCACTGGAAAGTTCCTCATTTTCATGTTTTGAATGTTTAAGTTGAGTTTTGAGTTTCATCTGGGCGGCTAATACAAAATCTTCTCCTTTTGGCACCTAGAAAAGCATCAATACAAACAAACAAGTTCTCTGACACGTAGATGGCGTTACCAGGTTTAACGTGAGTGTCACCAACTACAAGAATTTAAAAGAAAACTGCTTTTTAAGGCCCTATTCAAACTTGAGCGGAACTGGCACGGTACGCGGGTACGCGGTCTTCTGATTGGTACTTACAAATTGCAAAGCGATTGAGTAGTACCTACCGCTACCGCTACTGGATACCGCTGTAGTTTGCATTGGGCTTAAATCTGTTGGAAGATACCTTAAAATACGAACTCGTAGAGGCCTAGCGTTTTTGTCAGGTTTGAAACGAGTGTCGCCATCTATCGGAAATGAAGAGAACCATCTAGAACTTGTACTCGGAGACGTAGGTAGAGCCTGTGGTTTTTATCAGGTTTAAAGTAGGTGTAGCCATTTATCGGAAATGAAGAGAACCCGAATAGAATGGGACCCGAAATAGTAACATTATTGTTGACATCTTGCTCAAATATCATGTAAAATGAAAAAGACGCAAACAATAATGTTGCCATTTCGGCTCCCCTACTTTTGTGAACAACTTATATTGGAAACGAAGGGAACTTTCTAGAACTCGTACTCGGAGACGTAGATGTAGAGGCGGGCGACGGCGATGCCGCCGAACTGCTCGCCGTTGTACAGCTCCATGGACAGCTCCAGCTCGATGCTCTGAGGACCCTCCAGCGACCGAACTAGACCTAGTACAGTCTGTCTAAGGCTTGACAAGAAATGAGGGCGCCACTTTGTATGAAATTGCAAAATTAAATGGCAGCATTGACTATAAATGGCAACAATTTTGTTTAGTTTAAGTGACGTTGACAGACTGTAGAAGTCTGGGGTTTTATCAGGTTTAAAGTGAGTGTCGCCATCTATCGGAAATGAAAAGAACCACCTAGAACTCGTACTCGGAGACGTTAGGTAGAGACTGGGGTTTTTATCAAGTTTAAAGTAAGTATCGCCATTTATCGGAAATGAAGATAACCTTCTAGAACTCGTAAGCGGATTCGTGGAAACCTAGCGTTTAAAGTGAGTGTCGCCATCTATCGGAAACGAGAGAACCTTCTAGGGGTTTTATCAGTTTTAAAGTGAGTGCTGCCATCTATCCGAAACGCAGGGAACCACCTAGAACTCGTACTCGGAGACGTAGATGCAGAGGCGGGCGACGGCGATGCCGCCGAACTGCTCGCCGTTGTACAGCTCCATGGACAGCTCCAGTTCGATGCTCTGAGGGCCCTCCAGCGACCGAACTAGACCTAGTACAGTCTGTCTAAGGCTTGACAATATATGAGGGCGCCACTTTGTATGAGATTGCTAAATTAAATGGCAACATTGACTATAAATGGCAACAATTTTGTATGAAAAGTTCAAGTGACATTGACAGACTGTAGGAGCCTATGGTTTTATCAGGTTTAATATTTTTGTGTGCTATAGATTTTTAAAATTTTATTTGAGTAATGCTTTTTTTTACTTTTAACTGAACAATATTGCCCGAACCAGTCCTAGAATAGTCTGTCTAAAAGTCTTTACGAGGGCGCCACTTTGTATGAAATTGCAAAATTACATGGCAACATTAACTATAAATGGCAACAATTTTGTATGAAAAGTTCAAGTGACGTTGACAGACTGTAGAAGCCTGGGGTTTTATCAGGTTTAAAGTGAGTGTCGCCATCTATCCGAAACGCAGGGAACCACCTAGAATTCGTACTCGGAGACGTAGATGTAGAGGCGGGCGACGGCGATGCCGCCGAACTGCTCGCCGTTGTACAGCTCCATGGACAGCTCCAGCTCGATGCTCTGAGGGCCCTCCAGCGAGCGAACTAGTCCTAGTACGGCCTGTCAAAGGCTTGACAAAATATAAAGGCGCCGCTTTGTATGAAATTGCAAAATTAAACGGCAACATTGACTATAAATGGAAACAATTTTGTAAGTGTCTAGTATGCCGCTAGTGTAACGTTAGAAAAGCGGACTAAAATAACCTCTGTTGGTAAAATAACACTTGTTTTGATATTCTACCGCTACCGACAACGCATTGAATACAGCTATTTTACCGACAACGGCTTTGTAGTGAATATAGCTATAATACCGACCCCGATTAGTCGGAGTATTGCATTTGTTTGATTTTTATTTGTTGATAGAGAACGTTCTAGACCTCGTATTCGGAGACGTAGATGTAGAGCCTGGGGTTTAAAGTAAGTGTCGCCATCTACCGGAAATAAAGAGAACCTACTAGATATTTTAGAGTGTCGCCATCTATCGCAATCGTAGGGAACCATCTAGAACTCGTACTCGGAGACGTAGATGTACAGCCTGGCAACGGCGATGCCGCCGAACTGCTCGCCGTTGTACAGCTCCATGGACAGTTCCAGCTCGATGCTCTGAGGGCCCTCCAGCGACCGAACCAGAGACATCACCGCCTGGTTGCCCGAGTGCACCAGCCTGTGGGAAAATTATAATAATTATTATAATTAGCCTGCTAGATCCCACTGCTGGGCAAAGGCTTCCCCCGCAATCTTCCACTCTTTTTAGCCTGTTTTTTATAAATTAAATACGCCATCTGTTAAAAAACCGAGGAATCATAATGTATAATATAAGCAGAAGACTTACAGGAAAGCGTTGATGTCGGCCTTGTCCTTGACGGAAGGCGGCGCGTCCACGTTGACCAGCCGCAGCTTGAACAAGTCCACCTGATAACTCCCGATACTGCGGTAGTATGACTATAAACTGTAAGTAAGAAAGACTTACAGGAAAGCGTTGATGTCGGCTTTATCCTTGACGGACGGCGGCGCGTCCACGTTGACCAATCGCAGCTGGAAGCGCATGTTCGCGTTGGGCCAGCACTGGTCCACCTGATAACTCCCGGTACTGGGGTAGTATGACTGTAAACTGTAATCAAGAAATACTTACAGGAAAGCGTTGATGTCGGCCTTGTCCTTGACTGAGGGCGGTGCGTCCACGTTGACCAATCGCAGCTGGAAGCGCATGTTCGCGTTGGGCCAGAACAGGTCCACCTGATAACTCCCGATATTGGGGTGGTATGGCTATAACCAGGAGACTTACAGGAAAGCATTGATGTCGGCCTTGTCCTTGACAGAAGGAATGAACAGGTCCACCTGATAACTCCTGATACTGGGGTAGTATGGCTACAAGCAGCAGACTTACAGGAAAGCGTTGATGTCGGCCTTGTCCTAGACAGAAGGCGTGGACAGGTCCTCCTGATAACTCCCGATACTGGGGTAGTATGACTACTTAGACTAAGACTTACAGGAAAGCGTTGATGTCGGCCTTGTCCTTGACGGAAGGCGGCGCGTCCACGTTGACCAATCGCAGCTGGAAGCGCATGTTCGCATTGGGCCAGAACAGGTCCACCTGATAACTCCCGATATTGGGGTGGTATGGCTATAACCAGGAGACTTACAGGAAAGCGTTGATGTCGGCCTTGTCCTTGACAGAAGGAATGAACAGGTCCACCTGATAACTCCTGATACTGGGGTAGTATGGCTACAAGCAGCAGACTTACAGGAAAGCGTTGATGTCGGCCTTGTCCTAGACAGAAGGCGTGGACAGGTCCTCCTGATAACTCCCGATACTGGGGTAGTATGACTACTTAGACTAAGACTTACAGGAAAGCGTTGATGTCGGCCTTGTCCTTGACGGAAGGCGGCGCGTCCACGTTGACCAATCGCAGCTGGAAGCGCATGTTCGCGTTGGGCCAGAACAGGTCCACCTGATAACTCCCGATATTGGGGTGGTATGGCTATAACCAGGAGACTTACAGGAAAGCGTTGATGTCGGCCTTGTCCTTGACTGAAGGCTTGAACAGCTCCACCTGATATCTCCCGATACTGGGGTAGTATGGCTACAAGCAGGAGACTTACAGGAAAGCGTTGATGTCGCCCTTGTCCTTGACGGAGGGCGGCGCGTCCACGTTGACCAGTCGCAGCTGGAAGCGCATGTTCGCGTTGGGCCAGCTCGGCCCGCGCATCGTGAATAGGTCCACCTGGTGACAATCTATCTTATGACTTACAGGAAAGCGTTGATGTCGGCCTTGTCCTTGACGGAGGGCGGCGCGTCCACGTTGACAAGCCGCAGCTGGAAGCGCATGTTCGCGTTGGGCCAGCTCGGCCCGCGCATCGTGAACAGGTCCACCTGGTGACAACATACAACACTCACTATCTATGTCTTTGTGTAGGACAACGAGACCCGATTAACCCTGGTGTCAGAGTTTCAAAACCGGCTATGTTATGCTATTCTACAAGTCGTTAATAAGTCGCGTTGGGCCAACTTGGGCCGCGCATTAGGAATGAACCATTAGGAATGTCCACCTGATGACAAATACCTACAACACTCACTATCTCCACAAATTAGGGAAACGTTGCGTGGACCGCTTTTACAGATGGCTAACACAGTACTATCTCAAAGAAGCTCAAGGTAATTAAGACTATCAACGGAATCGAATGCCTTTGAAAGGTCAACAGGGATTAAATACATGTTTGATATGAGCTACACCAGCATCTGTAGTACAACGTCCCTTTGTAAAACCAAATTGCTGGTTGTATACCAAGTTGCAAATAAAATGGGACAGCATTTTATTGAGTATGATCTTCTAAAACACTTTGCTAAGTACTGGCAAAATAGATCCTTTTGGTGCACAATGTCCATTTTGCAAAATGTCCAGTGGTGAAAAAATGTCCAGGTTGCATTATGTCCAGTTTGCATAATAACCAGTTTGCAAAATGTCCAGTTTGTAAAATGTCCAGTTTGCAAAATGTCCAATTGCAAAATGTCCAGTTTGAAGATTATCTGACTTGAAAATTACCAGTTTGCAAAAGTACAATTAGCGAAATTGAGGGGTGAGTTCAGACCATGAAAGCGAACAACTTTCCCCAAAACACATGGGTCAGTGACCCAGTATTTCATTTAAACTGGACTTATTGCGAACTGGACATTTTGCAAACTGGACTTTATGCAATTGGACATTTTGCAAATTGGACATTTTGCAAACTGGACATTATGCAAACTGGTCATTTTTTCTCCACTGGACATTTTGCAAAATGGACATTATGCACCTAAAGGAAATAGATACAGGCTTTTCCAGTTGTAAATATAAATCATACGCAGTATTTGATTTTGACCAGATAGGCTCTACTTGTTAGGGTACTCACCTTGGACTCTGGTATGTAAAGCTTGGACACGAAGGTGATGAAGTTGTATGAGTAGGTAGTGGGCTGATGGGCGCACTCCCAGTCCGCTAGTGGACAAATCTTCTCTATTCTTGTGCAGCGACTGTAAATAAAAACACTGCTTAGTACACGAAAGTATCTAAACAAGGAGATACATAACAAGCCGAAAGGGGGTTAAAGTAGTCATGAAACTGAACTATTTTCCCCATAGGTCGAAATATGAAACAAGGGGGGACATGAGACTTTTCATATTTCGATCCATGTTGCATGAGAAAAGTTGTTCAGTTTCATATGTACCTTGACTTCCTTTCGGCTTGTTATACCTTTTCGTTACTCCCGGTACTTGAAGAAGTTGATCATATTGTCGTAGAATCGGTGGGCGGCAGGGTAAGCGGGTTCTCGAGTGGAGGCCACGCCTCGGCAAGCGAAGCGTTGGACGCTTCCGGCCAGATGTGTTGTGGTTATTTTCATATAGTTTAAGGTGGTTGTAAATTAGTTGTAAGATGGCGACTCAAGATTAAACTAGATATTGAAGATTACAAGGAATGCTTTTATTTTAGTAAGAATACCAACATAACAAGATGGACCGCTGTTTTAAGAGAGATCTGTTTTTTTTTTCATACAAACTCTTTCAACGTATTTCTCTGCTAATTCGCAATCAATGAATGATGCCACTATCAACAAATTTGGTGAAGATTCCAAACGGGGAACCTGGTACATCCAGAACGCAAATTTTCTGGTAGAAAGCTACAACTGTCTCTTTCATGGCTGCGGGATGGGTGGGATGCATAAAATGAAATAGAAATATTTTTATCATCAGCTCACGAACTTCTAGATCGGTACAATAAACTCTCTAAGAACCGACTGCTAGCAACTGTATGGTCTCACGAACTCACTGTCTACTCTCGAGCTTGTAGCCGGGCGGGCATGTGATCCGGTGACACCTGTAGCCGCCTCTAGTGTTTAGACAGACGTCACTGGAACCGCTGTATTGGCCGGCCGTCGCGCAGTGCGCTTCCCCGGTCTCGCACTCGTCGATATCTGACAGAAGTAAATAAGTTAATTAATACATGGTTAAAGGGCAGAACACACCCCTTCCGTATTCCGTGCGCGTACTAGTTGTAATGTATGGGATTGTATAAAATTCAACACACTTCTGCCTGCACGCGCGCGCGTACCGTGGTGTGCCATATCTCTCGGCCATATCTCCATTGCATTACAACGTCATAGAGGCGGTGCGTTCTGCCCTTTATGACATGATGTGCGCACAAATTATATGTAGGAATCTTTTGTCCATAGACTAGTATAGTGTTTACATAAGTGTTGTTGGGCGACTCGTTGGCCCACACGAAGAGAGAGATAAGTGTTTATTTAAAACTAGCGGCCCGCCCAGCCAGCGGTTTCACCCACTGCTACTTACCTGTTTCCCCGTAGAAATTGGATCTTTGCCATTACCGTATCTCTTATAGTTTAGATGGGATGCTTGGGTTCTACATCAGGTACCTACTCCAGACCCTCGTGACCATGTGCCTGCAGAAGCGGCCCGTCATGCTGAATAACTTTAACTTTGAAGCCATTACCGAATCTATTTTAGTTTAGATGAGATGCTGGTGGTCTACATCAGGTACTCCAGGCCCTCGTGACCATGACCAGCAGAAGTGCCCCGTCATGCTGAATAACTTATACTTTGAAACCATTACCCTATCACTTATAGTTTAGATGGGATGATGGTTGTCTACATCAGGTACTCCAGATCCTCGATAACTATGTGCCAGCAGAAGCGGCCCGTCATGGTGAACAACTTTTTCTATGAAGCCATAACCGTCTCTCATAGTTTAGATGGGATGCTAGTGGTCTTCATCAGGTACTCCAGATCCTCGATAACCGTGTGCCAGCAGAAACGGCCCGTCATTATAAACAACTTTTTCTATGAAGCCATGACCGTATCTCTTTTAGTTTAGATGGGATCCTGGTGGTCTTCATCAGGTACTCCAGATTCTCGATGACCATGTGCCAGCAGAAGCGGCCCGTCATGGTGAACAACTTTTTCTATGAAGCCATAACCGTATCTCTTATAGTTTCGATCTATTCTTCATCAGGTACTCCAGATCCTCGATGACCACGTGCCAGCAGAAGCGGCCCGTCATGGTTAACAACTTTTTGTATGAAGCCATGACCGTATCTCTTATAGTTTAGATGGGATGCTGGTGGTCTTCATCAGGTTCTCCAGATCCTCGAGGGCTGTCAAAAAGTAGTCCATGTCCATCTTTAATATGCTAGTAATATCAGTGCCAAATTTCGCGAAGATCGGTAAAGAGATTTGGCTAATTTGGGTAATATCCGCTATATTTCCCGCTTTTCCTGCTTCATACCGTTTTCCCGTGGGAATGAGGAATTTTCCCGTGATAAAAAGTGGCCTATGTTACTCAGGAATGTTGTAGCTTTCTAATGGTGAAAAAATTTTGGAAATCGGAACAGTAGTTTCGGAGTTTATCGATTACATACATACAAAAAAACAAACAAACAAAAAAACAATCAAAGGTTTCCTCTTTATTATATTAGTGTAGATTAGTGTAGAAGTGTAGATTTCGGCCACGCTTCACAAGCATAGCGTAGGATACTTTCATCCAAGGTAGGATATTTCGTCCTGGCGGCAAAAAAGGCGGCTGGATGGCTAAACCGGGACACCATTTTGACTTTGGCAGCCTACGTTCAGCAGTAATATTTTTTACCTTTGTGTATGTGGGTATGTTATTTGATAGGGTTGCTTACCAATACAGCTCCTCTTGTCTTCAGAGAGTCTGTACCCGGCGGGGCACGTGCACCTATAACTGCCTGGCTCGTTCAGACAGTGCCTTATATTTGACTAGCTGGTACCCGCGAACTTCGTATCGTTTCATTCCTTTCAAAATTCTGATTTCCTCACCAGCATCTTAAAAATCGTCACGCTCTAGAATACTCTAGATAATCATCACGCTAATATTGATGGAAATACATTTTTCAAACCATAGTTGCATGCCAGCAGATGCGTTCCATCGTGCTGAACAACTTTTACTTTGGATTTATATCTGTATCTATATTTCAGCTGGGCTCCTTATGGTGCACTTGATGGTCTACATCAGGTACTGCAAACCTTCGTTGTCTATTCGCCAGCAGAAGCGTCTCATCAACCTGAACAACTTTTGCTTTGGAGTTATATCTGTATCTCTTATAGTAGCTGGGCTCCTATTGGTGCACCTGGTGGTCTACATCAGGTACTCCAAACCTTCGTTGTCTATTCACCAGCAGAAGCGTCCCATCAACCTGAACAACTTTGGCTTTGGAGTTATATCTGTATTTCCTATAGTTTAGCTGGGCTCCTGTTGGTGCACCTGATGGTCTACATCAGGTACTGCAAACCTTCGTTGTCTATTCGCCAGCAGAAGCATCCCATCCACCTGAACAACTTTTGCTTTGGAGTTATATCTGTATCACTTAGTTTAGCTGGGCTCCTGGTGGTGCTTCTGATGGCCTACATCGGGTGTTCCAGACCCTTAAGTGGAAGCAAAAGTAGTCTATGTCAGTTCTCGGTGTATGAGTAATCTCTGTGTCAAATTTTATCAAAATTGGTTCATTGGTTTAGGCGTGAAAGCGTAGCAGACGGACAGACAGACAGAGTTACTTTCGAATTATTAATATGGAATGTATGGAAGTATGGATAGTATGAATATGGATTGTGCATGACGCTTGGTTTCTTATGTAACTCATTTATTATGTGTTCAAAGAAAGTTTTGATGCGTTTAGTATGTTTCTTAAGGCGCGCGAAGGCTATTCTGATACCTACGTAGGCATTCATCCTCCCATTTTTATGAACTATGCATTGGGACAAATTAGCATGCAAAGTTTTTTTTGTTAGCAAGGTCTTCATGATACGTCCTAAATCTTTTTTAGAATATTGAAAACGAAAGAACGTCTGTAAACGCAGTAGGCGAGCGCCTGACAAAACCTGCAGAGCAATATCAACCACGGAAACTTGTGTGTGGTTTTTCTGCAGGTGGTTTTGGACGTCTGAATAAATCGTTTTTTGGATTTTCAATTTTCCAACGGATTTTTTTCGCGAATAAAAGTGGCCTCTGTCCTTTCTCAGCTTATTATCTATGTTTATGCCAATTTTCATCAAGATCTGTTCAGTGGTTTAGGCGTGAAAGCGTAGCAGACAGACAGAGTTACTTTCGAATTTATAATATTAGTGTGGATAGGGTTGCTCACCAATACAACTCCTCTTGTCTTCAGAGAGTCTGTACCCGGCGGGGCACGTGCACCGGTAGCTGCCTGGCTCGTTCAGACAGCGTCCCATATTTGATAGGGTTGCTTACCAATACAGCTCCTCTTGTCTTCAGAGAGTCTGTACCCGGCGGGGCAGGTACATCTGTAGCTGCCTGGCTCGTTGAGACAGCGTCCCATATTTGATAGTGTTGCTTACCAATACAGCTCCTCTTGTCTTCAGAGAGTCTGTACCCGGCGGGGCACGTGCACCGGTAGCTGCCTGGCTCGTTCAGACAGCGTCCCATATTTGATAGGGTTGCTTACCAATACAGCTCCTCTTGTCTTCAGAGAGTCTGTACCCGGCGGCGCAGGTACATCTGTAGCTGCCTGGCTCGTTGAGACAGCGTCCCATATTTGATAGTGTTGCTTACCAATACAGCTCCTCTTGTCTTCAGAGAGTCTGTACCCGGCGGGGCACGTGCACCGGTAGCTGCCTGGCTCGTTGAGACAGCGTCCCATATTTGATAGGGTTGCTTACCAATACAGCTCTTCTTGTCTTCAGAGAGTCTGTACCCGGCGGGGCACGTGCATCGGTAGCTTCCTGGCTCGTTGAGACGACGATCTTTTACCTTTGTGTATGTGGGTATGTCATTTGCTAGGATAGCTTACCAATACAGCTCCTCTTGTCTTCAGAGAGTCTGTACCCGGCGGGGCACGTGCACCGGTAACTGCCTGGCTCGTTCAGACAGCGTCCCACGCACACGATCTTCGACTTGAACTCGGTGCATTCGTCCACGTCCGAACATGTGCTGTGGAAAAAAGGATCGTACATACATATAAAGATTTATAGGAAGTAACAAAAACGGTATAACAAGCCGAAAAAATTGGACACCCATACAAAGATCAGTTAATTGATTTACTATGGGAGGACGAAACTTCTTTTTTCATATTTCAACCCACGTACTTACCATGGGGATGTTATACCCATTTTGTAAACGGCCTTTAACTCTATGTCTGCCAAAAGTTTGAGAGTCATTTAGGAGAATGTGTATCGCCATAGTGACAGGTTCACAGCACTCAGAATCGTACCTGTTATCGGGGTTCAGCCGGTACCCCCTATGGCAGGAGCATCGGTAACCCCCCCATACATTGTTGCAGCGGTGCTGGCAAAGCGACCCAGTTGCCGACTCCGTGCATTCGTCCACGTCCACACACACCTGCAATATAAAGTACAATGTATTGGAATTTTTAATGCACTCACAGCGCTATATTATTCTCATAAATTGAAAATGAGCAAATTGAAAAATTCACCAGCGACCACCGTTGGATCACCATTTCAATATAAAGTACACTTATTTATCTAAATAAAGTTTGGACATAGTCTGGCAGTGGAATTTGCAAATCTTTTGCAGAACCAATGGACGATTGAGTAAACAGGTTCTGCGATCGTCAGCCGTTATCGATGCAATGCGCGTCTGATGTGTGTAGCGTTGACACTTCTGTTTCATACATTTTATATGGAAACGGCTTCAAGCGTCGCGATGTTGACCGTCCCATGGTATAATATGATACTCCGCCTGGTATTTCATTCCGAGACTCGTGAACCACGTGACTAACACAAGCCTACGTCATCATGCTTGTGGGTTACCAGAATTACCCACTCTTATGATTATTTTTGTAAATCATTTAAGATACTGTTAACTAATAAATACAATTTAAGTGTTGTTGTAAAGTTCAAGTTAATACACACGTAAATCGAAATTATAAAATTATTCAGAAATATTTTGACTTATTTTTCTGAGATTGAATTTACCCCATAACGTATTTTATTGAAATAAAGTGGCAATACTAGTGACGTACGCTTGTGTTTCTCTGGGAATGTACGACCATGTTTTATTAGACTATGGACCGTCCCACGTCTCCGAAGATCACTTGGCGCAGTGGTAGTATGCCTGCCTGCCACGCAAAGGTTCCGGGTTCAATTCCCGGTGGGGTCACTCACAAAGTTGATATTTATCACTTTGTGAATTTGTTCCCAGTCTGGTTAGGACATTGCAGGCTGAACCACCTGATTGTCCGCAAGTAAGATGGTTCCGTGCTTCGGATGGGCACATTAAGCCGTCGGTCCCGGTTGCTGTCTATGATGGCGGTCGTTACACAACCATGTCAGAGGCCTGCTACTTGCAGTAGAAGGTTGAAAAACTCTGACACCAGGGTTCGTCGGGTCGTTGAACGACTCGGTGTCCCACACGAAAGGAAGAAGAAGACTTGATAGAAAAATGCGTATCACATTTGCTCTGTGGATTTGCGCCTTAGGTAAAACAACATTATTACCTTATGTAGGTTTACGCGACTTACTTGTTATTTAGTTTGTAGAAGGTGTAGCCCTCTACGTTTCGGCTGGTTACGACAGCCTTCTTCCCGGAGGACGAACAATCACACACGCGCGACCGCCAGTTGCGATTGTCGACTGTATTGTCGACTCAGAGTCGCGTAAACCTACATAATGAGTGATACTTGTTCGTTTAATAATAAAATTATTACCTTATCATTGACAGGAGCTGATCTGAACCCTTTGTGACACTTGCACTGGTAGGATCCAATCGTGTTCTCGCAATCAGCGTTTTGTGAGCAGATGGGCTGAAAACAAATGAATCAATCATCAATACATAGTATAAAATGAAGTCGCTTTATGCGTTTCTTTGTCTGTCTGTCGGGGAATTCATTAAATCCTTCTAAACCACGCAACTGATTTTGATGCGGTTTTATTAAATATGTAGAGTGACTCAAGAGGAAGGTTCTTAGGTAGGTATAGCACATGCCATTAAAATGTCCGTTTCCAAATTAGATCATGTCTATATCGGCTTACTGGACCTCGCAAGATATTTGGCTTTTTATGAAGTTGGGTATTTCCGACTTACAACATTGGAAGTCTGTAAAAATGAAAGTTTCAGGAAATATATTGGTTTTTAAAGTCAGTATGATAGAGAGACACCTGTAAATTAAAAACGTCAGCGACATTAACTAGCAACGAATAATTTTAAAAATCAATAAAACCTTGGGAAAAACATGTATGCCGAAATTAACATACACGACTCATGGATACCAATTCTTAGGTATATAATTGATTAGATTTAAAAAATCTTTGTGGTTAGTTATTGCCGGTAATTCATACATTCCTTTTTAGATGCCCAGCGTGTTCGGCCAGGGATTTGATACTGTTTCGGAACTCCACTAGTCTAGTAAGTACCTCACTGATGGACCCTTTTTGCACGGGAGCCCACTCATTTATCACTTCATCTGCTGATCAAGTCGGCGCTGATGCGCCCGTAGGTGGCTATTGTAGCCGATTTTGGCAGTAAACTCCCACAGTGTGGGCACGTGAGTTTGCCATTGATATAATTGTTGTTAGTGGCGAAGGGAGGACTGGCCTTCGATTCATTGCGAGTAGCGTCTTTACTCAATACTCTATGGACCCTTTTTGCGCGGTAGCCCACTCGTTTATTAAGGATTTTACCATGTCTCCCCCCATGAAGCACTCGTCGACGTCCTCGCAATGGTTGCCGTCCACGAGCCGGTGTCAAAACTTTTTAATGTCAAATACAATGTTGCGCACATACACTATCGCACAACACTGTCTACGGCATTCAAAATGCAGCAACATTGTTGTGATACAATGTTGCGTACATACACTATCGCACCACACTGTCCACGCATTCAAAATGTTGAGATACAAAGTTGCGCAACATAGTTGAGATACAATGTTGCATACATACACTATCGCACAACACTGTCCGCGCATTCAAAATTCACACACACACACCACACACACACACACACACTTACACTCGTTTATTTAGGATCTCACCATGTCTCCCCCCATGGCGCACTCGTCGACGTCCTCGCAATGGTTGCCGTCCACGAGCCGGTGCCCGGGCACACACACACACACACACACACACACACACACATGATCTCACTATGTCCCCCCCCATGGCGCACTCGTCGACGTCCTCGCAATGGTTGCCGTCCACGAGCCGGTGTCCGGGCGGGCACGAGCACACACACACACACACACACACACACACATGATCTCACCATGTCCCCCCCCATGGCGCACTCGTCGACGTCCTCGCAATGGTTGCCGTCCACGAGCCGGTGTCCGGGCGGGCACGAGCACACACACACACACACACACACACACACATGATCTCACCATGTCCCCCCCCATGGCGCACTCGTCGACGTCCTCGCAATGGTTGCCGTCCACGAGCCGGTGTCCGGGCGGGCACGAGCACACACACACACACACACACACACACACATGATCTCACCATGTCCCCCCCCATGGCGCACTCGTCGACGTCCTCGCAATGGTTGCCGTCCACGAGCCGGTGTCCGGGCGGGCACGAGCACACGTACCCGCCGGGCAGGTTGGTGCACAGCATGCCGAAACACCGCGCCTCGCCCGTCGAACACTCGTCTATATCTGCAACACAAGTTTTTGATCGAATTTGAAACTAATCTTTTCCTAAATCAAGGGCAGGACACACCGCTTACGAGTACATCACGCGCGTAATTATGACTTTATATGCATGGGATCGTATGAGACACGGCACAATGCGGTACGCGCATGATGACGTGCACGCGTACGCAGGCAGTGTGCCGCCTCTCATGCAATCCCATACATTACAACCGTTACGAGTAATGACACGCACGCATACGTCCTGCATACGGACGGAGGCAGTGTGTTCTACCCTTCAAGATCATCAGCACACAACCACGAACAGCAAAGTTATAGGCGTTTTCTCAAACAGATACAGACACAAATCATGCCTTAATCCCTTTCGGAATAGGCAGAATGTCAACAACGAGGTCAACGGCTGTAAAAATAGGGTCATTGTCGCCACAGCTGATAAAATATTTGGGGAGGAGGGTCTCAGATCGAATCGTTTGGATATATCACATCATTATAGCAACAGGTTGTCAGCCTGTCGCCTAAAACTGTAATACACATTTCTCTGTCTGTTTGTTTGTCATTGTCAACGCTAACTCATCCTTAACCGCGCAACGAGTTTAAATCATCAGCACACAACCACGAACAGCAAAGTTATAGGCGTTTTCTCAAACAGATACAGATACAAATCATGCCTTAATTCCTTTCGGAATAGACAGAACGTCAACAACGAGGTCAACGGCTATAAAAATAGGGTCATTGTCGCCACAGCTTATAAAATATTTGGGGGGAGGGTCTCAGATCGAATCGTTTGGATATATCACATCACTATAGCAACAGGTTGTCAGCCTGTCGCCTAAAACTGTAATACACATTTCTCTGTCTGTTTGTTCGTCATTGTCAACGCTAACTCATCCTTAACCGCGCAACGAGTTTGATAAAATGATTTAAAACAACGTTTTATAATGTCTATCTATCTATCTATCTATATCAGCCGACATCTACCCACTGCTGAGTATAGGCCTCTTCTCTTTTACGCCAGCTCCTCCGATCCTGTGCCTCCCGCAGCCACTGTTTACCGGCAATGGCCACTATATCGTCCGTCCACCTGGCTGGTGGTCTGCCTACTGAACGTTTAGTTGTTCTTGGTCGCCACTCCGTTACCGCCTTGGTCCACCGTCCGTCTTCCCGACGAGCCAAGTGTCCCGCCCATCCCCACTTCAGTCTCGTGATTCTTTTTCCGACATCGACGACTCTAGTTCGGCGTCTTATCTCAACATTACGAACCCGATCCTGAAGCTTGATGCCTAGCATGGAACGCTCCATGGCTCTCTGAGCAACTTTCATTTTGTGCATGGTCTCCTTTGTGAGCGTCCATGTTTCAGCACCATATGTAAGAGTGGGCAAGACACATTGATCAAACACTCTGGTCTTTAGGTTTTGCGGGATTTTAGCGTTAAATACGTCTTTAAGTTTTCCAAACGCGGCCCAACCCAACTGGATACGACGTTTGATCTCTTTTGTTTGTGTTCAACCAAAGGATAAACAATGTAAACGTAGCTTTTCACCGCCTCGATAGGGCTGTTACCAACAATTATGTTTGGTACAGTTGAATGGCTCAACATTATTTTAGTCTTGGACAAGTTCATCCTTAGGCCTACTTTTAGTGTACAGGGTTATTTTTTAGTCAGTGCGCAAACTTTGCAGGGTGTTTCTACTCGTGATACTGAACAACTATTATTATTCCATAGAAAAATTCATACCTACTCGGCAAAAATGTATGGAACAACAAAATTTTTTTTTAGATTCTGCAGGTGGCCCCATAGTTAAAGTTGTTCAGAATCACGAGTAGAAACATCCTGCAAAGTTTGCGCAATGACTAAAAAATAACCCTGTATAAATACATGCCGGGAAAACATTCTTTGTCCATGGCAAAATGAGTTGCAGCGAGAGAAACCGCTGACAGGCCGCTAGTTATACCTAACTAAAGGGAGCCACACGTACCTTCACACGCATTATCGTACCCCAGCTTGTATCCAGACGGACAGGAGATGACTGACTGACTGTCTCCAAAGTTCAACACCTCAGGGTCCACCACTTTGCTGCCCTTGAAGGTCTGCTGGAGTTCGGTCTCGCTTGGTGGCGGGTAGACTGGAAAATAATACACAATAGAAAACATTAGGGGAACTTTTATATTTTGCGTGCGGCACAGGAATATTCTAAAGTCCAAACAGTCTAACCCAGTCTGAGTTCGACTACAGGTACAATGGCAAATAATAACAATGGCAAATAGTAATGTAGTGTCGTTTTGTGGTTTCAACGCACTCATAACAGTGCTAGAGATAGATTTATGTACCCAAGTAACTCTAAATAGAAACCACAACTTATCTATAGTGTGCGATTCTGTGTCATCCACTGCGTAAAATATTTAGTTAACTGTATTTTTGGGTCCCGCCCGGTTATTGTCTATGATCAGATCACTGAGACGGCGGTCGTTACACAACCATGTCAGAAATCCGCTACTTGCAGTAGGTGGTTAAAAACTCTGACACCAGGGTTCGTCGGGTCGTTGGACGACTTAGTGTCCCACTCGAAAAAGAAGAACTCATCTCACTAGGCTGGTTGTGGTACCCAGGAGGCATGCCTCCCTTGCTCCGGACGGGCACGCATCTGTGCCTCGTCTCGTCAAGCCTCCAGTTGGGCGGGCACTCGCATCGGTAGAGTCTGGCCAGCGAGTCTTTGGACACAGAAATGGCGCCAATTTTAAAAATCTTTCACATGTTAACACTGAAAAACTACAATAAAACAATTTTGATACTTACTATTTTTTTGTTTTCTGCTCTTTAGTTTGTGTTTACCTTGCCTACCGGTATGTATGTATGATGTATCTACCGGGAGTTACAGAAAGGGTATAACAAGCCGAAAGGAGGTCAAGGTATTCATGAAACTGAACAACTTTCCCCATGAAACATGGGTCGATATATGAAAAAAATATTTGGACCTCCCATACAAAATCGCAGATCAGCTGATTGATTTACTTACTCTGAGGTCCAATTTTTTTTCATATTTCGTCTCATGTTCCATGGGGAAAGTTGTTCAGTTTCATGAGTACCTTGACCTCCTTTTGGCTTGTTATACCCTTTCTGTTACTCCCGGTAGATACATCATACATACATACCGGTAGGCAAGGTAAACACAAACTAAAGAGCAGAAAACAAAAAAATAGTAAGTATCAAAATTGTTTTATTGTAGTTTTTCAGTTTTAACATGTTGCCATTTGAAATATTTGAATTATTTGACGTCCAAAGACTCGCTGGCCAGACTCTAGCCGCCCTCGGTGTTGATGCAGACCTCCTGAACTTATGAGCTATTAGTCACTTACTAGGCTGGTTGTGGTACCCAGGAGGCATGCCTCCCTTGCTCCTCATGGGCACGCATCTGTGCCTGGTCTCGTCAAGCTTCCAGTTGGGCGGACACTCGCATCGGTAGCCGCCCTCGGTGTTGATGCACAGTTCGACGGCCGCGCAGTTCGCTTGCCCGTTGTGGCATTCGTCTATGTCTGAAAGGAAAGAAAGTAAATTGATGAATGAAATTATAAAACTAGCATTTGGTATTAAAAGGTCGTACCAGAAAACGCTAAACTCAATAGAGCAAACTAAAAAACTTTCCCCAAGGACCAAAAATCATGTTCTTAGATCCCGCAATATAACGACCGATTTGGCAGTAGATTTTCGACCGTTTTGGCAGTCATACACGCTCTGACTACCCCTACAGATAAAGTCATGATGTGACTGACCACTTTCCTACATACCCTCGCACTTTCCAGTCTTCAAATTGAGTTGGTATACGCCGTCGTAAACGTACGCTCTGCCTAACCCGCGAGGTATAAAGTCATGATGTGAGAGACCACTTTTTCACATACCCTCGCACTTTCCAGTCTCGGAATTGATATGGAATCCTACGTCATATACCTACGCTCTGCCTACTTCCCGAGGTATAAAGTCATGATGTGACAGACCACTATTCACGCATGGATTTCCTTTCACCCAAAGGTTGTCTGGTAGAACTTGCTAACGTAGCAAGAAGGCCGCCTTGTTGTGTCGCCGCCGCATTTATATTGTTTATTTATGTTGTGTCTGTACATGTCAAAGAAAAATATTATTATTTTCCACATACCCTCGCACTTTCCAGTCTTGGAATTGAGATGGAATCCCACGTCGCACAGTGTCCTAGGTCTGAATGGTCGCGTGTTCACTGGCCGGAAGTCGGGGTAGCCCCAGAAGTAGCTTTTGCCTGAAATAATACAAATATGAATGGAAGATAAAATACAATTAATATACAGGTGTCTCAGAACTCAACGTCAAGCCGGAACGGGGTGACAGGATTGATCGTAAACAACACGAGAAATGTTAAAAATATACCTATCTATCCCATATAGGTAGCTTGAAAATACTGGGCATTTACAAAAATTGTGGTTAACTTTTACTATTTTTGTTCATTTAAACTTTTGAATAAAATTTACCCACAATAACCGAAAAATGGTTACAGTTTACAGTTTGGCCCCAGGCTTTTTGAATGCACACAAAACTCCATGGGATAGATTGTTTTTTAATTTCCTCATGATTACCCAGGGTTACAATCAATCCTGTCACCCCTTTTCGGCTTGACGTTGAGTTCTGACCAGTATGGCTGCAGGAATTTTAATCGAACTCCTCGCTTTAGGCGCGAGCGCATGTAGGGTACCGTACCAATATTTTGTATAAAATGCCATAAACAGCACGTTTCATTTTATTTTAAATGTTAATATTTGTTGTTATAGGTATTTACTGGGTTGCGTAGGCTGGGTGCTAGTAGGAGTGGGCGTGGTGATGATGAGGCAGTCCCCGGAGGCCAGGTCCCTCCGGAATCCCTCGGCACAATCGCACAAGTACCCTTTACCAGTATTGTAAATATATATTTGTTGTTATAGGTATTTACTGGGTTGCGTAGGCTGGGTGCTAGTAGGAGTGGGCGTGGTGATGATAAGGCAGTCTCCAGAGGCCAGATCCCTCCTGAATCCCTCGATACAGTCGCATAAGTATTCTCCCACAGTAAAATTATCAAAATAAAGTATTTGTTCCTATACTTACTGGGTTGCGTAGGCTGGGTGCTAGTAGGAGTGGGCGTGGTGATGATAAGGCAGTCTCCAGAGGCCAGATCCCTCCTGAATCCCTCGATACAGTCGCATAAGTATTCTCCCACAGTAAAATTATCAAAATAAAGTATTTGTTCCTATACTTACTGGGTTGCGTAGGCTGGGTGCTAGTAGGAGTGGGCGTGGTGATGATGAGGCAGTCTCCGGAGGCTAGATCCCTCCTGAATCCCGCGGCACAGTCACACAAGTACCCCCCAACCGTGTTGCGACACGTCTCCGTAAGGCCGGAACAGCTGTGACGGTTGCAAGCACACCAGAATTGCAGTTCTTCTTATACTTACTGGGTTGTGTAGGCTGGGTGCTAGTGGGAGTGGGCGTGGTGATGATGAGGCAGTCTCCGGAGGCTAGATCCCTCCGGAATCCCTCGGCACAGTCGCACAAGTACCCGCCAACGGTGTTGCGACACGTCTCCGTAAGTCCGGAACAGCTGTGACGGTTGCTCGCACACTCGTCGATGTCTGGAATAAGTGCAATGAAAATATACTGAAATAGGCAGGCATATTTATCAAAAAACAAAATCCGATTGCGGCCATTACAAAATAATATTTTGCAGTTA
This sequence comes from Phthorimaea operculella, assembly GCA_024500475.1. NCBI lineage: Eukaryota > Metazoa > Arthropoda > Insecta > Lepidoptera > Gelechiidae > Phthorimaea > Phthorimaea operculella. The sequence goes on along the minus strand of JANFCV010000051.1, from coordinate 1,705,012 downwards.
TCTGCCATTTTGGCATTGTGAAATGTTAAAATGGTAAAAACTTGTGACAGATACCGAAAACTTGGAACCACAGTTGGTCAATTTCACCCTATATAGCCAGTGACACTAGAGCTGCTGAGATGAATCTAACGAAACCTCATAAATTATGTTAAAATCCAACAAGCGGTTTGGGCTCGTGAGCAAGATTTTTCTTGTACTTACTTACATACATATTTGCGTTAAACTCTTTTATTGGTACATTTTGACCAATCCAAGAAAAAAAAGCACAGCCGAAAGTGTAGTTCCTTAGTTAGTTATATCATAGAGCAAGAAGTTACTTACCAACACAATTACCCAAATTGTCCTCCTCAAATCCAATCCGACAGTTGCTAGGTTTCTCGTTGACTTTCGTCCATTTATTCTTGGGCACATCTTTGGTGTCCACAACTACGGATCCGTCCTGTTCTTTCTTGCCTTCTACTGATGCTGTTTCCTTTCCCACGTCAACTAGAACTACCTGTGGAGGTTGAAAAATCAAATTACTTTCATAAGCACTAGAAATACCATGTCGAAGAGCTCGTTCTCCGAAAACAACGCACGGAAAAAAATTTGAAATCAAGATTTGAATGTAAGGTTTTAATACTTAACATGACATAAATGTTATGTCATAATTTTGATAAATATTTTTATTGCATCCTGATGGCAAAAAACCGCACCCAAAATGATTGGTTGTTTGAATGAAATTCTACTTTTCAGGACGTTGTTTGCCGTGTGATGCCGGCTTAGACTTACTACGACATCCGCCATTTTTACACTTGTGTGCGGTAAAAGGCGGCTAAGGGAATTCAGGCAATCAGCACGAGCGTTCCTTGCGAATACAACAGTTTGCCATTTTGCCTGCAAGCAAGTACGGCAAATACCCCCTTATAGGGGGAGGCCCGTGTCCAATAGCGAACGTTGTAGCCGTTTATGTTGATAGTCCATTATTTCCATAACATACCTGTGGCGGTGTAGGAGATGCTTCACTGCCTGGTGCATTGTCCGTTTCGTAGTAGTTTGGAGTATTTTTAAGTGGTGTTTTGGGGATTTCTTCTGGCCTTTGAGGAGATGGTGGGTTTTCCTCTGGTATTTGCCAATGGTATGGATCCTGTTTTTCAGCTCCAGAAGGGAGGTATTCTGGTCGTTGAGCTTCTGGGGATGTATATTCTGGTCGATGAGGTTCTGTGTATTCTGGTCTTTGAGGTTTTGGAGGGGTGTATTCTGGTATTTGAGGTTCTGGAGGTGTGTATTCCGGTCTTTGAGGTTCTGGAGGTGTGTATTCCGGTCTTTCAGATGCCGGAGGCATGTATTCTGGTCTTTGCGGTTCCGGCGGAGGGTATTCTGGTGTTTGCGATTCACTAGACTTTTCTGGTTGGCTAACAGGTGTTTTAGATTCTGGCTGTCCGGTTTCTTCGGGCGTTTGAAGTTCTACAATTTTCCTATCATCGGTATTCGAAGGTTCAGTTTCGGGTGGTTTTATTCTGTCGTCTATTGATACTGGTAGTACAGGTGCAGTAGGCGCAGGTGTTGTAGTAGTGGTAGACGCCGGCTCGGTCTTTGGCTCCGGTTTGGGTGCAGGTTTGATTTCCGTCGATGTTGTGTTGTCTATTTCTTCACTAGAAGGAAAATGAAGATTGCTTGTGTGAGAGAGAGAAAGTGCAGGCACTTAGATAGATAGATAAAACGTTAAATGCGTAGTAGTATAATAACACTCACACATACATTCAACAAAAAAAAAAACAGAAGTAGAATACAATTTGGGAATTTTGGAAATACAGATAAAGTGCTGCAGCGATGCAAAGGGCCAAGGCTCAGAGCATAAAATTCCCAATTAGTATTAGGTACTTACTCGGAGTCGTAATACTCGTACTCGTACTCTGGCTGAGCGGTGGTGGATGTGGTGGTCTTCCTGTTCTTGACGCAACGGAAGGAGCCCGGGTGGTTCTCGCAGTGCCAGTCGGGGCCCGCGTGCAAGCGACTAAGGGATTTGAGAGTTGACGTGTATTGCAATTGTAGGTGACAGGCTAGCAACCTGTCGCTATAGTGATACACAGTCTTCTGAATGACTCTCAAACCTTTGTCAGACGTGGTGTAAATGGCCGTTTTTTACAGCCGTCTTCTGAATGACTCTCGAACTTTTGTCAGACGTGCTGTAAATGGCCGTTTTTACAGCCGTTTACGCTCTGCCTAAGGGATATACTCTACTCTGATTTACTGTGATAGTTCTCACCTTCACACTTGTTCGCAGTCACACAGTCGCTGGGACGATCTTGAACCCCGACCGGCAGTGTTTGGGCACGTTGTTCTGGCAGTAGAATGAACCACGCGTGTTGATACAGTATTAGGATAGTGGGAAGCTATGTCTACCCCGCAAGAGATATAGACATGAAATATGTATCAATTAGGGATGGGCCGAAATTCGTTTCACATTCGGTTAAACCGAATTTCGGCAGGTTTAACCGAACTTCGTAATTCGGCCGAAATTCGGTTCACATCGCCGAACTTCGGCCGAAATTCTGCACATTAACATACTACATAACTCGGCAATCAGAAAGAATAAGTATGTTTCCATTATAAATGAATTACGTATAATTAGTATGGTGCCGTTTTAGAATAGCATCAGCCTATTTTTTAACCGTAAGCGTCGTAAAAGGTGACGAAAAAATGGGCCGCAGCGTTACCTGAGAATATCTACAAGACTTTGCTCTACGTTCTCCAATGAGTATGACAAATACGTCACAATATGGGAGTGCCCATGTCCAGCTGTGGACTGTAATCGCTGTTATACGAGTAGTAGTAATATAAGTAGTTCAAAAAGTCATTTTAGATTTGTAAAAAACTACTTTCATAGTTCTTTTAATTCAGATACTTACTGCTGTTATTAATTAAATACAATATTTAAGTAGGTATAGATTTTTTTTTTTATAATCGGGATATATTTTATTATTATTCATCATACCATAAACCATAAGAGCTGCAACAGTTCACTGCTGGACATGGGCCTCTTCCATTCGGAGGGTATTGCCATACTCACCACAATTCGCAGACGGATTGGCGAGCGCAGTTCAATATGTCGTATTTAAAAAGAATGCTGCTACCCGTTTCCTGGATTATTATCCCTTAGTCGCTTATTGCGTAGAATTGGGGCGATGCTATTCTAAGCCAGCATCACACGGCACGTATTAATCACAAGCACTTAATTTTTATTAGATTAGAGAACAAGAAAAATTAACCTGATAAAGTTACTCATTAGCTCCGAAAAGTCATATTTTGACACTTCAAAGAAAAGCGCGGAGATGTCAACCGAAATTCGGCCGAAGTTCGGCCGAAATTCGAATTCGGTGGCTTTGCATACCGAATGTTCGGCCGAAGTTCGAATTCGGTCAAATCCACATTCGGCCCATCACTAGTATCAATGTATGTATGTCTATATGGTACTTACTCGGAGTCGTAATACTCGTACTCGTACTCTGGCTGAGCGGTGGTGGATGTGGTGGTCTTCCTGTTCTTGACGCAACGGAAGGAGCCCGGGTGGTTCTCGCAGTGCCAGTCGGGGCCCGCGTGCATGCGACTAAGGGATTTGAGAGTCGATGTGTATTGCAATTTTAGGCGACAGGCTGGCGACCTGTCACTGTGGTGTTACACATCACAGTCTTCTGAATGACGACGAGGTGTAAATGGTCTTTTTACAGCCGTTTTTGAGAGGTTGTGTATTGCAAAGCCTGTCACTTCGGCGATACAGTCTTCTGAATGACTCTCAAACTTTTGTCAGACATGGTGTAATTGGCCCTTTTTACAGCCGTTTACGCTCTGTCTACCCTGTAAGCGTGATACTCTACTGTGATAGTACTCACTTTCATACTTGTTAAGGGCTGGGTCGATTTTCAATCCGGGTTGGCAGTGTTTGGACACCGTGTTCTGGCAGAAGAATGAACCACGCGTGTTGATACAGCATTGGGATAGAGGGAAGCCATGTCTACCCCGCAAGAGATATAGACATGAAATATGTTTGTATATGGTACTTACTCGGAGTCGTAATACTCGTACTCGTACTCTGGCTGAGCTGTGGTAGACGTGGTGGTCTTCCTGTTCTTGACGCAACGGAAGGAGCCCGGGTGGTTCTCGCAGTGCCAGTCGGGGCCCGCGTGCATGCGACTAAGGGATTTGAGAGTCGGTGTGTATTGCAATTTAGGCGACAGGCTGGCAACCTGTCACTTTGGTGATATACAGTCTTCTAACCTGTCACTGTGGCGATACACAGTCTTCTGAATGACTCTCAAACCTTTGTCAGACGTGGTGTAAATGGCCGTTTTTTACAGCCGTTTAAGCTGTCTACCCTGCAAGGGATATAAGCGTCATATATGTGTACCAATGTTTTACCATATGGTACTTACTCGGAGTCGTAATACTCGTACTCGTACTCTTGCTGAGCGGTGGTAGATGTGGTAGTCTTCCTGTTCTTGACGCAACGGAAGGAGCCCGGGTGGTTCTCGCAGTGCCAGTCGGGGCCCGCGTGCATGCGACTAAGGGACTTGAGAGTTGAGGTGTATTGCAATTTTAGGCGACAGGTTGGCAACCTGTCACTATGGTGAAACACAGTCTTCTGAATGACACTCGTTTGTCAGACGTGGTGTAAATGGCCGTTTTTACAGCCGTTGAAGCTCTGCCTACCCCGCAAGAGATATAGGCGTGATACTCTACTGTGATAGTACTCACTTTCACACTTGTTCGAGGCTGGGTCGATCTTGAACCCTGGCCGGCAATGTTTGGACACCTTGTTCTGGCAGAATGAACCACGCGTTTTGATACAGTATTTGAATAGTGGGAAGCTATGTCTACCCCGCAAGAGATATAGATATGAACTATGTATGTATGTCTACAGGGTGTTAGGGACGGTGTAACGAAAACTTTGCAGGCGTGCTCAGACCATGAAACTGAACAACTTTTACTATGGAGCCAATGGTGGGAAACGAAAAAAAATTTCTGACCTCCCATACAAAGTCAGTCAGCTGATCGTGAATTTTGTATGGGAGGTCGGATTTTTTTTTCATTTCCCACCATTGGCTCCATAGTAAAAGTTGTTCAGTTTCATGGTCTGATCATGCCTGCAAAGTTTTCGTTACACCGTCCCTAACACCCCGTATATGGTACTTACTCTGAGTCGTAATACTCGTACTCGTACTCAGGCTGAGCGGTGGTGGATGTGGTGGTCTTCCTGTTCTTGACGCAACGGAAGGAGCCCGGGTGGTTCTCGCAATGCCAGTCGGGGCCCGCGTGCATGCAGTTGTGCGTGCCCATTGCGCATTCGTCTATGTCTGGAAAATACAGTACACGATTTTTTGTACCTTTTGAAACCTGTTTACTTGAGCCAGTAGTGTTCACAATAACAAAAAAACATTCGCGTTGCTACAACTAGATCTTAAACAGGAGCCAACATTCACAAGAAGCAAAATTAGTAGCCACTCTTAAATAAAATACATCAATACATAGCATAAAGTGAAGTTGCTTTTTGTGTTTATATCTGTCTGTCGTGGAATCCGCTAACTCCTCCTAAACTAAGCATCGGATTTTGATGCGGGTTTTTGTAATAGATAAGGTGATTCAAGATGAAGGTTTATAAGCCTAATACATGCCGGGAAAACCCCTTTTTCCCGCGAGAAAATAACGGGCCGCTCGTAGGTAATAATGAAACAATAATACAAGAAAGTTTGTGCTAGTAAATATAAAATCGAGAAGTATTTCACACGCAAAGCATACATAATATAAAAGAATCAACCAATTCTAGATTATTTTGCTTGAGCCAATGGTGTAATACAATAACAAAAAAAATTACGTTCGCATTGCTACAATACAACAGGATCCAACATTCGCACGATGCAAAATAAGTGGTCATTCTATAATTTTTCTCAACTCAATTTTGTTCACACAATGATTATCATCATCATGAACCAAATAATAAAACAAAATAATGCGAAAATATGCTTACATATTTAAATATCAAATGAAAATTGCCTTACCCAGTATCGAACAAAACGAAATAAATAAAATGGAACGTACTATTAGGATAGGTATGATCCAGATTCCAATTGAAATATTGGTCTTAGGGGGACAAATGGGGGCACAAGTGGCTTATCCAAAAAGACGAAACTTACAAGAGAATCTCTCTAGAAGCCTCGAAAATTGAAAAGTGAAAAAGTGTACTAAAGATAAATAAAACACTTCTTGAAGTGAAGAAGTGAACTAAAGGAAAGTAAAACACTTATTGAAGTGAAAAGGAAAACTTAAGACAAGTAAAACACTTAATGAAGTGAAAAGGGAAACTTAAGGATCAACGTCAGAGCAGATTTCCATACAAATTTTAATCGGCAAAGACAGAAAAACTACCCTGTTTCATACATGGAATATAGTGTTATAACGTAAATTAGACCATTTTAATTTCTTGAATCTGATAAAAATGTGATATTTAAGTTATTTCTGAGGTTTTTTTAGCTTTAGAAAATATGCAAATATTTGATCAATTTCCGTATGTGTGAGTGCGATCCATAGAAATCCTAGAGCACATTGAATAAAAATCTCTTCAGAATACGTTTTAAAACTCTTTTATCTCAGTATGAAACTCCCGAGATGAAACTCACTGAACGGTCCTGATTTTGACGTAAGCTTTCAATGACTGACACAATTATAAATCAAAAGTTTCAACAATGAAAATATCAAAAACTGTATTTCTTAATTATTTCGCAGAAAGAATATTAATAAAACTAGCGTTTTATTATTTCGTACATACCTATAGTTAAATTTAAAACCAATTGTAAACAAAAGTCCTCCTTTAGTACCTATAAATTTCCATATTCAGCCGTAACTGAGCCGTAGCTCAGAATCCTGGACTCTCAAGGCTGTTTATAAAAAGAGAATTGACGTCTTCGTGATGTGGTGTTGGCGTCGAATGCTCCGGATTCCCTGGGCGGCTTTATGGACCAACCAACGTAACCATATTAGAGGAGTTGAGACTGGAAAAAACACACGGCTGTCCACACCACGAAATGCACGCTTCGGAAACTGCAGAACTTTGGATATATGTCAAAAGAGAATCAGACAATCTGGAAAAACTGCTGTTGACGAGGAAAATTGATGGAAAGAGGGCCACAGGACGGTACGGTAGCTAGATCAAGTCTCCGAACAAATGGAGATGTCCACCAACACGGCTCTACATGAAGCAAAAGATCGAGCTAAATGGAAACAAATTACCAAAGAAAGATAGTGTACGGAGTCATGATCCACAGCAGTGAGGCAACCGACGGGAAGAGATGGATGAAATGCACCTACAACATTATTTAAATAAACGCTAAAACGGTGGGTAATACCTTTACCTAGAACACCTGGACTAAGAACCGAAATGGAAGTGGTAGTAATAAAATATAAATATACGTATGTACATCACTTATACCTAACTATATACGTGCCTACAAAATATAAAAGGGTAAATAAAATTTGCAGAAAAAATGTATTTTTATTTCTACGTGTTACAAATATGGAACCTAGACTAATATTCTCCTCACCTAGAAGTCCTGGACTAAACATGGTTTAGGTTTCATAAAACGATTGAAATATCCTTGTTTGTCAAAGCGCACGACAGTGCGCCAGCCAAGTTCTAAACACAAGCCGCGAGCACAGTGTTACATACACACTGCACTCTTTTGACCCGCCTGTATCAGGGATGTGAAATAATAAAGATTATTTAAAAAATAGATAAATATTTGAAAAAGAAATATCGATTATATAAAATAAGAATTAATCGATTACATTTTCAAAATTTCCGAAGTCCGCGCAAAAGAAACAATGAATATTAGATTTTTGTTAATAATCGATGCTTTTTTTAATTACTCAAGTCATATCCGCACCCTGTACCTACATAGGTATCTATTTATCTACTGTACAGAATGAAACTTTACACAGTTTACACACATAATGACACCATGTAAAACTTACTTTTGAAAATCGATTTCAAACCAAAATTATAAAAGTAGTTTGTAGTTACTTTATCACATTCCGAACAAAAAGAGGTGAAATCCCACCAAAAACATATAAATGTGAAATGGAGGACAAATTCTTACGCCTAAAACAGAGTTACGTGTATAATCTAAATTAAAGCCAAATTTTATCGTAATTAAAACCATAACATTATTCATTTGAATTGGCGGGTTTTAAAATTTTGTGATAGAAACTGATAAAAGCACAAAATTAGCTCCGTAAGATCTGCTCTTCTTATCAGAAGTAGCTCATTAGCTGTGCCTCGAGTAAGACCGCCAAGATCGAGTGAATATATATTATGGTTGTAATTATGATAAAACTTGCCTTTAGATTTCCACTCTTTTTAGGCGTTCGAACTTGACCTCCATTTTAAATTTATGTTTTTGGTGGGTAATTTTTTTACCTAACCTATCTGGAGGCACAGCTGTGCCCTGCCAAGACGAGCCAAGTGAAGAGCGACGACATTACCTACCTTTTTTCAAACTCTAGTTTTCGGTATACTTTAGAAGAGTGTGATCTGTATAGGATAGCGTTTTCTATAAAAATCTGAAAATTATACTCTCTGTAGGTCGAACTCAGAGTAGGTACCGAGAAGTTTCTACTACGCCGCGTAGTCAATTTTAAAAATCACGGCTATACCGTGGCATTCGCGTTTTGCCGAGAAAAAACGCTTATGTAACGCTGGATATCACAAATACGCCGACGCCAAAACGAGGGTGTGTAGATTCAAAAGCCTGGTTCTACTTGAGACCTGATAACTTTTTTGCAGGGTTAGACATAATGCGCTCATCTTGGCGACATTTTTCGTGAAAACTGTTGGTGGCAGTTATTTAATGTAAAAGTAGTTTTCAGTACCTAATCAAAAATGCATCTACACAATTTCATACGATATAAAAATAAAAATCATAAATAAAAATAAAAATACGTCAATAAATAAAAATATTTTGCTAGGACCATCCAGGAGTACTATTTTTGAATTATCGCATGCGGAAGTCTGCTTCTAAATGTGCTCGTATCACACGTTCTACTACTGACACATCCATATTCTTCCATTTCACACATCCTAATCAATTCCAACACGTCCAAGGTATTAACAAGTTCGAGTAGTAGAAAATATGATACGATTGTTACGGATTTCCGTAAACGATTTCACAAATCACACTTTCTGAAATTGAGCTCTGACTCTCAGGATCGAAACCTACTTCAGATATAATTGCAAATCTTAGTTAGCATTATCAAGCCACAACGGCTGTCAAAGCTAAGGTCAAATTCAAAGCATAGTGTCAAATTGGTCTTTCCTTTTTCAAACTGGCCTTGTCTGTGTGTGAGTGAGTCTCGTCTATATACAGAAACGCAAAATGTAACTTTGTATCGGCAAATGTAACAGAATTACTTAAAAAATATACTAATTGTATTTAAATTATTGTTCCTAGCAGTGAACTATTTTCGAAGGTTGCTGCTTACTCGAAAATTCATTGTTATATTGTGAAAAATAGTAATACCACGTTACCTACGTAAAATAACGTAACTAACGCCATCTATTGACATACTTTGGGCGGCTTGCTCTGACGTTGAACCTTAAGACAAGTAAAACACTTATTGAAGTGACAAGGAAAACTTAAGACAAGTAAAACACTTACTAAAGTGAAAAGGGAAACTTAAGACAAGTAAAACACTTATTGAAGTGACAAGGAAAACTTAAGACAAGTAAAACACTTATTGAAGTGAAGAAGTGATCTAAAGAGAAGTAGAATACTTTTTGAAGTGAGTTAAGAGAAGTAAAACACTTTTAAGCAGTGAATAAGTGAACTAAAGCGAAGTACAACACTTATTGCAAATAAAATGCTGTGTAACAAAACTAAAAATTACCTTCGCTTCGCACTCGCGCATACAAGGTGAAACTCACACATATGAAGGAGACAGTTGTGAAGTGAAGAAATGAACTAAAGAGAAGTAAAATACTTCTTGAAGTAAAGTAGTGAACTAAAGATAAGTAAAACACTTCTTCAAGTGAAAAAGTGAACAAAGCATTTCTTAAGGTGAAGAAGTGAACTAAAATTTACCTTCGCATTCGCTAGTAGAGGCCTGCAAAGTGTACCCGGTACCGCACGAGGTAAAACGCACACATATGAACAAGCCAATTGTGAAGTGATTATGTTTAACTAAATTTTACCTTCGCTTCGCACTCGCTTGCAAAAGCTAAAAGGGTACCGCGCACGAAGTGAATCGTACACACATATGAAAGGGCCAATCGTGCAGTGAAAAAGTGATTTCAAACACCTTTTTGAAGTAAAAGAGTAAACTAAAAGACTACTTGAGATGAAGAAGTGAACTAAAATTTACCTTCGCACTCGCTAGTGGACGCCTGCAAAGTATACCCGGTCCCGCACGAGGTAAAACGCACACATATGAACGAGCCAATCGTGTTGTCGCACCGCTGCGAGCCGTCGATGCAGTTGTGGAGATTCGCCGCACATTCGTTGATATCTGCAGAAAAAATAATGATAATATTAGATTAGAAAAATGTATGCGCTGCATTTGCAGTACTACCACAGGCTAGATTATGGTTCGTCCTTGAAACAAGCCTAAAGTGGTATAGAATGTAACTACAGAAATAACTCTTGTGTTCAAACGACAATAAATTCAATTGACATAAAATCACTATGCAGTTGTATTCGTTCTGATGCGCGTCAGATATAACATGTGATATGAAGAATATCTTTCCAACACTGCCCACTGTGACAGGATCGCTCTCGTATCCTAGTTTGCAGTTGCATTCTTGTTGAGGCAATTTTGATTCATCAGATGCGTCATATGATATGATGTATATCTTACCAACACAGCCTCCTGTGATAGGATCGACTTCATATCCCAGTTTGCAGTTGCACTCGTTCTGATGCGCGTCAGATGCGTCATATGATATGATGTATATCTTACCAACACAGCCCCCTGTGATGGGATCGACCTCATATCCCAGTTTGCAGTTGCACTCGTTCTGACGCGTCATATGATATGATGTATATCTTACCAACACAGCCCCCTGTGATAGGATCGACCTCATATCCCAGTTTGCAGTTGCACTCGTTCTGATGCGCGTCAGCTGCGTCATATGATATGATGTATATCTTACCAACACAGCCCCCTGTTATTGGATCGACCTCGTATCCCAGTTTGCAGTTGCACTCGTGACTACCGTTTGTGTTGAGGCAGTTCTGGTGCGCGTCACATAGGTGCGTGCCTTCCAAACACTCGTCTATGTCTGCAAATGTACGGAGTTTTAATATTAGTATAGAGAGAAGAAGTACGAAAATATACTATCGTTTAAAATGTAATAAAAATGGTTATTAGAGAAGAAGAAAAATGATGAAATATTTGCCCAAATAAAAAAGTCAAGAATTGAAAATACAGCGACGATTTTTGTACGAGATTCGTTTGGTTGACCATGGTCGGCAGATATTGTAGCCAAGGTGAAAAGCTCTACGTCGCATTTTACAAAACAATCTGAGTAGAATAGGGGCGGCAGAATTCTTAGCCGCTACCAAACGGCAAAATGTTATGTCGAGAGACTGTGTTGAGAAAATATAAAAAAAATTGCAATTACCTTCACAAGTATTAGTTCCAGGTTTCATCCTCATTCCTTCTGGACACTTACTGGCTTGATTCTTCCTAAAACCAACATAAGAGAGAGAGTTATATTTATGGTACTAAATCCTGCTAATGATGCTTGAAATCTTGTATAAAAACCATGGGCGAATCAGACCTTATTATTTCTGAAATTGATTGTCACTAGGGTTTCCCGTGTGGATCCGGGTCACCCCATATCTTTCCCATGGATGTCGTAAGATGGGAATAAGGGATTTGAGAGTAGGTATGAATAGCTTTATTAGGCGACAGGCTGACCACCTGTCACTGTGGTGATACACAGTCTTCTGAATGACTTTAAAACTTTTGTCAGACGTGATGTAAAGCTACTCGCCTGGTCGGCTGTTGTAACCAGGGGACCGGCTGGTCCAACTGGACATAGCGACCGGCGGAAACTCTTGGATACCGCGTTTCAGGACTGTATGGAAGTATGGGTAGCGCTTGAGCGCCGCCACAAAGTCGTGAGGTGAATGTACTTACCTGTACTCGTCGCGGGGCTTGCAGTCGTACTCGCCGGGTACGTTCACGCAGACCTGGTCGAAGCGGCAGATGTCCTGCCCGTCCTCGCATTCGTTTATATCTAGAAAAAGTTACATTTTCTTTCAAGATTCAGCTATAGTTACAGGGAGTAACCAAAAAGGCATAACAAGCCGAAAAGTCAAGTTACTCATGAAACTAGACATCTTGTTCTAGTAGTAGAATAACCCACGTGTGTTGATTCAGTAGCGTTGATGAGGAAGCTGTTATGAGGAAGAGGAAGCAAAAGAGGAATTTAATTTACAAGCTGAAAGCTGGAGGATGAGGATTAGTTTATGAGGAAGAGGAATTTCGACTTTCATGTGGAAGCGGTAGCGGATGAGGAACCTCAAACAATATGATACTGTAGGCTTTTGGCAGTTCTCTTCACCTTCACACTTGTTGGTAGCTGGGTCGATCTTGAACCCCGGCCGGCAGTGTTTGGACACTTTGTTCTGGGAGTAGAATGACCCAAGAGTATTGATACAGTAGCATTAGGGCAGTTCTCCTCACCTTCACACTTGTTGGTGGCTGGGTCGATCTTGAACCCCGGCCGGCAGTGTTTGGACACCTTGTTCTGGCAGTAGAGCGAGCCACGCGTGTTGATACAGTATTGTTGACGGATGAGGGTTTGTTTATGAGGAAACGGAAGAGGAATTTTGACTCTCTTTTTATGTGGAAGCGGTAGCGGTTGAGAAACCTTAAAAATTTCAGAACTTTCGCGTTATGAGGATGCAGAAGAAAATAACACCATGATAAAGTATGCTTTGGGCAGTTTTCCCCACCTTCACACTTGTTGGTGGCTGGGTCAATCTTGAACCCCGGCCGGCAGTGTTTGGACACCTTGTTCTGGCAGTAGAACGACCCGCGCGTGTTGATACAGTAGCATTAGGGCAGTTCTCCTCTCCTTCACACTTGTTGGTGGCTGGGTCAATCTTGAACCCCGGCCGGCAGTGTTTGGACACCTTGTTCTGGCAGTAGAACGACCCGCGCGTGTTGATACAGTAGCATTAGGGCAGTTCTCCTCTCCATCACACTTGTTGGTGGCTGGGTCGATCTTGAACCCCGGCCGGCAGTGTTTGGACACCTTGTTCTGGCAGTAGAACGACCCACGCGTGTTGCTACAGTAGTGTTGATGGATGAGGATTTGTTTATGAGGAAGCGGAATAGGAATTTTGACTCTCTTTTATGTGGAAGCGGTAGCGGATGAGGAATCTTTAAAAATTTCAGTACTTTCGCGTTATGAGGATGCAGAAGAGAAAATAACACCATGATAAAGTATGCTTTGGGCAGTTCTCCTTACCTTCACATTTGTTAGTAGCTGGGTCGATCTTGAACCCCGGCCGACAGTGTTTGGACACCTTGTTCTGGCAGTAGAACGACCCACGCGAGTTGATACAGTAGCATTAGGGCAGTTCTCCTCACCTTCACACTTGTTAGTGGCTGGGTCGATCTTGAACCCCGGCCGGCAGTGTTTTGACACCTTGTTCTGGCAGTAGAATGACCCACGCGGGTTGATACAGTATTGCTGATGAGGAAGTTGTTATGAGGAAGAGGAAGCGGAAGAGGAAGTAACAAGATGAAAGTTGGAGGATGTGGATGAGGATTTGTTTATGAGGAAACGGTAGCGGAATTTTAACTTTCTTTTAAGTAGAAGCGGTAGCGGATGAGGAACCTTAAATATTTCAGAACCTTCGCGTTATGAGGATGCGGAAGAGGAATCCTCAAACACCATGATACAGTAGACTTTGGGCAATTCTCCTCACCTTCACATTTGTTGGTAGCTGGGTCGATCTTGAACCCCGGCCGGCAGTGTTTGGACACCTTGTTCTGGCAGTAGAATGACCCGCGCGTGTTGATACAATACTGCGATAGAGGGTTGCAGTCGTCTTTGCGCAGCGCGCATTCGTCCACGTCTGGGAATTAAGTGAGAAGTTAGATATGAATGGAAAAAGAAAAAGCAAGAGAAAAAGAAGATGTAGAAAAAACGGGAACGAGAAGAGAAACAGGATCAGAAAAAATATGAAAATACATATTCGCAACAACAAAGTAAACATTGGGCAGAAAAAAGATTCGCAATACGCTAAGCAGAAGAAGAACATACCTATTTTTTCCTTTTCATTCTTAAAAGCAAATTCACATACATCATCACACAGCAGTCCACTGCTAGACATAGGCCTCCCCCAGGGTACGCTACTAAGCACGATCACGCGTTTTCGCCATCTTCGCTCTCTTTAAGGTAAATCGTTACGTCATACAAATGAAAAACGGCACTTCAGTCGAGTTGCACAAGAGCTGCAGAGTATTTTTTTAAATAAACTTCATGTGAAATGATGTACACGTAAATTTGTCGCAAAACTACTTACTGTTAAAAGATAATCAGTATTTTCTCCACAAAAAAATTAAACGTATTTATTGCAGCAGTAGCTCCATCTATTTTCGTAAAGTGGCGAGTCGGTTTTTACGGGGAATTCTGATTATTTAAAAATTCTTTTTAGTGTTTTGCATAAATTTTATTTACCCACGGGACTCCCCATCAAGTTTCTTAATCAGACTTTTGTCTGCTTTATAGACATAACCCCATTGAACTTTTGTATAGAAAACGCGACGCCTTAAGTTATCGTTTCATCTGGCCTGAAACTGATCCACTCGAAAACCTGATGCAAAACCAGGAGGCCAAATACCCTCGCTTTCGCTTGCCGTGTGATGCCGGCTTAGAATAGCATCACCCAAATTCTACATTTGGGTGTCGTAAAAAGCAACTAAGGGATATTCATCCAGGGAATGGGCAGCAGCGTTCCCTGTGAATGTAACATCTTGGCACTGCGCTCGCCAATCCGCCTGCCAAGCGTGGTGAGTATGGCAATACCCCCTCGATAGGGGGAGGCCCATATCCAGCAGTGGACTGTTGTGGCTGTTATGGTATATACCTTCGCACTCGTCGTTGTAGCCCATCTTGAACCCGGGCGGGCACCGGTCGTCGGCCGGAGGCGCCGGCTTCTGATTGGCCAGGTTGGCCGGGTCTTATACTATATGTTCCGCTTATATACCTTCGCACCCGTCGTTGTAGCCCATCTTGAACCCGGGCGGGCACCGGTCGTCGGCCGGAGGCGCCGGCTTCTGATTGGCCAGGTTGGCCGGGTCTTTACTCCGCCTGGTATTCCGTTCCGAGACTCGTGGACCACGTGACCAACACAAGTCTACGTCATCATGCTTGTGGGTTACCAGAACTACCCACTCTTATGATGTTTTTTGTAAATCATTTATGACACTGTTAACTAATAAATATAATTGAAGTGTTGTTGTAAAGTTCAAGTTAATACACACGTAAATCTAAATTATAAAATTATTAAGAAATATTTTAGGTCACTTTTCTGAGATTGAATGTACCCCATAACGTATTTTATTGAAATAAAGTGGCAATACTAAGTGACGTAGTCTTGTGTTTCTCTGGGAAGGAAAGACCATGTTTTATTAGACTACTAGCTGCCCGTCAGCGGTTTCACCCGCTGCAACCTATTATTCCGCGGGGAAAAAGCATTATTCGCCAAGAGATGTCGCTGTTAGTTTTCGGCGAAAACGTTTAAAACGCGAATCGGCTCAGTCACGCCACCTATTTAAAAAATATTGGAAAATGCGTGATCCCGTGGGAATAAGACATTTTTCCGTGGTAAAAAGTATCCTATGTGTTATTCCAGATGCCGTTTTATATTTCTGCAAAGTTTCATGTCAATCTAATCAGCCGTTTTTGCGTGATGTCGTAACAAACACACACACAAACATCCGCCTTTATAATATTAGTAGGATAGTAGGCAGTAGGATCACATAGTTACGACAATCTCGGTACAGCTACTTGATAGGGGATGGCGCTGTGTTCCAATCTTAGTCAAACATTTTTGACATGCTTGTCATTTTCCCGATTCAGCTACCCAGTGGGGGGTGTCGAATATCTTGGTCAAATATTTTTGATATACATGTTATTTTTGTAGGCGGTATATATTATCCCACACAAAAGCGATATGTAGGTAAACTAAGTATGTACACAAATAATGTATTGCCACATAGATAAGACAATCTTGGAACAGCTACCCGATAGGGAATGCCGTTGTATTCCAGTAACTTGGTCAAACATTGTTGACATGCATGTCATTTTCCCGTTTCAGCTATTCGAAAATGTCGCTGTTTTTCCAATATCTTGGACAAACATTTATGACATTTATATAATTTTTTAAAACGTTTTAAATTATCCCACGTAATAAAAACGATACAAAAACTTAGTATTTTCCGTAAATATCAAGATTTTCACGCAAGGGGATGTTTTTTTAAAGAATTGAAATATTTATTGCTAAGCATTAAATGTATGGTATGTACCATAAAAAAGAACACGACTGTTTTAGTCGTAGATATCGCGTTTCTCAAATAGATATTTTGCTTTTATTTTGTGACGGGTTGACGCTTCGCCCCTCAACCCCCGACCCCCGTGTTGGTGCTCGCAGCTGGTCTCGTTTCCCAAAAGGACTTTTGCTTGTCTTTTTTTTTTGAGAGGCAAGCCCCCCTCAACCCCCCTTGCTGGTGCTTGTAGCTGGTCTCGTCTCTTAAACAAACTTTTACATATCTTTTTCTTTGAGGGGGGCAAGCCCCCCTCAACCCCCCGTGCTAGCGCTTGCAGCTGATTTCGTTTCCTAAAAATACTTTTGCTTATCTTTTTTCTTTGAGGGGGGCAAGCCCCCCTCAACCCCCCGTGCTGGCGCTTGCAGCTGGTCTCGTTTCCCAAAAAGACTTTTGCTTAGTCCCCCCCCTCAACCCCCCGTGCTGGCGCTTGCAGCTGGTCTCGTCTCCCAAACAAACTTTTGCTTATCTTTTTTCTTTGAGGAATCCAATAGCTTGGCAAATATTTTTTTACTGGCAAGTCACTTTATAAGTAGTATGTATGTATTTCGGGGTCTTATAATCTTGGTAAACCAATTTTA
The DNA here is from genome assembly GCA_024500475.1 of Phthorimaea operculella. Taxonomy (NCBI): domain Eukaryota; kingdom Metazoa; phylum Arthropoda; class Insecta; order Lepidoptera; family Gelechiidae; genus Phthorimaea; species Phthorimaea operculella. Next base: position 1,687,838 of record JANFCV010000051.1, on the reverse strand, counting down.
CAGCCCCGTTAGTTTGGACGTATTATGTATGTATTTGTAGGATCCAATACATTGTTAAAACATTTTCACAGCACTGACATTTTTGTACGTCGTATGTATGTATTTGTGGGATCCAATATCTTGTTAAAACATTTTCACTGGCATGTTATTTTTGTACGTACAATCGTACATGTGTTGTGCGATATACATAAATACTTCATATTATGTTTGTATTAGTGGGATCCAATATCTTAGTAAATCATTTTCATTGGCTTGTAATTTTTGTACGTAGGTACATGTGTTGTGGGATATATAATATTAATTTTGCCTTACTTAGTCGACAAGAGATGTCGCTGTTAGTTTCTAAAACGCGAATCGGCTCAGCCGCGCCACCTTTTTGAAAAATAATGGAAAATGCGTGATCCCGTGGAAATTATACACTTTTTCGTTTTATTATGTATTCTGTGCCTATATGTTATTCCAGATGCCCTTTTATATTTCTGCAAAGTTTTATGTCAATCTAATCAGCCGTTTTTGCGTGATGTCGTAACAAACACACACACAGACATCCTCCTTTATAATATTAGTAGGAAGTGTAGCAAGACCAGTGTGTACCATTGGCAAATATCGTAAGACAAAACTAAAATTAAAGAAAAGTTCGAAAAAATAAAAACAAAAAGATTCCTAGTCGGATTCGAACGCAAGGCGCCTTGCTTGGTAGGCAAGCGCACTACCGCTACGCCACAGTCACTTCAAGTTGTTCGTTGAATCAACGGGTATGCTTCCCCACATAACGCAAATCGGCTCGGTCACGCCACCTACTTCAAAAATATTGGAATATGCGTGATTCCGTAGGAATGAGACATTTTCCCGTGGTAAAAAGTAGCCTATGTGTTATTCTAGATACTCTTCTATATTTGTGCAAAATTTCATGTCAATCTAATCAGCCGTTTTAGCGTGATGTCGTAACAAACACACACACAAACATCCGCCTTTATAATATTAGTAGGATGTACTATATGTTCCGCTTATATACCTTCGCACTCGTCGTTGTAGCCCATCTTGAACCCGGGCGGGCACCGGTCGTCGGCCGGAGGCGCCGGATTCTGATTGGCCAGGTTGGCCGGGTCTTATACTATATGTTCCGCTTATATACCTTCGCACTCGTCGTTGTAGCCCATCTTGAACCCGGGCGGGCACCGGTCGTCGGCCGGAGGCGCCGGATTCTGATTGGCCAGGTTGGCCGGGTCTTATACTATATGTTCCGCTTATATACCTTCGCACTCGTCGTTGTAGCCCATCTTGAACCCGGGCGGGCACCGGTCGTCGGGCGGAGGCGCCGGCTTCTGATTGGCCAGGTTGGCCGGGTCTTATACTATATGTTCCGCTTATATACCTTCGCACTCGTCGTTGTAGCCCATCTTGAACCCGGGCGGGCACCGGTCGTCGGGCGGAGGCGCCGGCTTCTGATTGGCCAGGTTCGCCGGGTCGCCGGACACGCCCCCGCACTTGTACCCGCCTATCGTGTTGTCGCACAGGTAGGCGGGGCAAGGCGGGTTCGGTAAAGTGCACTCGTTTATGTCTGAAAAAAAAATGCAAGAGTAAAAGACCCGTGGCTCCTATGTTCTTAGACTATTATAAAAAGATTGAAAGGGTCGTTCGTAGACTCATTAATAAACAAGATTTTTCGAAAAACTTGCTAAATTTTCCATTGCAGGCTGGATTAAAACCAGCGACCTTCGCCATCTGTACTGGCGACGCCTCTACCAACTGGGCTACAGCGGCTTACTCCAAGCCAAGGTACAAATCCAGCTGGGGTGGAAAATTTTACAAGATTTACAAAAATTTTATACCTAACACGGGAAGTGTTTTAAAATTTGGGTTTTCAATCCACAAGAGTGTCTACAAACATAATGGTATTTCTATTCCAAATTCGTTTTAATTGTTAGATTTACGCAACAGGAAACAGTCTAACGTTTCACGGTTTTCTTTTCTTCTATGACATAGTCCTAACACTCAATAAGTAGTTTTAATCACTGGCACTGGCTGAATTGCTTATTGGCAAAGCCATAATCAAAAGAAGAAGAAGAAGTTTTAATTAACATTTTATTTTTCAGAAAAGCTACCTATTTCTTAAAATTGTAACTCAGCCAAACTTTACCGTCACAAACGTTATTCTTTGAGTTTCTAGCGAAGCCGGGCGGACACTGTCCTTTATCTTTAGGCGAGTAGTTCTTCTTGGGTATACATTTGTAGGAGCCCTGGATGTTGTAGCAGTCGGTGAAGGGTAGGCAGAGAGGCGGGTCTGCTTTACACTCGTCTATATCTGTAATTCAAGCAAGGGTGTGTGTTAGGGACAGTTTTATTCATCGTTTAAACAACATATCATCCGCCTATAGCAGTACACTGCTGGACATAGGCTTTCCCTAGGGTACGCCACAAGGCACGATCTTCCATTTTCACCATCCAGTCACTACCGGCTGCTCTCTTTCCGTCATCAGTCCATCTGTTCGGAGGGCGCCCGACGCTACGCTTGCCGAGGCGTAGTCTCTACTCCTAAACCGGCTTACTCTACCGTTCATCGTCTCTACGACAGATGTGAAACAAGAAAGAGATCTCCTGGGAGTAACAAAAAGGGTATATAAAACCGAAAGGAGGTCAATTCATTCAGGAAACTGAATAACTTTCCTCATGGAATATGCGCCGAAATATGAAAAAAAAAAATTTGGCCCTTCCATAGTAAATCAATCAGCTGATCGGCGATTTTGGTATGAGAAATCCAATTTTATTTTTCATATTCCGGCCCAGTTTCCACGGGGAAAGTTGTTTAATTTCATGAGTAGCCTTCTCCATTCCATGACCTCCTTTCGGCCTGTTGTACCCTTTTTATTACTCCCTATACCTATAGCTCATTGAGGTGAGGACTGTACCTTCACAAGACTTCCCGTCGGCCATGAGCTGGTACCCTCGCCGACAGGAGCACTTCACCTCCACGCCGTTGTCGTTACATTTGTGCTGGCACGGGTTTTTCGGCTTACATCTGTTCTTTTCCACCTGCAGAACATGACAGAGTTAACAGGCATAGGTAGGCATGGCCAGGCGACTAGAAATTTTACGATAAGGTTTTATATTATGGAGCGTTAAACCTAAGCTACATCATTTGCATCAACATTTTCAAGATATACTTGACACCAACATTTCCAAAGCAACAGGAACTTGAAATTGGAACAGTTCCAACAAGATCATCACATCACAACTATAGAAGTCCACTGCCTGACGTAGGCCTGCACGATTTCCCGTTTTCGCACATGAGCACACAGTTCGTTCGGGGCGTACTCTTCGCATAGAGACGCCACAGCAGCGGCTACCACAAGACTTAGCCGCTACCAGACGGATTCCAATTCCATCCAACATACCTCCATACAGTTCCTGCCATCAGCCATGAGCTGGAAGCCCGGGTTGCATTCGCACTTGTAAGAGCCGGGCACAGGGATGCAGTGGTGAGCGCACAGTTCGTTGGGGGCGTACTCTTCGCATAGAGACGCCACAGCTGCAAGTTACCACAACATTATTTATTGCACACAATAAAAGATGGAAACAGAAAATGACCCAAAATTGTCTCAGTTGTATAGGAAGACACCAATTGTTTCGAAGAGTTTAAAAGCAAGTAAATGGAAAGGTTTGAGAGGGAATCTTTTTGGGAAAACAGTGAAAAATTCAACATTATGTACCTTACAAAATCAACAGCCACAACAGTCAACTTTTGGACATTGGCCACTCACCATTTTGCATTCAGATTGATTCAAAGTATTGCGGACCGCATTTCAAGGCTTTAACCTCTAGGCCCTTACCACATAAAAGATAGACTCGTGTTTAAAATTATACTTTATACACAAAAAAAACGCTAGACAAGCGTTGAACGCGTGTCTTACTTTTTTACGGTAAGGCCCCTAATGTCTAGTAATGCTAGATTGCTTTTGAACTTACAACTGGAAACCGATGGTCTGGAAAGATAGACTGCGGGAGGAGGATGCTTTTCTTTCTTTTCTTCAGCTTCTTTATGTTCTGCCTCGGACGCAGCTCGCTGGAGAAAGAAAGTAAAGAATTTGGTATGTAAGTAATTATTTTCACGTATATGCTAGTCGGTATTAATAAAATTTTCAGTTACTTGGTGCAAATGAAATCAAAATGTCATAAAAATGTGATACCATTTTAGAAACTGGTTGGAATATACTGGAATGTGTCTGAAACGTCGGGTTAATTGAAATCCTAAGTATACAACTTAAATCCGTTCAAATTGTTTTATTGTAATGAATGAGTGAGTGATAGTTGTAAAATAAAATAATAAACTGGTTGGACCTGGGAACTATAGCATTTTCCATATACCTTACAACACTGTATGAAGGCTTCCCCTGCGAGTAGGTGGTCAGCATTGTCATCGTTGGCTGGCGCTGAGCAGCCCGCGGCTCCGCGCGTGGTGCCCACCTCCTTGCCTCTTGCACACTCAGTTAATTTGTGACTACAGCATATTCTATATACCTTGCAACACTGTATGAAAGCTTCCCCTGCGAGTAGGTGGTCAGCATTGTCATCGTTGGCTGGCGCTGAGCAGCCCGCGGCTCCGCGCGTGGTGCCCACCTCCTTGCCTCTTGCACACTCAGTTAATTTGTGACTACAGCATATTCTATATACCTTGCAACACTGTATGAAAGCTTCCCCTGCGAGTAGGTGGTCAGCATTGTCATCGTTGGCTGGCGCTGAGCAGCCCCCGGCTCCGCGCGTGGTGCCCACCTCCTTGCCTCTTGCACACTCGGCGCAGCAGTTCTAAACAACATACACATCGATCATTTTTTTCTACTTGCTAGGAAGTAACCACACAAATACACAGAGAGAGAGAAAGAGAGAGAGAGAGTGAGAGGGATACATAGCACACTTTTATCCCTTACGGGGTTGGTAGAGCCATAATAGTTGTAAAAAATCGGTCGGTGCGGACATAACTAGCGCAGATAAGGAATGGATCCCGAATTGGCAACATTATTGTTGATATCCTGCTCAAATTTCAGCCTAGATGTATGTATTTATTTAAGTACCAGAAAAATTACAGGATCGTGCAAAATTTTATCAGCATGGATTACTAAACCATGCATTGGCGATATATTACCCACCAGATAAAGCAACTTTTGATACCCTATCTCGCATTTTTTACTGCAAGCATGGTGTCATACCATGCAACAAGGAAATCGTACTTAACCAAACACGGTAACTAGGTAATTAGGGATCTCTTATCGTGCCATAGTACAACCCGATAACGCAGGTTCGTTTGAGATACAGTATCTTTGTTTGCAGTAATGTAATCTGTACTAATGCTTGCTCATGAGCTGCGGTTCTCAAACTGTACGGCGCGACCTCCCAAACGCCCAAAGAACGTGCCTGATACAGGGTGCAAGGAAATACGATACTTTTACTGGAGGGGATGAGATCAGAGGATCATTTGCAACATATTTATCTCAATAGAACTATGGGTTTCATTTGCCCGTATGTAGGAAGGATACGCACTATTGTCGCAAAAGACAAATATGAGACAGCAAACTGGTAACGGGAAACCTGGAAATTAATAGCATTACTTTCGTCTACACCTTTTTTCTGTGATTGGTCGAGAATGTCAATTTTAAAGCTCAGTACTTCTTATGCGTAAGCTTGACTTTTCATCCTCATAGTTCCGCCGTGTTGGTTTATGGGTGGTTCAGACCCTACTTCACATTCTGTTGTTAGCAAAGTTTGAGAAGCCAAGCTGTATGTTATCTCTGTAACTATTTGTGTAACTCTTAGCTTGCGTTGTACCAAAGAGGAATTTGCAATGATTCCACGAACCAGCTGATAACGGAAGGATATTTGACTCGACAAAGGAGTTACGACTATTTGTTCCATGATATACCTGCAAGGTTACCTTTAAGTTGGTGAAGGTTACCTACTTCTGTACATTTGTTTAGACTGATGATAAACTAGTCTTAGGAAATGAAAAGCTAATGGTAACAAGTCGTATTTTGAAAACGACCCTTAGTATCTATCTACACTTTTTGGATTACTCCTACTTTAGATAGTTTCGAAAACAATCAAAAGTAGCATATAGGAATAAATTGGTCTAATTAGAGTCGTCAATAAAGTTATTAGGGCTTCTGGTTGGAAAATCCTAGACCATCAATTCTTAATGAAACTTTGTTTGGGAGAAAAATATACTAAAATACCTCACCTCTCGGAGGTTGGGCGCCGTGGGGAAAACATGGATATTGTTGCCCTTTGATAATGAGACTATATTGTCTGGTCCGTCTTTTAATAGCAAGTATTCCATGTACAGCAACATAAACTATGATGCTGAAATCAGCATCTATAGAAATGGACTGGTATTCGGAATGTTTCTAACCAGGTGCAGGATCTCACTCAACAGACGGAAAGCGGCCATTTCCGGATTCCACATTACAGTACAAGCGCGAGGGAACTCATGAACCCCGATTGATATCTACTATACCATTAAATGAGCAATAGGTACTTCTGTGTCGTATAGAGTTTCGTACGGAGAGCGATAGCTATAAAAAATTTAAAAATAGGATTATTTCTAGTTTTGGATTTCACGAAGAAAAATTCAATACTTGAATAACTAGGTGGAAACAAAATGGGGGTGACTGGGATTTCCGTCAGACACTTAGGAAAAAAAATTTGGTTTTTGGCGTGACTGTTTGGTCTACCCTAAGGGTCCACCCTGTATAGGTCAAATCAGGTAGAGTTTTAATCTCATACCTCTAGTATAGGTAAGGTATAAGAGCAGACTTTCCTACCTTAGCAGAATCAGCTGCGGAGTCGCACGAGCCTGTACTCGAAGCCAAGTCTACACCAGCGTCGCAGTCGTGTTTCTTTCTGGAAATAAAAGAAATATCAACACAATAAGGTTGTACTTAACGGTGCCGGCTTAGATTAGCATCATACCATGGGTGTCGTAAGAAGCGACTAAGGAATTTAAAGAGTTGATGTGTGTTGCAATTTAAGCGATAGACTGACAACCTGTCACTATGGTGATACACAGCCTTTTGATTGGCTCTCAAACTGTTGTCAGCCGTGGTGTAAATGGTAGTTTTTTACCTACTGCTCTGCCTACCCTGCAAGGAAAATGAGCGTTACATTTGTAGGTATGTATGGAAATGTCCAGCAGTTCGATTTGCCAACATACCTAAGGCCTTACAGAATTAATCTAGGAGACGGTTCGAGATTCTCTCCAAGCTGTAGTTGACAGGTTTTTCGATGGCGGTTGCTAGCGACTGGATGGCGAAAACGGGAGATCGTACACTAGGGGAGCCCTTGGTTCGGCAGATATAGACTGACGTGTTACTTCTTTCAGGTCGTATCATAGCTCCCCTTCTTCGAGTGGGACACCAAATCGTCTAACGACCCGATGAACACTGGTGTCAGAGTTTTCAAGTCCAACCGCCTACTGCAAGTAGCAGACCTCTGCGTGATTGTGTAACGACCGCCTTCTAAATGATCATAGACAGCAACCGGGACCGACGGCTTATCGTGCCCATCCGAAACATGGAACCATCTTGCTTTTGAGACAATCATATGTGACACCTTGCAATCCTAACCAGACTGGGAACAAATTCACAAAGTGATAAATATAAACTTGTGAGTAACTTAACCGGGAATTGAATCTTACCTAGAAATCATAACGAAAACGCCAAAAAAACAAGAAATTGAATTGAATCTTACCTATCATAAATGCATACTTAAGTGTCTTAAAATAACACATCATACCTGTACTTACAGTACAGACATAACTATTTGACTTTGTAATTAATGTTTGTTTGGATTGCATGTGTGTCAGCTGTACAATGGCATTAGGTCACCATCGGAGGCTATAAACACTGATTTGAATGTAGTCAAAAGCTCACCCATTTAAATTATGCGCATTCGGTCAAATGGTAGTCGTATTGCTAAAGGACATAAAGTTAATGGCAGTGCCAATTCTGGTAAACGATTTCAATAACTAAGCTAGTTTTACAAAAAATATGCACGCTGAACCACATGATTGTCCAAAACCAAGATTTTTCCTTGCTTCGGAGGGCTCTAACGTGAACTATTTGTCGAACCAACCCGGTTGTCTATGATTACTTAGTTAGATGGTGGTCGATACCCTATCATGTCAGAAGTCTGCTACTTGTAAAAGCTCTTCGGCTTTGTCTTGGTTCATCAGGTCTTTGGCCAACTCGGTGTCCCATTCGAAAAAAAGAAGAAAGCAAAATACATCTTGACAACTGTTTTCTGAAAGTCATCTCGAAGATTTGTCGATAATAGCACGCACGAAAAAAAGTGTAACTATGTATTCAAACAATCAAAATCGCATCAGCTGTCCTTGGGCTTTTGGCAACTACTTCAGTCCATCCACTGAAACAGCTTAGTAGAGCCATCTTAAGAACGTTTTCTTTATATGTGAGTAAATTTGGTCATTGGTAGGTTCTAATCCTGCTTGCGGTGAAAAATGTAGCAAGTTAAACGATGCTTATCTACTTACTGGAAGTAATCTTTGCAGCACTGGTCCATCGCAAAGATGCACAAGGTCCCGAAGTGCGAGGGCACGTCTGGAGGCACTGATGAGGAGCAGTCTTCAGAGTTGTGGGTCCTCGCGTAGCTGGTGCCCTGTCTGCAGCACAGTTCAGTCGTCTTGCCCATCTCTTCCATTACAGAGCCTGGCAAAGAATTTCCAGATGGATAAAACATCAACAAACTAGCGGCCCGTTTCACCCGCTGCAACTAATTTTCGCGCGAGAAAAAGTAATTTTCCCGGCATGTGTTATACAAATAAACCTTCCTCTTGAATCGCTCTATCTATTACAAAAAAACCGGCCAAGAGCGTGTCAGACACGCCCACAATAGGGTTTCGTAGTCAACGTTTAAATATCAGGTTTTTAGACAAACTTAATTTTGTTGCTGGTTTGTTTGCATCTGTATGGTTACTAACCGCAAATAGAAAAACTGTAATTTTTCTGAATCCTTTAGGGGTACAGTATCCGTTATAGTTTTCCTTGTAACTTCAGATTGTAAGCTATATTCCATAGAAGTTACAGCCTGGAACAAATTATGGGTCAAAAACGTCCCTTTTTAAAAGCAAATATCTTGTGACAGAAACATTTTCGTGACTTTGTTTCAAAGAAACATCTCCTTAGTTTTAAAAGGCCTATTCAACGATACTCTACTCAATATTACAGGAAAAAAAAATTACCCCCTTTCAAATGTATGGGAGGGGGTCCAAAAAACATATAATATATTTTTTTCTCAACATTTCTATATTTGGGTCAACACGATCTATCTTTTCACCAAATTTCATGTCGATAGCTCTAAAACTGACGAAGATATGAGGGCGCGGCATACAGACAGACAGACAGACAGACTTGACGAAATGATAATGGTTTCCTAGTTGACTACGAAACCCTAAAAACCACATCAATATTGGTTGCGTAGTTAACTAGGAACTAGTAGATTCTACGAGAGGCAGACAGACAGAGAATCACAAAAAGTGACTTAATTTTATACTATGTATTGATAGCAGGCAGAGATGGGCAAAAATTATTCGCCGAATAAATTGCCTGGCGAATAAATTTTTCACGAGTGAAATATAGACAAATGGCAATGGCCAATAAAAAAACTTTTGGATGAAATTGAGAGTAGGTACACAAGTATCTTGTAATAAAGAATATTAAAAACTTGCATATTATTTCTTGTTCAATTAACTTACCTACTCATCAAAAATTTATTCGCCGGGCAATTTATTTGGCGAATAATTTTTGCCCATCTCTGATTGATAGTGAAATAAAGTTATTGCGTTTTTCTGTTTGTCTGAAACGGATTTTGATTCGGCCCGATAGCCCGGTTGGTAGAGGCATCACCAGTACAGATGGCGAAAGTCGCATCACAGGTTCAAATTCTGCCTGCAGTGCAATTTTTACATTATTTTACGAAATCTTAGTTACCTCATAGAGGATGTTTGCGTTTATACGGGGTGTTAGGGACGGTGTAACGAAAACTTTGCAGGCGTGCTCAGACCATGAAACTGAACAACTTTTACTATGGAGCCAATGGTGGGAAACGAAAAAAATTTTCCGACCTCCCATACAAAGTTAGTCAGCTGATCGTGAATTTTGTATGGGAGGTCGAAAAAATTTTTTTCGTTTCCCACCATTGGCTCCATAGTAAAAGTTGTTCAGTTTGATGGTCTGATCATGCCTGCAAAGTTTTCGTTACACCGTCCCTAACACCCTGTATATTCTTTATTGCAATATTAACATAGAAAAAAATAACAATAAATTATGTCGCATAGGCGAGCTTATCTATAAAGAAGAGATCTCTTCCAGCCAACCCATGTGTCGTAAGAGAATTCATATACTTTGGGTATGTAGGCAATAACAAAAGGGAAAAAAGTCTGTTGCAAATAATATCAAATACAAATCTACAATATACTTACATAAATAAATAATATAAATATACATAAACATACATAAATAATCAGTTTATGTTTTTGTCTGGTGAAATGTGTGCTTATTAAAGTTTCTTATAGGAATCAGTATAATGTTGGCGTTTTTAATAACATTCGAATGAGGCATGGATGCTTTATAAAATTATAGCTAAATGCCTGAAAGCATGATAGTAATTTTATTTAGAACGATAAGGGTGGCGTGGTCGCTAAAAACCCTTCTTATTCCTAATAAATACAGATTAATAAAATATACAAAAAAATGCTCGTCTTTCATTTTGCTAACCTTTATACAAGCAAAAATTTTCTCAAATATCACTAAAACGGTTTATAATTATTTAGGGTTTTTTAGGGGGAGTTCTATTTTGATAGGTACAATATTCCGAAAAAAAACGTTTTTTTTAAGTATTGCGTTGATAGGTTTAAAACATTAAATCTATCAACATCATCATCAAATCATATAGTAGATATTATCCAATATCTAACTACAATTATTTGTAGGACCTACTACCTAAATAGGTATCTATTCCAAGCCGAAGGGCGAATCTAGTTACATAGCTACATCTAACAGCTTTCTCGAGTCCCTTTGCAATCACCATAATCATGCTAATATTTTAGTAGACTTCGAGCCCCCATAGTAATCCGGTCCCGTTTGCCCTACAACCGTATTTCAACCGCCTATAATGTAAGATTCTATTAATAATAATGACCAGAATTTTAGTTTTAGGTATATGTGCATTCGTAAATTCTAATAGTGTACCAAACCAATCGACTCTAATTAACGGGTAACCATGATGAGTAGAGTTACTTAAATATGCCTAGTTTTATACTTTGCCAAAAAAAGTGGCGAAAAAATAAAAAAAAGGCGTCACAGCACGTTATGTCCATTCTCAAAATGTCCTATTTGAAAAATGTCTATTTCGCAAAACATCCACTTCGTTTCAAACTATTTAATTTGCAGAAGCAAAATTTAAATAGCAAATGAAAAGCTATCGAAATAATTTAGGGGAGGTAGGGGAAAGTATGTACCTACAGACTGTATGTGAGACAAGTTACATGGGTTTCAGCACAGGTGTACTTAAAACTAATGAATTCCAAGTAAACAATAGTCAATTTAAGAAAAAACATGAATTATGAACCTAAAAGCATAGTGGCCGCAAACCGAGTCATGTACTTAAGAGTGCCAATACTTAATTTGTGACAAAAATCCAATATTACTAGGTTTTCCAAAATAGTTGACATTTAGAACACGGGCAAAACATACTTTATCCAACATATCGATCCACATACCTACATTTATTATAGCTACTTATAGAAGAAGAGAAAAATAATGGTATACTTTTATAAATATAACACTTTGAAATATGATAATGATGATGATGAGAACATAAACAAAATTAATCAGTGACATGAAAATATAGAACACGACCCAAATAACGCTTGGGGAAAATTGTGGAATTAAATTTAAATAATCTATATAATTTTATACCAGTAAAAACAGGTGTAAATAACTAATAATGATAAGAAAATTAATAAGCTATCTTTGTACTCGACTGCTTTAGGAGGGTTAAGTTTTACAAGAGTATGTATTTGAGTATGTAATGTATGCATGTGGGTATGTAGGTGTTGGTTTAAGATCCCACCATAGGTACGACTTAATAATGGACGAAAGACTTTTTTTATCAAATAAATGCAAATGAGTTGTCTTAACCATTTCAGTCCAGTGTTTTCTTTACTACCTATTGCACTGGAAGAAATGACGTCAACCCTCTTTGGGAATGCCTGACATCAACCTTCTATTTGGGCAGTAGCAGTTTTTCAAGGCGAAAAACCAAAATTGAACTCTATTTCTGAAAGTGTGATTTATCTGCTAGTACACAAATACCATACCCTAATCAATTCCAACCAACCATCCTATAATATTCTTATTGAAAATGGAAGTTTTAGGTAACTATACATTTTATAGGTAGGTACTTACATAGAAATTAAGGTTTCCTGTTTCTATGTAATGTTCAAGATTTATATGATTAATTATAAATAAAATCGTATCAGTTGACCTGTATTTACCTCGAGACGCGATGGTGAATACGATACATCAGTCAGTGTTGCCATTTTAGCGCTTTTCGCGCTAGAACTAGTGCTTTTTTAAGCCCTACAGCGCCTTTTTACAAAAGTTTACGCTCTAGCCAAAATCTATTGGAATCTGGTGGAAAATTGAAATAGGGAATTTCTCACTAACAAATAGGTCAAAAAAGTCAAAATCCAGAGCAAAAAAACACTTGAGATCACTGAGATCATATTTAATAATGACGATACTGATCATGAGAATGTCACTGAGTTCTGAACATCATTAATTTTAACAGATAAATAGATTCTTTTTTAATGTGTTTGTGTTTCTCTTATCATTTCAATTTTAGAAAAAAAAAGATATACAAAAACCCTACTGTTTTCAAACGAAAAGTTTGGTGGTTTTTAGCGCTTTTTACCCGACTGCCTCAGAAGGACGGTTATTTTTTTCGAGAGTATGTATGTATGTATGTATGTGGACAAGAAAATTTATTTTCACGGGCTACAGCCCAAACGGATAGTTGGATTTTGACATATTATGAGGTGTCGTTAGATTCGTCTCAGCAGCGCACGTGACACTAGCTATATTAAAAAAATATAGATTCAAGATGGCGCATTTTTACAGCAAAATACTACTTTAAAATTACCGCAGTCGGGTTTTTTGCTTTTTAATGCATCTCCTTGTTTAAGCCCCGTTTTTTCCATAATCTAGCGCTTTTTTGGCTAGAGTCCGGTGCTTTTCATTTTACGCTAATGGCAACACTGACATCAGTCGTTGCGGGATTCCGAGCATGATTGCTGGTTATCTTCGGTATATTGCAATGACACAATTAAAATAACCCGCAGTGTATGCCAAAGAGGGCTGTGTAATTAAGGGTTCTGCCCTTTGCTTTGACACCCCAACCGGTCGCATCCGAGATTTGTTAGATGTCGTTAGTAGTTTTTTAAAACGCGGTATCGTTGTGTTTTTGGAAATTGCATAAATAGCCCTCGCTTAATTCAGGTGCTCTGAGCCACTATATCAGGCGAAGATCAAAAAAAAAAAAAACAGGTGCTGTGAAGAAAGAAGAAAGAAACTAAGGTTACCCGAAGATCTTCGCCTGATATAGTGGCTCAATAAGCTAAATTTTTGAGTTCACTTACTATTTATAACATCACTATCGCAGTTTAGGAAGAGTGCCTTAATAAAAATTCCCTTAAATAATTAAGGTAATAATTACGGCGGGATCTTAGGACGATTATGTATGAAAACAAATAAATTATTTTTCCCAAGCTACAGCCTCAACGGCTTGACGGATGTTGGTTGATATACATGGTGTCATTAGATTCGTCTCAGTAGCACGAGTAATATAAAAAATTCATAAATTAAATTGGTGGATGTTTAACGTATAATATTAGTTTGAAATGACTGTAGTCGGGTTTTTGTTAAATAGTTTGGTAAATATTTAACAAAACTTAAATAGATTGTTCACAAGCGTCATTGTGTTCAACCAACGATCTTAATATGGTCTTTTGTCAGAACAAATCTCTCTTCTAAAAAACCGGCCAAGAGCGTGTCAGACACGCCCACAAATAGGGTTTCGAAGTCAACATTTAAATATCAGGTTTTTCAGCATTACAAACTTAATTTTGTTGCTGGTTTGTTGGCAGCAGTATGATGACCAACCGCAAATAGAAAAACTCAATTTTTTCTGAAACCTTTAAGGGTACGATATCCGTTATAGTTTTCATTGTAAGTTCAGATTGTAAGCTATATTCCATATTTATTTCAAATTTTTAGCGTTTATACTTTAGAAGTTACAGCTGGAACAAATAATGGGTCAAAAACGCCCTTTTTAAAAGCAAATATCTCGTGACAGAAACATTTTAATGACTTTGTTTCAAAGAAACCTCACCTTAGTTTTAAAAGACCTATTCAACGATACCCTACTTAATATAACAGAAGAAAAAAAAATTTTTGCCCCCCTTTCACTTGTATGGGAGGGGGTCCAAAAAACATAAAATATTTTTTTCTTAACATTTCTATATTTTGGTCAACACGATCTATCTTCTCACCAAATTTCATGTCGATAGCTCTAAAACTGACGAAGATATGAGGGCGCGGCATACAGACAGACAGACAGACAGACAGACAGACAGACATGACGAAACTATAAGGGTTTCTAGTAGACTACGAAACCCTAAAAAAGTGTGTACCTATATGAGGGGTGCTTCTTCGAAATCGCGTTCTTCGGCTGATTCCCGTAGTCGTTTTCATTTTTCAATTTATGATGTAATGTTACACTGTATGTCAAATTATAGAACGAAACAAAGGTATATTTGACATAGGCACTCATTTCAAATTAAAGATTTTCGAAATATTGACATTATAAAATTTACTGCCTACGGGAATCAGATTTAGAAATACGGGAATCAGAAATATGATTATTCAATATGACAAACCATTAATAAACTTAACATATATTTATTTTTCTACTTATTTATTGCAATTTAATGTCACCGCTAGATTACTTAGGTGTTCTGGTTTAGGCACATAATGTCTCCTTCGCAGAATGTCGCTGTAGCAAAATGTTTCTCGGCGTAATGTTCTAATACAAGTTATATTATATTATCAATATAGTAAAGTACGTAGGTAGCTAGGTAATCAGGTAGGCAAGAAAATAGGTTGATAAGTACTTAGGTAGGTAGCATTCAGACGCATAATGTCCCTTTTGCAGTACTTTGCAGTCGTAAAATGTCCTTGTCACGTAAAATACCATTTTTATGTAATATTATGATATCAGTAGGTAAATAATGTCATAAAGTAGGTAGTTGAGCAGTAGGCAGGTAGATAGGTAAGTTAGTAGGCAGGTAGGTAACCAGCTAAGTACTTAGGTGAAGGTAAGTAAGTAGGTAACTTGGAAAATACCTACACATAAAACTACTAGTAGGGCTATGACATGGTTCTGTAACGACCGCCGTGTAAGAAATCATACACAACAACTAAGATTTATGATTTGACGTGCCCTCTGAAGTACTAATCACTGATTCCCGTGTCAAGAAGTACACGGGAATCAGTGTGACGGAAGTCAGAAAAAATCGAAAAATTGAGATTACCTCGAACCTTTTGCGTCTCACACAATAATATTAACATATAAGGTAGTAAACCTAAAGAGCTTTAAATTAAGTATAATGAGTCCATTTCGTGACTTATACTTTAATTTAAAATCGACAAACGGGAATCAGTTTTAAGTGAAACCAAATGCACGGGAATCAGATTCTTGGCTTCGTAGTGGGGTGATGCTGCACGAGCGGCACGTTCTGCTTCCCATGGCACTTGGAACACTCCTAGGGGATAGCTATGGTGGATAGACCACACCTTCAGGGTGGTTTAGTAGGAAGTTTTTTGCGGTTTAATGACGTTACACGGGAATCAGTTCTAGGTACCGGACATTTTTAAAATGATTTATAAAACAAAATGGACCTTAATTACACGGTTGAAATATTTTTTTCCCGTATCATTGTACATCTGTTAAGTTTAAAAAAAATAGTTTATGTAGATAAATCATACAGTAAAAAACATACAAGGCGTTTTGTATCAAATTTTGGGGCGCGGACACGTTACGGGAATCAGATTTCAGCAGTTTGAATTTTTTTTTAACTGTCTTGTTTAACTAAAATACAAAAGTTTCATTGTGTCCCAGTTAGATACAAGTATGAACTATTAATAAAAAAATAGTCCATACCTAAATTTTTTAAAAAAAGGTGTGTTTTGTTCCCGGACAACGAAAATTTAGGCTCCGAAGAAGCACCCTGAGTTTTTGCATTGACCTGAAATAAACGATTGTTATTATAATGTTAGAATCTCGGGGCCGTAGGGACCCGGTATTAATTTATCATTATTAAATCAGAAACACACTACTGTGTGGTGCCGGCAGAGTAGACTGCTGTGCGGTGCCGGCAGAGTAGAATAGCATCACCCCCTCTCTTCCCGTGGGGGTCGTAAGAGGCGACCGAGGGATAAACCCGACCCTAACAGCCAGGGCCAACCGTATGGTGGCGGTTAATCCACCTCAAAAGCATTCCCAAGTAGGGTTGACGTCTGGTAGGCAGCCGGTCGTAAAATTTTGCCAAATTCTTTTGCAACACGATTTTGTGTTCAACGGAACGTGTTGCGCCGTCGGTTGTCTATCCATTTGCATAAAAAGAATTGACATAATATATTTTGGCACACTGTAATTTAAACTAATGATACTTACGCATAACTCATGTAGGCATAACAGTTTAGGCATAACTTATTTACGCACAAAAAATATTGCCATAACAGTACATAGGCCTAAAATACAAAACCATAAATTGTCATATCCATAATCAAAATAGGCATAAAAATCTGATGCATTAGACGAACCCCTAAATTGTATTAAAAAAAAACCAAACCTAACCTAACCTAACCTAATTTAACCTAATATATCTTAAAAAATACTAAACTGGCTTACATTTTCTGCCATTTGAACTTAATAAAAAATATATATATTAGTCCAAAAAAAATATTGCAAAAGCAATTATGCCAAAATATTGTTAGTATAAAATAAAATAGTCTAAAATATGATTATGCCAAGATAAATATTATGGCAAGAAATTATTATGTCAAAGCAATGGTAGGTGAAAAAAAATTATGCGAAACATGTTATGCTAAAACATATTAGTGGAAAAAAAATTACGCCTGTGAAAGAGATACCTGCGCCGACCCCAAGTAATTAGGATAAGGGCAGGAAGATGATGACATTAAATCAGAAACTAGGAAGATGATGATATTAAATCAGAAACTCGCCAAGCAAATAAGCCGCAGTAGCACACATTGAAAAAACGATTTATAGGATTTTATTATCTTAATTTTAAATCAATCATAAATGTCAATTCTGGCGCTAAAATTAGTCACTTGTTAATATAATAATAAACATGTTACATTCAATATTTATAATAATATAATAATAATTGATAATTTTCAATAACAGGTAAATAAGTTGTAAGTATTTCATATCGTCTGTGACCCAATTCCAATGTGTGTCGCGTATTCATTTGTGGTTTTTGTTCTTTAAGCCTCTTGCCAAGTGTAATCTGACCTTCAGAGAAACGAGAGGATACATACTATTTGTAGTTTGTTTGTTTGTCCTTCTTTCTTGTCACTATTTTATGTTATAAGTTGTACCCGACTGCCTCAGAAGGCAGACATTTTTGATAGTATGTAATATTGGGATGTAATGTAAGTATGCGAACTAGTAAATTATTTTTACGAGTTACAGCCTAAACGGCTAGGCTGATGGCAACATATTATAATGAGATGTCGATATATTCGTCTCAGCAGCGAAGGTGATACAGGTAGTACATAAATTCAAAATGGCAGATTTATTAGCCTATTTTCAAGTTATAACTTTTAAATTACCGCAGTTGGGTTTTTATTAACTGCCTATGTTTTTTTATGTATGCAGCAAGTAAGTTAAGAGACTGAGAGTTACCGCGGAAAATTATCAACGAGAAAACGAAAACAGCCACGAGTGAAACCGCGGCGCGGGGCGGAAAGCTTGTTTGCAAGTAATGGGCAGGTACAGGGTGTAATTTAAAGCCCGACTCCTACCATCGTAATTTTTTTTGTATGATTGTTCAACCTAATAATAATATATGAATATCTCGTGATTCGAAGGTTCTTTAAGAGTTGGACGACTCGGTGTCCCACTCAAAAGGAAGAAGAAGAGTCATCATCGTCATCATTGACTGTTTGAGGACCATTCTTGGACATACGCATCTTCTCTTTTCTTCCACTTCCAGCGATCTTGTTAAAAGTGCGTCCTAACAATTATTTGAATTATTATGTACCTAAGTATTCTAATTTTACGCTATTTAACAGCGTAGTCTTAGAGCCGTACTCGCTAATAATTTATTTTGTTCAGAAAGCTATATTCATGTAAGTAAATCGAATCAGGAATAAGAGAGCATATTACAGTTAAAACACTATCGTACGCATATGCATACTTACATACTAAGAAGGTATTAAAAGTAAGGTCGGTAAAAATTTCTTTTATCTCTATAAAGTAGAAAAAGAAGAGATTTGTCACATCTTTCAACTTCAACATTTCAATGCTGGACTTACGCCTTCCCCTTTTTGGGGGATAAAGCCCTCACACCCTTATCGTTCTAAATGAAATATCAATCGTATTTTCAGACACATACTTAGATACAATTTTATAAAGCAATCTTGGCTCATTTGAAGTGGGCTAAGAAGGAATACTATTACAAATGGGTCCATATTCGAATGCATAAAATTTCCTATCCTAATGTGCTTTTGCATACCTGTTTTTGGCATACTCATCTTTTCGCATAATCTTAATCAAGCATAATCTTTTCGCCATACATTTCTTTGGCATACGATCGATACGCATAATGAAGTAAACGCATAAAATGCAGTATTAATAGAAGTGATATGACACAATTTTTTATCTGATATAATCTGCAAAAAATGGTTAAACTACGCTGCAATTGCTTAATTGTATAAATAGCATTCTTCATATGGTAGGTAAGTATTTGATTGTATATTTGCCACGATCGGCAAGCAAATTGACGAGTGCAGTGCAAAATGTTGCATTGACAGGGAACGCCGCTGCCCATTCATCATAAATTTAATCTTTAACTTGCTTTTTGCGACACCCACGGCTACAATTGGGGTAATGCTTTTCTAAGATGGCATGACACGGCAACTAAATGCTAAAAAAAAACTAAAGTCTGAAAAAAATGCGTTAATATTTGCATGTTTATTATATCGAAATGTATTTTTTTTGTCAATAATCCACTGAGGAATACGGCAAAGTACCTATGCACAATGTGCCATTCGTGCCCAAGTGTATTTTCTGAATAAGTATTTACTAATTATCCATTCCATAATTCTTATGAGATTTTAAGTTTATGGTTATTATCATTAGAGTAAACAAAATTATGCTAATTTATCCACTATGCATTTAAAAAAACTATGCCAATTTACAATTATGTGAAATGACAACTATGCCGAAACTGTTATGCGTAATGCAAATAGGAGTATGAATGTTATGCGTTCGAAGGGGCACCCATTACAAACACTTACATATTATACAGGTTTCAAGTAAATCATCATAATAATGAAAATGTTATTTTTATAAAGTACCTAGCCGTTATGTGTAGCACTGTATCTACCTACTTGCCAAAATTAAAATTTCAAATGTATCAACTTACCATCTGCTCCTCGTCCCAAGGACATAAGTCCAAGGATACACAAAACAACCCACATTTGGAACTTGGAAATACTTCAAAAAATAACTAAAGTTAACAGGGTTCGAAAAGAATATAAACTACACTAAACACAGAACACCAATTTGTTCGTTTCACTAGTAAAAGTTTTTGAAATATAGCTTGTTATATTTTGACGATTAATTTATCCATGGATCCTTTTTGTAGCGCGATGTCGAGTGTGCCTGTGCGCGCGCGCAGGAGGCAGGAGTACGTTTCTCGCGCGTGCGCGGTGCGGTCTATTTCGGTCGCGTTCGCACCGACTGCAGCGTCTCTGTCTTGCCAGAGAGGTTGGGCTGAAGACGCGTCAACCTTGGGCTTTTGTTTTATGCCTATTTTTGCTGGGCTCTTGGGCCTGGATCTCGAAAGATTAAGTAATACGACTAAAAATCGACTCTACCCTATTCCTACTAAATAGAACAGTGCAGTTTTATCTGAATTTGGATTTAATCATAATTTTTTTGCAGTCAAGTCCATAAAATTTGCATCAATTACAAGCAGCAAATGCAAAATGTTATGAATAGCTTAGCTTGCAATGAGCATTTTCAATAATTCTATAATTCCTGAGTGACCATTCAATCTTTGCATACTTACCTACTAAAAAGAGGCTACCTAGACTAAGAACCGAAAAGCAACTTCTTAAATTATGATTTATACGACACGTAACTACATTAAACATGATGAAAACATAATTTCTACAATTGTCATTATTAAAAAGACGGGACAATTTATGTTTTGCCTCCAAGTACGATACATTACATACGTACAGAATTTTAATTAATGAGTTGGCAGATTACATTACATTTATATTTTATTCATAAAAATGAAATAGTTAGATTTTCTGAATTTGTCACTTCTGCGAGTGGTCTACTCTTCCCGTACCTCCCCGAGTGCGCGCTCGCATTAAAATCCAAGCTATGCGCTTAATCCTTTTCAGATTTCTTCTCTTTCTTTTTTCAGCTGTCAAAATGTTCGTTTGCCAGACAGAGTGTATAATAAACTCGCTTCAGTGTGTTTGTCATTTCATTATTGTTAATTTAAATAATTAATTAAATGGATGGATACAGTTAGCACCGGAAAAAGGAGATAGCTAAGGAAGTAGTTTTATTATGTGCATGTAGTTAGAAAACTACTAACCAGATTTTAAAAGATTGGTTGTTTTTGTTATGGTTTGGACCTCTCGCCAAACGATATGAAAAATAAAGGCGTAAGAGAGGATTTGACTGCTGATAGAGATGAATGGAAGAAAAAGACATGTTGCGCCGACCCCAAATAAATTGGGATAAGGGCCGGCAGATGATGATTGGACCTCGCGCCACAGGGAAATATTTCATACTTTTAAGAGTTAATCTAAAAAATTGTTATAAAAAAGAGAAAATTGTGCTTTGCAAATTTCTCTTTTTTACAATGTCTAATGCATTTCTGCGTAATGTAATGACTATCAATAAGTGATATTTTAATGTCCTATTTTGAATAAACATTTTCACTTTCACTTTCACTTTCACCCATTATTAGACTCTCCCCGTTCTTCCATTCCTACAGAATCACAAAATGCAAATGTGCCATCGTCGAAATATTATTATGTAAAGTCTGTAGATAGTTTGACTCTAGACGTAACTTTTGTGTCTAGCATATGGCACAAAAATAAGGTTTGTTGTATGGAAAAAAAGGATTTTTCTCAGCATATAAACATTCCTCTTGAATAACTCTATCTAATCCAAAAAACCGCAACAAAATCGGTTGCGTGATTTACGAGGAGTTAGCGAATTCCACAACAGACAGACAGAGAAACGCAAAAAGCGACTTCATTTTATACTATGTATTGATTGTAGTGTAGAATGTAAATGAGTTGAAAAACTCTGACCCGATGAACCCTGGTGGTTCATGGGGTCGTTGAACGACTCGGTGTCCCACACGAAAAGAGAGAGAGAGAGAACTGAATTTACAGAGACATACCTAAAATGTATGTGTGTAACAGTGTAAGATACCGAGTATGACCATGGTCTGGGTTGCGAGGTGACACACAACGCTTGCTTACATTGACATGCTAAAAAGAAGAATACGTTACCTCGACCCAGCTTTTACACTCACAATGTTGTTGTAGGTAGGTATAGTAAACAAAACATTTCTACAGCTGCTGGGTGCGCCATCATAACATTACTCAAACATTACCTACATCATTAGTCTAGGAAATCTACGCGACTTTGTATAGGAGTAGATATAAACAAACTGATCCTATAAGGGTTCCGTTTTTTACCTTTTGAGGTACCGAACCCTAAAAACTGTTCTGTAGTACATTTTGCCTAGGTAGGTTTGCCTTTTATATGGAACAACTTTTTTTTTCGTGATTTCGTGATCAGAAATTGTGAGATACCTACGAGTGGTTACACCAATCATTGCGGACTTCCAGGCACGATTTCAAAAATCACACTTTTTGGAGTTCGATTATTGAATTTACATGCGAAAGTCTGCTACTAACCCGCGCGAAAGTCTGCTACAAAGGGGTACACACGTGCCCTTGCACTGAAAACAATCAAGTGATAAAAATTGAATAACCCCTCGGATGAAAGAAACCCCCCTTTGGGATTGTAGTCGTCCATTAATCACGTGATGTTTTTTTGGAAATTTTTGATCCCTCCTCACCCTTGGTGATGCATGGTGAGATTTAAGACTAAGTACGAAACTACAATCTACAATATTGTAAGTTACTCTGTGACTACGATCATCGAACTACAGGTAATTTTCTTTTTCAAAACTTCATAATTTATACTTTGCTTTCTAATGTTACTTAGGTAGCAAATTCAAAAATTGTTTAAATTTTAATAGATGACCTGATCTCGCAAAGGCGTAAAGGAAAGGTCATTCATTTCAATGAACATTCCGTTACCGCGTTTTAAAAACCTAGTGGTGCCATCTGGTCATATTAAAAGGTTATAAAATTAAGCTGTAAGCCGTGAACTTATTAAAATAAGAGACAGTTCTTTATGGGTTTTCGTTGGGTTTTTCAGTATAAAAGTTACTGGTGTTATCACTTGGTCATACTTTGTCTATTTGTCGTGTATTTATCTGTCTGAATGCTTTAAAAACCCTCGTGGCGTGGTCGCGTAGATTTTTATACAAACGTCCCCCTCTGTTTTCTTTTCAATCAAGACCAAATTAAAAAAAAATCTTTTAAAACAAAAAGAAGTATAGCTCTAGCTATACATCTTTTTTTATACTTGTAGAGTTATTATACTTCTTTAAATTAAAATTTCGCTTACTTATGCCATATTTATTAATAACTAGCTGGTATCCGCAAACTTCGTTTCGTTCCTTATACGGGGTGTTAGGGACGGTGTAACGAAAACTTTGCAGGCGTGCTCAGACCATCAAACTGAACAACTTTTACTATGGAGCCAATGGTGGGAAACGAAAAAAAATTTTCCGGCCTCCCATACAAAGTCAGTCAGCTGATCGTGAATTTTGTATGGAAGGTCGGAAAATTTTTTTCGTTTCCCACCATTGGCTCCATAGTAAAAGTTGTTCAGTTTGATGGTCTGATCATGCCTGCAAAGTTTTCGTTACACCGTCCCTAACACCCTGTATATGTCGTAGTACGATGGTAGAATTAGGTTTTAAGATTTGTTTAGCATTATGGCTTTTTTTGCATTTCGAGTGAACGAGGAGTGGAGAGTGAAACGTCGGACACTCTGGAGAATGAAAGATGACGGGCATTGGATTTTCAGGGGTTCCAACGCTACCCCCTATCCTCCAGAGCGTCCGACTCTACCTCCGATCCTCTAGAGCATCCTGTGGTACACCCTGCTCTTATGGTGTCTGACGCTCCCACCTACCCTCCAGGGCTTCCTACTGTTCAGGCTGTCTGATGTTACCCCCCGCTCTTCAGGGTGTACAATTCTACCATTAACAGATCAGACGGAGGTGCACAACGTACCTCTCCACTCCTCGTTCCCCCGAAATGCAAAAAAGGAATAATACTAAACAAATCTAGGATTTCGGTCAAACAAAATCCTAATTCTACCATCGTACTGCGACATAATACATCACGCCATACGTAGGTACTTAATACACGCCTAAGCCTATATCCCTTGCGGGGTAGGTAGAACGTAAACGGCTGTTAAAAACGGCCATACACCATGTCTGACAAAAGTTTCAGAGTAATTCAGAAGACTGCGAATCACCATAGTGACAGGTTAAAATTGCAATACACATCAGTTTTCAAATTCCTTAGCAGCTTCTTACGTCACCCACGGGAAAGAAGATGGTGATGCTGTTCTAAGCCGGCACTACATAGTTTCTTATAATATTTTTGAAAAAATGTTTTCCACTCCAGCGCCCTATAATTTTATACTCTGGATATCCATCCCCCATATTGATGAATTGCCAGCAGATGCCAGCAGAAGCGTTCTATCAAGCATAACAACTTTTGCTTTTACTTTTGGAATCATTTCAATATCTATACTCACTTATAATAAAAACTAAACTTCTTGTGGTGCACCTGGTGGTCTACATAAGACAACTTTTGCTTTAGACTCATATCTGTATCTACTATAGTTCAGCTGAGCTCCTGTTGGTGCATCTGGTGGTCTACCTCAGGTTGTCTAAACCTTCGAAGTCTATTCGCCAGCAGAAGCGTCCATTTAAGCTGAACAACTTTTGCTCTGGAGTCATTCCTATATCTCCTATAGTTTATCTGGGCTCCTGGTGGTCTACATCAGGTACTTCAAACCTTCGACCTCTATTCGGCAGCAGAAGCATTCCATCAAGCTAAACAACTTTTGCTATGGATTTGCTTATCATGAAGCTCCCGTATCGGCTACAGCCATGAAAAATCTTGCCTCAGACAGTGAATAAATCGTCTGTCACAGATGTATGAAATGAAAATGGATGAAAATGAAAAGGCGCCCGCGCGCCGTTTTCCTAATTTGTGTGTATGGTGGTATGGAGGTCAATGATGATAATCCCTTATAGTTTAGCTGGGCTCACGGTGATGCACCTGGTGGTCTAAAAACTTTCGATGACTATTCGCCAGCAGAACTTTATCTTCTTATAAAGGTTTTGATAATAAAGTAACTAAATTACCATTTTTAGAATATTGAAGACGAAAGAACGTCTGTAAACCTTGGCTGTAAACGCAGTAGGCAAGCGTCTGATAAAACCTGTAGAGCAAAATTAACAACGGAAACTCGTGTGACGACTTTCTGTATAAAACTTATTAATTTACTTTAAACTTTCCAAAGGAATTTCCCAGTGGAAAAAAGTAACCTATATCCTTTCTTAGGATATTTTTTATGTTCATAACAAATTTCGCAAGAGTAGCTTAGGCGTGAAAGCGTAGCAGACAGACCGAGTTACTTTTGAATTTATAATATTATTAGGTTGGATGTTAGTCACTCTCTTCGTGTGGGACACCGAGTCGTTCAACGACCCGATGAACTCTGGTGTCATAGTTTTTCAACCGCCTACTGCAAGTAGCAGGCCTCTGACATGGTTGTGTAAAGACCGCCATCCAACCGCCATCATAGACAGCAACCGGGACCGACGGCGTAACGTGGATGCACAAAAACTTTCTTGCTAATAGAGTAGTCGCAAACTGGAACAAGTTGCCTCAAGACGTCGTATCGGCACAGAACACAAACATGTTTAAAAACAAACTAGATAAACACTTAAAAAATATAAAATCTAAAGAGACTAAGTGATCTATGGACAGTGGGATACAGGCTTCATCAGTTGTTGCAACTGCCTGCCTGATAAAACATAATAATAATAATGTTACGGAGACGGAACCCTTCGTGTGCCAGCCCGACACGCACAATCGGCCGTCACGTTGCATAAACTTTGCTTCCTAAAATTACTTAGTTAGCAAATTTAAAAAATCGAATTGATGTTTTGGTGTAAATGGTGTATAATTTGACCGCAAGGCGTTAAGGTGGATCGTTTTCCATACAAAATTTAAATGGAGTTACGTCTTTAAATGAGACAAAATTATGATTAAAAAACTTGATGGGAAGTCCCGTGCTTTTATAACATTGTCGCAAAATAAAACAAATAATTTTTTAACCATCAGATTTCTCTGTAAAAACCGTGTCGCCACTTAATGAACATAGATGGAGCTACTGCTGCAATAAACACGTTTAATTTTTTTGTGGAAAAAATACTTGATATTTTTTTACGTTAAGCAGTTTTGCGACATATTTACGTGTGCCTTCCTCATCTCACATAAAGATTTTTTGATAATATTGTTGTTTAGCTCATGTGTAACTCGGTTGAAGTTCAGATTTTAGTTTGTATGACGTAACGATCCCCCTTAAAGGCATTCATTTTCATGATCACTCCGTTAGCGTGTTTTAAAAAACTAGTGGCGCCATCTATGATCTAGTCATATAAACATGCTATAAAATAAAGTTGTGAGCCATCATGCCATGCATAGACAGTTTTTTAACATTTCACACGTTTTGCAGTACCTACAATCCCATATCAAATCATTATCTTTTCTAGTGTTGATGAGGAAGTTGTTATGAGGAAGAGGAAGCGGAAGAGGAAGCAACAAGCTGAACGTTGGAGGATGCGGATGAGGATGAGGATTTATTTATGAGGAAGAGGATGCGGATGAGTAAGAGAAGTAAGCTGTCAAAGAAAACAAAAAAGAAATTATTATGTCGTACTTGTTATACTCGCACATGTGCGACTGCATTCCTTTGCCACAGAAAATATGGGGTAGCGGAAGCGGAAGAGGAATTTAGAACTTTCTTTCCTGAGGAAGCGGTGGCGGATGAGGAACCTTAAAAATTGCGGAACTTCCGCATTATGAGGATGCGGAAGAGGAATCCTCATCGACACTAATCTTTTCATTTTCTTTGTGTGTGTGTCTACCTATCTGAATGGCCCGTTCGGCTGCTATGACTGCCAGACGGCTCGAAACATCGTTTTGCGTCGCGTTGTCGCGGAAGACATAGGGATTTAAAAAAATATATATAGTTTTTGCAGTGAAATAAAGTACCTACTTAAGTCATACTTACTTAAGTTAGATTTTTATACAGTACCTAGCCATTAAAATTGCGCGTTATTGTACAGTGTACCAAACAGTATGACTTTTCACATTCATACCTTCCTACCTACGAGTACATAGGTAAGCACTTTGAATTTTAAGAGTTTCTGTTGTATTATTCATACTTTGTCCTTATACGGCCTTGGAAAGAGGAAATAAATTTGTAAAGCGTACAAAATGTATGTAGCTTACATTGAATATCTAATAGACATTTATTCTAAAGTTTACGAGTAGGTAGGTACCTATTGATATGCATGTCATTATTTTACTGCTACTGTTTGCTTACCTGCAATAATAGGTAGGTAATTTTTTATTAAGGTGATGTTGGATTTCTTCATTCTGTCGTAGTCTTCTTGGTGTATCTAGGTCACCAAGTAGGCATATGACCCACTGATATTTCCTAATCCTAAGAATTTGCGAAGTTGATCTAACTTTAAGACCATTTATTATTATTATTGATATGGAATATACAAGCATACTGCTTTTTATCTGGCAATGCTAAAAACGGCATGTGATTTCGTCGTCATGCATGATGAACTATAACCCTATTATTTTATTTTGTCACTACTCACAAAACACCTAAAAATTATTACTTTTACTTAAATGCGATAATTTCCAATAGCAAACTGTTAGCCTTAACCGCTTTTAACATTTTAGCGTAAAGACGCAAATGACCTAAGCAAATAAGTTGGGTATGATGTAATTTTACAGTAATAAATTATTTCAATGCAAGCATAAGGTTAACCTTGGATGTCACCAAGCAAATAACTATTATAAATAGGTACTAGTAGGTGTTAGCTACAGTATTAGCAACTTTAGTAGTACTGATTATGTCTCTGCTGCCTATAGGTATTACATACATCAATACATAGTATAAAACACAGACACTCTATAAAATGAACTCTCGCTTTTTGAGCTTCTCCGTCTGCCTGTTTTTCGTGGAAAACTAATCACGCAACGGATGCGGTCTTTTTTAAGAAAGAGTGATGCAAAAAGGAAGGTTTACATGTATAGAACATACCGGGAAAACTAACTGGCCGATAGTACATAATATAACGGTCTTGAATTTAACTATTATTTTCGTTTAAGTTTGAACCGAAAATTTGGGTATAAGTTGTACAACCCTGTGGTACAAATGTTTAAATAAATCATCGATTCAAAATCGACATAAGCGCTAGTGTGTGGTGACGGCTATCAAATCAGTGTTAACTATACAATACCTGTAGATGTAAACAGGGATAGATAAATTTACGTCGCTGATTAGGTTTTATGGTAATAAATAACAAAAAACTACAATTACCATTTATTGAAATAAATAAATTACAGTCTAAGTAGTTAACATTGCATATGTTTAATCAATTATCCAATCAATCAAAACAGTTTATAATATAGAGAATATACAACCAAATATTGAGATATGTGTTTGGAACATATTTTTTCAATTGACACAATTTCATGAACATTTGGTATTCTTAAATAAATTTTTGTTGTACTGAAGTGATACATTATTTCTTTTTTCAGGCTACTACACAATACACATGTCATATACGGAGTATTATTGGCAGTTAAATTACGAACTCACGCGTTATCCCTTGCATAGTAGGCAGGCAGACGGCGTCAACGGCCTCGTCAGCTCAAGAGTAGTTTTGCAATCGTTGACAAAATGACAAGCAGCATTTCCGATATTGTTTTGTCGTTGTAGTAAGTGACAGGTAGTCATCTCATTTGTATGTTAAAATAATTTGGAAATACATAGTTACTAATTGGCACATAATAAGTATTATCTAAGTAATATTTAAATTATGATTAATTCTAGCCACTATAATAATTTTATTGGAAGCACATTCAATTGAGACAGCGAGCATTACTATCACGCTAATAGAATAGTTAAAATACTTCTGGTTAATTTAAAGAAATGAATGAATAAAATATACGTTTAACATGTAATTAAATAACATAATTATGAACCGCATAGAGTATCAAGACAAACTGCTTCACGACATTATGAGAAATGAAATAACAATCGCTACATTCAAATTTCTACATTTTCTCAAAACAAAACCCATTCAGGTATAATTTCTTTATAAATGAGCTATACTTCTAAATATATTTTTATAATCTTAATACATTTTAAATAGCTCTAAATGTAAATAATTATACAATTTAATAAACAACTACGAATGTTCACTATTTTTTTTTATTTTACTTATACAAGAAATTGACTTTTTATATAGACACAGTATAAAGAAAACTTTATATTGAACACGACGTTACATTTGATATATTGAGTTTCAGATGAAAAACAGTAAAGATTCAAAATTTATATTGGTATTATATTTATCCGCTCTAAAATAGTACAATATTGTAAAATTATCGGAAAGAGACTTTTAAAATAGTTTTATTTTTCATTGCTATATTGAAAACAGAATTAATTTCCTTAGAAAATCTACAGTATATTGAAAATATTTGAAATATTAGGTAAGTATTAGGTTGGTCTCAGTTAGAACACAGAAGGTAAGACTTCAATACATGTGCTTTTATAATATTTAAGGTCACTATATGACTCTTTGGGTATATATTTTTCTAAATATAATAATATGAATATCTATGCCATTTATTGAGATAACTATTAAATTATACATTTAAATTATGTTTTAAATAAAGCTGAGTAACCAAAGTATATATCGGACAATTAATTAAATAAATTGCTTGCAAACTATACTTAAATCTTCTACTTAATCTTAGGAACTAATTAATGTTAAAGTAAAAGTTAGGCCCATTGTTTCAAACTTAATCTTAAATAAGCATACAGTTAAATAAATTTACTTAAAAATACTAATATTTGTATATAATCTAAGTATATATTTAACAAACACCATATAGATTCAAAATAACGCGTCTCAATGCGTGTTCTCAGTATTATAATATTCTTACAATATATTCTAAACGTTTACTACAATCTAAACACATAAACTCCTTACAGGATAACAAAGCATAGTATAACGCTACCAATTTATAAGCTAAAGCTACATATTTGTGATATCCACTGAATACATCCTTTATTGCTCGAAAAACTAATAATCTTGATGATTATTATTTATAATGAGATTACATTTTTAGTTATAGAATACTGACACCAATATATTGTGTTCAAATTAGAGTATATTCTGAATAAATGCAATATAGTTAAGACATAACTTCTAAGCATTAAATACTTTGCCCACAATCGGGATATAAGTAATGAAAGCTATATGGAAGACAGCAGTAACAGATAGTGAATCACAATCATAATGATAAAATAATCTTATAATCTATAAAGTATATCAAAACCTAAAAATATAGTGTAAAGTATAATTATACATGAACGCGTCGCTTTAACGCACCCAAAATGAATTCAGATCTTTATTCTACGTAATAAATTAAATACACATTTGTATACGCATATAACATAATTAAAGTATGTAGGTATATAATTGAACAATAAGATATACTTTGGCATAATATTAAATCTTTGGCACATTATATTGGCACAAAGAAGTGGTTATATATTTGTGCGTGACGTTTTTTAGAATTTTCGTTTCGTCCATCTTCTGTCACTTTGATTGATATTTTAATTTATATTTGCTTTAAACACCAGTATAATAAATTTCGCTTAGCAAGAATACAAATTAATATATCAGCCTTTCATTCGCATACTTTCAATCTAAGATAGATGCTCTCTCTTGAGATCTGCTCTAGGTGTTTCGATCTTCAAGCGCAGGTATTACGAGTTAGTTGCCAGCCAGTTTGGCCTGCTCCTCCGCCTGCATCTTGGTTCGAAGCTCCGGCACCGTGTCAGGAATACGCACGATTTTGTTGAACTTCTGCAAAAAGTATGAAAATAAACTGTAAATGTTTATGAATCAAGCATAAATTTATGTTTGTAACTTTTGATTACAGTTATTGTTAGTCGAAACGTGAAAGTAATTAGTAATTACTGTTGGTAACGCCTATAAACTTGATGGTTGCAGCAGTATCTAAAACGACTCGTCAACCATCGAAAATAATAATAAAAAATATTAACACTGCTGATTATACAATGACGAAGATCTACGGGGCGAAAAAGCAAGCAATAAAAGGGAGAAAATAAACTAATTAAAGCAGGAAAGCGAAAAAGAAAAACTTCTAAGAAATTAAAAGAACTGAAGCAAAGAAAAGAAAATAAAAGATTAGGCATGTGGGTACTTACCTCAAATAAAGAAAATGGTGTTAGACAAGAAAAACTTCATAAAAACTGATGCGCATGCGACACCGAATGAAGAATAAGATGATACAAAAAATAGGCCAAGGGCGAGTCGGACTCGCACACGTAGTGTGCCGTACCATCAATATCAAGTATACAATTAAGTCACTTTTTGCGTTTCTCTGCCTGTCTGCCGTAGAATTCGTTAACTTTTTAATGCCGTAGAATTCGTTAACGGGTTAACGGGTTATAGCGGGTTTTAATTTAATTTAAAGAAGTATAACTCTAGAGGTACAAGTATAAAAAATAAGTATTAGCTCTACATGCATTATTCGAAAAGAAAACAGAGGAGTACGTTTGTATAAAAATCTCCGCGAATGGAAATTAACTGCTAAAAAATTAGACGCGTGTTTATGTGTTTTACGAATTTATCGTTAAAAATGCGTCATAGTTCATTATGACTTTGATTTCGCATGCAAATCTTCTACAAAATGCTTCACCGCAGAGTTTCTTATAATAACATAAAAACATGCACAAATTCAAGTAGTAAAAAGTGTAATACAAATGGTTAGACCACGTGTTGCAGTCTCGCCTGTACAAATTGGATTTCTACTGTTTCAAAAATACTCATTGAAACAAACTGATAACAATAATTTAAAAAAAAAAACATTCGCATTTGCATATAAAAGGCTTAGACACTTAGCGCTGAGCGTAAAAAATAATACTTATGAAGACGAAAATGCCTTAAGGGTCTTACTTCAAAAAAGTAAGCGAGCATTGAACGCATCTCTAGCGTTTTTTGTATAAAGTTTTATTTGAAACACTAGTTCAAATTGGTCTAACTTTTTTGTGGTAAGAGTAAGACCATTACTTTTCGTTATACTTAGCTTACCTCTACACGCTCAAATAAAGCCCTATTCAAAACTTAGCTGTATCCGCGCGATACATGGGTTAAACAATCAAGTTTAGCTACCGTTACCTATGCATCGGGTTAACGCTCAGGTTTGATAAGTATGCAGGTTTAAAGAGGGCGTGTGGTAGACTGGATGGCGAAAAGCGGAGATCGAGCCTTGTAGCGTACCCTGGGGAGGACTGGCGGTGAACCACAATAGGCTGACGAGGGATATTTTGCGGAGGAGACATTGTGCTGAAGAGTCATTTTGCGATGAGCAAACGCGTCTGAAGCACTTGGATCCTTCATGGGAAGTAAGGTTGTACCTTAGCAGGCCGGCGGCACTCGAATTGAAATATGGGGGACAAAATTTTGACCAGGCTAAAACATGCGTAATGCTTGTACTGACAGGCGTGTATGCTTTTGTGTGCGTGGCAGGGCTACCACCTGCTACCCACAATCGGAGCGACTGAACAGGCGCGACAGCACTATACAATTAGACCTATAAGTGCCTCTCTCTCGCACATTGGAGATACAAGCTAAAACTCTTTTTCCAACAAGATCTCAATCTGACATTGAAAGCGAAAAAAATATATATCACACACTATGTCAAGTTACCGCGCGGGATACCTACTCGGGCGGGGGTTTGGTATGATAAACGTAGTAGGTCATATTTTTGGCTCCAGATACTTCGACTTTTTGTTTTGGAAAACCTTGCGTTAGATGCGTACTACACATTTACTTAGATTATACCTACTAAACTAACAAATACTTATTGTACTTACGCTTTAACAACTTACTTTAGCACGATTACGTAGGCAAGTTTATTTTAACTTACTAACCTTGATTCCTGTGATGGAAATCGAAAAACTTTCAGTTCTTTATCGTCTCTGGTATTTTTGAAGCACCCGAACACGCTACAATAATGCGCCATTGTATATTTTACAAAAATTGTGCTCACAAAATTCCTACTAATTACCTACCGTAGCGCGACGTGGCAACCAAATGTCAGTATCCTTTCATATCCTCTGACCGCAGGGCGACAGCGGGGGTGAGGTAGATATCAGAGAGGGGGTGTCAGTGTCGCTTCTTAGCGGTTAGCTATAGTTAGTATTCTTTGACCTTAGAGTATATCAAAGCAAGCTATAGAGTGTGCCTAAAAAGGTAGAATGGGTGGCAGCAGTAAGAACACAACCTCGCTGTCCATCAGTAGCAAAACGCCAGTGACAACACTATTGAACCTCTGTAACTTCTCATAACGGGACGATGCCGGTGACCGTGACTGAATACTGGGCTAATAACGTTTGCCATCGACTTGATAGAAGCAGAAGATATATACTCGAAGGTTTGTATGTACTAACCTCCTCCCTGGTGCCGGGCGTAGCTCGCCACAGGTACACCATGTACCCGGGGATGCACAGCATGCTCGACAGCGCAGTGAACCAGCCGAACATAGCTTACTTACATTTACTGTAAGACACGGATCGTTCATGTGAAGCATGGTTGTATGTACGGACCTCCTCCCTCCCTAGTGATACCATGTATCCAGGAGGCTTTATAGCTTCTACAGCTTGCTTGTATATACTGTAAGACACGATTCATGTGAAGCATGGTTGTATGTACTGACCTCCTCCCTGGTACCGGGCGTGGCTCTCCACAGGTACACCATGTACCCGGGGATGCACAGCATGCTCGACAGCGCAGTGAACCAGCCGAACGTGTGCGCCCACCACGGGTACTCGTAGTTCATGTACTTGATCGGTATCCAATATAGGGGGGTTATATAAGCAAGCTACAAAGTGAGCAGCTGTTCCATAGATA
Organism: Phthorimaea operculella; assembly: GCA_024500475.1. Lineage (NCBI taxonomy): Eukaryota > Metazoa > Arthropoda > Insecta > Lepidoptera > Gelechiidae > Phthorimaea > Phthorimaea operculella. The sequence goes on along the minus strand of JANFCV010000051.1, from coordinate 1,654,000 downwards.
TTACGTCAAATATGAGAAGTAATACAGGTTCAATAGTGTAGTCACTGGCGTTTTGCTACTAGTGGACAAAGAGGTAGTGTATTCTTACGAGTACTACTGCTACTCGTTCTAACTTTTCAGGTGCACTGTATAGCTTATATGTACTCTAAGGGCTGTTTGCGGATGAGACATTGTGCGAAAGGGATATTGTGCTAAAGGGACATTGTGCTAAAGGGACATTGTGCTAAAGGAACATTCTGCTAAAGAGTCATTTTGCGATGAGCAAACACGACTAAAGGACGTGGAACCTCTATGTAAAGCATGGTTGTATCTTAAGTTTGTATGTACTGACCTCTTCCCTGGTGCCGGGCGTGGCTCTCCACAGGTACACCATGTACCCGGGGATGCACAGCATGCTCGACAGCGCAGTGAACCAGCCGAACGTGTGCGCCCACCACGGGTACTCGTAGTTCATGCACTTTATAGGAGCCCAATATGGGGGGTTATATAAGCAAGCTATAGAGTGAGCAGTTGTTCCATAGATACGTACCTCAAATGTGATGAGGTTGAGAAGTAATAATGGTACAATAGTGTTGTCATTGGCGTTTTGCTACTGACGAACAGAGAGGTTGTGTTTCTACTACTGCTACCAATCCTATCATAGGTGCACTCTATAGCATGGTTATATTTACTCTAAGGGCTGTTTTGCGGAGGGGACATTGTGCTAAAGGGACGTTGTGTTAGAGTGACATTTTGCTAAAAGGACATTGTGCTAAAGAGTCATTTTACGATGAGTAAAACGCGACTGTAGGACATGGATTTTGTATGTGAAGCAAGGTTGTGTCTAAATCTTGTGTATCTTAAGTTTCTATGTACTGACCTCCTCCCTGGTGCCGGGCGTAGCTCGCCACAGGTAAACCATGTACCCGGGGATGCACAGCATGCTCGACAGCGCAGTGAACCAGCCGAACGTGGCTTGCTTATATTACCTGGGACGCTAAGCCCATAAAATATCAATCTGTCATATTTCTTTCCTAGAATTATGAAACTTGGTACAGTTGCTCTTTAGGTGCTAGTGAGTAGATTAAGCCCGGTTGACAAAGGGTTCCGCACCTAAGGGGGGAGGGGGAGGGGGGGGAAGTTTTTTTATCCCGAGTTTCGCTCTAAGCCATACACCTCATAAATTAATGCTATTATGGCAAGTGCGGTATCAATTTTAGATAAATCATAGACTGGGTATTCATTAATGGAACAAAAAACTCAGGTTTTCTAAAGAAAAAATAGAAAAAATAACAATAGATGTAAAAAAAAATACTAAACTTTTAGTGTTAATTATACTCTATAATAATATAAAATTGAAACATTAAAAAATCTGGCTATAATGCTACATTTATATAGATTATAAATATAAGGTCCTATTAAATTCACTGCAAATATTTTCAGGGCATGCGTAAATATGTATAAGGAAAACATGTAAGGCATTTTTTTTCATTTTCAAACAAACTTTTTAATTAATTATGTGAACGCCCTTTGACTGACCCGGCTGACGTTCCGCCACGTAAACAGGATTCACTTACACGGCACGCACACTAACAACCAACCAATCACAGCACCTTTTTTTGGCGCGTAATTTAAATTCATCGAAGTGTGTGTTTCTAGGACAAACAGGGTGCACTTTTTTCGTTTATGTTTTCTTTAGTTAAATGCAATTTTCTCGAAAACTAGCGTGTAGATTTCTTTGAAAATTTGCCTAGTACATGCTTATATTTTATTTGATCTGCCCCTAAAATATTTGCAGTGAATTTAATAGGACCTTATATACTAAAGGAAAGCCCGGCTTCGCTCGGGTGAAATGAAACTCGTACTTGCGTAATTCTCAAAACTTTTGAAGCAAAGCAGGAGTGTATAGCGGGAAATCGACCTAACCCTATCTCGACAGCACGCTATCTCGATCACAGTAAATATCACTTTTTTGGTCTCAGCAGTAAAGAAATTTCATACAATCTCTCAAATACTCACTCACGCATACATACGGCGCCGCTACATAGAATCTCGCGTTGATAGCGATGTCATAGTGACAACCCGAGATAAGAGAGAGAGAGAGAGAGACAGAGAAGGCAATAGGATCGCGGATTTGGTAAAGACTCTTTACTGCTGAGCGAAGTAAAACCGATCTATTTACTGTGACTCGATGCTAATTTAAGCCATCATTATACAAACTGCTATGGGTTGGTGCTGATTTAAGCCGACATCACACTAATTTGCAATGGGTTGACGTTATTCAAAGCCAGCGTGACATGCATGACTGATCTATAAATATAATCCTTTAATTTGTTGAGATAGCGTGTGTCGAAATAGCGTGTAGTTGAGATAGTTTCCAGAAAACATGTGTCGAAATAGCAAGATATATCTTAGGTCTTTCATTGTGTTTAACAAATAAATGTTCTACTAAAACTTCAAGTAAATACACAAAAAATATGTTTTATGTTGTATTATGTTTGTGTTGCTTCAGTTGTATTCGGTTCTTTTGGTATTTTGGTACTTCGCTTGCCAAGCTTGGTGATTGTGTTGTGGCAAATAGCGCTCCCCAATTGGCGGGAAGCCTATGTCCAGCAGTGGACTGTTGAGACTGTGGTAGTTATACTGCGTGTTAGGAATAAAAAGTACTGCGTTCCTTTCGAGGGATGAACCAGCCCATGAAACTGAACAACTAAGGCTACTTTTGTCAGCACTTGAGGGTCTGCAGTACCGGGTGTACCAGAAGAATGCCTTAACTATAAGAGATAAATACGATAATGGCGTCATAGCAAAAGTTGTTAAGCATGATAAGCCGCTTTTGCTGGCACATGGATATCGAGGATCTGGAGTAGGTTGATGGCCTGTACACCTCGTTAAGGCCTACAACTTTCCCAATGAAACCAATAGTCTAGCACGCATAGTTTTCGATATAAACGACTTTTTAGTATGAAAGATGACACCTATCATGTAGATTTCGTTAAGGCCTACAACTTTTCCAAAGAAACCAATAGTTTCCGATATAAACAGTTTTGTATATCTTTCGTGTTATTTAGGTATCTCGGTTTAGGTATTGACAATTTGTGACAATGAAGGATGACACTTTGGGATGACACGACAATCCAAGAAAAATACTAAAAAATATCATTGATCTTTAGCCTCCTACCGTCCGGCGCAGCAGCGCTGGAATCCTATTATACTGAGACTGGCAGAATTGGGTAGAAGTCCATATTAATAAATGAAAATAAAAATAAAATCAGAAGCTAGGTTACCACCTAGCTACCGCTAGGCAAAAAGTTGGCGACGGGATACTAACAAAAATGGCAGGACCTATACTATATTTTGTCTGTCAGCATCGTTAGAATTTTATAAAAATCTCGATAATCCGCTAAATTCAGATATATGTTGTCGACTCAAAAACAATATTTTTTTTATGTTTTATTATTTAGAAAACAAAAAACAGGGGGTAACCGTTACCTCTGCACGAAATTATTAATATAGGGTGTATTTTTATTAGTGGCGGATCCGTTGAGGAGGGTGTGTTCTGTCAGTGAAACTGAACAACTTTCCCCAAGGAACATAGGTCGAAATATGAAAAAAAAATTTGGCACTCCCATACAAATTGACCCGGCCGGCCAACACACTTAGTATGGGAAGACCAAAATTTATTTTCGTATTTCGACCTATGTTCCTTGGGGAAAGTTGTTCAGTTTCATTGACAGAACACACCCTTAACGGATCCGCCACTAATAAAAATACACCCTATATAGATACAATACATTAACATTTAGTCAATAAAAAGGTGAAAAAAAATCGATTCGTTGGAAGGTGTGTCTTGCTCTATGTCATCGTTTTCATTTAAGAGTTTCATGACGATTCTAACACTATTTCCTGTTTATACGGTGTGTAAGGGACGGTGTAACGAAAACTTTGCAGGCGTGCTCAGAACATGAAACTGAACAACTTCACACACACCTTCCAGCGAAATGTTTTTTTTTTCACCTACATTCCATTGACAAAGTGTTAATGTATCATATATATTTATAATCTATTTAAATGTAGCATTATAGCCAGATTTTTTATTGTTTCAATTTTCTATTATTATAGAGTATAATTAACGCTAAAAGTATAGTTTTTTTTTAATTTTTTGTTATTTTTTCTTGTTTTTCTTAGGAAAACGTGAGTTTTTTGTTCCATAAATGAATACCCCGTCTATGATTCACCCGAAAATGATACCACACTTGCCATAATAACATTAATTTATAAGTTGTATGGCTTAGAGCGAAACTCGGAACAAAAAATTTCCCCCCCCCTCCCCCCTTAGGTGCGGAACCCTTTGTCAACCGGGCTTAATCTACTCACTAGCACCTAAAGAGCAACTGTACCAAGTTTCATAATTCTAGGAAAGAAATATCACAAAATGTGCTTAGCGTCTCAGGTATATACACTGTAAGACATGGATCCTCCAAGTGAAGCATGGTTGTATGTACTGACCTCCTCCCTGGTGCCGGGCGTGGCTCTCCACAGGTACACCATGTACCCGGGGATGCACAGCATGCTCGACAGCGCAGTGAACCAGCCGAACGTGTGCGCCCACCACGGGTACTCGTAGTTCATGTACTTTATACGCGTCCAATATAGGGGGGTTATATAAGCAAGCTATAGAGGGAGCAGTTGTTCAATAGATACCTACATCAAATGTATGAGAAGTAATAGAGGTTCAATAGTATTGTCACTGGCCTTTTGCTACTGATGGACAGAGAGGTTGTGTTCTTACTACTGCTACTTGTTTCTCGCAGTTTAGGAGCACTCTTTAGCTTGCTTTTATGTACTATAAGGGCTGTTTTGCGGAGGAGACACTGTGCGAAAGGAGCATTGTGCTAAAGAGTCATTTTGCGAAGAGTGGATCCTAAATGAAGTAAGGTTGTATCTTAAGTTTGTATGTACTGACCTCCTCCCTGGTGCCGGGCGTGGCCCTCCACAGGTACACCATGTACCCGGGGATGCACAGCATGCTCGACAGCGCAGTGAACCAGCCGAACGTGGCTTGCTTATATACTGTAAGACATGGATCCTCCATATGAAGCATGGTTGTATGTACTAACCTCCTCCCTTGTTCCAGGCGTGGCTCTCCACAGGTACACCATGTACCCGGGGATGCACAGCATGCTCGACAGCGCAGTGAACCAGCCGAACGTGTGCGCCCACCACGGGTACTCGTAGTTCATGTACTTTACAGGCGTCCCATATAGGGATCCTCTATCTGAAGCATGGTAGTATGTACTGACCTCCTCCCTGGTACCAGGCGCGGCTCTCCACAGGTACACCATGTACCCGGGAATGCACAGCATGCTCGACAGCGCAGTGAACCAGCCGAACGTGTGCGCCCACCACGGGTACTCGTAGTTCATGTACTTTATCGGCGTCCAATATAGGGGGGTTATATAAGCAAGCTATACACTGAGCAGTTGTGCCATAGGGGAACCACAATGCACGACATACTCAATGTACAGCAGGTTAAAGCACGGCAGCGTATTGTACAGCAGATCATTGTACAACGTGATGGATGGATGGTCTTGAAATACGGGCCCGGACCGATAATGTACAGGGGTGGAAATGGAATCAAAACAAATGACGTCACAGCGGATGTAATGATGTGACAGTGTTGATTTTGATCGACTTATCGATTCATTATTCGAACATGACATGCAAGACAACCCACGGAGGGGGGGACGGGGGGGGCGAAGCCCCCCCACAAGGGGGGGTTTGGGGGGCGCAGCCCCCCGCAGTAAAAAAAACACATTTAACACAAATCCGACACAGTAGGTTAGGTTAGGTTAGAACAGTGACCCCCTGGAGCGAACGAAGTGAGCGACCAAGCTTACTAAAGAATATATTTAATATAAAAACAATATCGATTAAGTTAGAAATGAATATAATATTATCGATCTAGTCACATCACTATTCTACCACAACACGTGATGTCTCCAACCATCATGTCGTGCAATCCACCCCCGTGCACTTTCGGTACGGGGTGATGGATGGCGACATTGTTTTGATTCCATCCACCATGTCGTGCTTCATCACGTCGTACATTCCTCTGATGGCCAATATTATGCTGTACAATACTATGTTGTACATTGTAGGGACTCGTGCCATAGATACCTACCTACATCACATGCATGAGAAGTAATAGAGGTTCAATAGTGTTGTCACTGGCCTTTTGATACTGAGGGACAGGGAGGTTGTGTTCTTACGAGTACTACTGCTACCCGTTCAAACTTTTTAGGCGCACTTTTAAGCTTGCTTATATGTACTTTGAGGGCTGTTTTGCGGAGGAGACATTGTGCGAAAGGGATATTGTGCTAAAGAGTCATTTTGCGAAGAGTGGATCCTATATGAAGTAAGGTTGTATCTTAAGTTTCTATTAACTGACCTCCTCCCTAGTACCGGGCGTGGCTCTCCACAGGTACACCATGTACCCGGGGATGCACAGCATGCTCGACAGCGCAGTGAACCAGCCGAACGTGGCTTGCTTATATACTGTAAGACATGGATCCTCCAAGTGAAGCATGGTAGTATGTACTGACCTCCTCCCTGGTGCCGGGCGTGGCCCTCCACAGGTACACCATGTACCCGGGGATGCACAGCATGCTCGACAGCGCAGTGAACCAGCCGAACGTGTGCGCCCACCACGGGTACTCGTAGTTCATGTACTTGTAGCTTCCCATATAGGGATCCTCTATATGAAGCATGGTTGTATGTACTAACCTCCTCCCTGGTGCCGGGCGTGGCTCTCCACAGGTACACCATGTACCCGGGGATGCACAGCATGCTCGACAACGCAGTGAACCAGCCGAACGTGTGCGCCCACCACGGGTACTCGTAGTTCATGTACTTTATACGCGTCTAATATAAGTAAGCTATAGAGTAAGCAGTTTTTAGTTCCAATGACACCTACGTCAAATGTATGAGAAGTAATAGAGCTTCAATAGTGTTGTAACTGGTCTTTTGCTACTGATGGACAGAGAGGCTGTGTTCCTACTACTGCTACCCGTTCCAACTGTTTAGGCGCACTGTATAGCTTGCTTATATGTAGGTACTCTAAGGGCTGTTTTGCGGATGAGACATTGTGCGAAAGGGCTATTGTGCTAAAGAGTCATTTTGCGAAGAGTGTACCCTATATGAAGTAAGGTTGTATCTTAAGTTTGTATGTACTGACCTCCTCCCTGGTACCGGGCGTAGCTCTCCACAGGTACACCATGTACCCGGGGATGCACAGCATGCTCGACAGCGCAGTGAACCAGCCGAACGTGTGCGCCCACCACGGGTACTCGTAGTTCATGTACTTGATCGGCGTCCATTGCACCAGGTTGAAGATGAACACGCTCTGGAATGCACGAGCATACGGGATTGAGAAAACACAGAAAGAAAAAAAACTCTTCGATATGCTAGCAGCTAAAATTCGCAAAGTTCGTTTATTTTGGTAATATCTACTATAATTCCCGGTTTCCCGCTGCTAACCGTTTTCCCGTGGGAATAAGATATTTTCCTGTGGTCAAAAGTAGCCTATGTTACTTAGGAATGTTATAGCTTACTAATGGTGAAAGAATTTTTGAAATCGGTTCAATAAGTTAGAAGTTTATCGATATCGACATGCAAAACACCAAATCTTACTCCTTTATAATATTAGTGTAGATATATTGGGATTTTAATGTACTTGCAGTGCTAAATTATTTTCATTATCATAAATGAGAATAAAATCTTTTAAGAGTGTTGGCGTCGACCGTGGCTTGAACCCGAGACCGTGGGGGTACCGTACCGTCCCATCTCATTGCTCTGCCAACTGAGCTATCGGCGGCTAGCCGACCCGTATGAAATGTTAACCTCTTGATGCTCTTGATTTAAGCGGCATCTAGTAGTAGTTGTTCATCTAGTAGTTGGTTCAAGCACTGGTCGCCGCGAAAAGTCAATATATTTTTTCTATACATTTTCATTTATATTCTATAGATACAAATTCTCTACTCACAATGCAAATGGCGGGCGTGAATCCGACCCAGCAGAACTTCCACCAGATGGTCGGGTAGTAGCCGATCATCTCCTTGATGCCGTCGTAGAAGCGGTTGACGCCGAACGCCCACGAGATGGAGACGCACTCGAAGAAGATCAGGAACAGCAGGCAGAAACCGGACACCGCGTAGCTGTCCAGCAGTTGGAACACGTACATTCCGCCCTAAAGACAAGTGAAAACAAAATTTAAATTTTGAAAATACCCACGACAGTTTACTGCAGCGCCCTCTGGTAAGTTGTTGGCGTAAAACCTATCTAAGAACTTGCCCTAAAAAAATATAAATCCATCACTGAAAACCTCATCAAAATCGGACCAGTGGTTTGGGAGATATTTGGTGACATAGGTTTGCACAAACACACATTCTCTCACCCCAAACGCATATACCGTCTCCGTTCCGTCGTGGGTAAAAAGTAATATATATCATAAGTCCCGAAAACCCTCATGGGACTGCTAGGTCACAAAATAGAGAGTTTACAGAAGGTTCACTCGACAATACTCGGGATTTTTGCTATTGTCATTTGTAACATAGCAATTGTCAACAATTTCAAAGTATAAGTATATCAAAACAGTAAAATCTGATACGAAAACGTCATATGATTGAGCCAATTTTAATCCAAGAAATGTGGCAACCAACTTCTTAGTTACTTTGACTTCCTCTGAGATTCCGCTTATTTCCAGTTAAAGTCAGTAAGTGTCAAAATCATCGCTAGTTCTGAGTGAGCCATCTGTATAGGCGCCCGCGTGCCATTTCCTTAATTTGTGGCTAGGCTATCCTCCAAACAACGCAGACAACATAGCAGAAAAGATATCTAAATACGTAGATTTAAAAGATGACGTAACGCACAAATGGCGTCTACAGGGTGTGGTCATAGTTCCCATAGTAATGTCCACCACAGGAGTAATACCGCAGCAACTGCATCAATATTTTAAAACTCTTTGAACTTCCAAGCCCGACCTACATTGGATTACAGAAGGCTGTTATCCTTAATACATGCCGCATAGTGCGTAAATTTCTCCAAACTGACGTATTGACCCCGCAATAATCAAGAGGACGCTTACTTAGCTTAGGCCCCGGTTCGTTTTTCGAAACTGAGATGGAAATATCATTAAAACAAAATAATAATAATCACAACCACTTCAAAAGGCAATGATGGAACCGCAGCGGGAAGGACCTTGAAGAAAATTAAGGATGAAGTTAAACTATAATAATTTATTAAAATACCATCCATGAACACGTTTGCACGTAGGTAGAATGATCACGTCCAAAAGATTTAAGTCGACAGCGTCTGCGAGATTAGGGACTTCCGCATAGCTCGTATATAACAAGGCTATATGTGAATCAAAACACCCAAAATCAACATACGTAAACACGCAAAAATCTGATACTTGTTCTATAGTTAGACGATTCCTCACTAATGCAAACATCTTCCAAACAGAAACCGATGTAGCAATTCTTTATTCGTCAACATGTGTAATATTACAAAAATAATTTAGACTACGAAACTCTTAAATACGGTCGAGTAGTTCAAAATTAAAAGTTTTAGGCTGACTTAATTTTATAGTGAGTACTGTCACTAGATGGCGCCACTAGGATTTTAAAACGCGCTAACGGTATGTTCGTGGAAATTAATGACCTTTCCCTTCCCGCCTTGGCGAGGCCATATTAATTGATATGTTGACTTATATTAGTTATCAATGCGCGTATTTTTGAATTTGCTTTCTAATTAATATTTAGAAGGCAAAAGATACAATCTTCGGAAAGTAACAGACGGTGACAATAACGCAATAGGGTACTTGATTGGGTAACTAAAAAAATACAAAACAGCTATTCTAAATACTATTATATTCATTCATCAATTTTCAAAACATTTAAAGCTAGAATTTTAACAAATAAATATGATGATAAGTACTGGCTATTGACGTCAAATGCCATTACTTTCATACAAAATATCGTAAAATTTTCATACAAACCCAATTATTTTCAAAGTCAGTCATCATAACAATATGGTAGGGCCTTATCACCAAAAAGTTAAACTTCTTGGATACCTACGTGTTGAAATGAATAGATTATACATATTTTTGCGGCACTACGCTTTTCTATCCATTGATAATGGGTTTCTTGGCCTGAATAATTGACGATTTTGTTTCTTATTTGTACAAGTAGTATCCAAACAAAAATTACCAATCTGATTAACGAAAACTCGGCCAGAGGGGCCGATGCTGGTAGCGATTAGATGGCAAAATTGGGAGATCGTGCTTTATGGTGTAACCTGGGGGTAGCCTACGTCCAGCAGTGGACTGCAATAGCACAAATTAGGAAAACGGTATGCGGGCGCCTTTACCAGATGGCTCAGTAGTTGCGACTATTTTGACGCTTACTGACGAAAACTGGAAAAAACTGGAATCTCAGGGAAATCAAGGTAAATAAGAAGGTGGTTGACTCGAATGTATTTATTAGATTTAACATTGGCTCAGAATCATACGACGTTCTTTGTCTAATTTTGCTGTTTTGACGTTTTTATACATTGAGATTTTTGACAGTGCCAATCGCGAAAATCCGAAATAGGGCCGAGTGAACCTTCTGTAAACTCCATATTTTGTGGCAAGTTGATGTGATGTGAACTTACCTCAGATATACAAGACAAGCCGACCAGGTACGATATGAAGCAGGTGATCGCGATGAAGATTTCCTTGCGACGTCGCAGCAGCTTCGGCCATTCGTCGATCACCGCCGTGATGAAGCCTTCCATCGTGCAGAACTGACTGTCCAGACCTGGATAACAATTTGTCATTCATTAGATTAGTATTAGACATCGTTATCTTTGGAGCACGAGTGACGTTGTCATGTCATAGAGATGAGTTGCGGACTTTTTTCGAAACACAAGTTATCGATGTTTTCATGCTACTAACCACAGACCTAATAAAATGCTACTAACACATAAATATGGCCTTGACATGGTGTAAAAAAATATTCAAATTTTTTAACGGACTTTTCCTAGGGAACAAAAGTCGGAATAGGGAAAAACATTGTAACTTGCCAATAAAATGACTTAGACACTTATTAAGTTAAATGTTATGTTTCTTGGTTATAATTATAAATCTGTTGCAATTTTAAACAGACGTTTTTTTTATAAACCCTTTGGTTTCACAGCAACTAGGTACTTACTTGAATATAATCTGTCGATATCTAAGGTGTCGATAAAGTACGCCACCTCTACGATTTTTTTGTTAGTGCTCCAAAGATAACGATGTCTACCTCATTTCATTACCATTAGCAGCTTGGTGCCGAGTGGTGCCGGCTAAGAATAGTATCACCCCATATCTACCCTGTGGTTGTCGTAAGAATCGATTGTGGGATTTAAGAGTTGTTGTGTATGGCAATAGGGTAGTTGACAGACAGTACAGTTGAGTTTTGAGCTGGCATATGACGTCATATGCCAGGAATTTTCATGGTATCAAAACTCACTGATATAATATTTTTCAAATTGAGTGTTCGAATGAAAATGATAGTATTTTTGAACTGTAGTTATACGCGTATTTTTTTTTGTATTTTTTAGTACCCCAGTCAAACACCCTATTTGAGAGTGATAACAGTGTTCTGAATTACTCTCAAAGATGTGGTGTACCTAAATGTCCGTTTTTACAGCCGTATACGCTCGGACTACCCGACAAGGGATATCTGGGCGTGATATATATCTATTTGAATGAATAAAGACGGGTATTCAATTGGACCATTATGGGGACAGGGTTCCGCGACATTGCATTTAAACAAAAGTTCCCCAATAAATGCTTTCAATGAAGACGCATTTATACAATATTGCGGGACAAAGTTACCAACGAGGGTGCGTCTTCATTGGGTTCTGTTTCGGGAACATTGTCCTAACTTTGTATGAGATACTATGTCGCGGGGATTTTGTATATAAGACCGAGCCGTGTGGTGCCGGCAGAGTAGAATAGCACCACTCCCTCTCTTCCCGTGGGGGTCGTAAGAGGCGACTGAGGGATAAACTCAACCCAAACAGCCAGGGCCAACCGTAAGGTGGCGGTTAATCCACCACAAAAGCATTCCCAAGGAGGGTTGACGTCTGGTAGGCAGCCGGTCGTAAAATTCAGCCAAATCCTTTTGCAACACGATTTTGTGTTCAACGAAACGTGACCCCGAAGTAAATGGGATAAGGGCAGGAAGATGATGAGATGATGATCGTCGTTTACCTATAAGCAACAGCATGAAGAAGAAGAGGCATGACCACAGCGGAGCGCCCGGCAGCTGCAGCACGGCTGATGGATACGCGAGGAACGCCAGACCAGGACCTGGAAATGTAAACACAAAAATGACGGATATAGTCTGGGAATGTAGCTTTGCTTCTGGCATGCTAGTCAAATGAGGTACGAGCCTGGTGCATCGATTGCTCCGTGGCAAAGCGGTGTGGCGTTGACCCATGCGGCCCGGGTTTGAGCCCCGTTCGATGCATGTAATTTTTTCAATTTCTTATTTTTATTTATAAATAACTGATATAGTTGATGATATAACTGATATAGTTACCAGAAACAGCGACCTTGGCCATGGGCGGCTGTTGCTCGTGGGCCAGGAAGCCAACCACTGATAAGATCACGAACCCACCAAACATGGTGTTGATGATGTAACTGATATATAGTTGATGATTCAATTTATATAGTTGATAATACAACTGATATAGTTGATGACATGACTGATATAGTTTATGATATAAGTGATATCGTTGATGATGTAACTGATATAGTTACCTGAAGCAGCTACTTTAGCCACCGGGCTCTTCTGCTCGTGTGATATGAAGCAGTCCACTGATAAGATCACGAAACCAGCAAACATGGTGTTGATGATGTAACTGATATAGTTGATAATTCAACTGATATTGTTGAGGACAAAACTGATATAGTTGATGAGACAACTGATATAGTTGATGACATAACTGATATAGTTTATAATGTAACTGATATATTTACCTGAAGCAGCAACTTCAGCCACGGGCCTCTGCTGTTCGTGAGCCATAAAGCCGACCACAGAGAAGATCACGAAACCAGCAAACATGGACGTGCTAGAGTTCACCGTGCACACTATCAACGCGTCCCTGGAACACAACACACATTATTCTTCAAAACAATATCGACTGCGTTAACTGTAAATAAATAAATGAGTTTATTTATTAAAGACTTATTTCACAATTTTCTCATTTTTTAATAATTTACATACGTACCAAATAAAACACTCATACAGCTGAATGAACATACTGTGCCTGAACTAGGCAAAACAGACTTAAAAAGCAATAATATTTTGGAAATCTCATCGGGTAAAGAAAGAAATACCTAGCGAAATCTCAAGGATAAATTTTTCGGTTAAATAACCCGTACAGTAGAAAGAAGGTGTATTCGCCAATCCGACTGCCATGAGCGAAGTTTATGGAAAATACCATGAAATTCGGAGAGGCCTATGTTCAGGCCTTTGAGCAGTGGGCTTTTGTGTCTATTTAAGTTAAAGTTTGAGATCTACATTTCAAGATTACGCCGCAGCAAGCGTAGTGTTAGATGCCCTTCGGTCAGATGGACCGATTACTGGATAGACTGGATGGCGAAAACAGAAGATCGCGCCTTGTGGGCAAGCCCCTTTTTTATATTCTTTTCTATATTAGATAGGCCTGCATTTGTCTATTTCACACGTTGGTAAGCGATGATGTAGGCAGACGATGTTCGAACATGCTTGCATATGTAGTGCCCAGATCCGCCGGAATTCCACTTTCAATTTATGATGAAAGTTGAAGCAAAGCCTAAGCAACAGTGGACCGCTCCTACAGGCTGACTCACTTGTAAACGTTGTTGGTGAACTTGTTGTAGCTGCCGAGGGCGACCAGGGTGCCCAGCCCCAGCCCGTACGAGAAGAAGATCTGCGTGACCGCGTCGATCCACACCTCCGACTCCAGGAGCTTCGACATGTGCGGCATTATGTACAACTTGATGGGAATGAAGCAAAGCTACTGGCATACTAGTCAAATGAGGTACGCCTGGCGTTCGTGGGCCATGAATACGGCCACTGAGAAGATCACGAGTCCAGCAAACATGGTGTTGATGATGTAACTTATATAGTTGATGATTGAACTAATATAGCTAAAGACATAACTGATATAGTTGATGACATAACTGATATAGTTGATGACCATAACTGATATAATTGATGCCAAAACTGATATCATTGATGATGTACCTGAGGTATTTTCTTGAAGCAGCGACTTCAAAAACGGTATCACGAACTCGGCAAACATGGTGTTGATGATTCTACTGATATAGTTGATAACGCCTCAGCAAGCCTTGGGAAGCCTACGTCCAACAGTGGACCGCTACAGGCTGACTCACTTGTAAACGTTGTTGGTGAACTTGTTGTAGCTGCCGAGAGCGACCAGGGTGCCCAGCCCCAGCCCGTACGAGAAGAAGATCTGCGTGACCGCGTCGATCCACACCTCCGACTCCAGGAGCTTCGACATGTTCGGCATTATGTAGAACTTGATGGGAATGAAGCAGCTACTGGCATACTAGTCAAATGAGGTACGCCTGGTGCTCGTGGGCCATGAAGCCGACCACTGAGAAGATCACGAACCCACGGTCATGGTGTTGATGATGTAAGTGATATAGTTGATGATTCAACTGATATAGCTAAAGAATATAACTGATATCATTGATGATGTAATGTATTCACTTGAAGCAGCGACCTCAACAACGGTATCACGAGCTCGGCAAACATGGTGTTGATGATTCAACTGATATAGTTGATAACGTCTCTGCAAGCCTTGGGAAGCCTACGTCCAATAGTGGCCCGCTACAGGCTGACTCACTTGTAAACGTTGTTGGTGAACTTGTTGTAGCTGCCGAGAGCGACCAGGGTGCCCAGTCCTAGCCCGTACGAGAAGAAGATCTGCGTGACCGCGTCGATCCACACCTCCGACTCCAGGAGCTTCGACATGTTCGGCATTATGTAGAACTTAATGCCTTCCATCGCGCCTGGCAAGGTGATTCCTGGAAACAAATTGTGCCGTGAATTAAAATAAGTCCTTGACATTTGCTGGAATTTGGACCGTGGGGTACCTACCGTCCCAAAACTCTGCCAACTGAGTTACCGGCTTGGACGAGAAAAATTCGTTAGGATCTCGAATACAAAAACTTCAGAATAGTCACTTCGATACGAGAGTATTGGGTGAGAATGCAGTTGCTCAGTTAGCAACTTGGCAGTGGGACGGTACCCCATGGTCCAGGGTTCAAGTACCGAAGTGCTATTTTTATCAATTCAACATGTTTTGTGATTTCGCCAGTGTCAAGCTGATTTTGCGTAAATTAGTTTTTTTGTGTTTGATACATTAGACGGTAACCTGAAATCGGAACTATTGGCGAATATTTTTTCTCTAAATCGTACCTCTGATAAGCAGAACGGTGAGCAAGAAGTACGGGAAGAGGGCGGTGAAGTAGACGACCTTTCCGGTCCAGCGCACGCCCTTCCAGATGCAGAAGTAGCACAGGATCCACACGAGCAGCAGCGTCCCGGCGCCCCATGGTCCCGGGTTCAAGTTCCAACATGCTATTTTTATCTATTCAACTTATTGTTTCGTGGCTTTTTCATTGTGATTTCGCCAGTGTCAAGTTGACTTTGAGCACATTCGGTTTCAGCATGGAATGGGGGATGCATGCGAATATTTTTTTCTCTGTATCTTACCTCTGATAAGCAGCACGGTGAGCAAGAAGTAGGGGAAGAGGGCGGTGAAGTAGACGACCTTGCCGGTCCAGCGCACGCCCTTCCAGATGCAGAAGTAGCACAGGATCCACACGAGCAGCAGCGTCCCGGCGAGCTCCCAGCGGATGTTGCCGATCTCTTCGATACCGCTCGAGATCACGAATCTTTCAAGCTCTTGATGCTCGTTTCGAAGCGACGACTTAAGCGCTACTGGATGTCGCTAAATCGTAACTTTGATACGATATGATTGGGTGAGAATCCAGTTGCTCAGTTAGCAGTGGGACGGTTCCACAGATTACTTATATATATGTCCCTAAAGGGACGGTTCCCCGTGAACCCAGGTTCTAGTTTCGATAGTCTTACTTTTAGCTATTCAAACTATTGTTTGTGGCTTTTCATTGTGATTTCGCCAATGTAAGGTTGATTTTGCTTACATTCGTTCCTTTTTGTGTTCGAGTAATTAGACGGTAACGTGGAATCAGGACTATTGGCGGTTTTTTTTCTATATATCTTACCTCTGATAAGCAGCACGGTGAGCAAGAAGTAGGGGAAGAGGGCGGTGAAGTAGACGACCTTGCCGGTCCAGCGCACGCCCTTCCAGATGCAGAAGTAGCACAGGATCCACACGAGGTGGAATAGGGACTATTAGCAAATATTTCTTCTATTTATCTTACCTCTGATAAGCAGCACGGTGAGCAAGAAGTACGGGAAGAGGGCGGTGAAGTAGACGACCTTGCCGGTCCAGCGCACGCCCTTCCAGATGCAGAAGTAGCACAGGATCCACACGAGCAGCAGCGTTGTTCATATACATGCCAAATATCTCTCACACGACATTGATCCATTATTAACGGAACACTCTATACATATAAATAGTTACATTTAAGTAAGTACAAATCTCTTAAGGGTGTGTTTTACTCACGAAACTGATCAACTTTTGTTTGAAAACTTTTCTTTGAAACATGAAAAAAACAATTGGATCTCCCTTACTAAGTGACACACTTTTCAACATTTTTGTATCGGAGGTCCAAATTGTTTTTTATACTTCGAAGAAAAGTTTCTAGCAAAAGTCGTTCAATTTCGTAAGTAGACCACACCCTCAAGAGATTTGTATTTAACTAAATGTAACCCTGTATAACTTACCACTGATAAGCAGCACGGTGAGCAAGAAGTAGAGGAAGAGGGCGGTGAAGTAGACGACCTTGCCGGTCCAGCGCACGCCCTTCCAGATGCAGAAGTAGCACAGGATCCACACGAGGTGGAATAGGGACTATTAGCTAATATTTGTTCTCCATATCTTACCTCTGATAAGCAGGACGGTGAGCAAGAAGTAGGGGAAGAGGGCGGTGAAGTAGACGACCTTGCCGGTCCAGCGCACGCCCTTCCAGATGCAGAAGTAGCACAGGATCCACACGAGGTGGAATAGGGACTATTAGCTAATATTTGTTCTCCATATCTTACCTCTGATAAGCAGGACGGTGAGCAAGAAGTAGGGGAAGAGGGCGGTGAAGTAGACGACCTTGCCGGTCCAGCGCACGCCCTTCCAGATGCAGAAGTAGCACAGGATCCACACGAGGTGGAATAGGGACTATTAGCTAATATTTGTTCTCCATATCTTACCTCTGATAAGCAGGACGGTGAGCAAGAAGTAGGGGAAGAGGGCGGTGAAGTAGACGACCTTGCCGGTCCAGCGCACGCCCTTCCAGATGCAGAAGTAGCACAGGATCCACACGAGGTGGAATAGGGACTATTAGCAAATATTTCTTCTATATATCTTACCTCTGATGAGCAGAACGGTGAGCAAGAAGTAGGGAAGAGGGCGGTGAAGTAGACGACCTTGCCGGTCCAGCGCACGCCCTTCCAGATGCAGAAGTAGCACAGGATCCACACGAGCAGCAAGTCGTTCAAATACATACCAAATATCTCTCACACGTTGTTGATCCATTGTTAACGGGATTCCCTGTATATCTTACCTCTGATAAGCAGAACGGTGAGCAAGAAGTAGGGGAAGAGGGCGGTGAAGTAGACGACCTTGCCGGTCCAGCGCACGCCCTTCCAGATGCAGAAGTAGCACAGGATCCACACGAGCAGCAGCGTCCCGGCGAGCTCCCAGCGGATGTTGCCGATCTCCTCGATACCGCTCGAGATCACGAATTTTCCAACCTCTTGATGCTTATCGAAGCGACGATTTGATGTCGCTAAATCGTAACTTCGATACGATATGATTGGGTGAGAATGCAGTTCCTTCGGTCGCAGTGGGACGGAACCCCATGGTCCTGGGTTCAAGTACCGACCTGCTATTTTTATCTATTCTGTCCAGGGGGTCCGGCTAACCATACACATGTAACTCCTTTTTAAAATTTTGACAGAATGTTATTCCATTTAATTGTCATTCATTGAGGCATAAAGTTGCATGCTGTGTGGTTAGCCTGGCCAGCCCCGAGGCAGTGCCTTTATTTTTATTTTTTTATCCCGCCTGAGCCGCGTTTAGAGTAGGAACTCAAATTGTTATAAAAAAGAGAAAATTTTGCTTTAGAAATTTTCTCTTTTTTAAGATTGTATTAGAATGTGACTTTCTTTAAGAGAATCTTGTAAATTCCTACGAAGAAATAAATATTTGAATTTTGAATTTGAAAAATTTATTCAACTTATTGTTTTGTGGCTTTTTCATTGTGATTTCGCCAGCGTCAAGTTGACTTTGCTCACATTCAGTTTCAGCGTGGAATCGGGGCTACAGCGAATAATTTTTTTCCCATATCTTACCTCTAATAAGCAGAACGGTGAGCAAGAAGTAGGGGAAGAGGGCGGTGAAGTAGACGACCTTGCCGGTCCAGCGCACGCCCTTCCAGATGCAGAAGTAGCACAGGATCCACACGAGCAGCAGCGTCCCGGCGAGCTCCCAGCGGATGTTGCCGATCTTCTCGATACCGCTCGAGATCACGAATTTTTCAACCTCTCGATGCTCGTCTCGAAGCGACGACTTAAGCGCTACCAGATGTCGCTAAATTGTCACTTCGATACGAGATGATTGGGTGAGAAAGCAGATGCTCAATTCGCAGTGGGACGGTACCCCATGATCCCGGGTTCAAGTTTCAAAAATGCAATTTTTAGCTATTGAACCTATTGTTTTGTGGCTTTTTCATTGTGATTTTGCCAGTGACAAGTTGACTTTGGTTTTTTGTGTTCGAGACATTAGACGGTAACGTGGAATAGGGACTATTAGCGAATATTTTTTCTACATATCTTACCTCTGATAAGCAGAACGGTGAGCAGGAAGTACGGGAAGAGGGCGGTGAAGTAGACGACCTTGCCGGTCCAGCGCACGCCCTTCCAGATGCAGAAGTAGCACAGGATCCACACGAGTAGCAGCGTCCCGGCGCCCCATGGTCCCGGGTTCAAGTTCCAACATGCTATTTTTACCTATTCAACTTATTGTTTTGTGGATTTTTCATTGTGATTTCGCCAGTGTCAAGTTGACTCTGCTCACATTCAGTTTCAGCGTAAAATCGAGGCTGCAAGCAAATATTTATTTTCTATATACTCTACCTCTGATAAGCAGTACGGTGAGCAAGAAGTAGGGGAAGAGTGCGGTGAAGTAGACGACCTTGCCGGTCCAGCGCACGCCCTTCCAGATGCAGAAGTAGCACTGGATCCACACGATTTGGAATAGGGACTATTAGCAAATATTTCTTCTCTATATCTTACCTCTGATAAGCACCACGGTGAGCAAGAAGTAGGGGAAGAGTGCGGTGAAGTAGACGACCTTGCCGGTCCAGCGCACGCCCTTCCAGATGCAGAAGTAGCACAGGATCCACACGAGCAGCAGCGTCCCGGCGAGCTCCCAGCGGATGTTGCCGATCTCCTCGATACCGCTCGAGATCACGAACTTTTCTACCTATTGATGCTCGTCTCGAAGCGACGACTTAAGGGCTACTAGATGTCACTAAATCGTAACCTCGATACGATATGATTTGGTGAGAATGCAGTTGCTTAGTTCGCATTGGGATGGGACCCCATGCCCGGGCATTAAAGTAGTCTGTGGTACCGAGTTCAAGTTCCGACAGCGATGTATTTAGCAATTTTTTTATTTTTACCTATTGTTTTGTGGCTTTTTCATAGTGGTTTCTCCAGTGTAAAATTTACTTTCCTTCTTCTTTTATTTTTCGTGTCGATGGCAAAAGCTAAATTTTGTGTACCCAGAAATCAGCCACCCGGACAGCATTTACTTACATTCGGTTTTTATTTTTGTGTTCGAGATATTAGACAGCACTGTGGAATCAGGACCATTGGCGAATCTTTTTTCTATATAGTATGTTACCTCTGATAAGCAGCACGGTGAGCAAGAAGTAGGGGAAGAGGGCGGTGAAGTAGACGACCTTGCCGGTCCAGCGCACGCCCTTCCAGATGCAGAAGTAGCACAGGATCCACACGAGGTGGAATAGGGACTACTGACGAATATTTTTTCTCCATATCTTACCTCTGATGAGCAGCACGGTGAGCAAGAAGTAGGGGAAGAGGGCGGTGAAGTAGACGACCTTGCCGGTCCAGCGCACGCCCTTCCAGATGCAGAAGTAGCACAGGATCCACACGAGCAGCAGCGTCCCGGCGAGCTCCCAGCGGATGTTGCCGATCTCCTCGATACCGCTCGAGATCACGAACTTTTCTACCTATTGATGCTCGTCTTGAAGCGACGACTTAAGCGCTACTAGATGTCGCTAAATCGTAACTTCGATACGATATGATTGGGTGAGAATGCACTTGCTCAGTTCGCAGTGGGACGGTACCCCATGATCTCGGGCATTAAAGTACTCTGTGGTACCGAGTTCAAGTTCCGACAGCGATGTTTTTAGCTATTGTTAGATTTTTACCTATTGTTTTATGGCTTTTTCATTGTGGTTTCTCCAGTGTAAAATTGACTTTCCTTCTTCTTCTTCTACTTTTCATGTCGATGGCAAAACCAGAAATCAGCCACCCGGACAGCATTAACTTACATTCGGTTTTTATTTTCGTCTTCGAGGCATTAGACAACAGCGTGAAATCCGGACTATTGGCAGATAGTTTTTCCCTATATCTTACCTCTGATAAGCAGCACGGTGAGCAAGAAGTAGGGGAAGAGGGCGGTGAAGTAGACGACCTTGCCGGTCCAGCGCACGCCCTTCCAGATGCAGAAGTAGCACAGGATCCACACGAGCAGCAGCGTCCCGGCGAGCTCCCAGCGGATGTTGCCGATCTCCTCGATACCGCTCGAGATCACGAATTTTCCAACCTCTTGATGCTTATCGAAGCGACGATTTGATGTCGCTAAATCGTAACTTCGATACGATATGATTGGGTGAGAATGCAGTTCCTCCGGTCGCAGTGGGACGGAACCCCATGGTCCTGGGTTCAAGTACCGACCTGCTATTTTTATCTATTCTGTCCAGGGGGTCCGGCTAACCATACACATGTAACTCCTTTTTAAAATTTTGACAGAATGTTATTCCATTTAATTGTCATTCATTGAGGCATAAAGTTGCATGCTGTGTGGTTAGCCTGGCCAGCCCCGAGGCAGTGCCTTTATTTTTATTTTTTTATCCCGCCTGAGCCGCGTTTAGAGTAGGAACTCAAATTGTTATAAAAAAGAGAAAATTTTGCTTTAGAAATTTTCTCTTTTTTAAGATTGTATTAGAATG
The DNA here is from genome assembly GCA_024500475.1 of Phthorimaea operculella. Classification (NCBI taxonomy): domain Eukaryota; kingdom Metazoa; phylum Arthropoda; class Insecta; order Lepidoptera; family Gelechiidae; genus Phthorimaea; species Phthorimaea operculella. The sequence continues at coordinate 1,632,516 of JANFCV010000051.1, read as the reverse complement.
TGACTTTCTTTAAGAGAATCTTGTAAATTCCTACGAAGAAATAAATATTTGAATTTTGAATTTGAAAAATTTATTCAACTTATTGTTTTGTGGCTTTTTCATTGTGATTTCGCCAGCGTCAAGTTGACTTTGCTCACATTCAGTTTCAGCGTGGAATCGGGGCTACAGCGAATAATTTTTTTCCCATATCTTACCTCTAATAAGCAGAACGGTGAGCAAGAAGTAGGGGAAGAGGGCGGTGAAGTAGACGACCTTGCCGGTCCAGCGCACGCCCTTCCAGATGCAGAAGTAGCACAGGATCCACACGAGCAGCAGCGTCCCGGCGAGCTCCCAGCGGATGTTGCCGATCTCCTCGATACCGCTCGAGATCACGAATTTTCCAACCTCTTGATGCTTATCGAAGCGACGATTTGATGTCGCTAAATCGTAACTTCGATACGATATGATTGGGTGAGAATGCAGTTCCTCCGGTCGCAGTGGGACGGAACCCCATGGTCCTGGGTTCAAGTACCGACCTGCTATTTTTATCTATTCTGTCCAGGGGGTCCGGCTAACCATACACATGTAACTCCTTTTTAAAATTTTGACAGAATGTTATTCCATTTAATTGTCATTCATTGAGGCATAAAGTTGCATGCTGTGTGGTTAGCCTGGCCAGCCCCGAGGCAGTGCCTTTATTTTTATTTTTATCCCGCCTGAGCCGCGTTTAGAGTCGGAACTCAATTGTTATAAAAAAGAGAAAATTTTGCTTTAGAAATTTTCTCTTTTTTAAGATTGTATTAGAATGTGACTTTCTTTAAGAGAATCTTGTAAATTCCTACGAAGAAATAAATATTTGAATTTTGAATTTGAAAAATTTATTCAACTTATTGTTTTGTGGCTTTTTCATTGTGATTTCGCCAGCGTCAAGTTGACTTTGCTCACATTCAGTTTCAGCGTGGAATCGGGGCTACAGCGAATAATTTTTTTCCCATATCTTACCTCTAATAAGCAGAACGGTGAGCAAGAAGTAGGGGAAGAGGGCGGTGAAGTAGACGACCTTGCCGGTCCAGCGCACGCCCTTCCAGATGCAGAAGTAGCACAGGATCCACACGAGCAGCAGCGTCCCGGCGAGCTCCCAGCCGATGTTGCCGATCTCTTCGATACCGCTCGAGATCACGAATTTTTCAACCTCTAGATGCTCGTCTCGAAGCGACGACTTAAGGGCTACTAGATGTCACTAAATCGTAACCTCGATACGATATGATTTGGTGAGAATGCAGTTGCTTAGTTCGCATTGGGATGGGACCCCATGCCCGGGCATTAAAGTAGTCTGTGGTACCGAGTTCAAGTTCCGACAGCGATGTATTTAGCAATTTTTTTATTTTTACCTATTGTTTTGTGGCTTTTTCATAGTGGTTTCTCCGGTGTAAAATTTACTTTCCTTCTTCTTTTATTTTTCGTGTCGATGGCAAAAGCTAAATTTTGTGTACCCAGAAATCAGCCACCCGGACAGCATTTACTTACATTCGGTTTTTATTTTTGTGTTCGAGATATTAGACAGCACTGTGGAATCAGGACCATTGGCGAATCTTTTTTCTATATAGTATGTTACCTCTGATAAGCAGCACGGTGAGCAAGAAGTAGGGGAAGAGTGCGGTGAAGTAGACGACCTTGCCGGTCCAGCGCACGCCCTTCCAGATGCAGAAGTAGCACAAGATCCACACGAGCAGCAGCGTCCCGGCGAGCTCCCAGCGGATGTTCCTCGATACCGCTCGAGATCACGAATTTTTCAACCTCTTGTTAAGCGCTACTAGATGTAGCTAAATCGTAACTTCGATACGATATGATTGAGTGAGAATGTAGTTGAACAGTTGGCAATAGGACGGTATTCCATGGTCCCGAATTCAAGTTCCGACCTATTGTTTTGTGGCTTTTTTATAGTTATTTCGCCAGTGTCAAGTTGACTTTGCTCACATTCAGTTTCAACGCGGAATCTGGACTATTAGCGAATATTTCTTTTATATATCTTACCTCTGATAAGCAGAACGGTGAGCAAGAAATACGGGAAGAGCGCGGTGAAGTAGACGACCTTGCCGGTCCAGCGCACGCCCTTCCAGATGCAGAAGTAGCACAAGATCCACACGAGCAGCAGCGTCCCGGCGAGCTCCCAGCGGATGTTGCCGATCTCCTCGATACCGCTCGAGATAACGAACTTTTCAACCTCTTGATGCTCGTTTTAAGCGACGACTTAAGCGCTACTAGATGTCGCTAAATCGTAACTTCGATACGATATGATTGGGTGAGAATGCAGTTGCTCAGTTCGCAGTGAGACGGTACCCCATGATCCTGGGTTGGTACCCCATGTTCCTGGGTTGGTAACCCATGGTCCTGGGACAGTGTTACTTTTAGCTATTCATCCTATTGTTTTGTGGCTTTTTATTCTGATTTCGCCAGTGTCAGGTTGATTTTGCTTACATTCGTTCCTTTTTGTGTTCGAGTAATTAGACGGTAACGTGGAATCAGGACTATTGGCGAATATCTTTTCTCTATATCTTACCTCTGATGAGCAGCACGGTGAGCAAGAAGTAGGGGAAGAGGGCGGTGAAGTAGACGACCTTGCCGGTCCAGCGCACGCCCTTCCAGATGCAGAAGTAGCACAGGATCCACACGAGGTGGAATAGGGACTATTAGCAAATATTTCTTCTATATATCTTACCTCTGATGAGCAGAACGGTGAGCAAGAAGTAGGGGAAGAGGGCGGTGAAGTAGACGACCTTGCCGGTCCAGCGCACGCCCTTCCAGATGCAGAAGTAGCACAGGATCCACACGAGCAGCAAGTCGTTCAAATACATACCAAATATCTCTCACACGTTGTTGATCCATTGTTAACGGGATTCCCTGTATATCTTACCTCTGATAAGCAGAACGGTGAGCAAGAAGTAGGGGAAGAGGGCGGTGAAGTAGACGACCTTGCCGGTCCAGCGCACGCCCTTCCAGATGCAGAAGTAGCACAGGATCCACACGAGCAGCAGCGTCCCGGCGAGCTCCCAGCGGATGTTGCCGATCTCCTCGATACCGCTCGAGATCACGAATTTTCCAACCTCTTGATGCTTATCGAAGCGACGATTTGATGTCGCTAAATCGTAACTTCGATACGATATGATTGGGTGAGAATGCAGTTCCTTCGGTCGCAGTGGGACGGAACCCCATGGTCCTGGGTTCAAGTACCGACCTGCTATTTTTATCTATTCTGTCCAGGGGTCCGGCTAACCATACACATGTAACTCCTTTTAAAATTTTGACAGAATGTTATTCCATTTAATTGTCATTCATTGAGGCATAAAGTTGCATGCTGTGTGGTTAGCCTGGCCAGCCCGAGGCAGTGCCTTTATTTTTATTTTTATCCTGCCTGAGCCGCGTTTAGAGTAGAAACTCAAATTGTTATAAAAATTTTGCATTAGAAATTTTCTCTTTTTAAGATTGTATTAGAATGTGACTTTCTTTAAGAGAATCTTGTAAATTCCTACGAAGAAATAAATATTTGAATTTTGAATTTGAAAAATTTATTCAACTTATTGTTTTGTGGCTTTTTCATTGTGATTTCGCCAGCGTCAAGTTGACTTTGCTCACATTCAGTTTCAGCGTGGAATCGGGGCTACAGCGAATAATTTTTTTCCCATATCTTACCTCTAATAAGCAGAACGGTGAGCAAGAAGTAGGGAAGAGGGCGGTGAAGTAGACGACCTTGCCGGTCCAGCGCACGCCCTTCCAGATGCAGAAGTAGCACAGGATCCACACGAGCAGCAGCGTCCCGGCGAGCTCCCAGCGGATGTTGCCGATCTTCTCGATACCGCTCGAGATCACGAATTTTTCAACCTCTCGATGCTCGTCTCGAAGCGACGACTTAAGCGCTACCAGATGTCGCTAAATTGTCACTTCGATACGAGATGATTGGGTGAGAAAGCAGATGCTCAATTCGCAGTGGGACGGTACCCCATGATCCCGGGTTCAAGTTTCAAAAATGCAATTTTTAGCTATTGAACCTATTGTTTTGTGGCTTTTTCATTGTGATTTTGCCAGTGACAAGTTGACTTTGGTTTTTTGTGTTCGAGACATTAGACGGTAACGTGGAATAGGGACTATTAGCGAATATTTTTTCTACATATCTTACCTCTGATAAGCAGAACGGTGAGCAGGAAGTACGGGAAGAGGGCGGTGAAGTAGACGACCTTGCCGGTCCAGCGCACGCCCTTCCAGATGCAGAAGTAGCACAGGATCCACACGAGTAGCAGCGTCCCGGCGCCCCATGGTCCCGGGTTCAAGTTCCAACATGCTATTTTTACCTATTCAACTTATTGTTTTGTGGATTTTTCATTGTGATTTCGCCAGTGTCAAGTTGACTCTGCTCACATTCAGTTTCAGCGTAAAATCGAGGCTGCAAGCAAATATTTATTTTCTATATACTCTACCTCTGATAAGCAGTACGGTGAGCAAGAAGTAGGGAAGAGTGCGGTGAAGTAGACGACCTTGCCGGTCCAGCGCACGCCCTTCCAGATGCAGAAGTAGCACTGGATCCACACGATTTGGAATAGGGACTATTAGCAAATATTTCTTCTCTATATCTTACCTCTGATAAGCACCACGGTGAGCAAGAAGTAGGGGAAGAGTGCGGTGAAGTAGACGACCTTGCCGGTCCAGCGCACGCCCTTCCAGATGCAGAAGTAGCACAGGATCCACACGAGCAGCAGCGTCCCGGCGAGCTCCCAGCGGATGTTGCCGATCTCCTCGATACCGCTCGAGATCACGAACTTTTCTACCTATTGATGCTCGTCTCGAAGCGACGACTTAAGGGCTACTAGATGTCACTAAATCGTAACCTCGATACGATATGATTTGGTGAGAATGCAGTTGCTTAGTTCGCATTGGGATGGGACCCCATGCCCGGGCATTAAAGTAGTCTGTGGTACCGAGTTCAAGTTCCGACAGCGATGTATTTAGCAATTTTTTTATTTTTACCTATTGTTTTGTGGCTTTTTCATAGTGGTTTCTCCAGTGTAAAATTTACTTTCCTTCTTCTTTTATTTTTCGTGTCGATGGCAAAAGCTAAATTTTGTGTACCCAGAAATCAGCCACCCGGACAGCATTTACTTACATTCGGTTTTTATTTTTGTGTTCGAGATATTAGACAGCACTGTGGAATCAGGACCATTGGCGAATCTTTTTTCTATATAGTATGTTACCTCTGATAAGCAGCACGGTGAGCAAGAAGTAGGGGAAGAGGGCGGTGAAGTAGACGACCTTGCCGGTCCAGCGCACGCCCTTCCAGATGCAGAAGTAGCACAGGATCCACACGAGGTGGAATAGGGACTACTGACGAATATTTTTTCTCCATATCTTACCTCTGATGAGCAGCACGGTGAGCAAGAAGTAGGGGAAGAGGGCGGTGAAGTAGACGACCTTGCCGGTCCAGCGCACGCCCTTCCAGATGCAGAAGTAGCACAGGATCCACACGAGCAGCAGCGTCCCGGCGAGCTCCCAGCGGATGTTGCCGATCTCCTCGATACCGCTCGAGATCACGAACTTTTCTACCTATTGATGCTCGTCTTGAAGCGACGACTTAAGCGCTACTAGATGTCGCTAAATCGTAACTTCGATACGATATGATTGGGTGAGAATGCACTTGCTCAGTTCGCAGTGGGACGGTACCCCATGATCTCGGGCATTAAAGTACTCTGTGGTACCGAGTTCAAGTTCCGACAGCGATGTTTTTAGCTATTGTTAGATTTTTACCTATTGTTTTATGGCTTTTTCATTGTGGTTTCTCCAGTGTAAAATTGACTTTCCTTCTTCTTCTTCTACTTTTCATGTCGATGGCAAAACCAGAAATCAGCCACCCGGACAGCATTAACTTACATTCGGTTTTTATTTTCGTCTTCGAGGCATTAGACAACAGCGTGAAATCCGGACTATTGGCAGATAGTTTTTCCTATATCTTACCTCTGATAAGCAGCACGGTGAGCAAGAAGTAGGGGAAGAGGGCGGTGAAGTAGACGACCTTGCCGGTCCAGCGCACGCCCTTCCAGATGCAGAAGTAGCACAGGATCCACACGAGCAGCAGCGTCCCGGCGAGCTCCCAGCGGATGTTGCCGATCTCCTCGATACCGCTCGAGATCACGAATTTTCCAACCTCTTGATGCTTATCGAAGCGACGATTTGATGTCGCTAAATCGTAACTTCGATACGATATGATTGGGTGAGAATGCAGTTCCTCCGGTCGCAGTGGGACGGAACCCCATGGTCCTGGGTTCAAGTACCGACCTGCTATTTTTATCTATTCTGTCCAGGGGGTCCGGCTAACCATACACATGTAACTCCTTTTTAAAATTTTGACAGAATGTTATTCCATTTAATTGTCATTCATTGAGGCATAAAGTTGCATGCTGTGTGGTTAGCCTGGCCAGCCCCGAGGCAGTGCCTTTATTTTTATTTTTTTATCCCGCCTGAGCCGCGTTTAGAGTAGGAACTCAAATTGTTATAAAAAAGAGAAAATTTTGCTTTAGAAATTTTCTCTTTTTTAAGATTGTATTAGAATGTGACTTTCTTTAAGAGAATCTTGTAAATTCCTACGAAGAAATAAATATTTGAATTTTGAATTTGAAAAATTTATTCAACTTATTGTTTTGTGGCTTTTTCATTGTGATTTCGCCAGCGTCAAGTTGACTTTGCTCACATTCAGTTTCAGCGTGGAATCGGGGCTACAGCGAATAATTTTTTTCCCATATCTTACCTCTAATAAGCAGAACGGTGAGCAAGAAGTAGGGGAAGAGGGCGGTGAAGTAGACGACCTTGCCGGTCCAGCGCACGCCCTTCCAGATGCAGAAGTAGCACAGGATCCACACGAGCAGCAGCGTCCCGGCGAGCTCCCAGCGGATGTTGCCGATCTCTTCGATACCGCTCGAGATCACGAATTTTTCAACCTCTAGATGCTCGTCTCGAAGCGACGACTTAAGGGCTACTAGATGTCACTAAATCGTAACCTCGATACGATATGATTTGGTGAGAATGCAGTTGCTTAGTTCGCATTGGGATGGGACCCCATGCCCGGGCATTAAAGTAGTCTGTGGTACCGAGTTCAAGTTCCGACAGCGATGTATTTAGCAATTTTTTTATTTTTACCTATTGTTTTGTGGCTTTTTCATAGTGGTTTCTCCGGTGTAAAATTTACTTTCCTTCTTCTTTTATTTTTCGTGTCGATGGCAAAAGCTAAATTTTGTGTACCCAGAAATCAGCCACCCGGACAGCATTTACTTACATTCGGTTTTTATTTTTGTGTTCGAGATATTAGACAGCACTGTGGAATCAGGACCATTGGCGAATCTTTTTTCTATATAGTATGTTACCTCTGATAAGCAGCACGGTGAGCAAGAAGTAGGGAAGAGTGCGGTGAAGTAGACGACCTTGCCGGTCCAGCGCACGCCCTTCCAGATGCAGAAGTAGCACAAGATCCACACGAGCAGCAGCGTCCCGGCGAGCTCCCAGCGGATGTTCCTCGATACCGCTCGAGATCACGAATTTTTCAACCTCTTGTTAAGCGCTACTAGATGTAGCTAAATCGTAACTTCGATACGATATGATTGAGTGAGAATGTAGTTGAACAGTTGGCAATAGGACGGTATTCCATGGTCCCGAATTCAAGTTCCGACCTATTGTTTTGTGGCTTTTTTATAGTTATTTCGCCAGTGTCAAGTTGACTTTGCTCACATTCAGTTTCAACGCGGAATCTGGACTATTAGCGAATATTTCTTTTATATATCTTACCTCTGATAAGCAGAACGGTGAGCAAGAAATACGGGAAGAGCGCGGTGAAGTAGACGACCTTGCCGGTCCAGCGCACGCCCTTCCAGATGCAGAAGTAGCACAAGATCCACACGAGCAGCAGCGTCCCGGCGAGCTCCCAGCGGATGTTGCCGATCTCCTCGATACCGCTCGAGATAACGAACTTTTCAACCTCTTGATGCTCGTTTTAAGCGACGACTTAAGCGCTACTAGATGTCGCTAAATCGTAACTTCGATACGATATGATTGGGTGAGAATGCAGTTGCTCAGTTCGCAGTGAGACGGTACCCCATGATCCTGGGTTGGTACCCCATGTTCCTGGGTTGGTAACCCATGGTCCTGGGACAGTGTTACTTTTAGCTATTCATCCTATTGTTTTGTGGCTTTTTATTCTGATTTCGCCAGTGTCAGGTTGATTTTGCTTACATTCGTTCCTTTTTGTGTTCGAGTAATTAGACGGTAACGTGGAATCAGGACTATTGGCGAATATCTTTTCTCTATATCTTACCTCTGATGAGCAGCACGGTGAGCAAGAAGTAGGGGAAGAGGGCGGTGAAGTAGACGACCTTGCCGGTCCAGCGCACGCCCTTCCAGATGCAGAAGTAGCACAGGATCCACACGAGCAGCAAGTCATTCAAATACATGCCTAATTTCTCATACGCCATCGTTGATCCATTATTAACGGGACACTCTCTATATCTTACCTCTGATAAGCAGCACGGTGAGCAAGAAGTAGGGAAGAGGGCGGTGAAGTAGACGACCTTGCCCGTCCAGCGCACGCCCTTCCAGATGCAGAAGTAGCACAGGATCCACACGAGCAGCAAGTCATTCAAATACATGCCTAATTTCTCATACGCCATCGTTGATCCATTATTAACGGGACACTCTCTATATCTTACCTCTGATAAGCAGCACGGTGAGCAAGAAGTAGGGGAAGAGGGCGGTGAAGTAGACGACCTTGCCCGTCCAGCGCACGCCCTTCCAGATGCAGAAGTAGCACAGGATCCACACGAGCAGCAAGTCATTCAAATACATGCCTAATTTCTCATACGCCATCGTTGATCCATTATTAACGGGACACTCTCTATATCTTACCTCTGATAAGCAGCACGGTGAGCAAGAAGTAGGGGAAGAGGGCGGTGAAGTAGACGACCTTGCCGGTCCAGCGCACGCCCTTCCAGATGCAGAAGTAGCACAGGATCCACACGAGCAGCAGCGTCCCGGCGAGCTCCCAGCGGATGTTGCCGATCTCCTCGATACCGCTTGAGATCTGCAGCGCTCGGCGTCTGGGGAACAAGTAACATCATCATCTTCCTGCCCTTATCAAAAATCAGTTTGGGTCGGCGAAACATGATTTTGTTAGAACACAATATCATGTAGACAAAACATTTGCCGCCTGCCTCCGTAAACCCTCTTTAGGATAGTATCACCGCCAATATGCGGTTGACCATAGTCGACAGATATTCAGCCGAGGTTAAAAACTCTACATCGCCTTTTACGGAACATCTTGAGCGAATTAGGGGTAGAAGCTTAGGCGCTACCACACGGCAAATTATAATAAAACAGTGTATCAGAAATTCATTTATTTACAGAGGCTCCGGAATACTAGTGCGAATGAATACCAATAATTTTAATACTACCTAGAAAACCTATCAAAAGTTTTCCTTCACTCGTATTCTGATCATCAATTATGCATAAGGGTTTCAGGGGTACACAACCTGAATTATTTATTAATCTCGGCTTGTTGATTGATTGGTGTTTGCTTAATCCGTTGATGTGTTTTGAACAGATAAAAAAATCGTTTCAGTTGTTGCTGAGTGATCGAATATTTTAACTATACAGGGTGTTAGGGACGGTGTACCGAAAACTTTGCAGGCATGATCAGACCATCAAACTGAACAACTTTTACTATGGAGCCAATGGTGGGAAACGAAAAAAAATTTCCGACCTCCCATACAAAATTCACTATCAGCTGACTGACTTTGTATGGGAGGTCGGCGCATTATTTTTTCATTATTTCCAGCGCAATAATGAACAAATAATGCCAGCTTAAATTCCCGAAAGCTTTTGCAACTGAAAAACGCATCATTTTTCCCGAAGAGAACTACCTAGACATATCCCGGTGACTCAGAAAATAAAATGAGGTGCCGGGCTCTTGAAAAAGGCTGGACCTTATAGCACTTACTCCCAAAACTCCTTGACAGGATCGGAGAGCGCCTCCTTGGAGACGTTCTTCCCGTTGAGGTTGCAGAAGGTGGTCAGGTTGGCGGCGGTGAAGCAGTTGAGGTTCTTGCGGTCGTACGGGTTCACGCAGGTGGCCGTGTTCCAGTAGTTGTGACAGGAGCCCCATGGTACGACTACACAGATAAAAGAAATTACGATGAGTCACAAAAAGATACTGCAAATGACGTGATAATTTATTTAATGAATTTCTTGCGCTTGTTTGTGCAGGGCATCTTTGTATAGGACCTGTGAATGTTATTGTTTGTCTCATTTTTATTAGTGGTGGTTCAACAGACACTCTAATTGACTTAAACAGGGCGATTGATAGCGATTGGATGGCAAAAATGGGAGATCGTGCCTTATGGCGTACCTTGGTGGAGCAATTTACTGCTACACATATAGGCTAATGTGTGATTTTAATCATAAGGCCGAAAAAAGATAGGAAAATTCCTTACCAGATCTCATAGACATGAAGAAGTAGAAGATGGCCCAGGCGAGGATGACGATGTAGTAGACGTTCATCCAACACGACATCACCGCTGCTGCGTAACCGATACCTGTCGAAATCATGTTACCATTTTCAATAAATATGAAGTTTCCGCTAATTTCTGTGTTTGCTTCTAATTATGATATTTATTTATCTCAGCTAGGTAGCTAAGTATATAAGTATTTTGACCAATCAAATCAAATAAAAATAAATTAACAATGTGAATCGTACATCACTAGACTCCAGGGTCCAATAATGAATCCCTGTGGCACACCAACGCTAAGAATCTACTAAAAGGCCATTATTATAATCTTCTGTTTCAATTCATTTTCCATCAGGCTATGAGTGCCCCGCCGTTCTGCGTCCTAAAATTGTTTTCTCAAAATTTGTCAACAAACCCGTAGTAACAAAGGTAATGATAATGTCAAACGCTTTAGTCGGGACGAAACCCTTTTTCATTCAAGCGATAAAATATAAGACCCTTTTTAGCGTCATTGTGTTGTGATAAGGCCATTTACAGACGGGTTTAAAATTATTCGACCAAACTTTGGAATATTGTGCCCGTGGTTGTAGTAAATATTAAATCAAATGACTTTCGTTGGACTTTCGTTTTGTTGTTTTAATCGTACATTACAAACAAAATATTTCGTGACAAAAAGTCACGTCCATAAAAAGTGATACTTATTCGATATCACTGAACTGAAGTAAGCAGTCACGTTGTGAGGGACGTTTTCCTTTTAGCATCCGTTGGTTTTTACGGTAGCTTTATCGGAAATACATTTTCGCCCTCGTCATATTCTATTACAAGAAGGAAATGGATTCCATGATAAGGCGAGTGAGGAGTTTTTGTGCTGATGTTTTTCTTTTCACGGTTATTTTATAGCCATAGCCGAGTTATATTTTATGCTGTAATAGTTAAAATTATAGATAGCTTGCTGTCTCAAGCGTATTAGCAAGGTGGTAAATATCTTCAATATCGGACAACAGTTTTACAAATATAGAAAGAATACGTCATTAAGAAGAATTCTTAATTTTTTTCATTGATTTAAGTAAAGCCTTTCTCAGTAAGTAGATAAACTTCGTTCGAGTCTTTCATGTAAGTTTTTAATAATCCAGTAAGAGTTCGTTTCGTTTGCAATGAGAAATGATATAGGCACGTACCCTTGAAAATGGGCGCGATCTTGAACACGCCCAGTCCTCCGATAGTGAGCATCTGTCCCATAGCGAGCTCCATGAAGAACATCGGTATGCCGGCGAGGAAGAGCGTGAGGAAGTAGGGGATGAGGAAAGCGCCGCCGCCATTCTTGTAGCAGAGGTAGGGGAAACGCCACACGTTGCCGAGGCCGATGGCCAGCCCCACCACGGACAGGATGAAGTCGAGCTTGCTTCCCCACGAGCCTCGCTCGGGGAGGTCGGATTTGGACTTCTTGACCACCGTACTGGAAGAATGTTAGATGTTACGCATTTATATAGCATCCGTTGCACAAGTTTTCCTATTATAAGACAACTGCTCCAAGCAGAGAATGCCACATGCTATGATAATGATGAATATGAGGCTAAATTGATTACATTTATTATTAGTATCTAGATACCAATGGTACCACTGATGATGGTCACATATGTGGCTAAACTGATTACAATTATTTATTAGCAGTATCTAGGTACCCATGGTACGTACAAGCAAGCCCATTAATCTTGTTAAAGTAGAACTTGGAGACCGCGACACATATAACCGTATTTTTTAGACTTATGTATGACCTAGTACCTACAGAACATTTAAAAAGCCTGATATAAGTACTTACACATTTTTATTGCTAGACCCCTGCGCGCTGAGTTCTATGTCATCTGCTTTTGTGTCCATCTCTTGGTCCTGTTCTTTACAGTACTATTCTTCGACTACCAATTTCTTTTCTCTTTCCACCACTTACTCTATAGTTGAGAAAACTGTATTAACATTTTTATTGTAATGTTTGGACTAGATCTTGAACACAGCTCGTTTTATTTCTGTAACAAAAGAAAAATTATCATTCAAAGTGCTGAAAGCTAGTAGTGGGAATTCTTCTTCTTGTGTGACACCGAACGGTCTAACTAGATCCCGCCACCGTCAGTACAAATTGGCAAGATTAGAAATCAATTTACAATGATATGTCTTAGTAAAAAAATATTTCTTACGTATCATTGGAACAGACATTTACGAAATCTCTCGTAAAATACCTTTTAATAATACGGTTCGCGAAAACAAGATATTATACTCTATGCCGTACCCTGGGGAGGCCTACGAGTATGTACAGCAGCGGACTACTACAGACTGATGTAGTGATTTGAACAGATAGAGAGATAGTAATAATAAGACACAATGCAGGTAAGTATGTAATCCCACTTGCATCCTGCCAGTGAATAACCAACGCAACTTATCAAACTATTTTATTAGAACGGTATTAGAGATTACAGTATGATGAATCCCACAATCCGAGCCACAGTGTGAAAAAAACCACATCCGAAGCGGAGATTGTCATTTGTCTGTTTTATTGCACATGACAGGAGGTGTCACGCAATAAAATTGAGCATATCCGTGCGGCGGGTAGGCTGATTTATTACAATCTGCTTGGAAGCGGGCATGGAAGGGGGCGTTTTGCATAATCTGAGCGTGGTATGGGAAAATAGCTTCATCCTTATGGAGATGGCAAGCCTTTGTTAGTATGTTTCTATAGGTACCTATAGGGTGGCGCCGATCGACCTAGTTTCAAAATACCGCTAAGGTTAACAAGTCAAACTGAAGCACATACCCTTATCATTTCGTCAAGTCTGTCTCTCTGTCTGTATGCCCCGCCTCAATAACTTCGTCAGTTTTGGACAGAATGACACAAAATTTGGTGTGATGATAGATGCTATTAACCCAAATTTAGAAATGTTGTGCAAAAAAATAAAATAAAAGTTTTTTGAAATCCCTTTCGTACATGTGATACAGGGGGAAAAATATAATTTTTCTCTGCTTTATTGAGTGAGGTATCGTTGAAAAGGTCTTCTTAAACTAAGGAGATTTCAGTCTCGAGATATTTTATGGCATGTATTTAACGCGGCGACAAATTGATACCATTCCGGGTCTTAAAATAACTGAAAATGGATAGCAAATATACTACTTTGGCGACTAATTTGAGGTAGCATCTTAACTAGAAAGCGGCGACTTTTTAATGAGTTTCGAGGTTTTATTTAAATTTTATCTGGCAGTGATTTTCTTTTGTGGCAATTGAATTTCTTCTAAGGCGACAAATTATTGGCGGATAATTAAGTTAAAATAGGCTTTCATAAATTCTAAAACGGGGTTGTTTAAAAACTAGACAAAGGTCTGTAATAAATACAAACAAGATATAAAAAAAAATTTTGGCTATATTTATAGGGATCTAAATAAACCAAATTGTGACATGCTAAAAAACTATTCTTGGTCTATTATTTTTTCTTGACTATCTTATTTATTATTAATTTCCTTATTAACTTTTTGGTTACAAAGTTAATACAAACGAAGCAAGCGGAAAAAATTCACACCGCCGGCGGGATTCGAACCCACGTCTTCTGACAAGCCGGGTCAGACGTGTTAAGCCGCTACACCACGGCGGGTTCTGCCCGAGGCGGCGAAATTGTGATCCACTTGCTTTTTATTAATTTCCTTTTTTTAAATGAATAACTGGAGTTGCCTACAATACTTACGTACACATACAAACATAAGCATTGTTGGTAAATATATGTAGGTACTCAAAGTAGGTAGGTTCATTTATTCTAGTGCTGTTTTATTAATTTAAATAGCGTGCAATAAAAGGCATATTTGATTCAATGTCCTTTTTACCCGACTGCCTCAGGAGGAGGGTTATGTTTTTCGAGAGTATGTATGTATGTATATATGTATGTATGTATGTTTTTGTGTTTTAATATATGTTTATTAATTTTCCTTGAATACACAAAATATGTAATAACTGCTCATAAATAACTGCTCTGACACACGAGCGCATTTGGCCGCCTTTTTCAAGAATTTACGAACCTGCAAACAATATTCTAATATCCAAATACATTATTATAATACCCATATTCAGTTTTAATGCTACCTAACAATCGCTGCCAAATGTGTATTTTTATAATGAAAGCCAATAGTTGCCAATAAAGAATGTTTGATATCCCCTCGGAAAAATTAGTCGCCACACTAGGCTTTTTAATACCCCAACCAGTTTTACACATATCCCGCTTGATATATTTGATACCTTATAGTAGCAGCCGTTTTTTAGTATTTTTGATCCTAGCATTTTGTTGCTTGTATAGTTTAATAGTTACTAAGATATTTAATCACTGCAAAGTTAGTTTTTTTGTGACTTAATAGAAAGTTGCCTGAAAAGGATTTCAGTCGCCGTGTTAAATAATTGCCATATTTTATGTGCTTTTAAATCGGGCGTTATTGAGTCATAATATGTTCCAGCTGCAAGGTCAAATACTACTTACTACTTCTGTGGTCTAGGAGCCTTATGTGCTCACCAGATCTTTCGAGGCTGTAAGTGAGATTTCCAGAGGGAAAGTTACAGTTCTCCATCCAGTATATAAATCGCAATATTCATTTCTTCAGAAAATAATGCGAACCGTTTCGGCTACTTTCTTCATTTTTAGCGGTACCATGAAAGCGGTAGTCAGAGCAAACACAGCCGTAGCCTACTACTCTCAGGTCCATCTTATCCATAGGGCCACTTGCCGCTAGGGCCCCGCGACTTTTGGGGCCTCCATTTGTAGCATCTCTGAAACTACTTCTGTGTACCCAGCCAAGGCCCAGCATTAAATGTTAAGATTTCTTCTCTAGCAACACAATTGAGTATAGGTAGCTGTGGTTTATTATAACAAAAAAAAAGAATCGCACCGACTACTCTTTGCAACTACTAAAGAATACTAAATGTAGCTACGCCGTAGTCAATAAATTCCGGTTTCATGATATTTAACAAACCTTGCATGTTTTACATCAGTTTGCTATCCATTACGAAAACACATATACAGAAACAAAGTTGATAGCAAATTCTCCAATTATCCTTACGTTTGGTAAAGAGAAGAGACGCGCGTAGCAACTCAAGTAACACTAGAATAAGTAGAGCTAACTAACTAACATAATTATTTAAAAACAGACCCGTCTGGGGCAATTTAAAAGTAAATGTGTTTTACGTGTATAATCCACCATTTTGCATTTAAGATTTTTTTATGTAGTGTTACTTGGAGTGGTTTTCCAAGGCAAGCCCCATCCATGAGTTTACGGAATAATTGTAGATAAATCGTCGAAACTTTTCGCAACTGAATTTGTCGGGACACCGTTTAGAAGATATAACAAAAGAAATTGCCGTGCAGTAGACAGCTTCTATACGGGGTGTAAAGGACAGCTGCCCGAATAGGTACTAATAGGATGCATTCAGATCATGAAACTGAACAACGTTCCATTAGGAAATATTTCAACATACACATAAAAAAATTACCTCCCTTACAAATCAGCTGACTTCATTTACTAAGAAAAAAATTACCTCTTGTGAGATATTTTATTGTAGAAAGTTTTTCAGTTTCATGGTCTGAATGCACCCTATCAGTATTCGTTGAGCTGTCCCTTACTGAGGCCTAAAGAGGATTTTAGGCCTCTTTGTGAAGAGGTGAGGTATTTTAGTATATTTGTCTCCCTAATAACCCAAACAAAGTTCCGTCGTAAAATATTGTACTACAGGATTTTTCCGCCTACAACCTTTTAAGGCGCTCTGAGGGGAAAAAATGTAGAAAAGCTTTACGTTCGCTTCAGTTTTTTAGCCTGTTACTGTTGTTATCAAGACCTCAAAAAATATACGACACCACTCAAAGAATTTTTCTATATGAACTGGTAATATTATTTTATCTCGATTAGATAAATATGTTTCGATAAAAAATAAGTTGAAATGTCCAAAAATATTTTTTATACTAGTTTATTGTAACTTTTTAAGATTTTAATTCAACAAATCAATTTTTCCCATAATTTTTTAACGGTTTCGCGGTTAAACCAGCCTCCCCTGAAGTCGCAGTTTTTCTGTGTAGATTCTCGCTTTAAAAGCACTCATCTACAACTCTACCATAGCCGACTAGATCTCGATACCGCATCACGTAGCGAAAATCTGATTATTCCACATTTTCGTGAATTTGTAGACCCCACGTACAAAAATAACGGAATGATCCGATCAGCCATTCAATAGATTTGAGCTAGTATTTTTGGCGTGCCATAGAGAGTTTCTCTACAGCAAGCCCCATAATGGATCTCGAGATCCATGACAAGTTTTAACGACTGGAATTTGTCTGGAAATAATTGTCGATACCTAAACATATGTACAAAGTTAGAGCTCAGTCGGTTGAGAATATCTGCTTCAAAACTGAATTGCAACCCACCTCCACATACATAAATTCATACTTATACTGCACTGCAAGTGAAATAAAAGCTTTTAAAAGAGTTGTGCATGTATATGTCGCAGTACGATGGCAGAATTAGGTTTTTGGCCAAAAACCTAGGTTTTTGGCCAAAAGCCGGCATATGGCAGAATCGTAGACTTCCTTCGGTCATCGTCCTAAGCTGATCCAGGTTTTTGGCCAAAAACCTAGGATTTTGGCCAAAAAACTAGGATTTTGGCCGAAATTCTAGATTTGTTTAGTATTATGGCTTTTTTTGCATTTCGGGGGAACTTTTTCGTCTTCGAGTGGTACACCAAGTCGCCCAACGAGCCGATGGACCCTGGTGTCAGAGTTTTCAACCGCCTACTGCAAATAGCAGGCCTCTATCATGGTTGTGTAACGACCGCCGTCTAAGTGATCATAGAGAGCAATCGGGACCTACGGCTTACCGTGCCCGTGTGGTTCGGGGGAACGAGGAGTGGAGAGGTAATTTATGCACCTCCCTCTGATATTTTGAGGGTAGACTTGGTAACCGTAAATGGATTTCCTGAAGGACGGGGGGTAACATCAGACAGTCTGAACAGCAGGATTGCCTCGGATTCCCTGAAGGACAGGGGGGAGCATCAGACACCATAAGAGCAAGACGTACCACTGAACGCTCTAGAGGATTGGTGGTAGCGTGGGACGCCCTGGAGACCAGGAGGTAGCGTCGGACCCCCAGAAATTCCAACGCCCGTCATCTTACATCCTCCAGAGTGTCCGACGCTACCCACGCCCTCCAGAACGTCCAATGCTACCTCCTGCCTTTCGAGGTATATGCCCGAACTACACGGGCACGTTAAGCCGTCGGTCCCGATTGCTTTTTATGATCACTTAGACGGCGGTCGTTACACAACCTTATTAGAGGCCTGCTCCTTGCAGTAGGCGGTTTAAAAACTCTAACACCGGGGTTCATCGGGTCGTTGGGCGACTTGGTGTACCACTCGTAGTTGAAGAAGTTCCCCCGAAATGCAAAAAAAGCCATGATACTAAACAAATCTAGGATTTCGGCCAAAATCCTAGTTTTTTGGCCAAAATCCTAGGTTTTTGGCCAAAAACCTGGATTAGTTTAGGACGATGGCCGAACGAAGTCTACGATTTTGCCATATGCCGGCTTTTGGCCAAAAACCTAGGTTTTTGGCCAAAAACCTGATTCTGCCATCGTACTGCGACATATATTCACCC
Source organism: Phthorimaea operculella (assembly GCA_024500475.1). Classification (NCBI taxonomy): domain Eukaryota; kingdom Metazoa; phylum Arthropoda; class Insecta; order Lepidoptera; family Gelechiidae; genus Phthorimaea; species Phthorimaea operculella. The sequence continues at coordinate 1,614,347 of JANFCV010000051.1, read as the reverse complement.
TGAAAAACTATAATCAAGGATAGCAAAATAAATTTTTGTTAATTTTTAATGAGGAGGGATTTCGAAAGAGTCGCGCAGAGAGCGATGGAAAGGGCAATGCTTGAAATTTCCCTACGCGACCAGATGCGCGACGATTGGATACGGAGCAAGACCAAAGTGAGAGAGTGATGGAAATTATCGCCAGAAGAAGTGGAGCTGGGTGGGACCCATGGCGGGACACATTGCTTGAATAGAGAAAAGCTGCTGGGCACGGAGAGTAATGAAATCGAGACCCAGAGCAAGAGGCGGACCACCGCAGCGCTGGGTGGATAATATTAAGCGGCATGGAGGTCATGGAATGGATGAGACGGGCACAAGATTACCAGGGGTGGAAGAAAAGAGAAGAGGCCTTTGTCTGACAGAGAAAATGCTTTTTTAAGTGAATTTCTCGTCGACTTGTCGTCGAACGATCTTCTTTTGTCGAGGCATGCCCATACCTCAAACGTCATTAGCCCAGTATATTCAGCCCTTAGATTCAGCCACGCTCACCGCATTGTGAGCCGCCAGCATCAGTTGCATCCACGTGCAGGTGGTAGGACAAACGGGGCAAGAGATGAGATGGTTCATCGTTTGTGGGTCCTCTCCACATTTGCATCGAAGGTCGGGAACGTGAGTTCACACCACACCTGGAACGCTTATCTTTGCTCAGGCCATCCTGGGTACGGAGTCTATTTAAAGAATTCCATAGTGGCCATGACAGGTTGTGTCCAGGTTTGGGTTTCAGACAACGGTACAAACGGGTCAGGCAGGGAGGATTTAGAAGCCCACAAACGATGCCTGTCTTGTAGTCGAACGAGGTAGCAACATCTGCAAACACGTGTGCTAGCTTGGTGAGTGATGGTTAGATAAGTTGAAGCATACCCATAGTGGGTATGCTTCAAATCATTGCGTTTAGAGATACGCGTTGATTTTGTTAGTCATATCATGTTCTTACGCATTTATTATTATTAATTAACTAGCGGGCCGTTAGCGGTTTCACTTGCTGCAAGTCATTTTCCCGCGGAAAAAAGGCATTTTCCCGGAATGTAAAAAAAACTGCTTCTAAATCCGTTGCGTGATTTAGGAGTACCTAGTTAGCGAATTTAATGACAGACAGAGGCAAAAAGCAACTTCATTTTATACTATGCATTGATGATACTGATATTGATGGGTGGCAGAACATGTGATGCAAGCAGCGGTTAGACGCCGAATTGTTTTAAAAATAGGCCTCCTGGTTCGAATCATTACTGCTGTCTAATAATTTTGCAAGTATCTTATGATTCGATTAATTTTAGTTATCTACTATAACCCCAGTAGTACCCTAGAAGTACCTAACCTACGTATAGTAGGTACGGCTGCAGTGCCTAATTGGTCAAAGTCGGAGTAATCTGAGGACTGAGTTGTATACCTACTGTGAAGTCCCGGTTCACCACGAAATGTTTTCTCAATATAGTCCGACGTCCATCCGCCATTTTTATTAATCATGAAAATCCACTGTGTTGGTATAAAAGCTTGTGTATGTAAATTTTTTATGATGTTATTATAGTCTTTTGATATACAAAGTTGTTAAGGATAGGTTCAGTATCGATAAAGAAAGCCGTAAAAATGTTTAGAAATTCCTAGTCCTTTTTTATTTACTACTTCGACGGAGCATTCGTCGCATGTCGTATTTAAATTAACACCCTGTATGCACGCGCCGACGATCAGCGAAACGTAGGGTAAAGTACGGATAGATGCGCACCTTTTGGAAAATGCTCTATAACTCAATAATTAAGAACTTATTTACAAAATTATCTTTATAGATTAAAGGATTGATCTTTAATCTTTCATTAAAGCCCTAATTCATAAATTTCATTTTTATTGTTTTGTTGTAAATCCAGTTTTATTTGACCTCTTGAAAAAGAGATAGTCGCGCACCCGCACGGATAGTTGCGCAGCTCTAAAAAATCATGGGGGGATACTTGCGCTTTGAAGATTACCTAGGTGACTTACTATGAAATTTGTACTTTATTTAAATCAAACCAATTTGAAATTAATTTGTATAAATACTTATTTTATAAATCGAATAGGCCTCCGAACCTTAATATTATTACTATTTCTAAAGTTATTGAGTGCTAAGTCATTATTTCAGTTAAAAAATTGTACCAACGTGTAGGTAGCATAAAAATGTATGTTGAACAACGTCTATACCTAGACTGTAATTTAGAAGCATTTTATCCATCTGCAACATACTAAAATAAACAAAAATATCAATCTGCGCAACTATCCCCCAAGGCGCAACTATCCGTCCAAAAAACCTGCGCAAATATCCTTTTTGGTACGGATAGTTGCGCATTTAATTAAAAAAATAATGATTTGATATTTTGGCATAATTAATAAATGGGCACATAGTTTATAAAGTAGTGCATATGATGAAATAAAAATGTGCGCGATTCTACAATCGTGAGAAAAGATACCCGAAAAACAAAATGTGCTAAAATAATTTCGACGCCCGGTTTGACCACGCTACCGAAGATTTTTGCTTAAACTGGCGTAAATTGTGGAATTACTCCAATAATTAACGTGGTACTTGGGCTTTCAGGAGAAAGACTACTATGTTTTAATCAGCAATAACGCTGAAATTCACTAAAACATAGTGTTTTCGAAACCTGCGCAACTATCCCAACGGCGCATCTATCCGTACTTTACCCTAAGTGAAACATGACGTAACAAAATAATTACTTCAGCGAGTTTGCTATGGAATTGTCTATATAAAAGCTTAAAGACCCAATCCAAACCTGACTAACTATTTAAATTTTATTTATTGATCGGATATTCTTTCGCGCTGCATTTTTTTACAGAACATTTTATTAACGATTTTATTGTGGAATAAAATAAAAAATTGTAGTAATCTTTTTTTAATTCCACGTTGTATGATGTTTCCGCATGTATGCTCAGTACTTGAATGTTCCTGTTCGTCATTGAATGTTGAGTTCCTGTTCGTCACACTCAATAATGCTAATGAATAATGATAATTTAATTACATAAGTAATTTCTAAGTGCCGATCTTTTGCAGCTTTTGAACAGCTGTAGTGCATTAATACGTTAAAGTTGTTCAATATAATGTTCATTCAAAGACTTAGGTTAGGTAAATTCTGACAAACTAGGATTAAAGCGCATTTCAACTACAGCGGTATCCGTGTGATATTTGTGTGTCCTGTACTCAATCGCTTACCAATTTGTACCAATTAGGGTATGCGTGCCCACGTACCGTGCGCATACTGCTCAGTATATAAAAGGGTTTAATTTGATTATTTAAAACAAATAGGCTCTGTGGCGGATCGGGCCTACCCGGTGAGCCTAGCTATGGCAAACTGAGCCTAACTCCCTATTGACCTGTGGCTATGAACCATTATTCTATTACGAAGATTCCACTAATGGCGATGGCATAACAATGATGTAAATGGCCGGGCTGTTCTAATTCCAATCCATTTATATTTTACCAATTTAACAATGCACATATTACTATTCGTACTATGTTTTATAACAACGTTTGGGTAACGGACGAAAGCTAGGTAATAAAAAAAGAGATGCCATTGTATTGATACTTGTTGGCAACCTAGTATTACCGTAGCAAAATGTTAAAATCGCAAAAAGGAACAATCAGCAGGATACAAATGTTGCAAAATGTCAAAATCCACATCAAAGAATAGTCAAAATCACAAAAGCGCAATGTTTCAAAGTCGCAAAGTTAAAACAAACGTGACTTAATATCAAGTCACTAAATGTGAAATTCGCCAAAGTTTAGTCTCAATAGTCATATTCGCAATAATGGCATATCATAAAAAAAAACTTTCGAAGTAAATGTCAAAGTTGCAAAATGTTAATGGCGTAAAATGACAAAGTCTTTACAGTATTGACATTTTGCAACTTTGCAGCTTTTGTTTCAGTTTGAAATTAAAGCTTGGATACTAAGCAACTTTGACATTACGCCTGTTTTGTTTTGACATTTTGCAACGTTGACATTTCACTACTTTAGTATTTCGCAAGGTGCTGATTTTATCAGCTTGATATTTTGCAATAGGTAATACTCGGGGTAGAACAAGACAAAATAATTACATAATATCAAATCATACGAATTTAAGTAAAAGCTTACCATCATGGAGTAGATCACGATCACATTTAATACCACGTTCCTCAATATACATCTTTTTATTGCGCTAAATATTTTAAAATAGTCCATCTAATCATATTATGCAACCTTCGATAACGAGGGGAATGACCGAAACTGCTGCTGCCTTCGAATGACTATGAATATAGACGATCCTATCTTGGGCCCTATTCGACAGTATGTGCGACTTACCCCTACTTTTAAAACTCTGCCTACGCGAGTATATTGATGAGAGAGTTCATAATTTTCTATTTGCGTATACTGTGTACACTTCAAAATATTGCATTCATAGACATAGAATCGATATTGATAAAATATTCAGCTCACGCATACACACCGCTTTGAATCTAACGCCGAAAAGCTGCAAAAATGTTACCAGCACAAAAAATCCGAAACGCACAGTCACAGATACAAAACAAGTAACAAAACAGAACACTTACTGCAAAATTTAGCATCATACACACTCACAATTCAACATTGGCCACTCCGCGATCATCGTCACTACACACTACACATTGTAATAATCTTTTTCGTTTCTATGTTTTCTCTCCTGTCAGTTGTCACAAGTTTACGTGCCCGATGGTGTCAGATAGAGGATGGCCGCGGCGTCGACAGCGTGCGGTCGAAACTCATGCTGCGGCGAGAATGTGGTGTATCCTACCATCGCAGTGGAGCAAACATGTGTACGGGGCAACTGTCAGATCATGAAAGAATTTATGAGGTACTAGATGACAATTTGGACCCTCCGGAAGGGGGGATATGGATATGAGCACTGGAATTAGAACGCGACCGAGGTTGGCAAGTAGATTTTTAGCTCGGGAGGATGTCGAGGCAGAACAGTCCGATATTATGAGGGGATTGCCACTGTCGGCCGTTAGGTGTCGTGTTGCTAGGCAGGCATAGTCAAATCACTACCACATACCAGTACTTACACTCTAGAGACCAACCTAAAGTGGTTATACTTAGTAACTGCATGAAGATCCAGTTCAACTTGGTCCCTTGAATAGGTAACTCGAGTTATGCTGATAGCTCTAGGTTGGTTTTAGAATACGAACTTATGAAACTAGCTTCTAGAGTTTAACTTGTGTTACGTTCTGGTAGTATTTGAGTAAAGATTGAAGAGATTTGAAAGCCGTCTGCAAATGAAATACACAAATAAATATTTAGGTGTAGGCAGGGCAGGACACACACACACACGTAACAAACGAAACGACCTTAAAAAATGGCAGTTATCAAGTCATTCAATACTTATTTATTATCCAGGATACTAACGTATCTTTACACGCTGTGACGCTGGTAATGCATGGAAAATGTTAACGTTCCATAACTAAAATAACACCAGGGTAACCCAAAAGTTTTCCACTTCGAAAACTGCCAAAGGAAAGATTTATAAAACTTTTGTCCATTTTTATTGTTTTCATTTTACCTAGTTGAGATAAAAAAGAAGGATGAATTAGACGAGCGTTAGGGGCAAGCTTCACAGAAGTGACGCGCGACGCGACGCGCAACATGAGATCTGTCAGATAAGCGATTGTCAGCCGTTATTAATGGGACGCGCGTCTGATGCGTGTAGCTTTGTTTCTAAAGAAACGTCGCGGTGTCGCACGTCTCACGTGTCCAACGATCACTTGTTTGACAGAAGCTACTAAAGTCTTACGTCTACTCTGTAGAGCTAGCGCCTAATGGTGCCGCTTTAAAAAGACTTGTATTGGAAAGAAAACCGTTCTTAAAGCGAAATGGAAAAGCGAATAGATACAAAAAGAACAATACTGTGAAATAACAACTCTCTCCCGCCCGAGCACCCTAAGACCCTTAATTCCGTCGCAGGAATGCTCAGAGAAAATGTTATTTCTAAACTAGAGCTCCATCTGGCGGTTTCACTCGCTACAGCCGATGTGGCGCAGTGGTAGTGCAACTGCCTGCGACGCAGAAGGCTAATGGTTCGATTCCCTCACAAAGTTGATTGAACCTACTGATTGTCCGAAAAGTAACATTAAGTCCACATTAAGCCGTCGCGTCGGTCTATGATTGATAAATTAGGCGGCGGTCGTAAGACAACCATATATCAGAGGCCTGTTAATTGTAGTAGTCGGTTGAAAAATATTGACACCAGGGTTTACCCGTTCGTTAGACGACTCGATATCCCACTGGAAAATAGAACCCGCTGCTACACATTTACAAGCATTACATTTTCCCACAATAATAGCCTATGTTATTGCAGGTACCGCTGATCGACTTTCCCAAAATCGCTAAGTTCAATTGGCCAAACTGAACAACTTTCCCATAGGATGAAAGGTCAAAGTATAAAAAAGGACCTACCATACAAAAAACGGTTTACCGAGGTATTCTTTTTTCGTTTTGACCTTCTTTGGGGAAAGTTGTTCAGTTTGATCTGTTTGTAAAGACCAAGCTTTTACAGTATTACAACTGATCGTTTTCGGAAAAGTCGGTTATTTAGAACTTTTTTTGCCTTGTAGAGTCCCTGTAAATTTTACACTAAAAAAGGAATTTAAACGAAGTCACACAGAATATTCAGTGGCTACCTACATAAATAACAAAGACACAAAAACACCTGATATAATTTAAGACCCACTATCTGTAGTAACCAAGAATGGAGTAAAGCGTAGTACTAGAGTACTACGCCACCTACGCTTCTACGTAGTATTTTGCTACGAGAAGCGCTACCAAACAAACTTATTGCTTACTATTTTCTAGATTGGAGTAGCTTAGAATTTCATAAACTATGATGGTTTTAAAGTGGATATTCTAAAATTCAATGAAACATGTTTAAAGATTTTAATACGACGACAGTTAAAGTATACAAAATATACATTGTTACATATACAATTACCACAGAATTTAGACAATTTTAATATTAATAAAAAGTACAAAAAGGTGGTTACTTACGGTTTCCCGCGTAGTGGTAGCACCAGGGACGTAGGGTCCCTTGCAGCGCGTAACGTAGACAAAGGGCTGGGTGGACGCGCGACGCAGGACGCATGCGCCAGGATGCTCCTTTTGCACCTACCACGGGTCTCTGTCCTGGGTCCTGGGGGAAAAAACGCGTGTCAAAATACAAGTATACGTGGATGGAAAAAAATACGTGCAGACTTTCCGAAAACTGAACAACTGTCCTCAAAGAACATAAATCAAAACATTTAAAACATAAGCTCCCATATAAAATTGTTCGGTCAGCAAATTTTTAGGATGCCGTACCCAAAGGGTGAAAACGGATCGCTGTCTGTCTGTTCGTCTGTCACCAGGCTATATTCTCATAAAATGTAATAGTTAGCAAATTAAAAAATTTTCATATGTCGGACTTATGTTGCCGCTATAACAAATACTAAAAATACGCTTAGTATAACAAATACTAAAAATTACAATAAAAGTAAAAATAATGGGGGCTCACAAACATAAGGCGTGATTTTATATATGATGTTTAGGAGGCTGTATCTCATGGACGGTGATAGTTAGACAGTTGAAGTTTTCACACAAAATTTCAATACTATTGCCACTATGACAACAATTAATACAAAAAGACATAACAAAATAAAAATTAAGCGGAGCTTTTATACAACAAACGTGTGGCTTTTATGCAATTTTTATACACTAGGCCGGTTTTTTTATACCTACTTTGACGTTTGGTCCTCGGGGAAAGTTGTTCAGTTCGACCTGTTAAACTTAGCGTTTTTGAGAAAGTCAGTCAGTCGTTCGTTTGGTACTTCAGTGTATATTTTTGATCTATTCCTGGGTATGTCATGTCCACAAGTTGTGAAAAAGATTTTGTGAGAGAAAAGTGAGTTCTATGTGAAAATGCATAACTTAGTAGCGCCTTCAGAATGTTTCGTAGCAAGGGAATTTGTAAGACTATATTCCGTAAAGCCAGTGGTTTTATGAGAAAAATATGCTTATCTTGTGATGTTCACGTAAAATAGCATCACCCTAATTCTACATGTGTTTATAGCAAAAAGCGTCTAAGTTATAATGATTTAGGGAGCAGGCAGTGGCGTTCCGCGAATGCGAGATGAGTATGGCAATACTCCGAATTAGGGGGAGGCCCATGTCCAGCAGTGGACTGCTGTGACTGTTAATGTTAACGTTAATACTCACCGTATAAAATGTTTTGCACTAACACACTCTCCTTTATATCGTAATGGCACCTCGAGAACGCACGGGCTCAATTAAACTTACATACATACCTATATCACGCCTGCATCCCTTGCAGGATAGGCAGAGCGTAAACGGCTGTAAAAACGGACATTTGCACCATGTCTGACAAAAGTTTGAGTCATTTAGGAAACTGTGTATCACCATATTGACAGGTTGTCAGTCTGTCGCCTCAAATTGCATTAGTCGCTTCTTACGACACCTACGGGAAAGTTATGGGGTGATGCTATTCTAAGCCGGCACCACACGACACCTAATAGTTGATGCACCCATCGCAATAATTATGCAGATTTTAGCAGAATCGCAACCTGCGAAGGTAACTCCAGGTGTTACACGATTAGAAATCCAATTACTAAGACCTTAGAATACAATTTACCTCGAGCTTAGCTTAAATTACATGAACGTGATGCGATGACACTTTCAGTCTTCAAGAACTTGCGTTAACAAGTTTTGAACCCTTTCCCGACGAGAATAGAAGTTATATTTGTTTACTTTGCAGTCGGGTCGTTTGGTGCGGTCGCTACTCTTTTGTTTAGGGTCGTTCGCTTTTGTTTTGGCTAATTGAAATGTATATACAGAGTCCATTTATAAATTCTACAATGAAAACGTCTGAGTATGAATAATTTCATTTTACGTCATTCTCAAACGCTCTTTCGTTGAAACTTATTATTATGTGTCATTCTCGTGCGTGCTTTTGGTTTCAATAAGGCTTGAGAAATGTTTCTTTAGGTACTTTTGAAATAACACAAAACTTTAACATTTCCAAAAGTTTCAACTCTTGATTTGTCAAAGTAGATACATACTTAGATTTAAAAAGGACCTTAACCTAGTACTTTTATTTATTCTGTGCCATTTAAATATTTATAACGGACGTAAGACAAAACGAGGAGGAGGTTTTCAATTCGTTCCGAACTTTTTTAGTTGTAGATTCTGCCCAGGCAAGGCAAGGGTGGCTGAAATTCTCATGTTTCTCGACATTGTGGAGTAATTTCCAACGGAATCCATTCAAAGAGCCATGTGCCTACCAGAAGCTTACTTATGGAAGTCTTACTGAATAATTCCTAAGGAATAATCCTATTTTAGTGGTGGTAGGCTCTGTTATTTATGTTAGTAAGACAACTTCTAAAGATCGGTCAGATTATTGGCTACTTGCTGTGGTACGCAATTTAATAGAGAATACAATATGACTCAAGAGATAAAGCCGCCTTTTATGAGTGTAGTTTCTATACGTCTCTGCTAAAATCATATTTAAGTAATGCTCAAATTGCCTAAAAGTTCAATTTTCCTTTGTGATACCCTATAATGCTCAGTAATCATTTGTGAAATCTGTCTGTACCACTCCAAGGCACGTAGTAACCAAGTCGTAGCCACAGCTGTATTTTAGCTTTTTCATGAAGTGACCAGGTCTAAGGACATAAAATGAACATATTTTGTGAGTTAGATCGTTATGCGTTAGCTATCATGAGAACATGGTAGGGTTTTCAGTATTTTTACTTTTGCGGATATACTTATAATAAGTAGTCTGGAAGTTTAGCAGTGGACTGGTCACATCAGCTGTCATAACAACGATGGACGGTGGAGCAAGCGGATCTCGAGTGGAGGCCACGACATGGGAAGCGTAGCGTAGGACATCCTACGGCCAGATAGACCAATGACTTACAGAGAGCGCCTGATAGCGAATACGGGAGATCGTAACCTTGTGGTGTACCGTGGGGGAGGTCTATGTTCTAGTAGACTGCTGTGCGCTGATGTAATGATGTGTTGGATATCTATTCCATAATACCGGATAACCTAATCTAATGACTATGCTATGATAAAAAATTAAGATTTTCCTCACTATTTTACCCTATGGAACAGATATCAGATCTTCTGAATCTACACGTCACAGCAATCCAAATATTCCAATCTACCAATACTACTACAGCCACAACAGTCCACTGCTGGATATGGGCCTCCCCCAATTGAGGGGAATTGCCACACTCACCACGCTTGGTAGGCAAGTTGGCGTGCGCAGTTCGAGGTGTTGGCTGTAGATATTCACAGACCGCCACATCCCCGGTTAGAAGAGGGGTGATGCTATTCCAAGCCGGCGCCACGCGGCAAACATTTCAGTTTTAATATATGACTTGGCTGTTTCGCTACCGTTGTTGGTGGACAACTCGGGGTCCCACACAGGACATAAAAATAATAATTATACTTTTACCGTAACATACATAAGTACACTGTTGTGTTTGTGAAGCGAAATATTTCCGTGAAATTACTACAGACATTCCCATTGGTACATCGCGCTGCGGTTAAGGGGAAGACTGATAAAAAAAATTAAACCATACCTGACAAAAGTTTGACACTCTTTCAGAATACTGTGTATCACCATAGTGACAGGTTGTCAGCCTGTCGCTTAAAATTGCAATAGGTACTAAGGGATTTGGGATTTGATGTACTCCCAAATCCCTTGGTCGATTTTTACGGAACGCACGGGAAAGATATGGAGTGATGCTATTCTAAGCCGGCCCCACATGGCACTATAATCCCCGCGCATTGTTTCCCTAATTTGTGCTATAATCCCTATAGTATTATAAGTGGCAAGAAACATTACATACCCATACACCGCTAATATAGCAGTTCTAGAACATCATAAGATTTCCCATAAAACCCCCATAAACCTGCCTACCCTTAACCCATGACCTAGTTAGGGCTCCGGATCGATAGAGGTCGAACTTGACATCGCGGGACGTCCCGGGATCCCGGCCGTCCCGAATTCCAGTACAATATGTCCCGGCTTAGGGCTATGGTGCCCCATAACCGTTTTATGGCAAGAGCAGGCTGTTACATTAAGCAACTTGTGTAGTCAAAAGCAAGGCTTAATAAAAATACATACAAACATGAATCACGCCATTATCCCTTGCGGGGTAGGCAGAGCGTTGACAACCGTAATAGAACGGTCGCTATCGCCAAATCTGACTAACTTTCGAAGGTTTGTCTGAAAAATCGTGTATCCCTATAGTGACATTTTGTCAGAGTATCGTTATGTATCGCCTATGATTATAAATCGCCTATGATTAATAATATGAATATAAAACACATGAAGCCCTCGAGTCCCTTAGTCGCCTGTTACGACCCCCGCGGGGAAGACATGGGGTGATGCAATTCCAAGCCGACATCAATTCTCTCAATTCTTTATTGATTTGCGAGTACATCACACGAGTACTAAATAAAAATGAGATAGAAAAATTTTCATTTTACATACACACACATATCACTCCTTTATACCGTAAAACGTGTGGATGCTGCTAAGATATACAGACTACTTTTTTGCTGTAAATATTTTGAGAGATGTTCTTTAGACCCCGAAACTGAACAATTTTCCTGAAACATAGGTAGAATTTGTATAGAAGGCCCTTTATTTCATACTAGCAGCCCGCCCAGCGGTTTCACCCGCTGCTACTTACCTGTTTTCCCGTAGAAATTGGATCTTTGCCCGTAGTAAAAAGTCCATTACTCCGATCCAGCAGAGGTAAATGTGCGAACAGAAGCGGCCCGTCATGCTGAATAACTTTTACTATGAAGCCATTACCGTATCTCTTATTGTTTATATGGGATGCTGGTGGTCTACATCAGGTACTCCAGACCCTCGTGACCATGTGCCAGCAAAAGCGGCCCGTCATGCTGAATAACTTTTACTTTGAGACTCTTACCGTATCTCTTATAGTTTATATGGGATGCTGGTGGTCTACATCAGGTACTCCAGACCCTCGTGACCATTTGCCAGCAGAAGCGGCCCGCCATGCTGAATAACTTTTACTTTGAAGCCATTATCGTATCTCTTATAGTTTAGATGGGATGCTGGTGATGTTCATCAGGTACTCCAGATCCTCGATGACCATGTGCCAGCAGAAGCGGCCCGTCATGATGCACAACTTTTTCTATGAAGCCATGGCCGTATCTCTTATAGTTTAGATGGGATGCTGGTGGTCTTCATCAGGTACTCCAGATCCTCGATGACCATGTGCCAGCAGAAGCAGCCCGTCATGGTGAACAACTTTTTCTATGAAGCCATAACCGTATCTCTTATAGTTTAGATGGGATGCTGGTGGTCTTCATCAGGTACTCCAGATCCTCGATGACCATGTGCCAGCAGAAGCGGCCCGTCATCGTGAACAACTTTTTCTATGAAGCCGTGACCGTATCTTTTATAGTTTAGATGGGATGCTGGTGGTCTTCATCAGGTACTTGTACTCCAGATCCTCGAGGGCTGACAAAAAGTAGTCCATGTCCATCTTTACTATGCTAGTAATAGCAGTGCCAAATTTCGCGAAGATCGGTAAAGCGGTTTGGCTTATTTGGGTAATATCCGCTGTATTTCCCGCTTTTCCTGCTGTTAACCGTTTTCCCGTGGAAATGAGGAATTTTCCCGTGGTAAAAAGTAGCCTATGTTACTCAGGAATGTTGTAGCTTTCTAATGGTAAAAGAATTTTGGAAATCGGTCCAGTAGTTTCGGAGTTTATCGATTACATACATACAAAAAAACAAACAAACAAAAAAACAAACAAAGTTGTGTGCGTAATCCCAGCAAGAAAGTATCTCCTACAGATAATTGAGTATGAGTAGCAATTAGTGCATAGTCTTCTGTAAATGTGCGTGAAATTAAAAATTTGTGCGTGTTGTAGTTTTTGAGAAAAACGGGAAAAACTGATCCTGCTGGGGTAACGTTCTTCCAGCAGGAAGATTCTAAACTAAAGCCTGGAGAGAGAAGTTTTGTATATGACCAGATAGCTTATATTTGTGCATATTTGTGCGCTAATAATCAAATTTGTGCCTCTTACGGTTTTAGAGATATTTGATTTCCTGCTGGGGTAACGTTTTGAAGAAACTCGTATCTCGGAAACCATCAAATGTGCAGCTGTGGGATAAACATATTTGAATAGCTCTTAATTTGTGCGAATTTGTGAAATAATAATATTACCAAAAATATGTACCGTTTTGAAGTAATCGTGCATTATTGATATATAAAAGAAATCCTTATAATTAAACTAGAAAGCGTTAATGCTCACTAAAGACGATGTAAGGCGTTTCTTCTTATTCATATCAAGTATTATAAAAAGTTTCAAGAATGTGCATTCACGCGTTTTTGAAAAATCAGACTTTAACCACCTTAAACTTTAATCTAAAATGTCATAACTTTGAATTCAAAATACAAGAAACCAAGTCAAGCTAGGATTTGTGGGAATAAATTAATAATTAGTGCTTGTTCAGACAAATATGTCCTGAAAATTTCAGCTCCAAATTCCTCGTATTGTAAAAGTTACAAATAAAACACTAAACCTAGTGCTACATAACCGGTTACCTGACCAAATTAGAATGGACACAAAAAAGCGACGGTTTCATACAAAGGCATGACCTTCTTAACTTGACTTATAAACAAGTATAGGTTTAATGCGTCTAAGTACACTGAAGTACAAAAGTGGTTAGTAGAATTGTCGAGTAAAATATTATTTTCAAATAAATTAATGTAATTTAATTAAGAAGATTGATTTAAAGAAGTAAATGTTACTTAAATAAATAAATTTAGCAAGATTTTTCTTGTCTCTGCCTGTTTTCTAGCATAGCTTTGTTTCGCGCACAGAGAGTGAGACAGATAGTGTTCACTGTTCGCACGGCAGTAGTGTGACAGGAATAGAGACGAGGGTATGTTTAGTTCGGTTATCGCCGTTACCGCTATGAAAATAAAACAGTTGCATTAGTTCCAGTTCACTTTTTTGCCGCGCGACAGTCGGAAATCCCTTTCACTCTCTTCGGATAGAGAGATGTCCGATTATCGCCCGGCCAGATAGCGCACGACATAAAAGTCACATGTGTGATCGGAACCTTACAAGTGGCTGGAGTCACGGTTGTCGCTTCTTTGATAGAACTAGTCGCGAGTTCACGACGATTTTTCTGGCATTGTAGTGGCTGATGATTACTGCGGTCTAATTGGCCAGATGGGTGGAAGATTGCCGGTTCTGTTTTTGGTTGGCTTGTCTGATTGGAATTATGTAAAATACACGAATACTTACATGTAAAATACACTAAGTTCTTTTGTTTGTTAAAATTTACACTCCATAATGACATGCCGTGTAGTGCCGGCAGAGTATGCCGTGTGGTGCCGGCAGAGTATGCCGTGTGGTGCAGGCAGAGTAGAATAGCTCCACGTAATTGGGATAAGCACCGACCCCAAGTAATTGGGATAAGGGCAGGAAGATGATGAATGACAAGGCACATTCTAGAATAAACAAACAATCCCACGAAGCATTTTAGTTTTTTACTTCACGACCAAACTTTTTATTAGTCTAAAAAATCCAACCTACATCAACGCACAAAATGCAAACAAGATGATATGTCGCATCAACAAGCGTTAATCTATGAATTTGCCCTTTTTATCTCTGTTACACTTAGAGCGGTTTCGCACTACGTCCGACCCGAACCCGTGAAATATGTCCGTCTCCGTCCGTCCGATATCGGTTGGCGGAGACGGACATATTCACGGTTTCTCAGATTCATTGTGGTAGCTGCCTACAACTGTCTCGGTTGCATTGCACCGCATCGCAGATAAAGGTTCCCCCACCATAGAGTCATGTGTCAGGCGTGCGATAATTTAGCGTCCTTTGAACGGATGTCATTACGTGTGTTTCTCGCCTAAAACTCGATATATAATTAATACCTATCATGTCAATGTGGGTATATTTTGATAGAAATATTAGTTTACGCATTAGCACATCGTACTTATAAAGAGTAGGTAATTAAAATACCTACTGATAATGCACTAAAACTAGGATTGCCGATAAACGTAATGAACGTGATTGTACGGGCGTTAATACTGTGCATTTAAGAAGGTCATACCTTTGTATGAAACCATCGATTTTTTGTGACCATTCTAATTTGGTCGGGTAACCGGTTTATTTAGCCCTAGGTTTAGTGTTTTATTTGTAACTTTTACAATACGAGGAATTTGGAGCTGAAATTTTCAGGACATATTTGTCTGAACAAGCACTAATTATTATTTTATTCCCACAAATCCTAGCTTGACTTGGTTTCTTGTATTTTGAATTCAAAGTTATGACATTGTTAGATTAAAGTTTAAGGTGGTTAAAGTCTGATTTTTCAAAAACGCGTGCATGCACATTCTTGAAACTTTTTATAATACTTGATATGAATAAGAAGAAACGCCTTACATCGTCTTTAGTGAGCATTAACGCTTTCTGGTTTAATTATAAGGATTTCTTTTATATATCAATAATGCACGATTACTTCAAAACGGTACATATTTTTGGTAATATTATTATTTCACAAATTCGCACAAATTAAGAGCTATTCAAATATGTTTATCCCACAGTTGCACATTTGATGGTTTCCGAGATACGAGTTTCTTCAAAACGTTACCCCAGCAGGAAATCAAATATCTCTAAAACCGTAAGAGGCACAAATTTTATTATTGGCGCACAAATATGCACAAATATAAGCTATCTGGTCATATACAAAACTTCTCTCTCCAGGCTTTAGTTTGGAATCTTCCTGCTGGAAGAACGTTACCCCAGCAGGTTCAGTTTTTTCCGTTTTTCTCAAAAACTACAACACGCACAAATTTTTAATTTCACGCACATTTACATAAGACTATGCACTAATTACTACTCATACTCAATTATCTGTAGGAGATACTTTCTTGCTGGGATTACGTACACAACAAAGTTTTCCTCTTTATTATATTAGTGTAGATAGTGTAGATTTGACCTATGTTCCTTGGGGTAAGTTTTTCAAGAATTGGTTCACCATACTTGCTTACTACTTACTACGGTGGCTCAATAGCCCAAGAGGGTCTTGGCCTCCAACACCAGAAGTCGCCAGCTGTCTCGATCTTGAGCTGTCGTTCGCCAGTGGTTCATCTAGGTACTTAACATATTTTTCATCCCATCTATTCGAAAAGAACGACTTTGTTCGCCTTTAAGTGCACCCAATGGTGCAGTTTTCTATTAAGAAACCATAAGTGCGCCGCAAAGTTCTTTTATTCGCACTTATTGAGTTCTTTATTTAAAAAGTGCGAATAAAAGAACTTTGCGGCGCACTTATGGTTTCTTTGAATTTAGAACATCTTGATGTTCAGTCAGCGCCGAGGAAATGGAACGCAAATATTGTTCGAATAAAGGCTGTATGGGACGATGGCCCAAAGTCGCGCCGCCCCCAAAGAATTAAAAAAAATGAAGATACGTGCGAATTACAGTCCGCAATTTCGTAAATTTTCACCAAAAATTACACGATTGTTAGAATTGTATTATATTTTTGAAAAAATGAGTTCAAGTGACAGTGAAAGTATAACATTAGCTCCTGACAGTATTAGAAATGAAGCAAAAAATGTAATGGATAATCTATTACCTGCAGAATCCCGGTAAAAATATATATGAGAGCCTATGGAAAATTGATTGAATTTGTACTGTACTTACCTATTAAATTTCTCTATTTAGTTGTTACTATTTGTTCTATTATATAACATTGCAAATATGAGGCGCCTTTTATTTTCTCATAGAGGGTGATGAAAAGTAGAGTGAATCACTCGGGCGCAAAATATATTTTGGCTCGGGCGACGTACTTTGAATCCCTCACTTCGCTCTGGATTCAAAAAAGCGCCCTCGCCGTAAAAGTATTATTTTGCGTCCTTGTGATACAATCTACTATTCCGCTAGTTTTTACACACTTTATAAGAACAGGTATAGTTTTAGTTTGAGGTTACTTATACTTTTTACGTTAAAAAAATGATGCTTTTTTAATTATTGATTTAATCCTTAAAATATCATTAAAGTACCACAGTCTTAGCCTTTATCGTACATTAAAAGAAAGTGGCTTTGAGCGGTGTCATGCGACACTCCAAATAAACCCCATTGCGTTATTCAATTTAGTCTCCGAAATACCATACCCTCTTAAGGTGGATCGTTTTCCATACAAAATTTAAATGGAGTTACGTCTTTAAATGAGACAAAATTATGATTAAAAAACTTGATGGGAAGTCCCGTGCTTTTATAACATTGTCGCAAAATAAAACAAATAATTTTTTAACCATCAGATTTCTCTGTAAAAACCGTGTCGCCACTTAATGAACATAGATGGAGCTACTGCTGCAATAAACACGTTTAATTTTTTTTGTGGAGAAAATACTTGATATTTTTTTACGTTAAGCAGTTTTGCGACATATTTACGTGTGCCTTCCTCATCTCACATAAAGATTTTTTGATAAAATTGTTGTTTAGCTCATGTGTAACTCGGTTGAAGTTCAGATTTTAGTTTGTATGACGTAACGATCCCCCTTAAAATACAATACAAATACCCAGAGTGGCGAATGAAGACTAAACGGCCCGGACAAAGAAGAAGAAATATGAAAATCTTTATTGACGAAAAATCTATTCAATATTGTGTTTGAGTCTTCCCAGTAAGTGTACTTACAAAAAGTCAATGGATTAAAAAAGCGTAGCTGCAAATTGCCATCTATGGGGTGAAATTTTACTAGCGGTTGATAGTGAAAACTCAAAACAGACTGGTGATAAGAACAACTTTTCCCAAGGAACATAGGTCGAAATATGAAAACTGATCTACTGATCGCCAATTTTGTAGGGGGGGACAAACTTTTTTTCGCATTTCGACCTATGTTCCTTGGAGAAAGTTGTTCCTCATCACCAGCCTGTTCTGAGTTTGCTATCGGTCGCTAGTAAAACTTCAGTCTATATGGGCGAGGCGCGGTTGCAGGCTGGTTGGTTGGACCCCGCCGCTGTCGCTCCCACGGGATCGCGCGAGCTACATCCGCCCGCGGGAAGTGTCGCCGCGTCCGGACACGCGGCATCCGCGGGACACGGTCCGGGGACACGTCCTGAGATAAATGTAGTTCATGAAGGATTTGTGTAGTTTATGAAGCAGTGTGATGTCGGCTTAGAATTGCATCACCCCATGTCTTCCCCACGGGGGTCGTAAGAGGCGACTGGGACTCGAGAGCTTCATGTGTATTACAATTTTTTTATTTTCTGAAAAGCCTTCAAATGTTTGTCAGTTGTGCCGATAGCGACCGGAGTTTTACGGTCTTTTACGCTCTGCCTACCCCGCAAGGGATAAAGGTGTGATTTATTTATGTATGTTTGTATGAAGGATTTGTCAGGTTTAGTCTTTAAGCAACGCATCTTCCGTTACTAAAGTAAACCCGGTTTTAGGTTAGGTAAATAGAGTAACGCGCAGACTCAAACCAAGACTAAAACCTACCTACCCCTCCCTTGCCGTTTACTAACTAGGCTTTCGGGTTCCGAGTCCTCTCTAGGTGGGCCACTCACAAAGTATCACTCCGGGTGAGCCCTCGCCCCGGGCAACCCCGGGTGAGCCCTCGTTCCCCACCAAGTAGTTAGGTGTAGTTTTTGCCGGTCCCGGGACCGAAAAACATATAGCCCGGTAATTAAAAAAAAAAAGAAGAGTATCACTTTGTGAATTTGTTCCCAGTCTGGTTAGGACATCGAATATGAAGAAGAAAAACTGCAGGCTACGGCGAACAATTTGGCGAGGCGATTTTTTAGCGTTTCGTAGTCTACTAGAAACCCTTATGGTTTCATCATGTCTGTCTGTCTGTCTGTCTGTCTGTCTGTATGCAGCGCCCTCATATCTTCGTCAGTTTTAGAGCTATCGACATGAAATTTGGTGAGAAGATAGATCGTGTTGACCCAAATATAGAAATGTTAAGAAAAAATTATATTAAATATTTTTTGGACCCCCTCCCATACAAGTGAAAGGGGGACAAAAAATTTATTTTTCTTCTGTAATATTGAGTAGGGTATCGTTGAATAGGTCTTTTAAAACTAAAGTGAGGTTTTTTTGAAACAAAGTCACTAAAATGTTTCTGTCACGAGATATTTGCTTTTAAAAGGGCGTTTTTGACCCATAATTTGTTCCAGCTGTAACTTCTAAAGTATAATTGCTAAAAATTTGAAATAAATATGGAATATAGCATACAATCTGAAATTACAATGAAAACTATAACGGATATTGTACCCTTAAAGGTTTCAGAAAAAAAACAGTTTTTCTATTTGCGGTTGGTCATCATACTGCTGCTAACAAACCAGCAACAAAATTAAGTTTGTAATGCTGAAAAACCTGATATTTATACGTTGACTACGAAACCCTATTTGTGGGCGTGTCTGACACGCTCTTGGCCGGTTTTTTTTATGTAATTATTTTGTCTATTTTTTTTTTGTACTATTTTAGGTATGTTGTCTTGGCTGAAAGTATTCGCCTTTGATGTTCTCTCTGTCTGTTAGTTTAGTCGTCGTTGCCTGTGATAGTTCCCTGTGCTTTTCCATGGCACGCCCCATGTAGAAATCCATGACTTTGGGTATGTGGAATAATTGTCGATAATATGTCGAAATTAGTCGACAAAATTATTGCAAGCAATTAGTCGGCAATAATTAAACGCGAATATCTTACAAACTGCAGATTCTGTGTTTTCTGTCAGGATCAGGACAAATTGTGTTTTTCTACATACGAGTTTAACAATTCCTGACAATTATTTCCAGAAGTCAGTTCCTTGCTACGCGCCGTGGTTCTCGTGGTTTTCGAGATCAAAGATGAGGCGTGCCATAGAGAGCCTCTTCATGGCCTCAGATCTATCAGATCTTCGCTACGTGGTATTTGGAATTATCAGATCTTCGATACGTGGTTCGGTGATTAAGATTTAGCTGGGGCGTGCATGGCACGCCCAATTCTTTTCGTAATATCTTCTAAATAGTGTTCCGACAAATTCTGGTTCTCATGCGACTAATTATCGACAGTTATTTCACATACTATTTCCACATGGGGCGTGCCATGGAGAATCAAACGATATGTCCCAAGACGCGATACCGTGTGCGCGGTGCACAGGCGCGCGGGTTCACACCTACGGCGAGTAGGAAGCAGTTACAGCCGGATGGGAGCCTTCCTGCCAAGTGCCAGCACACCAAAACTACAATACTTCTATGCCATTGTGATGCCAGTCGCGCGATGCCGCCTTGGAATAGCATCACCTTGATTTTACTCGTGGGTTTGTAGAAAGCGACAGGGATAAATTAATCCAGGGATTGGGGAGTAGCGTCCTACATAAACGTACAATGGAGGCCAAGTTCTAATGCCTAAAAAACAAACTCTGATAGATAAACTTGGCTCTGGCATAGATAACAGTTTCAAGCGTCGCGGTGTCGCAAGTCGGCACGTCTGTTCTGTTGCCCCTAAGTGGTCGTTGCCTGCGATATGCCCCGAGTAGTTCCGAGACGCGATACCGTGTGCGCGGCGCACAGGCGCGCGGGTTCACACCTACGGCGAGTAGGAAGCAGTTACAGCCGGATGGGAGCCTTCCTGCCACGCACCAAAACTACAATACTTTTATACCATTGTGATGCCAGTCGCGCGATGCCGTATACTCGTGGGTTTGTAGAAAGCGACAGGGATAAATTAATCCAGGGATTGGGGAGCAGCGTTTACTTTGAATACCTACAACATCCTACATAAACGTACAATGGAGGCCAAGTTCTAATGCCTAAAAAACAAACTCTGATAGATAAACTTGGCTCTGGTATAGATAACAGTTTCAAGCGTCGCGATGTCGCAAGTCGGCACGTCTGTTCTGTTGTCCCTTAGTGGTCGTTGCCTGCGATATGTCCGGACTAGTCCCGAGACGCGATACCGTGTGCGCGGCGCACAGGCGCGCGGGTTCACACCTACGGCGAGTAGGAAGCAGTTACAGCCGGATGGGAGCCTTCCTGCCAAGTTGCCAACACACCAAAACTACAATACATAAAATGCCATTATCTTTGGTCTTGGCAGAAAGTATTCGTTTCTGATGTTTGGTCTGATTGCTTAGTGGTTGCGTTGCCTGTGATATTTCCTGAGACGGTTTAGTTTACACCTACGGCGAGTAGGCAGCAGTTACAGCCGGATGGGAGCCTTCCTGCCAAGTGCCAACACAC
Source organism: Phthorimaea operculella (assembly GCA_024500475.1). Lineage (NCBI taxonomy): Eukaryota > Metazoa > Arthropoda > Insecta > Lepidoptera > Gelechiidae > Phthorimaea > Phthorimaea operculella. The sequence continues at coordinate 1,593,020 of JANFCV010000051.1, read as the reverse complement.
CAAAACTACAATACTTTTATGCCATTGTGATGCCAGTCGCGCGATGCCGGCTTGGAATAGCATCACCTTGATTCTACTCGTGGGTTCGTAGAAAGCGACAGGGATAAATTGATCCAGGGATTGGGGAGCAGCGTTTACTTTGAATACTTACAACATCCTACATAAACGTACAATGGAGGCCACGTTCTAATGCCTAAAAAACTAACTTTGATAGATAAACTTGGCTCTGGCATAGATAACAGTTTCAAACGTCGCGGTGTCGCCAGTCGGCACGTCTGTTCTGTTGCCCTTTAGTGGTCGTTGCCTGCGATATGTCCCGACTAGTCCCGAGACGCGATACCGTGTGCGCGGTGCACAGGCGCGCGGGTTCACACCTACGGCGAGTAGGAAGCAGTTACAGCCGGATGGGAGCCTTCCTGCCAAGTGCCAACACACCAAAACTACAATACTTTTATGCCATTGTGATGCCAGTCGTGCGATGCCGGCTTAGAATAGCATCAGCATAATTTTACTCGTAAGTGTCGCAAAAAGCGACAAAAGTATAATTCATCTAAAGATGGACAACAGCGTTGGATGAGAACGCATCAAACCAAAACTACAATACTTTTATGCCATTGTGATGCCAGTCGCGCGATGCCGGCTTGGAATAGCATCACCTTGATTCTACTCATGGGTTTGTTAATGCGACAAAAGTATAATTTGTATAAAGATGGGCAACAGCGTTTCCTGTGAACGGAACATTTTGTACTGCGCATAATAGTTACTTTACCGGGTCTTATCGCGATGATTAATTAGGAGGAATGGGAATCTTCCTACCATAACACCAAAACTACAATACTTTTATGCCATTGTGATGCCAGTCGCGCGATGCCGGCTTGGAATAGCATCACCTTGATTCTACTTGTGGGTCGTGTATTTTTTATTTATAAGTTTGTAGTTTATAAGTAGTATTTAAGCTTTTTTTTCATGTTCTAAAATGTACTGCTTTCCCTGAATAAAGTTTAGACAGAATCTCATGGGTTTGTATAAGCGACAAGAGTATAATTTGTATAAAGAAGGGCAACAGCGTTTCCTATGAACGCAACATTTTGCACTGCGCATAATAGTTACTTTACCGGGTCTTATCGCGATGATTAATTAGGAGGAATTGGAGTCTTCCTACCGTAACACCAAAACTACAATACTTTTATGCCATTGTGATGCCAGTCGCGCGATGCCGGCTTGGAATAGCATCACCTTGATTCTACTTGTGGGTCGTGTATTTTTTATTTATAAGTTTGTAGTTTATAAGTAGTATTTAAGCTTTTTTTTCATGTTCTAAAATGTACTGCTTTCCCTGAATAAAGTTTAGACAGAATCTCATGGGTTTGTATAAGCGACAAGAGTATAATTTGTATAAAGAAGGGCAACAGCGTTTCCTATGAACGCAACATTTTGCACTGCGCATAATAGTTACTTTTCGCGATGATTAATTAGGAGGAATGGGAGTCATCCTGCCGAAACTCCAAAACTACAATACTTTTATGCCATTGTGATGCCAGTCGCGTGATGCCGGCTTGGAATAGCATCACCTTAGTTCTACTCGTGGGTTTGTAAAAAGCGACAGGGATAAATTAAGCCAAGAAATGGGGTGTAGCTTTTCTTGTTAATACTTACTTATCCCATTATTAAAAACATAAATGCCTAAATAACAAATTTCATCATAATTAAGACCTTGATAAACTTGGCTCTGGTTGTTCTATGGAAACCTATTATTGGCTGTTTGTTTCTTCACGTATTGATTACTTTGTTGTGTTCGCTGTTGAAGTGTGATGCCGGTTTAGAATAGCATCACTCCAATTCTACCCGCGGGTGTCGTAAAAAGCGACTACGGGATAGTTATCCAGTGAATGGGCAGCTGCGATCCCAGTAAATGCAACATCTTGTACTGCGCTTGCCAATCCGCCTGCCAAGCGTGGTGAGTATGGCAATACCCTCCGATAAGAGTTGTGGTGTCGTATGGTTCGCTGTTTGATTTCCGAACAAAATAAAAATAAAATATAGAAATATCTTGATCTAGGCTCTCGACTATACGGGGTGTAAAACTTTCCGGCTTGCCCATACCATGAAACTGAACTTTCCCCGTAGATCATTTATTGTAAACGAAAAAAAAATGACTTCCCATACCAAGTCAATCAGCTGATCGGTTGGATAACTCTGACACCAGGGTTCATCGAGTCGTTGCACGTCTTGGTGTCCTACTCGATTGAAGAAGCTGATCGTGAATTTTTTATAGATATGTTCAATGGGGAAAGTTGTTCAGTTTCATGGTTTGAGCACACCTGCAAAGTTTTCGTTACACCATCCCGTATGTATTTTGGACCAGAAGTTACGGTTTTTCCAATTTCCGCCCCATTTCAGGGTTGTGATAGCACTACTTTTGCGACCTTCTGACATGCGTCTCATCTTGATGTCATGTGCCGTAGGTATACACGCATTACTAGAAAAAAACGGTCAAGTGCGAGTTCGACTCGCCCAATGTGGAATCCGTACTAAGGTTTGTAGGTTGGTAATCCTATATTTCATATGATACTCCACTTGAACAACTAGAGGGACAAAGGACGACAATATCCCTGATATTGTTGTCCGTTGTCCATCTAGTTCCATTTTTAACCTTTTGAGGTACAGAACCCTAAAAACGAATTTACGTTTAGATGAAAACGCCGTAACGAAAATGTATATTTAGTATTATTTGGTAGTAGGTATAATTAACAGAAATAAAACGACAAAAGGCTGAATCAAAGAGGATTTAATTTGTTACCAATTAATCACACCTTATAAGTCTGGTTGGAAAACAGTCAATTCGTCTAAAATACATAATAGAATTATATTTTACTAGCTTTCCGCCCGCGGTGTCACTCGCGGTATTTATCTGTTTAGTCTAAGAAGAAAGTTTAAAATACATTGCATTTAAAATCCACAATTTTGAAACAGATTGCATCAAAGATCACGAACTGGAGGTGGAGTTCGACTACTCGACAACAGATGCCGCCACTACTTAAGGGGTTGAAAAAGCCCTTATATCTTTAAAAATACACCCTTTAAGTTAAAACAGGATTTCTTGTCCGAGGAGATAAAGGGCTATTGCACAATGTTAGTCCCTTTATCGTACCGGGAATCCTTTTAAGTTTTATCGGCACGCACATTTTATCAACTTAGTTTTATTATATACTAGCTTTCCGCCCGCGGTTTCACTCGCGGTATTTATCTGTTTAGTCTAATAAAAAAGTTTGAAATACATTGTCTGATACAAATACAACTGGAGGTGGAGTTCGACTACTCGACAATAGATGGCGCCACTACTTGAGGGATTGTAAAAGCCCTTATATCTTAAAAAATACGCCCTTTAAATTAAAACGGGAACTTTCTTGTTCGAGGGGAGATAAAGGGCTATTGCACAATATAAGTCCCTTTTTCGTACCGGGAATCCTTTTAAAGTTTTATCGGCACGCACATTTGATCAATTTAGTTTTATTATATACAGGGTGTTAGGGACGGTGTACCGAAAACTTTGCAGGCATGATCAGACCATCAAACTGAACAACTTTTACTATGGAGCCAATGGTGGGAAACGAAAAAAAAAAATTCCGACCTCCCATACAAAATTCACGATCAGCTGACTGACTTTGTATGGGAGGTCGGAAAATTTTTTTCGTTTCCCCACCATTGGCTCCATAGTAAAAGTTGTTGAGTTTCATGGTCTGAGCACGCCTGCAAAGTTTTCGTTACACCGTCCCTAACACCCCGTATAATGATAATGATTAGTCAACCAATCATTATAAATTAGTTAATCACTTAAATTATACAGGAAATAAATAAAAACTGCAAAATACTTTATACCGTGAATTAATCCATGAAGCTGAACAACTTTCCCCAAGGAGTTTAGGTCGTAAAATGAAAAATAATGGTTCTGTCACATTGACCCGGCTGACCGACACATTTTGTAATAACAGTTCATTTTCTCTTGTGGAAAATTGTTCAGTTTTTTCACGGCGTAAAATATTTGCAGCAGACCCGCCATTACTAGTGAGTTTTAAGTAAATGCACATTTGCCAAAAATAACTGGGGGCATTTGGTCTTAGCTTATGGCATCACAAAATGGAGGAAATAGTTTCAACGAATTTAATGTGAAAGCCCGTATTTCCGCATGGCGTGATTGGACGTATTTAATGCATTCGAAAGAAGTGTGCGCAAATCGCAATAAATCCGAACATTTGGTTCTATATCAAGTGGTAACACAAAGCTTTGCTTCCTGCTACGCTAGCTTTAGGCCTGCCATCCCGAATAAGTTTTAGATCCACGTGTTTCATGAGTGCCCAGGTTCCCGGCCTGCATTTGCTGTATTTAAAAGAAATGTGTCCAAACCGCCAGCATTCAGAATACTTGGTCATCATAACATGAGGAAATTAAGCTTTGCTTCCTGCTACGCTAGCTTTAGGTCTGCCGTCCCTGGTAAGTTTTAGATGCACGAGTTTCACATGGGTGCCCAGAATTCCGGCCTGGCTGAATGCGGCTGGGCATTTGCTGCACTGGTATGGACGTTCGCCTGTGTGCGTTCGTATGTGGGACTTTAAGATGGTTTGGCGCTGTGGAAAAAAATATAAATTATGTTAGCAATACATATAAATACACAAATCGCCTATATACCTTGCAGAATAGGCAGTAGCTATACGGCCGCAAAACTGCTCGAACGGCGGTCGAAAATCGATCATTGTGTTTTTGAATTTGATTTAACCTTGTTATCTATCACTATCAGCATCATAGTTCTAAAATGTTATCAAAAAAAAAGCAGAAACATCACGCCGTCATACCCTGCGGGTTAGGCTGAGCGTAAAAATGCAGTAAAAGACCACGTTTCACATTAGAGCGTTTTAAAAAAATCTTATACACACCACAGTGAAAAGTTGTCAGGCATTGAAACTATAAAACACGTGAAATATATCTAAGAAGACTTGTTATCTATAACTTACATCAAATATCTTGTCGCACATAGGACATGGGTACTTGAGCGGACGTTTGTACCCTTCGTGCACCATGCGCTGGTGCTCTTTCAACGACCAGTTGTTCACATAACCCTGGAAATAAGCGTCAATGTACAAAAATAAATAAAAACAGTTTTAACGGGCGCAGGTTATACGCGTAATAAAATATTCAATCAGAAATATTCATATCACAAAATGTGCAGTCAGTTTTGCGTCATGAAATGTCATGTGCATGACAATCTATGTATCTTTGTCACACTTAGGCGAATTTCATATTTCTTTGATATTTCTATCCTATTATAAGATGACGTCTGCAGATCTTCATTTGTCATTGACGCCAAATATTTACTGCACATTTTGTGATTGTGATTGATGAACATTTTCGGTTGAAAGTTTTTAACCCGTATTACCTGCACCCACCTGTTTTAACAATCTACTGCTGGACATGGGCCTCATCTAACTGGGCCGTTTTCATAATCACCTTGCTTCGCAGGCGGATCGGATGCAGGTTCGCTGGTATGAATAAACAGAAAATGTTGCTGCCCAATCACCCATACCATATATCATACATACATTAAGTATATCACGCATCACCTCATTTCTTAACGTTTATCTCATACATTTCTCGTAAGAAACAACTGACAACAGAAAAGAAACGCTAATATTACCCGAACCATTGTTTGCTTCTTTTAACAAATACCTATGAGTGTATGGGTAACTTTGGAGGCATGATCAGATCATGATCACTGATTTCTTTTTGTACGGAGACAAAAATCTCGAAATGATATATAGAGATATATAGAGATTTAGATACACGGTATAGAATTGTGTTATTTTGCACTCGTAGCAAACAAATAATTACTAATAAGGAGAACAGCTTACCTATATCAAAATAACTTCTATTAGGTACATTTCTCTTGTCTTGGTAATTTTGACTGCTCATGTCTTCAATAATTCACACTACTTCAATGTTTCTTGTCTCTCACTAAATCGCTGTGATTTTAAAACCAGTATTTTTTTATAGCATTAAGGTTCAATTTGGCCAAGGCGATTTTTAAGCTTTTATGGAAAAATCAGATAAGCAAACGAACCAAACGGTGAGAGGGTTGACTATAAAAGCGCATGGCAAGTCATAAACTTGCGTAATAGGTATTAGTTCGATGCATTATATTGTCCAATACTTCGATTATGAATTAACGTAACGCGAAGAGAACGGAAACCATAGTACCGAAACCCAATTAAGAAATAAAAAGAAAAATTATATATTATTTTATGTTTTGGGGAAACTGAACAAAGTTTGACCCGTTGATGTCAATATTTTAAGTGATAAGAGCAGCATGGTAGCCTTTTAAATAACTGAGTATAGCGTACCTTTTCGCACTGGTCACACTGGAAAGGTTTGATGTTGAGGTGGACTCGATTCATGTGCCTGTCCAGATCCCGCCGGATCGCGAACCGCTTCTTACACTGCAGGCAGGGCAGTCTAGAAAAACGGTTTGATAAATGTACTGGGATTTTTAATGCTATCTCAGTGCTATATTATTCTCAAAAATTAACATAAGGAAAGTTGTTAAATTCATTGTCCTCGCTTCGAGGTGAGCATCAAGAGGTGGAAAGGTTCGTTAGGTTGGGCTAAGCGCCGGTTACTCAATTGGCAGAGCAGTGGGACGATAGCCCGAGGTCCCGTGTAAGCCCAAACGAAGATAATATTTTTTTCAAATTTCTTACTGTTAAATCATAAATGACATGTAACTCAAAATTCGGAAAGTTTTAAAATTCGGAAGTACCGAACGATCGACTTTCCCGAAAACACTAACTTGGATGGACTGAACATTTTACCGAAGTAAAAACAGTTGGAACTTCCGACCAAAAAAATCTACTGGCATATTTCGACCCATGTTTCATGAGGAAAGTTGTTCAGTTTTATGAGTATTGACCTACTTTCGGCTTGTTATACCCTTTCTATTACTCCCGGTATATGACATGTAGCTTCCATAAGGTCTCGCGCGGACAGTAAATGAGTGAATACGTACGGAAGATCCATGTAGGTGTTATGTGACATCGTCGTCTTCAAATGATGCTTTAGGATGTATTCCGATTTAAAGCTCCTGCAAAAAATAATGAGCGAAAATTACATTATTGATTAACGTCACAGTCACAGCTATTCGGATTAAGCCAGAAACTAAAAATCGGCATTTAGGTACTTCTTGACCTCCTGATCAAAATAAGAGAACGCCCCTTTACAAGGCGTAACTTTTGAACAAATTAACCTGAAGGGCCGTTTCTTTTTCATATTGTGCGTAAGATTTCAGTTTAAACTTACAGTGACCTAAAAATTACTCTCTTAATTACTTTTGGGACCTCTGGGCCCCCCGGGGGCTTTAAGGGTAATTTTGAGATCACTATAAGTTTCAAGTAGGGAATGCAATCTCGAGTCGAGATTGACGACTCGAGATCTCGGTCGAGAACTTAGGGTTCGAGATTGAACAACTCGAGATCTCGTTGGATTATTGGTCGAGATCTCGAAATTTCGAGATCGAGATCGAGATTTTGCTTATCTCTTATAAAAATCCTCAAAATTGAACTTTCTTACAATGCCATAGCTATGTTGAAATATTTATCATGTCGGGGGATCCATCTCAGCTTTTAGGCCAAAAGTTGCGATGTGTTACCGGGGTACGCGATCCCGACTCCCCGAGCTTCCACTGACTTAACCTTACTACCCCCAGTCAGTAGTATACCTATCCCATCTCTTATAACTTATGGGTCCGAAGTCTGCTTAATGAAAATTGATTCAATTGGATGCCGATGGCATGACAGTTGGATGGTAGTTTCGTATACTGTTAACAGTTTTTGTATGGAAAATCACATTGGCAGTAGAATGAGAGTTAAGTGTCGCTGGCAATGGCTAAAAATTACAGACTTGAGGCCCTGTTATATCCTGTCTATTCCATTCGTTTTCCCTATTAAATGTCTTGCAACAGTAGTCTTCTCTTGCTTAATAAATAATGCGCTCGGGGTAGACCGGCAGATACCGGAAACTTAGCTACGCACATCAATAAATACGACAATGCCTTCAGGTTCAATCTCGAAATCTCGTTCAAAATCTCGACGGATACTGTCGAGATCTCGAAGGATTTTTCGGAAACGAGATTCCCTTTTTCGAGATCTCGATCTCGAAAAATAGCTCGAGATCTCGGTGATTTCGAGATCTCGCGAGATCGAGATTGCATTCCCTAGTTTCAAGTGAGATCTTACGCACGATATGGAAAATAAGTGACCCTCCAGGTCAATTATTTTAAAAGTAATGCCTTGCAAAAGGAGAGGGGCGTGGTGCCCGCTGGGTTCGCCAATTTCGATCAGTAGGTCAAGAAGTACCGCTCATCTTCCTGGCTCAATATTACTATTGACATTAATGTCTTTATAGAGTGGTGAATGAATGATTCTGGTTGGAAATACCTGAACAACCAAATTTACTATGTGTGAGCTTACTTGTCACACTCGACGCAGTAGTGGTCCTTCCTGTCGTTATGTTTGATGCTGTGCTTCTGGAGTTGGGATGGGCTGCTGAACGCTTTGCCACAGTCCTGGCAGACGTGGCTCTTGACACGCCTGCCTGGCTCGTTCGTGTGGAACCTGGAAACGATACGTTTACATTATTATTTGTTTATATGCTGGCTTAGAATAGCATATCCCCATTTCTTTCCAATGGTTGTCGTAAGCGGCGTATGATTGATTCGAGAGATTCATACATTTATATATCACGCCTATAATCCTTGCGGGGTAGGCAAAGCGCAAAACAGATTAAAACAGTCATTTTCGCAAGTTTGACAAAAGTTTGAGAAATCTTCAGTAGGTACAGTATGTATCACCCTAGTGGCAGGTTGTCAGCCTGTCGCCTAATATCGCTATACACATAAATTCTTATCACTTAGCCGCATTTTACGACATCCACGGAATACATATGGGGAGATGCTATTTTATGCCGGCACCACATGGCAAATTCTAAGCCAGCAACACATATCGAGTTTCACGTGTATTTTTAGACGATATTATCAGAATATACAGTCACTATAGTGATACCATGTGATACACTAGTTTTGTATGAAACGGTTCTTTTATATTTGTCAGACGTGGCGTTACTGCGGCGTTTAAGCTCTGCCAACCCGCAAGGGATAAAAGCGTAATGTGAGTATGTATGTATTTATGTTAGTTATAGTAACGTCATTCGAACAGGCCATATTTGACAGCTGTCAAAATCTTTCTTTGTTGACATGTTTCCTAGTATGGGTTTGACAGCTGTCAAATATAGGCTATTTGAATGACCTTATTGGAATTAAGAGTTGATGTGTATTACAATTTTAGGCGACAGGCTGACAACCTATGGTGATATACAGTTTTCAGAATGACTCTCAAAATTTTGTCAGACGTGGTGTAAATCTTACAGCTATTTTCGCTTTGCCTACCCTGCAAGGGATAAATGCATGTATGTGAGTGAACCGAAAGCCGGAGATTGTGCCTTATGGCGTCACTGCCTCTGGGAGGCTTACGTCCAGCACCATACTGCTTTATAGATATAGGCTGTTGTTATAAAACACATCATCTAACAATTAATAATTATCTAATTAGATAAATTGTTCAGAAGTAGTATCTCTCCATTAACGCTTAACAGCACAATCAATACACAGTATAAAATGAAGTAGCTCTTTGCGTTTCTCTGTCCGACTCTTTGTCGTAAAATTCGCTAACTAAAACCACGCAACGGATTTTTATGCGGTTTGTGATTGCTAAAGTGATTGAAGAGAAATGTGTATATGTATAACACATGTCGGAAAAATGCCTTTTTCCCACGGGAAAATAAGTTGCAGCGGGTGACACCGCTAACGGGCCGCCAGTTAACAATAAATATATTTTCGCAAAGTCATTATTCTCTAAGCTATACAATGTCTGATAGAAACAAATCGCTAACGCATCCAGAGCGATATTTTAAGCAATATAGGGTGGAATTTTACTAGCGGCCGATAGCGAAAACTCAGAACCGGCTGGTGATAAGAAACAACTTTTCCCGAGATAACGTCGAAATAAAATAAAAAATTGGACCTCCCATGCAAATTGCCGATTAGTTGATTTCAGCTAGTATGGAACGTCCAATTTATATTTTTTCGATTTCTCGTTATCATCAGTCACTAGCAAAATTTCACCCAATATACAACAATTTCAATTTAATTAGTCATCATAGAGCGCAGCAAGCTTGATATAGGTGTCATCATCATCATGAAACATACACACAACATTTAGTAGATGACTTAGCGAGCGTGATGCAAGAGCAAAGTAGAGTTTATTTTATAGGGAACGAGGCTGCAGATTCCCTGGACTCCTTCCGTGCCTTTTATGACATCCACGAGTAAAAAGGAGCGAAGCAAGTTCTAAGCCAGCAATCACCTTTCGGTAACATCACACACTGATCATCATCATCTTCCTGCTCTTATCCCAACTACCCGGGGCCGGCGCAACACGCCCCGTTCAACACAAAATTGTGTTGCAAAGGATTTGGGTTTTTTCTACGATCGGCTGCCTACCAGACGTCAACCCTCCCTGGGAATGCTCCCATGGTGGATCAACCGCCTCTATACGGTTGGCCCTGGCTGTTTGGGTCGGGTTCATCCCTCGGTCGTCACTTACGGCCCCCACGGGAAGAGAGAGGGTGGTGCTATTCTACTCTGCCGGCACCACACGGCTACATCGTCATCACACACTCATATAGGTCAAAATTTAAAATTGTTAAGTAGGAACAATTCGCCAATGCAGCAAGCATTACTCATGTTTATCATCATCGCAACAAGCTTGACCAGTCATCATCATCAACCGAACACAAGTGCACACCAAGAAGCTCGGCAGACGGATTCGCGAGCGCAGTGCAAGGAACACTTATTGTCTTTTGTTTATATCACATGGAACACTTCTGTCCATTTTATGAATGATTTAATACTTTTACGATAATTAAAGGACGAAATGTAGTATGCCGGCACCAAACATAGGTCATACAAAGTTTTATAAAAACAAATCGTTAATGTAGCAAGGGCACAATTTTAGGCAAATGTATTTCGCTAGCAGGCATGACAACATAAAATTCACAAACTAGCATCGCACGAACAGCGCTCATACCGGGTGTAAGGGACATTGTACCAAAAACATAGCAGGCGTGATATCACCATGAAACTGTACTAATTTCCCTTCTTCAGTAGAATCGAGGTACAGATCAGATTATCCGAGAAAAATGATTATTTAGGAATACATGTCTAATATCGTTCAATAGTGAGTGAGTATTACAAGGTTTCTAAATCCTAATTTCAATGTTATATATTCAACTTTCAATATCATAGAATTATGAAATCGAAAGAGTCTACTAGATTTTTGATGAGAAGTATATTTCTTCGGATACTCACCATACATTCAGTCAGCTAATCAGCAATTTAGTATGAGAGATCTTTTTTTTTGTGTAACCAAGTAAGCCTGCCTCCACATAGTCTGATCTGATGCTAAAAAATTCTCATTACACCGTCTCTTGCATCCCATATATCATCTATCACTATGAATGTTCGATTGTAAAAACATCTGTCTACTTACTTGATGATATGGTGCTTTAGGGACTCCTTGTTGGCGTATATTTTGTTGCAATCAGCGCAAACTACTTTGTCCTTCGCTCCGTGGAGGCGGGCCATGTGTTTCCTGAGGGATCCCCGGCGTCTGGAAATAGAAACAAAGGAGTGCTGAAAGACCAACGAAGAGATGGGACGTTGACCTACAAACAATGGACAAGATTCTCTCGAGACTGACAAAAGTGGCGCGATCTACATATAGTAGGCTAACATCTTCGGACAACTTGATTAATATTATTAATTACTTTTCGCACTATAGTATGTATAGGCCCATGTCCAGCAGTGGACTGTTGTGGCTGTTAAGGTAAGGTAAGTATGTATAGGGTTAAATTTCATCGAGTAAAAATATTTTAATGAAGGGGGTCTACTCACAAAACTGAACAACTTTGATTAAAAAAAATCTTGGAAATATGAAAAACTAATTTGGATATCCCGTACTAGTAAACTGAGCCAATCTTTCAACATGATTGTATGGTTGGCACATTATTTTTCGTATTTCGCGCTTAAGTTTCTAATAAAAATTGTTCAGTTTTGTGAGTATAAAATGTCCATAAAATATTTGTACTTAATTTTCAGCCCAATGTTTAATTTCTTATTGTATTTTTTTTACGTTATTTTTTAAATTTAGTGAAATCAAATGCATGTACCATATTTTAGTTACGCCTGAGTTCATCTCATAAGCCTTCTTACTTAAACACTTACTTGAAACGTTTGAAACAGTGTGGGCATGTGAACTCAGTCCCCTGGCAGTGTTTGGTTCTGTAGTGGTCTTCTATAGTAATCTTGTTTTGTCTGATAAGCCCGCATTCAAGACATTTGTACCGGCTGTGGACAAACAATTGATTTAGTCAGAGCAGAAGTATAGTGTTTTAGTTAGTTGCTAGCTTTTACTGACAACCTGTCACTATGGTGATACACAGTCATCTTAATGACTCTCAAACATTTGTCAGATATATGGCCATTTTTACAACTATTTTCGCTCTGCCTACCCCGGAAGGGATATAGGCGTGATATACTAGGTGTTACAAAACAACCAATAAAGCTGAAAGGACGTCAAGGTACTCATGAAACTGAACAACTTTCCCCATAGAACATGGGTCGAAAAATGAAAAAATCGGGCCTCCCATACAAAATGAATTCACTTCGTATGGGAGATTTATAGGTTGTTTTGTAACACATTGTATGTATGAATGTTCTTATTTCGAGCAGGACATTGAGTCTACGAACGACCTGATTGTACAAGTGTATCTTAATAATAAAACTTACTGTGTATGATATCTTTGGTGGTGGTGCAGTTTGTCTTCGGTAGACATTCTCACGTTGCAGATGTCACAAACGTAGTCTCCATTGATCTAGAAAATAAAAGAAAACATTCTGGAGCATACTAAGAATGAATAAATGAGATTGACCCTTTTTCGATGCACCTTGGACCAAACACAGACCCAATGCGGTGACCCAGACATACTGCATAATATTCCTGAGACTAATACCAGTCTGAAAACCAAACCACATCAATCAGTTCAGTTTTTCCATTTACGAAAAATCATAGCCAGCAGCTCATTCTAAAAGAAAAGACGGCGGTCATTCATCACCTTCTGGAGATCTATGACCATCGGTGTTACCCAGGGTGTCGTGTGCAATCGTTCGACAACTTCGTGCGCGATCTTCTTGCGGGGTACATGTGTCACTTCCCCGCTACCCGCTGACATCTTGGATACCTCACCGTCTGTTACCCCTACGGAAGGTCGCGCGCTAACTTTTCGGACTACAGTCTGAAAATAATAATGTTACCTACCTCATCATGACATTCCATGTGTTTTTCATAGCTGGACTTGTAGCTGAAACTTTTGACGCAGTCCTCACACTTGTACTCGGACTTCTGGTATGTTTCCTCTAACGCCTTCTGGTCACGCTCTTGTAAACATTCCTCTCTTGATATGCATATTAATTCTATTCTAGTTTCTGCAAGCAAAATACAGACAATGTTACCTATTTCTTGAAAAAGAATCTTGTCATCAGACCATCTCATCTTCTGTTTTCTTGGCATTTATTATACATATACAACTTCCTCTTGAATCAATCTATCTAAATAAAAATATGTTGCGTGGTTTGGGAGGAGTTAGCGTTGTACATTGTAGTGCAGTGGTAAACATACAAAGTGACTATATATTTTATATGTACTATTTATAAATATTGTTTGCAAATACTAAAATAATATTACATTTCTTACCATCTAAAGGAACTTCAGGCTGTTGTCCAGTTATTTTGTCTCTTCTTCGTACTTTCTTCTTAATCTTTTTCATACATTTTATTTTCACACCTTGAGACTCTAATTCTTGTTTCAGAAGTTTAAGCGGGTATTCATCTTCCTCGTCTTTAACAAAGCTTTCTAAACCTGAAATCAAAATAAAATGATTAAATGAAAAACAAAGTTCATTTTGTTTTACTGTTTTTATTTAATATTTTATGTTCGTCTCTCTACTAACTTTTTCACTTTGAAGTAAAGTAGGTAATACCACAAATTAGGGAAACGGCGCACGGGCGCCTGTAATACTGCAAATGTACTGCAATAGTATAAATAAATGTACAGATAAGAAAAAACTGTAGATGGCGTCGGTTACTTAAGGGCAAAAGAATCACTGCCTGGTCACTCCTTTTCGTAATAAGAGCTCTTGCAAACGAAAGAGCATGATTGCAGGCCGCCATTTTTCCTTTCTTTGTTTGCATGATTAATCTAGACACACGGCAGTGTGTCCGCCAAGTTCGAGCGACACACCGGCCGTGGGTTATATTACACGAACCATTTCGGGCCAAGTTCGACCCACCTATAACTCAAAATCTATTTTATCTACGCATATGAAATTTCTAGTATCTGTTGAGATCTACTTACTCATCTAAAATACAAAATTTCATTAATGTACCTATTGTAGGTCTTGAGATATTGACGTCAGAAAATCGCTATTTTTACTATACACTCACTGACTGACTGACTGACTGACTCACTCACTCACTCATCAAAAACCTAGACCACTTCCAGTGGTTGTATTGACTTGAAATTTGGCATGGAGGTAGGTCTTTAGGTCAAGGTAAAGGAAAAAATCTGAAAATGGCCAAGTGGAAGTCGGTTTTAAAAATAATGAAGGTGTAAATTCATACCCCTAAGGAAATAATACAAAAAAATTATCTATATCTTCCAATGGTCGTACCGACCTAAAATTGCAACCGACCGAAAACCTTACAAAAATAAATGAAATCCCACCCAAAACATAAATGTGAAAGGCTGCCAAGTTCGACAATATTGGAATGCTTCGCCTATAAAAGAAGTGAGATCTAAATAAGTACCAAGTTCCATACACAGACCTCAGTTAAAATTGAAACCTACTTTTTAATGATACAACTTGGCAAGTTTTAATAGAAAATTATATACTTGACTCATTGCGTTTTGTAGGTTTATAAATAAGAAAGTGTGTGAAAACTTGCCAAGTTATATCATTAAAAAGTAGGTTTCAATTTTAACTGAGGTCTGTGTATGGAACTTGGTACTTATTTAGATCTCACTTCTTTTATAGGCGAAGCATTCCAATATTGTCGAACTTGGCAGCCTTTCACATTTATGTTTTGGGTGGGATTTTATTATATAAGTAACAAAAGCTAATACCTATATCATACAAATATTCTACTCCACATACCTAACTTATTATCTGCATCTCCAAAATCCGCAAATGCATGATCATCATTATCAAGAGTGTCATAATCGTTGTCACATTTCAGCTCCAGTTTGATTTTCATATTAACACACGGGTACACTTCATATGTTTCATTTTGCCCTGTATCTACACCATCCAGTAGTATCGGTTGTAACGGCACATGTGTTAGACTGATTATAGGTTGTACAGCCGAATTTATACTTTCTATTATTGAATCTGTCACCTGAAAAGGATTATTGTAATATGCCGTATGTAGAAATGACTGAAACTTTGTAATGTGTAAAAGGAGCTGTTTACATTCTGCCAGTTCTGCCTTAACCGCAAAGGATAAAGGTATGTATGTAACAGAAAATCAGTTTCTTTCTGTGTATCTAGTCCATAGAAAATGGCTACAATAGAGGTATAGTAATGAAACACCCACACTAAGTAGATATGGTAAAAAAAATATTCTTCTATCACCAGCACCTAGCCATTTAAGGGACCAACTTATACTCGTTCGACGACTCGGTGTCAAACTGAAAAAGAAGAATACCTTAAATAGGTAGGTGGATTTGCTGGCAATAGTACTGCTTGATATTATGACTGTGCTAATTTCAAAACAGCCTTAAGGCAGGTATTTATTGGGGGCAAAATCTCAGAAACTTTGTTTCTGATACAATGTTCCCGAAAAGTTTCTAATGGAGAGGCATTTTAAAATTCAATATACTTACACTGAACATGTTTTCCAGGAGTATTTGATTACTCTGCACATTCTGCACAAATATTTCAGCATGGTTAGCTATTCTCTTGCAAATGTAGCATAACATCAGCTGATCAATCTGGAAAATAACATAATCACCATCATTATCATATGCTGTTTTTCTGTGCTGGAACATAATATTCAGGTTCCACTCTTCCGCTGCTAGAATCTTCTTCTTCTTTATGTCAATGACTCAAACTACTTAGTTATTAAATTAACTGTTGCCAGTTTTCAATTATAGTCTTTCACTCTCCATAGCCAATTTAGGTCCTCCCCGCTGCAGGTGTTGGGCAAAAGAGGGCATGTTATCAGATGTGCAATGATCGGGATGGGGCTTCACAGTCCCATTTGGTCCGCCTTTTGTCTGTGAAGCCCCATTTGGCCACATTCTCCCTGCAGTGGAGGCAATTTAGCTCAGACATGTTGCCGGTTGGGTAAAACAAAATACTTAAAAAAATAAACCTCCTAACAAGGACACACTTACCTGGACTCTCTCATAAATTCATAATCAAACATAACTTATTGGGTAGGCTTTTGAATGTAATTACACGAAGTTGGGGTTGATAGGGGATGGAAATTTTATACATACCTGTAATATAGTCCGAAGCAAAGGTGATACGTTGACGGCTTCAAGTAGAACGCTATCGTTTCTACATAAACAGCCGAAGCAGTAGCTGTATTTGAGTGGCGCCTCCGATTCATCCATGATCCTCTCAATTCAATTCAATTTATTTATTTTACCATTTATTGCACACAAGAACATATACAAAAGACAAAACATAAAGATATATGACACAACAGGCACAGCTTATTTCTAGGTAGAAATTTCTTCCAGCCGATTCTACTGAGGATCCTTCATAAGTTCAGGAGTAGAAGAAGAATGTCGATTAGACCAGCCTGGCGGAAAAAATATTCTGGTCGATGGTAAATCGCTGCAGCCTCAGTTGAATCGCACCTACACACCGCAAGTAGAACGCAAAGATTATACAAAATCACTACGTTTTGTAGAACCAGTCGAACTAATTCACTGGCTTGATATTCTCAGATATTCTTTTGAGTAAGCTATTGCTGTTTCTGTGGCTGTTTTCAAAGAGTATGAAAATTAAAGTGACGTTTCCAAATAAACAGGCCACGAAACAAAAGGAAATTAAATAGATGAGAAAGTACGAGAACACCAACTGCATTTTCGCAAGCAAATAATGTTTTCTTTGCTGTTTTAAGTTATTATAGTTGTGTTCAAAGAATATTAAAGGAATACCACAGGAATACTATACTCTCACTGACTGTTGAGTGTTGGTGTTGCCGGTACTCGAAAACCAAAAGAATCTGGTTTTACCCAGAAGAGGCGCTTATTGTGATTTTTGTCCCTATTTCTGTGAACTTTTTTCCCACATACTCACATAAATGAGCTGCATTTTTCCTAACTTACTTTGTTTAACCTTGTGTAGTGTCGCATGTATTTAATTTATTTTTATTTCATTTATTTTGGTAAACCAACAGCTAACAATAAACCGACTCCTCTGGCCTCAATTGGCGTAAATGACATTTTTGGCAAAAATGAGTTAAAAATGCAGTTTTGTTCAGTTTTTTTTTCTCTATCGATCTGTGTATTTAAAATTTCGATATCTCCAAAAAAATGTCTTTTACAGCCACGGTTTTTTCGACACAATTTAAAAAAAAAATTACCTTTAAATACATTTCATTTACATAGATTTTGATCATGTTAAAAAACCAATTGCTTGTAAAAGAAAGGGCGTAAAATACATTGGCGCCCATCAATAATAAAATATGTCATTTACGACCCAAAAAATTGTAACAAAAATTCAAGAATGTTAGTCGTAAATGCCGAATATAGGATTATCCGGAGAATCCATCGTAGAAGCCAGGGCGTAAAACGCAATTGGAACCTAAAGATTACGAAACGTTGTCGTTTATAACCCAATGAAACCTAAATCATAATCCAAAAATGTGGTCCTGAAGGCAAAAAACTGTTTTTCTGCGTGATATTATAATTTAATGTGTGCATTTTACAATACATCGTCTTCAGGTTTTCATTGCTTGTTACAAAATGCAACACTAATTTCATAGTGTGTCTCATAGTCTAAGGCTGTAAAAGATTATTTAATGTGTGTAATTAAAAAGATAATCATTTACTTCTACGTCTTCTCAAGAAAAAATTATTCATTGCGTGACTTTTAAGTCGTAAATGACAATTCTTATATGTAAAAGATCTTTTTCATAATCATGGCATCTGGGAAGTTGTAAATGACAATATTATTCATAAAAACAAGTTTTTGTGCTGTATTTAAGTCCCAAAAGTATTATTCAGCAAAATAAATGCATATGGACCACTTTAGGCTCAATTGGCGAAAATGTAATAAAGCACTTCTACAGAAGAAGAAAATTTTTTAAATGTTAATTGAGATATCTGTTTAGTCTTTTTAGCTATAATAATGCTTCTTTTATCAAAATACTTGCCCGAAATTGCTTCAAACCACATAAGGTTTGCACAGGAGTAGAATGCAGATTTAAGAAGTTAGCATGCATATACGCCCTAAAAAATTGTTATTGAATGTCATTTACTACCCAAAACAATTGTGAAAATTTACTGTTTATAAAAAATTAGGTTGTAAAAGACAAGAAAACAACTAAACAGACAATAAAATTTGTAGTAAATGCCTATTTAGTTGAACTGAAACGTCTTTTTTTATTCTAAGTTAAGATAGCTGCGTTTTATTTATGTACACTTTTAATAATTTGCTTGCCGATTTGCCTTCTAAATTGTACTAGCAAATTATTTTTTGTTTGGTGTTCATTAAACAAAAGGTGAACAATGCATTGTGTATTGTGTGTCAAATTAAAGTATTTTGTAATTATTTAATCAAATATTTTATAATCAAAATGTAGGTGTCCATTTTTCATGCCATTAGCATTAAATAAGTAGGTAGGTATATTACTAATGCCTGCATACAACAAGAAAATGTCCTGCTAAAACATTCATTAATCAATTATTTTAATAATCACGTAACTGGTACGTGGATGTCTCATTTTCATAACAGGAGTGAGTATTTCATAAATTATTAGGACTAAATACCTAATCTACCTATTATACCTTAAATTATAAAGAACTAAATAAAAAGAAAAAATAAGAAAAAGGAAATGTTGCCAGCATCTTAGGTACCCTGCCTCGATGCGCCGCTCTGGGCCTCGTTTAATAAAACTGACAATCTGACAAAATTGTCAAAAACCTACAAATTTGTCGAATTGTCATGGTAAACTCGTTTAATAAAAATGACAATTATGTCCGAAATCGACAGGTAAAACAGTGACAACTTGTCGCCATTGTAAATGCGTTTAATAAAACTCTACAATTGTCAGAAACCATCATGAAATCATGGTCAAGCCCATTGACAATTGTCAGTGACAAAATTGTCGCATTGTCGTGACAACTTTGTCCGTCCTTGACATAATTGTCAAAGTCTTAATTGTATGAAGTAGGGTGAAGGTATACAGAAAATATTTTCAACGGTTGCTTTACATACCCGAAACTTCTCATTAAAGGTAAAATCTGTAACGGTGTATGAAAAATTCAATCTACTTTTTAATGTTCTTTGACGACGCCTCGGTTGTATTTGTCCTATGTACTCTTCATTACTGCTCTCGCTGCTCGACGTAAGCACCATTTTTGTAAGAAATTAAGGTTATAAAACGTTAATTGATTGCGTGACACAGGGTAAGGGCACCTGTCAATAATTTCCGACAATTCTACATAAATGTCAATATGTCGCGACAATTCGCCGTTTAATAAAGCAAAATTGACAAGTTTTTCACGACAAATTGTCACCTGTCACCTGTCGCGGAAAAAGTTTTATTGAACAGAAAATTGTTAAATTGTCATGACAATCCGACATATTTGTCAATTTTCCACCATGACAATTTTGTCAGTAAGTTTTATTGAACAGAAACTTGTCAAATTGTCGGCATTGTCAACCATGACATAATTGTCGCATTGTCAGTTTTATTAAATTGGCCCCTGGAAGAAGTTTTTTTATTTACAATGATTGTTTTTGTGTGTTCCAATGTATTGAAATAAATAAAATACAGTATATCATCAAGAAAAAATATCGGAGCAAATAATAAAATCACGAATTTAATTAGCCTCAAGTACCTACAATTCGTCATTTTCGTCACTTCACTTTCCAATAATAAATTTAAAATTTGAGCTTTTTAGATTTTGTAAATATTCAGTATGATGATGTCTAGGTCCAGCTTTATTGTCACGAAGGTACTTCAAGTTCTGAATTTTGCAACTGCTACTGAAATGAGTTTTACATCCCTTATTTTCTTCCATTACATTTCCATTGTTGTTTTGGACCATCTGGTTTCATGGAGGATTTAATTTGTGCAGTCTCTAATACATTAAATTCGAAAGTTGTCAGTGGGTTTTCCTTCGTTTTCATATTTTTAGCAGTATCAGTCGAAAATGTTTTGTTAGCATTTTCATTAAAATTGGAAAATTCTGTATATTCTATGACCTCCACTGTGTATGGTCAAGGATTTTTTCGCGATGACTCAAAATATATCGGCCACTGCGAATGAGCCCAAACAGTTAGTTCTCTAATTTAGAGAAATACATGTTGAGATAATTTGAGTTAAAAAGATGAAAACGAAGGAAATCCAAGAAGCATCTTTCGAAATAAGTAAATTTGATACTGCAACAATTAAATACTCCATGAATCCAGATGTTTCAGAAACAATAATGGAAATGCATATTGAGCACAAAGTAAAAAGGAAAGGAAAAGGGAAGAGAAAAAGAAGAAAATAATATAATTAAAACAGTCCCGTCTGTACTAAAACAGATTACCTACTGATTTCAGTTGCAAATTTCAAGGACTTGAAGCGCCTATAAGGTAATAAAACTATACCTAGATGTTATTAATGTATGTTTACAATACCTAAATGAAGCTCAAATTGTGGATGTATTATTGGAAAGTGACAAAGATGACGAAAGTGAACAGTTTTAGTATTTGAGGTTCAATTTATTGAATAATTCAATAATTTAAATATATTTTCATACATCTTTTCATTATTTGATTCGAGATATTTTCTTTTCCTTTTGTTCTTTATCATTTAAAGTATAGGTAGATTAGAAAACTAGTACCTAGGATTAGTACCGTTGTCACGAAAAAAGAAGAAGAAGTACTCACTCATGTTATGAAAATGAGACATCTACGTACCCGTTATGTGATTATTTAAATAAACGTTTTTAGAAGATTGTAATAGGTTATTTTCTTGTTGTATACAGGCATTGCCTATGTATCTTCCTATCTATTTAATGCTCATGGTCTAAAAAAAGGACACATACATTTGTTATTGGACGATCCATTTTACGCTTGTGCTTCTCTTTTACTGCGGACACGTTCGGTTATGGTAAGTCATATACGAGTGTCTCCAATGAATTAAATATTTTTTTCAAAATTAGCCGAAATTATCCGCTGGAAATGAGGACCCGCTGAGGATCCGATCAGACCCAAAAAGATCCGAAATCACATCCAAAGATCCGCGCCGGCAACGCTGTAACAAATTGGGGCCCAATGGGATTGGTCAATCTGAGTCAATCAAACTCGAGAACGGGCTGCCACAATGCGCAACAGACAATGTGCACTAAATAATTCGCGTCAAATATTATGCAGTACTGGAAATCACGTAATCCTGACATGAATTCCCGGACTGAATATTTTGTGACGCCTATTTTTTTCTGCATTTTCTTGAAGCGCTCGGTGAATTGACGTCAAAATTCATGCAGGAAATAAAGGGCGTCATGGAAAATGCAGTAAAAACTTCATGTTTTGAAGAAACATCATTTCTCGAAGCGCTTCAGAAAAATGCAGCACAAAAAATGCAACCCGCAATTCAGTGTCATGTCATTGAACTTTACTAGAGGTGTACTCAAAAACTCTTAGTAGTCGAGAAATCATAATCGATTATAGGTCCGTTAGGTATAGCCTAACCAAACCTGGCGCGGAAAGCGCCAGGTTAGGTTAGGTTAGGTTAGAACTTTGACCACAACGCACGAGCCGAGCGAGCGGAGCGAGCGTGCCGCGGCAGCGGCCGGCGATGTGCCAGAAACGACACGCTATCCACGTCATTAATTCAAAATATGATTATCGATTTGTATGATCAACGATGATGGTTCATCTCTAATAAATTTAAAAATAAAACGAATGACAGCTAGCATGAATTCTCGGGTTGCACAATTTCGGAGCGCATGAAGATTGGGCAGTAGAAAACATGCAACAAATATTTCATGTCAGCAGTAACTTTTGACACAGATTCTCGGGCTGCATTCTATTTGTCGCCTATTTTTTCCTGCGTGATAAACGTCGCGTAAACCACATTCACAACAGAAAAGTGCAACACGGGAATTCGCGCTATTTGTGCACCCCGAGCATTCTTGTCAATGTCGTCAATTATTTACTGCACAAAACATGTCGCGTTTTTTTCGTCGCACAATTTTTGTTGCACAAAGAGCGCACCCTCGAGAACAAACCCAAAATTGTTACCATATAATACAAACGACCTGTATGTTAGGGAAATAGGAAAATTTATAGGGATTCTCAAGGGTCATGTCATGTACCTACAGAGGTCGTTGAGCTAAACTAAAATAACGTTATTTTTAGCAAGTTATTTTTTAATGGCTTTCATAGGTGTAAATTGAAGTAGCTTTCTGCGTTTCTCTGTATGTCTGCCTGTCTGTCGTGGAATTGGCTACCTCCTCCTGAACCACGCTACGGATTTTTATATGGTCCTTTATGATAAATTATTAGAGTGATTCAAGAGTCAGCTTTAAATGTCTATTACATGCTGGGAAAAAGCCAGCGTTTTTCCCATGATAGTAAGGGGTCGAGAAACACACGTAACGTTCGTGAAGCGCCTTAGTAATAAATAAATCAAACTAACAGTAGGTAAATTTACGTTACGAATACAAACACAACGTGACACAGAACTTGACGCTTACCTATGGTGCTAAACTGCGATTTATTACCTAGATACTGAGCCTAGATAGAAAAATCCCCATTGCGATTTGATAAACTTGGATAAACTGAGGAAATACTTTTGGGAAATACTGATTAATTTATTGGTAACACTAGTTTCAACTGTCTGGTCTGTCAATGTCAACTGTTTGTTTGTTTGTTTGTGAGTCCTACCCGTGTATGCCAAAGTAAAGGACGTCGCTAGAATTGCCGTCACCGTACTTGGCTACAAAATACTCTATGCAACGTGAAATGATTGGACATAGAGTACTGCCTGAACCGTCATATTTTGACAGCTCAATTTGACCGTTCGTAACGTCAAGGCTGCGCTTATTTTTGTTTAGTTATAGCGTTTGATGTTTGAGATGTGAATGATGGTTTTACATCAATCAAACATCAATTTTAGATGGTTTAGATGTTTGCATGATGATTGATTATTCTCCCAGCAGATTTTTATTTTATCCAAAGCATCATCCAAAGCTATATCACGGCTGTTTGTGAGGATATTGACCAGATCTTAGCATTTTCTATCAGCTTTTACGAGAGCACCACGCGAAAGCACTGCAAAGCTATTGATGAAACTGATGACAAGATTTAAGCCTTTTTTTAGTTTAGATTTTAGGTGAGCTCTGATCCTGAGCAAAACAGATGGGCGATGGTAATGGGTTATATGATGTGGAAGCTTCCCTAGTGGGACCGCTGACCGGCTGGCTGAATGGTAGTAACCTGATAGAAAAAAACGGTAGGTACCCTAGGTACCTACTTACATCGAGTAAGTAAGCACTACATCGAGTACACTGGGCAAGGCCTATGTCCAGCAACGGACTGCGACAGGTTGATGTACCTAATCATGATCTAATGCAGATGAACAAGCCTATAGCCGTGATGGCCATAAATAATAAGACTAGCTTGGTACGGGACTTCTTTTATTGAGCGTAGGAAACCCTAAAAATTATGGTACAGATTAGTAATTAGTTTTGATGGTGCGGTGATGATGATATGGTGAATATTTGATAGAAGATCATTACCTTGCGGGTTTCCTTGAACTAACACGACACAGTATATACAATTTTAAACAGAACTAGGTATCACAACGTAACCTTGAACCAACACGACACAGTATATACAATTTTAAACAGAACTAGGTATCACAACGTAACACCACACATATCAGGTATAAAATGAAAGCGGACTATTTGTACACTAAGAATAAATAAATATTAACAAATCTGGGGCTTCCAGTGTGGCTCCCAAGGATTGAATGCGTCAAAAAGGCCAAGAACGGTGACGTTTCGGTGCCGTGTTCCAAATTTAAGTTATAAAATGATTCGAAAAAGGGAGATGTGAGGGTGGCTTAGGGAGGATGTCCATGCAGAGTTTGCGCTCTGCTACAGTACCCGGGGGGGCCGGAGAAAAAAAAAATTTATTGCCCTATAATCAATTTTTTTTTTTTAAATGTAGAAGTATTTCAATATGTATGGGATGCTGGTAAAATTTTGGTGTGTGTTCCGAAATATTGTGTGTTAATTAGTGAGTGTAATGTTAGTGTAAATAAATTAATTCAAAGTGTTTTAAAGTTAATTAAAAATCAATATTAAATGTAAGTATGGGTCGTGAGTGATCAAAGGTTTTGAGTGTATGTGATATCTACAGTGAGTATGTACATGGTGGAAATTCTAAGTCAATCATACGTCATATCAAGCATCGATCAAGGTGTCTGATTCCTATTACACGAAATCAGGCCCTTACAAAATGGAGAGCAGTTTTGTTTGTATTAACTGTTCTCGAAGAGTTTCCACCAGGGTGGTGTCGGTTTGTAAGTCACAACCGACTCTGTAATCCTTAGCTTTTGGCTTGTTTATCGTGTCGCTAGACCCGCACGGTGATGTAGTATTTACAAGTTTGAGAGAAAATATTAAATAATTACGAGAATCGTAATTGAAAAAAATTGTATACGAGAAATAGTTGGCGTATACGTTAAGTTCAAATTGTGGAAATCGTAAGGTAGGCTAAGTTAATATAAACTTGGTTAGCAGCAAGTTTAATTTAAATTGAAGTATAAATTTATTAGAAATTGTTATTATTGAAAAGTGGGTAATTACGACGTTATCTTCGTCGATAGGGTGTATCTAATTTTTTTAATTAGATAATTAATTGTAACAAGTGAAGAAGAAAAATAGTTAAATATAAAATGATTTATCATAAGTTGTGTTTGACATACGTCAATGTTTGATGGTAAAGCCGAAAAGCGTGATGAGGTGAAAAGGTTTACAAAAATAAAATGGGTGCGTGACTACTCTCTAGTGTAGTACGCTTTATCCAATTATGGATAATTATAGGTTGAATAAATTTTAGTTTAGTTAGGTTGTTTTGCGGTTTTGGTTGGTTTTAGATCTTTGATATGCCAACGTCCTAAGTTGTTGTTGTTCATATCGGTTAGGTTATATACTAAAGGAGAAATCTTTTGGGATACGATGCATTTAATGTATTTTGGTGCTAATTTAGCTGAGAAGTTTTTGTCGGAAGAGCTTATGGGATAATTGCGTTTCCAAACTATATCGCCAGGTTCAAACTCTAAGTTTTGACGATGTTTGTTGTAGTGGGATGCGTTGTTTTGGTGAATGGAGTGTAGTCGTGATTGTACTTTATCGAAAATGGGGATAAGCTGGCCGAGATTTTCTGCATATATATCTCTTGGAGCGAAAATGAGGTCGTCCGTGGTGTCCTTTTGGGAGTAGATAGAACCACACGTTACTAGTTCGCGACCGAATACTAGGAAAGCTGGGGTAAACTTGGTTGATTCGTTAACAGACGAGTTGATAGCGAATTGTATCTTATGGAGGTGTTTGTCCCAGGTTCTGTGGTCGTCATTAACAAATGATGCCACTGCCGTAATAATGGTTCTGTTGTATCTTTCAACAGTATTTACCTGAGGGCAATGAAGGGTATAAAGTGTATGTGTGGTATTTTGTATGAGTGAAACATGTCCGTTAATTCTGAGCTTGTCATTTGGGGACCGTTGTCTAAAATGACTGTTTCTGGAATACCGTAGTTCATGAATACTAAGTCTTCTAGGGCATGTTTGATGACCGAGGAAGTTGCGCGTTTAATTGGGAATAATAGGCAGTATTTAGAAAAGCAGCAGGTTATTACTAGTATGTATCTGTTTAGTTTACGCGATATGGGTAGTGGTCCAATAAAATCGATTGAAAGGCACTGAAATGGTCGTGAGCATTGTTTAGGTTCGCCCATTAGACCGATAGCATTTTGGTTACGATGTTTATATGCGAGACATGTGTCGCAGCGTGAGATAAATGTTGCCACATCTTTGTACATGCCAGGCCAGAAATAGTTTAGTTAAATACGATGGTAGGTTTTGAAGGTACCGAAGTGAGCTGCGGTTGGTGTGCAATGATTTTGTGCAATTATGGAGTTTCGGTGTTCTGAGGGATGAGGATTGTTTTTACATTTATTAAAAATGGAGATGTACCATTCGTCCTTGGTACTACTGGAATTGATAATATTAACATTGGGGATGTTTCGTGAAAGCAGGTCGGGTACTAGATTTTCGGAGCCTTTTTTATGTTTTATTTCGAAATTAAACATAGATAGGCGTATGCACCAACGTGCCAGTCTACCTGTGGGGTTGTCTAGGCGGAGGAACCATTGTAGTGCTGAGTGGTCGGTGTAGATGGTGAATTTGTGGCCATTATCTAGATAGCAGCGCCAGTGCTCTAGTGCTGTTATGACACTAAGAAGTTCTCGTTCTGTGATCGAGTAATTTCGCTGGGGGTGGGTGAGCGATTTGCTCATATAAGCAATTGGCTTTTCTATGCCGTCAAATTCTTGTGTGAGCATCGCTCCGATTCCGAAGGACGAGGCATCGCAATGGACGGCGAAAGGCTTCGTGAAATCAGGGCAGGCGAGGATGGGGTGCTAACTAAGGCTTGTTTAATGGAGTTGAAAGCTGATTCAGCTTCTGGTGTCCATTTGAAGGGTGGTGCTTTTTTGTGGGTGGAGGTTAGTTTGTTTAAGGGTGTAGCTAGTGTGCTTAGGTTTGGGACGAAACGTCTGTACCAGCTTACGGTGCCAAGGAATTTCTTGACATCCTTTGCTGTTTTAGGTACCGGTATGTCCAGGATAGCTTTGACTTTGTCCGTGTCTGTTTGGAGACCTTGACTGTTGACGATGAAACCGAGATACTTTAATTCGTTACGGAAGAATGAGCATTTTGGGAAGTTGATGGTTATGTTGGCATCTGTAAGTTTAGTGAGAAGTTTGTTGAGTATTTCAACATGACGTTCGAAGGTTGAGGTGGCTATGACTATATCGTCGAGGTAGCAGAATACTGAGTTGTCGCACATGAGGTCTGATAGTAAGCTATCCAGAAATCTTTGTTGGGTAGCGGGGCGTTGGTGAGACCGAAAGGCATCACTTTAAATTGATACATTCCACGACCGGGTACGTGAAAAGCGGTTTTGGGTCTATCCTCAACTCGCAAAGGATTTCCCAAAGGCTTTGGCGATGTCTATGGATGAAAGGTATTTAGAATCGCGTAGGTTATCTATGATATCAGAAATGAGTGGTAGTTTGTAGGCATCTTTTTTTGTTATTGCGTTGAGCTTACGGCTGTCGACGCAAAATCTCCAGGTATTGTCCTTCTTAGGGTAATCAATACTGGGTTAAGCCATGGGCTTTCACAAGGTTCAATTACGTCTAGGCGTACCATGTCATCAACTTCCTTGTGAAGGGCCTTTTGTTTTTCAGGGGATAAACGATAGCATCGCTGCTTTATTGGTGGGTGATCACCAGTGTCGATGCGGTGTTCTACCAGGTGTGTCCTACCTAGTGGTTTTGTGTCCGTAGAAATATTTTTGAATTTTTCTATTATTAGGTTTGCTGTAATTTGTTGGGATTCAGTAAGGTTTTTGAAGGAGTTGACAATTTTTGATTCTAGGGTTTTATTTATTAGGAATGTAGTGGTTTTAGGAGATTGGAAGGAGGCTATTTTGTGTAAGACATTTGGGGCAATGTTGAATGCTTTCCAAAAGTCGATTCCTAAAATTAAATTTTGTGATACCTCAGGTATAACGTGAGCTGATATTAGTGAAAATTTATTGTTATAGGTTACGGGAAGAGTGATTAGTCCGATAGAATTTATTTTTGGTTATTGGCTACTGTACCTGTTATCCGTATGTTTTGTTTAATTTGAGGCCTTGTTTTAGTAGTATTTTGTAAGAATCCTTACTTAATATTGTAATAGTACTGCCGCTGTCGAGGAGGCCGTTCAGATGTAAGTTATTAATTTTTACTGTGACAAATGGTCGCTCGTGATCGTTATCATCGAATAAGAGAAGGTTTACGTGGTAAGACTTGAAAAATATCGAAAGTGAGTTTAACCAATTTGTCCAATCTTGTTTATCGAATTTAGAATTGTCATGTTGAACGGGCTCCTCCTTATTTAGTTTTTTGGAGTTTTAGTACATTTAGGGCAGTTGAGGGCTGTGTAACCCTTGTTGCCACAACGAAAGCAGACTTTCTGGGGGTTAGTACAATTCTGTAAAGTATGCGAATTGTTTCTACAGCGGGGGCATGAAAATTGGGATTGGCTGCTGGTTGGGGATGGTTTATTAGTATTTACGGCATTAATGGCGTAAAGGAAAGGGGATATATGGTTGATAGTTAGGATTGGTAGTGTTTTTATTTGGATTAGACGGAGAAGGAGTAGTATTGAAGTAATCTTGGGAGTGATTGTTGACGTGAAGTAACTTTTCAGTGAATTTGCATGATTCTAGGAGGGTAGAAATGGAAAGAAGGTCTGGTTGGTTTACTCGCAAACTATATTGGGGTTGTAGGTTGCGTAATAGAATATCTATTTTTTCGTTTTCGGACAATTGATTATGAAGTTTGTTGAAAAGGGATTCCATAGTGGAGAAGTAGATTATGACGCGTTCGTTAGGGTGTTGTTTTCTATTTTCTATTAGCTTTTTTAGATTATAATCATGATTTCCAATTTCAAAATCGTTTATGATTGCTGATTTGAATGTTTGCCAGTTTGTGAGTGTGTCTTTATGTGTTCTGAACCAGTCTAGTGCCGGTCCAGAGAGAATGTCGTAGATGTGGTTGTATAGAATGTGTTCAGTTAGTCCTCTAACTTGGGCGTATTCTTCCACACGGATTATGAAGTCTCGTGGGCAGCCTTGACCCTTAAAGATGAATCTTTTAAGGTCTGTTTGGTATTTGTTATTGTTGTTTGCTATTGTGTTCAATTTTTCGGTAAGTGTTTCGAAATAGGTGTTTGCGGGGTTAAGATTTACGCTGCTGGTTTGTGCCGAGCAGTATGTGGAGGAAGGTGGGTTAATCAAGTTGTTGTATTGTGTTTCTAGCTCTCTTAATCGTTTGAATAGGTCGTTATGAGTAGTTAGTTGTTCGTTTGTAATGTCTTCAGATTCAAGGTTAATAAGGTTGAATCTGAGCTTAGTGTGTGTAATGTAAGGTGGTATTTTATTTTTCCTATTAGGAAAACTTAGTAGGCTAGCTTCTATTAGGTTAAGGCATTTAGTTATATCTCGGATATCGGTATCGAGATTGTTTGGGCTAGTTTGGTTGATTGGTTGATTGGAAGTTATTGCTTGGGCTAATAATTGTTGGAGAGTTTCTACAGTTTGGTTCTGGTTGATTTCAACGTTTCTTATTTTTAATTCGTATTGGAGTTCAGGTTTATTTAGGTAATTATAGTTTTCCATTGTAGTGTTTTATTATGAAGGAAAAGAAACAAAGTTTGTATTTAAAAACTTTGAAGTAAATTTTAAAATAAAATTGACACTAGCTGAATTGCTCGTGGGCAAAAGTCGAAGTTATTAACTAATACTTGACGTTGGCAAAATCCGTTTGGTCGGAGCCAAAAATTAAAAGAAGTCCAATGACTATCTTTGGTTACTGACACTGGCTAAGTTCTGTTAGCAGGTGCCAAAAAAATAAAATAGGAGAGAAATGAAATGACAACCTTGGTGTCAACTGAGTGGCAATGACAATGAGTGTTTGACTTGACACTTGTTTTGTTTGATCGTATCTCTGGGCAGTGTCAAGCTTGTCAAACTTGTCAATCTAATTTATTCTACGTTTGTTTATTTTGTAAAATGTAAATTATTTTGCTATGATTGGAAAATTTCGGTTTCGAAATTACTTTATACGGATTATTTATGAGCGGTGTAAAAAATAAGCAGAAGAGATAATGGGTAGGTATAGTAATCAAATTGAAATTAGTATTAGCTTTTAATATTTATCGCGTTATTTAGTGGACGTATTGTCCACTGTTGGACATTCAGTTTTATGAAATAAGGGTCGCTCTGTACAGCTAAGGAAAACAGAGTGGGATTACTTATCAAGGATAGTGTGTGTGTAGTGTTTGATGTGTAATTTAGTTTTTGGGGGTGTGTGAAAGGGTGAAAGTTTTATGCCGAATTACTTTGCCGAAATTAGGTCAGGGGTGCCGATGCCCGTTTTAGAATTTTGAAAAATAAGCTAGTTGATGGGGTATGAGATGGGGTATGTATTGAGTTGTGGAGTTGGGGTCTGGCTGTCGGTCTCGAAGACCTGCAGAGCCCCTAGGTATTGGTGTGAATTATATCTCCGAGTGAAAGATGACTTTCGTCTAAATCCTACACTCGAAAGATATTGTTAGCTACCAATGGGTAGCCGTGATAGTGTCTATTGTCTGTATTATGGGGTGTAACGATTTGATTTGTGTACTGTAGGTGTACTGTAGATAATGATGATGATGATAATGGGAATTTATTTACAGATTTATTTATTTATTTACAGAGTTGGACGTCGCGGTTCTGGGTGGCTGACGCTTATTATTATAAGATTGGAATTGAAATTGGAGGACTGCAGAGTTTTACTATCTTGTACTATTTTGCCTATTAAATTATCTAATAAATGAATGTGATTATTTGAGTTCTTTTTTATTTGCCAAATGGGTCCGAAAATAAGATAGGATAATTTTTGAATTTTTTGGTAGTGTATGAATTTGATGATGATGATGATGAACACAAAAAAAGGTAACACAATTAATTGAAACAAAATAAATAAAATATCTTGATGTTGAGGTGGTCTTGAGGTGGGTATCTTCTGTCTTGAGTTGTTCTTGTTGGGTAGAGGATCTCAGGGTGGCAGTGGGTCTTGAAGTAACGGGGCTTCTACCGCGTTGGCGCCAGTATAGCCGTGATGGCCATAAATAATAAGACTAGCTTGGTACGGGACTTCTTTTATTGAGCGTAGGAAACCCTAAAAATTATGGTACAGATTAGTAATTAGTTTTGATGGTGCGGTGATGATGATATGGTGAATATTTGATAGAAGATCATTACCTTGCGGGTTTCCTTGAACTAACACGACACAGTATATACAATTTTAAACAGAACTAGGTATCACAACGTAACCTTGAACCAACACGACACAGTATATACAATTTTAAACAGAACTAGGTATCACAACGTAACACCACACATATCAGGTATAAAATGAAAGCGGACTATTTGTACACTAAGAATAAATAAATATTAACAAATCTGGGGCTTCCAGTGTGGCTCCCAAGGATTGAATGCGTCAAAAAGGCCAAGAACGGTGACGTTTCGGTGCCGTGTTCCAAATTTAAGTTATAAAATGATTCGAAAAAGGGAGATGTGAGGGTGGCTTAGGGAGGATGTCCATGCAGAGTTTGCGCTCTGCTACAAGCCCAGCAGGATAGCCACAATGCAGCCGTTAAGTAGGTACCTACTTATCTCGATCGAAGAGATCATTTATTTACCTGTTTATCAACTGTAAGATCACCTTCGATTCAGCTCTGCAAATTATGGAAGTGTCCATAGGTAGGTACTACTCCTTCCAACACTTGAAATGCAATAGTGGTCATCCATAGAATTTGGATTGGAACAACTTCCAAGGGAATAGACGGAGACCCGCTCAGGGATGATTATTAGGTACTATTTGAATAGAAGGGGTTGCTCCTAGTCAGACCAACAGCTACTGTGACCTTTTCAGATCTATATTGTGGCTGACCCTTTTGGTAAAATGACCTCATCCTTAAATTAACATGACCTTGATGTTGTACAAATTCATCCAGACTCCAGCACACACGGTTCGAGACAGTACCTACCTACTACCTACCTAATTTACCTAGACCTGACAGCATTTGTTGCTTGCAGGTCATGCGTTCAGTCAAAATTACCAAAATAGCAAGTGTATGTAGGGATAGGAAACTTACTTACTTCTTACTACCTTAACTAATTATTCACATGTGTTCCTGCTGTCTCCGATGAGCAGGGACAACAATACACATGTATAATTAATTCAGAAACCTCAATTGGGACAACCAGACTTCATAATATCAATAGAACGAAACTACCATATGCTTCTTCGAAGACATCATAACATAACTACTTAGGTACATTATGATAGCATTAATAGCAAATTATGGACAAAAGAAATTACAGAATGTTACCATATGGTTATTTATGTTATGAGTACGATAACATACTATGCAATGCAATAGAGAGTATAAGAATACTGGTGGAGATGATTATGTTAGGGCAGAGTTATGAAGGCTTTTGTAAACTATGCCACACTATGCAGAGTTCTGGAGGAAACTAACATAATATGA
Source organism: Phthorimaea operculella (assembly GCA_024500475.1). NCBI lineage: Eukaryota > Metazoa > Arthropoda > Insecta > Lepidoptera > Gelechiidae > Phthorimaea > Phthorimaea operculella. The sequence continues at coordinate 1,560,196 of JANFCV010000051.1, read as the reverse complement.
CATGATATCCTTATCAGAGATACGTCCCCTGCTTAAATGCTTTTTTAAAACAAAACATCTATTATACATTATTTTTTATTATTTTAATGTAGGTAATGAAGTTCAAGTTCATTATTATTTATTGCAAATCACAGACAAAATCTTAAAGATAGGTAACATTAATAGCAACTAGCTAATAGAGTTCTCATGCGACACCCCGAGGGGGCACAGCAATGTAGTAAAGGATATTTAGGTATATCCTTTCTACTTAACATACCATAACAGCCACAACAGTCCACTGCTGGACATGGGCCTCCCCCAATCGAGGGGTATTGCCATACTCACCACACTTGTCAGGCGGATTAGCGAGCACAGTGTAGGATGTAGCATTGACAGGGAACATTGCTGCCCATTCCCTTGATAATTATCCTTTAGTCGCTTTTTACGACACCCACGGGTAGAATTGGACTGATGCTATTCTAAGCCAACATCACACGACAAACCATTTAACATAGATAATTATTTCTAATTCGTCCTTCTACTTATAAATTCTTTTCATACATTTATGATGACCTAAAGTATTTAAATAACATTTTCTTCAAATTGCTTCATAGATGAACATCTTCTTTCTCGGGCACCTGCGGAGCTCGCGGACAGGTGATCAGCTCCACTTGTCGAACAATTTCACCAAGGGTGTACATACATCTTATTTTTAGGTACAATGTTCTATTTATAAATCCTAGTAACGCCCTATATCTTGCCAATAAAACTGTCCTGCTTCATAAATTAAATAATGAGAAAATTGAAAAATTCATTAGCGACCGCCGGGACTTGAACCCGGGACTGTGGATTGCCGTTCCGGCTCAAGTCCCGGCGGTCGCTAATGAATTTTTCAATTTTCTCATTATTTAATTTATGAGAATATTATAGCGCTGTGAGTGCATTAAAAATTCCAATACACTGTGCTGCTTCTTTTTCCTTTGTGTAGGTGGATGGGATGCCTTCGGTACTTAGATAGTTGAACAGATCCTCTTATCTTAACGGTTCCATCTAATTCAAGTTAGAAGGACTGAATTCACTGGTGCTCCATGAGTGTCACCTCCTCTGCAAATATAAGTATAATACATCATTTGTAAATATTGTTTGCTTAATTTGTACTAAGAAGACTATTTCTATCTTAGTGTTCAATGCAGTGGTTTAGGATACTACCTGATTCACAGAAGAAGGGTACATGCAGGCGGTTCCATTAGTGGGAAAGCATGAACATCTGGTTTAAGTAAGAGTGTTTTGGTGCGAGTGAGAAAGTATGATCTGCTCAATAGTCGTGCAATTAGCCTTGTTCTAATATTGCAGCAGCCGAGGCAAAATATTTCTCATCAAGTTATAGATACTTCCTTCAGTTTCCACTTTATTATTATTATTATGAGTCAGTGTTGTCCCACTGCAGGGCAAAGGCCTCTCTCCGCTTTTTCCACGCCTCTCGGTCTAGTGCCAGGATCTGCCAGTCTTTTAGATATGCCCTAAGTTCATCGGTCCACCTTTTTCGGGGCCATCCACGTCGCCTCTGCACATTGTTGGGTACCCATTCGGTTGTTATTTTAGCCCATAAAGCGTTTGGCATTCGGGTAACGTGGCCAGCCCAATCCCACTTCAGACAAGCAGCCTTCTGAGCCACATCCATGATTTTAGTTTGGGAACGCAGCACTGAGTTCCGGACTCGATCGATCAGTTTGACTCCAAGTATGCTGCGTTCCAATCTGCGTTGGCAAACCCCGAGCCTGGACTTCTGAATGTCAGTCAAAGACCAGTTTCCACTAGTCATAATAATATCATGTTCATGAGAAAAGACTTCCTGGAAATAAAAACAAAATTAACAGACTTAATGGGCAGAGACACATACAACACACAATAGTTGAATAGTTAGCCGAGAAGGAGCAGATAAGCTGCTTCTAGAAGGTCAGGAGGCCTACGAAAATTCTACTCTTGGACGGATTGCTTGCCCGAGTTCCCAAGGCTAAGTATTGGAGTCAGGACAGTGACTCGGCGACCTTCTGTCGCTCATTTGTTACCACTTACCACAATGAGTGAATCCATATTCAATTTACAGCTTATTTTACGGTAATTTATTAAATAATTTAATTTAACATTTTAACATTTCTTTTCCGCGAATGCTTAATAATGTTGCCCACTCTTTATTTCAAAATTATCAGATTTTGTTATGAAAAATATCGTACTATCTATGGGAAATTTTTAATGTTCGTTTAGTTCTTAGTACTGATGTGCCGTTCCCGGAAACATTCCCCAGCGTGGAAATATTCCCAGTAACGTTCCCGGGCACATTCCCAAAAGTGGAAATATATGTGAAAGTTGTTTAAGAATCGTGTTAATCAGTAGGTACGATATTTTATGAAATTGATCACATTTTTGTATGAATCTTATTTACTATTTAATCACAGCAAATGATCAACGCGATTCTTAATTTCCCAATGTTACTGGGAAAATACCGGGAGCATTCCCGGAAACTTTCCCAAGAATATTCCTGGGAAAGATAAAATATTTTTAATTTCTTTGGTTTTCATGTTTTTTGTGGGTGATTATCGTCGATCCCTTGATGTTGACTACCCCATCGGGGAACGATGCCGTCGACCCCACATTGCTTACCTTTAAGAATCTAGACACACGGCAGTGTGTCCGCCAAGTTCGAGCAAAGAACCGACACACCGGCCGTGGGTTATATTACACGAACCATTTCGGGCCAAGTTCGACCCACCTATAACTCAAAATCTATTTTATCTACGCATATGAAATTTCTAGTATCTGTCGAGATCTACTTACTTATCTAAAATACAAAATTTCATTAATGTACCTATTGTAGGTCTTGAGATATTGACGTCAGAAAATCGCTATTTTTACTATACACTCACTGACTGACTGACTGACTGACTGACTCACTCATCAAAAACCTAGACCACTTCCAATGGTCGTATTGACTTGAAATTTGGCATGGAGGTAGGTCTTTAGGTCAAGGTAAAGGAAAAAAACTGAAAATGGCCAAGTGTGAGTCGGTTTTAAAAATAATGAAGGTGTAAATTCATACCCCTAAGGAACTAAAACAAAAAATTTATCTATATCTTCCAATCGTCGTACCGACCTTAAATTCGTTACGAAGGTTTGTATTTAGTCAAAGTAAAGTATAAATGAGATATTTCCTTACCGAACTTAATCATAAAAAAAAAAGAAAATAAACCTTACAAAAATAAATGAAATCCCACCCAAAACATAAATGTCAAAGGCTGCCAAGTTCGATAATATTGGAATGCTTCGCCTATAAAAGAAGTGAGATCTAAATAAGTACCAAGTTCCATACACAGACCTCAGTTAAAAATAGTTACAGGAATGCACACTTGATTTTCCGCAGTTTGGAAAGTAGATTCTTATTTCCAAACTGCGAAAAATCATGTGTGCATTCCTGTAACTATTTTTAACTGAGGTCTGTGTATGGAACTTGGTACTTATTTAGATCTCACTTCTTTTATAGGCGAAGCATTCCAATATTATCGAACTTGGCAGCCTTTGACATTTATGTTTTGGGTGGGATTCTATTTTCTTGAATAAGGCAAAACCCGAGATTTTGGCAAAAGTATCATAATAAATTTAAACAGGGTTTTTAATTAAAATCCTAAACTTGTCTTAGCATCCGCAAACAAGGTACAAATACATTTCAGGAATATCGTACAAATTCAAAAAATATCCTACAGTGTATTGAAATTGTCGTAAGATAGTAGCTAATTATTTTTCATCGTACCGAACCTCAAATTGTATAAATACGATAAATATTGTACGGCTGGCAACACCATCACAGATAGAACAAAATGGATGCGTTCCGTTCACAAAAAAGGCACAGTTCCCCTCAATTTCCAGAAAACGAGATAGAGATATCGATTTCTTATGAGTAAGATAGAGACATACAAACTTCAATTAGCTGTTCATAGACAATCCACTTTCTTTTTCTTTCATCATTTTTTGTAATGTTGCTGTCGTTGAAAAACAAATAAAAGAATTCATAGATAAAAATTTAAAAAAAAACTGGCCATTCACAAATCGGGCTCTCGCACGAAGGGTTCCGTCACAAAGTAAGTATTGGCTAGCGTGCTTATTATACTATGGGGAACTGTCAGGAATACTTTTTAGATCTATAGATAGCGCGTGGCGCGTTGCATAGATACTAAAAAGTCGGTGATGTAGGTACTACAAACTTTTTAGTTATAAACTTTTTGATTTATTAACACTATGGGCCAGTCAAAGAGTTTACATTGTAATAATACCTAAGAATTTGTGAATCATACATATAGGTAGGTAGGTACGGTTGGAGTGCACTTAGGAGTGCTGTGGCCAGCCCCCCTAAGTGCACCCCAACCGTAGGTACCTGTATGTGATTTAGGGCAGGGATCTTTGCGCCACTTTGTACATCTAGGGTTTCTTCAATGATAAACGGACTTACGGTATAATTATCCAGCGTTTTATTGCACTTCGGACACAAAAATATCACAGTTTTACATACATTTTAACAGAGCACAGTTACTTTAGGTACTTGTCGTTCATTCGATCACAATTTTCAGACTGACAAATACAAGATTACCCTACATTACATCGAAATACAGCTTGACCACGCTAAGTTGAACGATGAAAACAAAAGAGTAGCGATGCAGTTTTCGCGGAGCTAATCCGAAAATTGGTAGTACCGGTTTCATACCTCTTCTACCGATTGTAACACAAATTATTCAATTTACAAAAAAAAAAGAGATGTTTGGCATATAAATTGCATTATCCATGTCTTTACACTTATTATTATGCGAAAAAATAAAAGAATATTTTTCAATTGCATTTTCTAACCTGCGGTGTTTTGAAGTGAAATATTAGATGGACTAAATAACAATTTGGATTTACACAAATATATTCTTTGGTGAAAATATGAATCTTCCAAATCTACCGATTTACGATTTGGACAACGTTTTTGAAGATTTTTGACATAATCTTAAGGCTCTTTTTCCACTACTTCCATTAGTCACCGGATATCGGATGTAGCCATCCGTAAAATATCGAAAATCCGGTCACCGCTATCCCACTTATCCGGTAAAAAACGGACAGTAAAGTTTCATTATTTCTACCTATGTTCTTGGAGAAAGTTGTTAAGTTTCCTCTGAAGAATTAAGAATCCTCTGACATGGTTCCAGAAACATCTGAAATGGTTCCAGATTTCCAGAAACCTCTGACATGGTTGCAGAGTCTCTTATATGGCTACAATGACCTCTGACAAGGTTGCAGAGGCCTCTGATATGGTTGCAGAGTCCTCTGATATGGTTGCAGAGTCCTCTGACATGGTTGCAGAGTCCTCTGACATGGTTGCAGAGTCCTCTGACATGGTTACAGAGGCCTCTGATGTGGTGGCGCAGGCCTAAAATACGTTTCCACAGAACCCGACCATTAAGTAAGGTTACTTAACTTAGAAATAGAATCATTCGAGATTTCGCATTCGGGGCACGCGCAATATTGTAAAGGAGAAACACTGTAAGTGCGTTTACAGTGTTATGGCTTTACTAAACATGGTTATATGCACATACAGTTTTTTTTTGTTTGTCTATAACTTCAATTGTATTCACTTTTATGATGAAATATTAAGTTGAGGGTATGTATTAGAGTCTAAATAATGTAATTAACCTTATAGAGCTAAAACACTGTATGTGACACTTACAGTGTTTTTACTTTACACGCTAGCGCTGCCGGGCGGGACGCGGCGTTGCTCAGGGGGCGCTGCGTCTTGATCTCTTCGATTCAGGGTTGCCAACCGTACGAGATTTCTCGTACAAATACGAGATTTATGGTCTCCCGTACGAGGTACGAGGACACTGTCAATCTCGTACAATTTTATACGAGATTTTCACATGTTACATAATTTTTAATTACTGGCAAACCTTTTTTGCTTCTCAAGTAATGATAGTCTATGAAAAGTCATCGATTGTCTATGAAAGAAATTCCTAAGTTCGCTCGCTGCTGGTTCATTCGTTCGTTTCTCGCACTATTTGTCTCTGTCGCACATACTGAAATATCTATTTTCTTTTCCTTCTTTACATCTAGATAGGAGTTTTGTACTTTTGTTTGTCTTTTTAGAAGTGAGCGTTGAGGGCTTTGTTTTCAAACAAACTTTATAGAAGAAACACTTTACGTTATAATTATAAATGGTGTATGAACTTTAGTCTGAATTCACTGAAATCAGTATGAGTGATAGCAACGATGATGCTGATCGCTCGCCAACTTGAACCCCGCCTAGGAAAGTACCCAAAAAAGGCGGATGGACCAGAAAAAAGAAAGGTAATACTACATCGCAATATCGTACACAGAATTTCAGGCTACAGTGGTTGAATGATGCGGCCTTCAGAGACTGGCTTTTACGTTTACTTCTTCGTACGAAGCTGTACGAGATTTGGAACGTAAAATACGAGATTTTTAGGAGCTTGTGTACGAGAAAAGAAATTTTTAGGTTGGCAACCCTGCTTCGATTCGCACCGACCACCAGTATCGTTATAGAGCGGCACGGTGCGGACGCGCGGCTGCGTACAGTCCAATATGGATGACTTTATCGATAAGGGGAGACTGATAGATGAAGTGCGTTTCCGCGCATGTTTATGGGACGCTGCCGACGAGAACTATAAAAATCGTGACGCAAAAAATAAAGCATGGGAAGAAATTGGGTAAGAACTATTTGATACGAATGCGACCGTAATTTTAATTTACATTTTCATATTAATCGATAATAGTGATAAAATGGTTTGGATTTCGACTTATCACCATATTTTACCACACTGTTCATTATATGTCCAAGACAATACAGTACCCCGAATTTGAAAATGGGTACAAACTAACATTTACATATATCTAAAGTCTGCAGCTGCACACACAACATTTTTCTATAGTCTGAGTGAGTACCTACGGAAGTACGGAACCCTAAAATGAAAACAAAATGTCAAGGTCACGTAAATGTTCTTTCTGAACATTTTGTTTTGTGTTTTCTTTCATATTAATCGATAATAGTGATTTAAAATGGTTTGGATTTCGATTTATCACCATATTTTACCACACTGTTCATTATATGTCCAAGACAATACAGTATTTCTGGTTATTTTTCAGTTACTGATGTTACAGGGCGCTGTTAAAGTAGAAGGCGGTTAAAAAGCTCTCACACGGGTGTATATTGGGTCGCTGGACGACTCAAAGTCCCATACGAAAAGAAGGAGCACCTACATTGCAATAGCAAGCAATGTTTACATACCAACTAAAGTGATTACTTAGACAGCGGTTACCCAAGTATGTCAGAGGCCTGCGACTTGTAGTAGGCACTTCAAACCTAGACACGAGGATTCATCGGGTCGCTGGACGACTCGCTGTCCCAGCGGTTACCCAACTATGTCAGAGGCCTGCGACTTGTAGTAGGCACTTCAAAACTAGACACGAGGATTCATCGGGTCGCTGGACGACTCGCTGTCCCACCCGAAAAGAAGAAGAAGTGAAAGTGAAACAGAACACTGACATGTTATGATGAGAAACAATTGTGAAGTTATTTATGGTCTCCGGTAACTCACTATTTTCTTCTTATATGGCTTAAGCCAGGTAGGTATTCATTTGGGAAAAAATCCCTAATACTTTGTATAACAGACAATGTTTATGGACAGTGCCCCCAATGTGTTGGGGTAAGTTCGGCCAAGGTGTAAGACCGTACGAGTTGATTTTCGGCGAATTAAGCAATAGCAATTGACTAGCGAGAAGAGAACTGACAATCGGCGAACAATAAAATGGCTTCATGCACAATTTACCAGTTATACAAAATATTGCTTAATTCGCCGAAAATTCCCCCAACATACTATACATTGTTCAAAACACATACACATTGGGAACATTCTCTTCTCCTGATACTTTGTGTCATGTACAAAGTTCCTGGGCTTTGTCCCCAATGAATAAGTACCTACCCGAGTTTATTCTTTTAGTTTGTAAGGTTACAGTTTCTGCCCCAAAAAGTATACTTTGAACAGCATGGTCTATTAAGCAAATAAGCTTTAGATTTGTAATCTTTGCTCATCAGGATTTTCTGTAAGTTATGTGACATTTTGTATATGAATTTCCCATTTTTGGGTCGTTTATTTAGGTGTAGATTAGAGTTCCAAGCAAGGCATTTGAAGTAAGTTTAGTAACTCGTCTACTGGGCAGAGATTGCTCAATTCAAACATCCTCTACCCAAAAGAAGAATGAATGAAGCCAGACTAAGATATTGGTATTCCTATTTCAGACATCATAAAGAGAAAGATGCCAGATGATCCCAGGGAATTAGGTGAAATAGTTCCTACAAGTAAAACTGATCACTGTTGTCGGTCTGCGAACTCTACTGGCATCCTACCCCGTTGATGAAGATGCCTGATGGTCTCATAGTCCATTATGCAGTTTTGGCTTGAAAGTCATTTGCCGGCTTGTTAAAGTGTTGTAAGTTGGATAAAGCCAGGTATCATTGGGGACAAAATCCCAATGTGGACATATTTTGAACTATGTTCCCAAAAAAAGCGTACACATTGGGAACATTGTTCAGATATATTGTATATTATACAAAGTATCTGAGATTTTGTCCCCAATGAACACCTTGCTTTGATTGAATATCAAGCTCTATTATGAAGAAAATTTATGTTTGAATTCATAAAGATAGTGAATAAAGGTGTTGCTAAATGATTCGAAAATAAATAAGTATTGACTCAAAGACATGTTTTATTTATTTCATCCCTTAATACCTAACTAATAGTAAGGAGTTTTTCACCGTTCAATTGTCATGCTCAATATTTAATAACTCAAAACACTGGTGTCTAATTAATAAAGTTACCTGCGACTCAAAGAACACAAACAAAACTAACACCTCAGAACACATACACTTAGGTTATTAACAGCCATTTCATAACTGCGACTTCATCAACATTATTATTGTGTTGGACTTTCCATTGCTCAGCCACTTCTATGACTACAATAAACGGAGCATCCTAATAATTGGAATCTAGGGCTTGCTGGACAGATCAAAATTTCATCTCTTCATGACTTTGTGTGAAGCAGCCTATTTTTATTCGTAGGGATGACTGTATTGAATACAGTGTATTCTCTTTTCAGTAGGTAGGCATAAGAATGATAAGGTAGTTAGGAATGATGGGTTTTCTTAACATTGAGCTTCATCCAGTCATCCGGTGGCATTTGTATCAGATCTTCTGAAATAACTGATTGGTTTTGGCTGGTCAGCTCTCAGTAGATCTCGCCGACTGATGGTTTGTGACCTATGGATATTCCTGTGATGAAAATTTGCATCCATTTTCAAGTCTTGATAATCGCGCTGGGCGTTCGCGGCAGACCTGACGACAAGTAGGAGTAGTTAAGTTATATTCCTTGCTGTCGATTCACTTCATTATTTGAGGCTGAAGACCTCCATCTGCACATCACATCGGTGAATCAGCTTGGAGGCCAGCCCAGGCCCATTGCCGCCAGTCCTTCTGCTTGAGCGCCTGGTTCTAGATTGATGCCGATTGATGGAGTGCAGATATCTGTAAAAAAACCGCACCAGACCCGAAATACTGCCCGGTATAAAACTGTAAATTCATTTTTTCGATGACAAGATACTTGCTGACGCCGTACTTTGCGTCATAGCCCTAGCCGTCACCTTTTTGACAGACATTACTTTGTCGGGGAATCCACTGCGGCAAAATACTTTAGCATACTCGGCACGCGACCTTTGTTTGTCTCTCTCTGAGCTCTTATTGTTGTTTGTGTGTGCCTTGTTACTAAATTATTATTTTTTTCTCGTATTATAGTTGCTTTAGTTGTCTTTTTAGCAGTAAAATAACTATGGATAAAGATACAAAACTAAACTCATCCAGCCACTGCTTCGGCTGCCTCGCTGAATCGAACAATAGTAACCTGGAAGTTTATCATTTGCAAGGAGTTTCCTTACAATCTGTTTTGCAGGTATTTTTTTTTTTCCATAGATCAGTCAGGGTATCAAGGCCAAACAGGGCCAAACCTGTGTGCAAGTCCTATCCTGAACTTGACACGGCTGACCAGCAGTACCTACGCTTGGTACAATTGGTTGAGCTGCGGTAGCCCAGTGGTAAAGGCGCTCAGGCGTCCGTACCACAAACGCTGAAAGCCTCAAAAAATATTGAATAAAATTAAATTGTATGGCAGCCCCCTTAAGTGCACGAGTCCCTACATTGTACAGCATAGTATTGTACACCATAATACTGGCCGTCAGAGTAATGTACGACGTGATGAAGCACGACATGGTGGATGGAATCAAAACAATGTCGCCATCCATCACCCCGTACCGAAAGTGCACGGGGGTGGATTGCACGACATGATGGTTGGAGACATCACGTGTTGTGGTAGAATAGTGATGTGACTAGATCGATAATATTATATGCATTTCTAACTTAATTGATATTGTTTTTATATGAAATATGTTCTTAAGTAAGCTTGGTCGCTCACTTCGTTCGCTCCAGGGGGTCACTGTTCTAACCTAACCTAACCTACTGTGTCGGATTTGCGTTGAATGTGTTTTTTTTACTGCGGGGGGCTGCGCCCCCCAAACCCCCCCTTGTGGGGGGGCTTCGCCCCCCCCGTCCCCCCCCTCCGTGGGTTGCCTTGCATGTCATGTTCGAATAATTAATCGATAAGTCGATCAAAGTCAACACTGTCACATCACTACATCCGCTGTGACGTCATTTGTTTTGATTCCATTTTCACCCCTGTACATTATCGGTCCGGGCCGCGACAATACAAACCCTGATGCAGCACAGACAGCCCCCTGTCTGTGCTGCATCAGGGTGTGTAAATCAAAACATGCAACAAACCCTGATGCAGCACAGACAACTTAGGAATATTTAGCCAAGTCCAAAGTCGCAAAATGTCCAAAGTCGCAAAATTTCCTAAGTCGCAAAATGTCCAAAGTCGCAAAATGTCCAAAGTCGCAAAATGTCCAAAGTCGCAAAATGTCCAAAGTCGCAAAATGTCCAAAGTCGCAAAATGTCCAAAGTCGCAAAATGTCCTAAGTCGCAAAATGTCCTAAGTCGCAAAATGTCCAAAGTCGCAAAATGTCCAAAGTCCGTCGCAAATTTCCAAAGTCGCAAAATGTCCTAAGTCGCAAAATGTCCTAAGTCGCAAAATGTCCTAAGTCGCAAAATGTCCAAAGTCGCAAAATGTCCTAAGTCGCAAAATGTCCTAAGTCGCAAAATGTCCAAAGTCGCAAAATGTCCAAAGTCGCAAAATGTCCAAAGTCGCAAAATGTCCTAAGTCGCAAAATGTCCTAAGTCGCAAAATGTCCAAAGTCGCAAAATGTCCAAAGTCGCAAAATGTCCAAAGTCGCAAAATGTTCAAAGTCGCAAAATGTTCAAAGTCGCAAAATGTCCAAAGTCGCAAAATGTCCAAAGTCGCAAAATGTCCAAAGTCGCAAAATGTCCTAAGTCGCAAAATGTCCTAAGTCGCAAAATGTCCAAAGTCGCAAAATGTCCAAAGTCGCAAAATGTCCTAAGTCGCAAAATGTCCAAAGTCGCAAAATGTCCAAAGTCGCAAAATGTCCAAAGTCGCAAAATGTCCAAAGTCGCAAAATGTCCAAAGTCGCAAAATGTCCTAAGTCGCAAAATGTCCATAGTCGCAAAATGTCCAAAGTCGCAAAATGTCCTAAGTCGCAAAATGTCCGAAGTCGCAAAATGTCCAAAGTCGCAAAATGTCCAAAGTCGCAAAATGTCCAAAGTCGCAAAATGTCCAAAGTCGCAAAATGTCCAAAGTCGCAAAATGTCCTAAGTCGCAAAATGTCCAAAGTCGCAAAATGTGTATCAAACAGGGAACTGATTTTCGGTTTAAGCCTATCAAAATTCATTTTTCAATGAGAGTACGAAAATACAGCTATTTTTGCTCTACGATGCTCCGTTTTCGAGATAATTGCACTTTAGTTTGCATTCGTTTTTATATTATAAATCGCTACTTTATTGAGATATGATGCTACAGAGGCGTAGGGCGCTACGGAGGCGTTGGACTTTATGCACATGTCGGAAGATACGGAGGCGTCGGACGCTACGGAGGCGACAGACGCTATGAAAACGTCGGACTTTATGGAAACATTGAACGCTGTAGATGATCGGGGATTTCATCAGACGCTATGGACGCTTTAGGCACTATAGAGGCGTCGGACGCTATGAAGGCGTTGGACGCTATGTGAGACAGGGTAAGTCGTGCGATGATTGTGTTCCGAATAAAGGACTGATTTAAGGTTTCGCTTAATCAAACAAAAAAGTTTCAATAAGAGTACGAAAAAAGAGCTATTTTTGCTGTACGACGCTCCGTTTCCGAGATAATTGCACTTTTAGGTTGCATTCGTTTTTTATATTAGAAATCGTTACTTTGTTGAGATATGATGCTACGCAGGCATTGGACGCTACGGAGGCGTTAGACGTTATGGACGTGTCGGACGATACGGAGGCGTCGGGCGCTACGGAGGCGATGGACGCTATGGAAACGTCAGTCTTTATGGAGACATTGAACTCTGTAGAGGATAGGGACTGAACTCTGTAGAGACGCTATGGAGGCGTCAGGTGGTATAAAGTCGTCGCTCGCTATGGCAACATTAGAGGCTATGAAGGCGTTCGACGCTATGTGAGAAAGGATAAGTCATGTGATGATTGTAAACCGAATATGGGCCTGATTTGTTTTTTAAGATTATCAAACAAACGATCATCAATGTTTCCATGAAGTCCGACGTTTTCATAGCTTCCGTAGCGTCCGACGCCTCCGTATCGTCCGACATGTCCATAACGTCCAAAGCCTCCGTAGCGTCCAACGCCTGCGTAGCATCATATCTCAACAAAGTAACGATTTTTAATATGAAAACGAATGCAAACTAAAAGTGCAATGATCTCGAAAACGGAGCGTCGTAGAGCAAAAATAGCTCTATTTTCGTACTCTTATTGAAACTTTATTGTTTGATTATCTGAAACCTAAAATCAGTCCCTTATTCGGAACACAATCATCGCACGACTTACCCTGTCTCACATAGCGTCCAACGCCTTCATAGCGTCCGACGCCTCCATAGTGCCTAAAGCCTCCATAGCGTCTGATGAAAACCCCGATCATCTACAGCGTTCAATGTTTCCATAAAGTCCGACGTTTCCATAGCGTCTGTCGCCTCCGTAGCGTCCGACGCCTCCGTATCGTCCGACACGTGCATAAAGTCCAACGCCTCCGTAGCGTCCTACGCCTCTGTAGCATCATATCTCAATAAAGTAGCGATTTCTAATATAAAAAAATAATGCAAACTAAAAGTCCATTTATCTCGATAACAGAACGTCGTAGAGCAAAAATAACAAAATTTTCGTACTTTATTATCCCTGCCTACCATTTAGTTCCTATTTTTCAGAGCACATGCTTATTTCCTTGCGCATTCTCATTTCTGCATATGCGCATATTATTTTCAGTGTGCGCATATTAATTACGATGCGTAAGTATGCGCATTATATTTCCATGCGCATACTTATTTTCATGCGCATGCCTATTTCAAAGCGCATGCTCCTTTCGATGCGCATGTTTATTTTCATGCGCATGCCTATTTCAGTGCGCATGCTTAATTTCATGCGCGTTCTTATTTCAGTGCGTATGTTCATTTCCATGCGCATACTTATTTTTACTCGCATGCCTATTTCAGTGCGCATGCTCATTTTGATGCGCGTGCCTATGTCAGTGCGCATGCACATTTTCATGCGCATGCCTGTGTCAGTGCGCATGCTCAATTCGATGCGCATGCTTAATTTTATGCGCGTGCTTATTTCAGTGCGCATGCTCATTTCCATGCCCATGCTTATTTCCATGCGCATGCCTATGTCAGTGCGCATGCTCATTTTCATGCGCACGCCTATATTAGTGCGCATGCTCATTTCATGCGCATGCCTATGTTAGTGCGCATGCTCATTTTCATGCGCATGCCTATGTCGGTGCGCATGCTCATTTCGATGCACATGCTTATTTTCATGCGCAAGCTTATTTTCATACGCATGCTTATTTTCATGCGCATGCTTATATTCATGCGCATGCCTATGTCAGTGCGCATGCTCATTTCGATGCGCATGCTTATTTTCATGCGCATGCCTATTTCAGTGCGCATGCTCATTTTGATGCCCATGCTTATTTCCATGCGCATGCCTATGTCAGTGCGCATGCTCATTTTCATGCGCATGCCTATATTAGTGCGCATGCTCATTTTCATGCGCATGCCTATGTCGGTGCGCATGCTCATTTCGATGCGCATGCTTATTTTCATGCGCATGCTTATTTTCATACGCATGCTTATTTTCATGCGCATGCTTATTTTCATGCGCATGCTTATATTCATGCGCATGCCTATGTCAGTGCGCATGCTCATTTCGATGCGCATGCTTATTTTCACACGCATGCTCGTTACCATGCGCATGCTCGTTTCCATGCCCATGCTCGTTACCATGCGCATGCTCGTTTCCATGCGCATGCTCGTTCCCATGCGCATGCTCGTTTCCATGCGCATGTTCATTTCCATAAGCATTGGTATCCATTTTCATGCTCATCCTCATTTTCATGCTCATAATTAATATAATTGTAAGGAGAAATGGTACCAGTGCTCTGTGTTGCATCAGGGTTTGTACGTCTGAACGCTGTACAAACCCTGATGCAACACAGAGTATGGGTGTCTGTGTTGCATCAGGGTATGTATTTACGCGTCCGGGCCCGTATTTCAAGACCATCCATCCATCATGTCGTACAATGATCTGCTGTACAATACGCTGCCGTGCCTTAACCTGCTGTGCATTGAGTATGTCGTGCATTGTGGTTCCCCAAGTGCACTCCAAGCCTCAAGGCTCAGCAAGTTTTTCAAAAAAATGTGACCAATTGCTCTTGTCGGCTATTCATGGTCCAACTAGATCCCAGAGAGTGTGATCAACAAAGTTAACATTTTTTAACAACAGTGAACATTCTGTTGCCCTGGAGCTGTTGTCATGTTTTGATGAATTTACTTACATACAGCACGCCTTTATCCCTTATGGGATAAGCAGAGGGTCAACGGCTGTCAAATGCTAGCCCATATTTGTTGCTAGAATGTCAATCAATCAATCAAATATATTTATTATGGTACACAGGTGATAAAAGTGTTACAATAATTTTTAGAATGTCCTCTGTGACCCGCCAATTATGGGCATATAATAAGTAATCAGCCTTTATATAAAATTAAAATAACAAAATCAGGGTCAATAAAATCAATAAATTCAAATTACAAATGTCACAATAAAAAAATAATAAATCACAATAATAAATCACAGTTAAAAATAAAATAGGTAAATCATTATAAAAAAAAACAAAAGCTATACAAGGTCAAAATTATGAGGTAAATAATTAAATTAAAATATAAAACACGAGATCATAAATTAATAAATTACAAATACAAAATTGAGACAATAAAATCAAATAGCCTTAATAGTTTTTTTCATTTAAATAATCATTAACTGAGTAAAAACATTTGTCAATTAAAAAATTTGTCAATGTGTTTCTAAATATATTTACATTTATTTATTTATTAGCCTATATTAGCTGATACATAAATACATTTCATTAATTATTAATTGTTAAAAAAACATTGATTACACATTACATTAATTACATATTTCATTAATAACACATTGCAATAACTGGACATTGTATTCGTTGTAATTATTCTTTGTATTATGTTAATTACAATTATTCTATGGAGCAGCATCAGCGCATCCTGAAGACGCATAGGCCTCCCCCAGACTTTTCCATTTGTCTCGCTCTTTTGTCAGCCTGGTCCACAATGGTCCAGCTATTTTTCTCAGTTCATCTGACCATCTTCTGAATGGTCTACCCTTTCTCCTTTTTGCCCCATCACGTGGTGCCCATTCGGTGACGTGTTTGGTCCACTTTGGGGTTGTATCTCTCCACATATGGCCGGTCCATTTCCATTTCAGGAGCCTGCTTTTCCTTGTCACATCTTCTATCTTTGTTACTTTTCTGATGTCTGTGGCTCGTTTTCTGTCTCTTTTGGCATAACCTAGTATGCTTCTCTCCATGCTCCTCTGGCATGTTACCAGTTTTTGAGTGTGTTTTGCAGTTAATGCCCAGGTTTGGCAGCCATATGTCAAGATTGGGAGGATACAGATGTTGAATAGTTTTCTCTTAGCAGCCATAGGGTAGTGTTTGTTCTTGAATATTTCTTTAAATGACCAATATCTCTTCCAAGCACTGGTGATCCTTCTTTCCATTTCTTGCTCAGTTTGGTCACTGAATGACATTAGTTGGCCCAAGTAAATATATGACTGGACATATTCAATTGTCTCGCCATCCACTACTATCGGAGAGGTAGTCCTGTTCGTCATGACTTTAGTTTTCGTTTTGTTTATGGATAGACCCACTTCTCTGCTTTTAACTGCAATATCCTGGATCATGTTTTGTAAAGTGCGGGAGTCTTTCGCAAATAGTACTAGATCATCTGCAAATCTTAAGTTGTTTAGCATTTCACCATTTATGTTTATTCCGGTACTGTCCCAAGTCAGGCTTCTGAAAATTTCTTCCAGAACTGCTGAAAACAGTTTCGGAGAGAGTGGGTCTCCTTGTCGAACCCCTTTTTGTATTGGAAATGATTCTCCCAAAGACTCTAGTTTTACTTGTGCTGTGCAGTTTGAATATACATTTTGTATGATTCTAATGTATTTATTGTTGATGCCTTGGTTCCTCAGGGCCTTCCAGATGTAATAGTGGTCCAGCGAATCGAACGCCTTGTTATAGTCAATGAACCCTAAGTAGAGAGGGTATCCATATTCCTGAGCTTTCTCTATTAGTTGTTTGACGGTATGCATGTGGTCTACTGTTGAGTAACCAGATCTAAAACCTGCCTGTTCCTTAGGTTGTTCTTCGTCTAGCCTCTTTGATATCCTGTTCAAAATAATCTTGGAGAATACCTTGTAAATGTTGGACATCAGACTTATGGGGCGGTAATTGTTCATGTCGCTTTTGTCCCCTTTTTTGTGTATAAGTATGATGGTGCTGTTTGTCCATTGGGTTGGTATTGTTTCAGAATCCAATATACTGTTGAATATCTTGGTTAGTATTTTGGCATTTTCTGGAAGAGCAATTTTTAGATGTTCATTTGTTATGCCGTCAGATCCAGGTGATTTGTCGTTTTTCTGAGTTTTGATGGCATGAGCAACCTCGCACTCAAGAATGGGTGGTATGGTTTCATCATGTTGGTTAATATGTGTGTTTTGTAAATCTTTCCCATCAGCAAAGCAGGTTGGTCTAGGATTTGCATAGAGTTCTTTGTAGAAATCTGTTGCGGTTTTCAGTATTGCATCTCTTTGTGTCATCTGTTGATTGTTCTTGTTTTTTACTTTTGGTATCCAGTCTTTAGTCTCTTTTAGTTCTTTTATAGCTTTTCTTATACCGCCCGTTTTTAGGACATGCTGTTTGATACATTCTATCCGCCTTTTTGATTTGTCTTTCGATATGCTTTTGCTTATTTCCTTGCTTATTTTTGTAATCGATCTTAGGTTTGCCTTGTCTTTTTTGTTATTAAGTAATTCTTTTCTTTTCTGTATTAGATTTGTGGTAGTTTGGCTAATTTTTTTCTTTCTATTTGTCTGTTTTGTTGATTTTGTGTAGATTTTGCTAATTTCTGTGTCATAAACGTCCTGGACTGCTCTGTTATTTACTGAAGTATTTGTGTCTCTAGTCTTCTGTATATTTGTAATTTGTTGTCCAAAGATTTTTCTGCTCTTTTTGTATTCTTCAAGGTGAAGAATACAAAAACCTTACCATTCGATGATTTGTGTTGAAGTTGAATTTGTTCACTACAGAGGTGTCGTTGAAGTACTTTCTATTGGTAGTGGCTATATAATCGATTTCGTTCCGGTAGGAGCCGTCTGGTGAAATCCAGGTCCATTTCCGTGAGGGTTTTTTCTTGAAATAGCTGTTTAGAAATGAGAGCCTGTGTTCATGTGCTAGGTTGATCATTCTCTTCCCATTCTCACTTCTGATTCCGTGGCCAAATTTGCCTATAATTGATTCTTCGCCTTCTTGTTGTGTTCCGATTCTGCCATTGAAGTCCCCCATGACAATCAAGTTTTTGCTGGAGGATTTCAGGGTTTCTGATAGCTCATTGTAGAATTTATTTGTTGAGATTTTATCCCCTGATTCTGTCGGTGCATATATTTGGACGATTGTCCAGTTTTCTTTGAATCCTGGAAGTTTTAATTTTAGTATTGCTATTCTCTCTGAGACTCCCCTAAATTCGAGGATGTTCTTTTTAAGGTAGCTCTTGACCATGAATCCGACACCATACTGGCCCTTTGTCTCTCCTTTGAAGTATAAAATGTATTCGTCATGTTCCTCGATAGTGTCGCCCAATCTTCTAACCTCACTTAGACCCAGAATGTCCCATTTGATATGTGTAAGTGCCTCTTCAAGTTCGATTAGTCTCTCATCGGTTCTGAGTGTCAAGGTATTAAGTGTTGCAATGTTAATTAGCTTCTGCTCCTTTTGTTTTTTTCTGGGTTTTGTATTGTGTTGTTTCGCGTTCCTCGTGTTTAAACGGTCTTGTTGTAGCGCATTTGGTTGGTTTTGTTGAGGTGTTTGTTTGTGTTTCTGGTTTAAATAATTTTTTGGTTGTGATATTGAATTTTGTTGTATTAGACTATTTTGTTGAGATATGTATTTTAATTCTGGGGGGTGGCGGTCGTGATCCCCACGGTGACCAGCCGGATTGGGGAATAAATCTGTTAGTTTTTGATTGTTGCTGTTATGTAGTTGTTGTCCGGTTCTTGGCGTTCGGGTCCTCACTGCGGTAGAGATATTTGTCTGAGATATTTACATTAAGGGATTTAAAGTTCTCAGGTAAATTATTAAATATTTTAGGTGCCATCTCTATTACACTTTTTTTCATGAGCGCCGTTTTACACATTTTAGTTTGTATTTTGTGATTTCGTTTTCTAAAATTGAAGCCTACGGGATGAGATTTTGCTCTAAAGATGTTTGGGTTACATTTAACGAACATGGCACATTCCAAGATGTAAAGACATGGAAATGTGAGCAGCCTTAGAGCTTTAAATTGGGGACGGCAACTGTCTGTGGGTTTCATGCCGCAGATAGCTCTTACGCAGCGTTTTTGTGCTCTTAATATAATTTCCCTGTATGTCGAGTTTCCCCAAAATATAACACCAAACCTCAAAACAGAACCTACAAAGCCATGATATGCCGATAACACTGTGTCCCCTATCGCTATTCTCTTCTCTGTCTCGTAACCTCTACTCTGACTAATATGAAGATTGATTAAAAAAAAATCCTATTAAACTTATTTTGCAGACAAATCAGCTGGTCTTGTGCTACATCTGTATCAAACTGGTAAAAAATACAGAGAGATTCATTCACAATGTTGAAACTGCACAATATCTACTCAAAGAAACAGGGGTAAGTATTCTACTTAAATAAAAGGTAGTAAAATAAAAGAGAAAAGCATCACCCCATATCTTTCACCTGGGTGTCGTAAGGGAAGCAACTAAGAAAGGAATCCCGAGTTATAAGTATATTACACTGATGAAACAGCTGCCTATGTGGTGTTACACTTCAAAGAGGTGGCAACATACCAGGCAAAGTACCTCAGAAATCTGAGGTCAATCCCTGAGGCACTCAGTGATTTGGCAGGGTTTACTGAGATTCCTCAGGAAACCAGAATAGTTTGAGTAATGAGTCCCCACTCTTCATGTAAAATAGGCGCATGTAGACGTTGAGTTGCTGAAACCATTACCATTAGCCCTAAACCGTGCCTGAACCTTTCATGTCTTACACTCTTACTGCACCATTGTTTAGTTGGCATAGAAAATTGGTCTGTTTCAGATGAAATGTGACAACATAAGAGCAATGATGAAACCTTTAATTCTAACAGCAACTATACTGGATCAGGACAATCTGATTGAGTTTGAAGAATATGAAGAGAAGGTCAAAGTTGAAGTTGATTATGACAAGGAAATTCCAGGTAGGTAGTCATAGTATACAAGATATTACAAGAAGGGAGGCATTGCACCTAAATTTCGCGGCGGAGTGCAGCTCTCGTTCTCACTTGGGTTTTAAAATCAAGTAAATAAGGAAGCGCCATACGGCCGCGACTGCAGTGAATGGTCTTTTCGACTATGGTTGATGTACCGAGCTTGCTCAGTTTTAGTTACAACTCAATAGATGGCGTTGTTAGTCTTAAAAAAACTTACAAAAAATGAAAATGTAAAGAAACGTTATTGAAAAAATATACCTATCTAGATCCTCTTATTGTCCCGAAAACCCTAGATGTCGTAGTTAACAACGATAAATGTCGGCTTGAATGGATCCTTGCCTCGCCTTTTTACCTTTAACATTAGTTGCTCTGTAGATTTAAACTAATAAACGCTAATTCTATTCGCAGTTACAGAAGACACAGATACAGAAATAAAACAAGAACTATCTGATGATAACTTTATTGACGCAATCGTTCCATTGGATGATAATGTAGACAGTTTTGTAAACAGCATAGAAAATGAATTTCATGTAAAGGATGAAGAAGATATTTCCTTAATAAAAGTGGCCAATTTAAAAGAAACTAAAAGAAAAATGAAAAGAAAAAAAGTTTGCTCAAAGAAACCAACGAGAACTAAAAATATCAAAATTAAAAATGAGCCTGCAGGAGAAGAAGGTAAGACCTGTAATCTTAGAGTACCTTCACATAAGCAAGCTATAGAGTGCGCATAACCAGTTAAAAGCGGTTGGCACAACCATGAACACAACCTCTCTGTCCATCAGTCAGTAGCAAAACGACAGTGACAACACATCTGTATCTGTGATCTGTATCATGTAGGTACAATAAGTACATCTGTATTTTTCCTACATTTGACGAGGGTATATAATATAAAATTTTTGCTTGCGTTTGCAGTATTATACATATAGCTTGCTTGTGTATATTCTAAACCTGCAATATATGTAAAAGCCAACAAAACAAGATAGAAACTAGCCAAAAAATACATTGTCTGTTTTCGCCGACCCCAAGTAATTGGGATAAGGGCAGGAAGATGCTGATGATATTACATTTTGTGGGCCTCACCTCATTGCAACTTAATGTAAACTAGATAAAGGCCAGCCTAGCGGCTTTATTCGTTGTTTACCGTTTTCCGGTGGAAA
Organism: Phthorimaea operculella; assembly: GCA_024500475.1. Lineage (NCBI taxonomy): Eukaryota > Metazoa > Arthropoda > Insecta > Lepidoptera > Gelechiidae > Phthorimaea > Phthorimaea operculella. The sequence goes on along the minus strand of JANFCV010000051.1, from coordinate 1,538,917 downwards.
TAAGACATTTAAAGTATTTTGGTTAAAAGTTACCTATGCTGCTAAGGGTGAGCTTCCAGATAGTGAAAGAGTTTTTGAAATCGGCCCAATAATTTTGGAGTTTATCAATAACATACAATCAAACAAATCTTTCCTGTTTATAATATTGGTGTAAAAATATATATTATTTTGTATCACACACATATTTTTACCTTTTTCTAGGGGCAAAAATAGAAACGGTATATTTAACAAAAGGGCAGTGCCTAGAAGAGAGAGCCCAAAGGCGACTAAACAGCCAATATATCAATCGTTTATACAAATGTGAATCTTGCATCAAAGGATTCAGCTTTAAACCAAGTTATGACAAGCACATGGAAAACCATAGGAAAGTAAGAGCGTAATTTTATGGATAATACACACACACGCACACATACTCTGTCCAATCATGTCCATGTCAGTCCAACTTGCGCTCCGATTCCGATTCCATTCAGATGAATATGAGGTAAGGTGCAATGTCCTAACCAGACAAATTCTGATGATAAGATAAAAGACAACTTTGTAAATGCTCACCGACAATCGAATCATTTTTGTGAGTAGACCACACAGTCAAGAGATTTGTACTTAATTAAATGTAACCCTATATAAGTGTGTCTTCTTTTCAGATGACTGGCGAATTTAAATGTGAATATTGCAATCAATGTTATGTTACAGAAGAAAATTTGAAAGGCCACCTGAAATGTCATACAGTGTAAGTTTCACAACGTTTCAAATACTTGAAATGAGGCAGATCTGCCTCACCTGCATTAATTTTCTCCTTCAAATGATTTTAACCGATTCCATACAACGTGTTCCAAAGGAAATACATTAAATTGGAGACGTTGTGTAGACCATTGTACTGAACAATTTCCATTATGGCACCAAGTTTGAATTCTTAACAATTAAGAAGTTGAAATTTCCATACAAACTAAATGCCTACATTTACTACAACCATTAAGTATTACCCCTTATCCAAGATTGCAACCTTGCATTTTTAACTTGTTGGATTTGAATCTTCGAAAAAGTTTGGAACATAGTAGTCTATGTTTGAAATTTAACGAAAACTTAAGATAAAAGATCTCTTTCTACGTGTCAACTTTATTTTATTACCGCCTCAAACTAAAAACTTCTTTTGACTTAGAGAACCCATAGAGACGCAAAGGCAAAGGGCCAATCAGAGAATCCAGTAGAGTCTGTAGTGTCAGTTTTTGACGAATATGACATTTGACCTTAGTCTACGCCACAACACGCAACAACTGTTGCCTTGGCAATTAAATAACCACCAAAACCGTTGTCTTGGCAACAGTTGTGGCGGTAATATCAAAAGTTTTTCCAAGACGGCAACATGACATAAATAAACGTCATAATAAATAAAGCTCCTTTCATAATGTGGGACTCAATAAAATTTAACAAATTTAAGTTGCTAATTACTTCTAAACAAGGGGTTTTCATAACTTGGCCCCATAATGAAAAATATTCGCTACGATGGCCTACACAACGTCTCCAATTTAATGTATTTACATTGGAACACCTTGTATATCTTTAAACTCAAGATATTAGATACCTACCGCTTTTTTTAGAGGTCTTGCAGCACTTCGCGAATTTCGGTGACAGAATTTCGGCTGTACCTAGTGTGCATTACCATCCGTAATGCAAATAACATTGCTGGCGTGATAGTGCCGAATACCGTCGCGTAATTACAGTCGTAGTACGACGAGCGAGGCACTAAGAATGCCAAATCCTACCCTGCTATATAGTATATACCCATATTTTTTTTGAAGTAGTGGCAATAGAATTTCTTAATGCCAGTATTGTGTTTTTAATAGCCCCTTTGCTTTGTTTACAGCCGCTACAAGTGTACGGTGTGCGACTTCACTCGCGTCAGCCGGCCGTCGGTCTCGCAGCACATCGCGCTCGAGCACGGTGCGGGGCTGGCGTGCCATCAGTGTCCCAGGTGCGGGAAAACGATGAAGTAAGTACTTTCCATATACAGGGTGTTAGGGACGGTGTACCGAAAACTTTGCAGGCATGATCAGACCATCATACTGAACAACTTTTACTATGGAGCCAATGGTGGGATACGAAAAAAAATTTCCGACCTACCATACAAAATTCACCATCAGCTCACTGACTTTGTATGGGAGGTCGGAATTTTTTTTTTCTTTCCCACCATTGGCTCCATAGTAAAAGTTGTTCATTTTCATGGTCTGAGCACGCCTGCAAAGTTTTCGTTACACCACCGTCCCTAACACCCCGTATACGGTGAAATTTTACTAGTGACCGATAACGAAAACTCAGAACCGGCTTGTAATAAGAAACAACTTTCCCCAAGGAACATAGGAAATATGAAATAAGGGTTTCTAGTAGACTACGAAACCCTAAAAATATTAGGTCCTCCCATACTAGCTGAAATCAGTTGATCGGGAATTTTGGGAGGGAGGTTCAATTTTTTTTTTCATATTTAGACCTATGTTACTAGGGGAAAGATGTTCCTTATCACCAGTCGATTCTGAGTTTTTGCTATCGGTCACTAGTATTTCACCCTATATGTAATGAAATTTAAATGCACTCAATGCTGTATTATTCGTATAAATGAACGAAAATGAGAGCAGTGGGAGGATGGTACCCAACGGTCGCGGATTCAAGCCCCGGCCGACGCTAACATGTTTTAATTTATTGGGATTTCAATGCACTTGCAGTGCTATATCAATCTCATAAATGAAAATAAGAAATTGAAAAATGTCATGCGTCGACCGGGGCTCGAACCCGTGCGGCCTTTATTTGCGCTGCGCCAGAATACATTGTGAATACAACACCTTGCACTTGCTCGTCAATCCTGCTACCATGTGTGGTGAGTATGGCATTACTCCCAAAAGAGAGGCGCAAGTCCTTTATTGTCCGTAGGCTGTTGTACCTCTTGGGAGTCGATAGCTTGAAAATAAGAAAATCTCATACAAAGACGGGACACCCCACTTTTGGAGCTTTTGGCCCCCCCCCCCAAGGGCTAAAGGGTAATTTTGAGGACACAATAGGCTTCAAGTGAGATGTCACGCACGATTTGAAATAAAAACTACCCTCCAAGTCAATTACTTCAAAAGTTACGCCTTGTAAAGGAGGGGGGGTGGTAAAAGGTTAAGGGGGGTGGTGCCCGCTGGGCTCCATGTCTAATCTTGATCAGGAGGTCAAGAAGTACCTCCATGCCGATTTTCAGCTTCATGGGTCAATCCGAATAGCTGTGACGTTAGTTACTAGACTAGTAGCTGTTGTAGCTAACAAGTGAATACTTATTTCTTGTGTTACAGAGGCAAATGTGTGCTTCGTTACCACTTGTTCCGGTGCCGCAACACGAGGCGAGTGCGATGTGAATATTGCAGTAAGGAGTACGCGGGTCAAGACTCCCTCAGGCAACATCAGATGAGGTAGGTCAATGACCATATACAGGATGTAAATAAATTAACTGCAAATATTTTAAGAGGTGAATCAGCCCATGAAACTGAACAACTTTCCCAAAGGAACATAGGCCGAAAAAATAATTTTGGGCCCCCCATACAAATTGACTCGGCCGGCTGGTACATTTTGTATGGGAGGTCCAACATTTATTTTTCACATTTCGACCCATGTTCCATAGGAAAAGTTGTTTCGTTTCATGAGTAACTTGACATCTTTTCGGCTTGTTATACCCTTTCTGTTCCTCCCGGTATATCGTCCTTTGGTAGGTTCAAGGGCAGAACGCACTGCCTGCGTATGCAGCTCGGATGCGTGCACGTCATCACACGCGTACCGGTTGTAACCAGGGATCGTTTTCGGTTTAGGTACAGGGTTAAGCTACCGGTACAATAACGGAACCGGTATACATTTTAAAAGAAATGTTTAGGTACCGGTCTAAAGCGCTACCGCTACCTTTATTTAACCGGTATAGTTCCGATATCAAAAAGTGTATTTCGCTGTATTAAGCGACGTTGCAGTAACGTGTCATAACATAACGCTATCATAAGGTTTGCAAGTAAGAAATGTACTTGCAAAACCCCTGTTTGTTTAGGTACCGTAATGAAAAAAGTATCGTTAATATTGTGGTATTGCAAAATTTCGGTACCAAAACCTTATGAAATGGTTACATTATGGTATGATTATGGTATGACGTCATACCTTAACCATTGTAACCGGCATTGTTTCGGTAATACCATCCCTGGTTGTAATGTATGGGTTGGGTAGTGCATTACGTAGAGCACGTTGGTGATGACGTGCACGCATACGGGCTGCATATGCAGGCAGTGTGATGTGCCCTTTCCTTTATAAGCTAGGAGCTGACTTTTGGTGGGTATACTTAAAAAGCATTGAGGTCAATGTATGTATTTTAAGTATACCCACCAGAAGGACTCAAAATCATTGTAGCAAAGGAATTTGGCAAATTTTTATGACCGGCCGCCGGCCTGACGTCAACCCTCTTTGGGAATGCTATTGTAGGCCGTATCACCACCACGCGGTTGACCATAGTCGACAGATATTCAACCGAGGTCAAAAACTCTACGTTGCTTTTTACCAAACACCCTGAGTGGACTAGGGATCGCAGTATTCTTAGCGGCTACCACACAGACTATTCTAAGCTGCAACCATATTTAACAAAATACTTTTACTTTTTAATTGCTGTTACTAAAGGCCTCATCGTAATATTTTTCGCAGAAAGCACCCCGCGGAAGTACAAAGCTCGATGCCGGCGAAGTATGTCTGTAAAGAATGCGGCATGGCGTTTGTGAGTCCATCGGCTTTGAAAATACATACCACAAAACATTCACACAGGCGCGACTTTTACTGCGTCGAGTGTGACAAGTAAGTAAATAATACCCACTTCACATACATACATAGCAGTCAAAATCATGACGCTCCGTTTTTGCTTCACCGTAGTCGAATAACGAAGTAAAGAAAAAGATACGAGATATCTAAGACATTGCATGTTTGCAATATCGACGGTTAAGTTCCAAAAACGTCTATCTTACATTTTTGACGAAATCAACATTTTTATGTACATCGATTTAAAATTCATTTTTGCATGTCCTACCAAAACCGTCATTAATACAACCTAAAAATAACGCGAGAAATGAGCCGTGGAAATACCAGCTAAGTTCCAGCGCGTTTATCTTTCTGGAAATTCCGTCAATGTTACATCTTGTAAGGGGATCAAAAAAAATTTTTTTCGCCTGTAATATTGATCGTTGAATAGGTCTTTTAAAACTAAGGGGAGATGTCTTTGAAACAAAGCCAGCAAAATGTTTCTGTCTCGAGGTAGTTGCTTTTAAAAGTGGCGTTTTTGAGCCATGATTTGTTCCAGCTGTAATTCCTAAAGTATAAACGCTAAAAATTAAAAAAATATATGGAATATAGTTCTCAATCCACAGTTACCATGAAAACTATAAAGGATACTGCACCACTAAAGGTTACAGATCAATAAAAAATTAGCGGTTGGTAACCATACAGCTGCAAACAAGCCAGCAACAAAATTAAATTGGTAGAGCTGAAAACCCTGATATTTAAACGTTGACTACGAAACCCTATTTGTAGGCGTATCTGACACGCTCTTGGCCAGTTTTTTCTTGTATTTGATTAAAAAAAAATCTTATGTACTCGTTGTTTTACTAAGGAATACCACCTATCTCCAAAAATAAATTATATAATATTGTATCTATTTAAACCAAAACCACCTAACTTACAATATTTCGAAAATCGTAAGGAATAGAAAAAAACCGGTCTACCTATAATATTTCAACATTTTTACAATGACATCTAGCAAAAATAGTTTTGACATAACTTTTTATTTCAAGAAATGAAACTTTTTTTTCGCCTCCTGTAAAATTTGTGGATTGTTAGATTGACGTTTTTGGATCTTAACCGTCGATATGCTTCTTTACTGCCATTGGTCATAATAATGTTAGGGCAATCCACGAAAACATCAACTTTTCATGATACAAAGCTACTGAATGTGTAGAACCTAAAGCTTTCTAGTGTATATCACATCAGCATTGAAGAAATTTTTGTGTCTTACACGGAAATACCAAAAATCAGGGCGCAAAGTAAACGTTATTTTTGTTGAATGCCCCCGATGTGTTTATAGGGAGTGCCCGTTCCCTATAAAGCTATTCTAAGCCGACGTCACATGGCATTAAAATACATGACATTATTTAATTTTCAGAAGTTTCAAAACCAACAATAGCCTGCAGCAACATCTGAACACAGTTTCAGTTCACATCACCAACGAAAAGTAAGTGATCTACTCTGGTACAGCAGTGATTTTGAATCTTACTTACATACATACATATAATCACGTCTCTTTCCCATAGGGGTAAGCAGATACAACTTTCTTCCACTTGCTACGATCGTGACACACCTAAATATATATAGATAAAGAATTATCTTATCTTATCTTACCTCTTTCGCTTTTGAATCTTACTACTACAATTTAGGGGCGCCTTTGTACCCGGAAATAAGCCCACATTAGGAATGTTCTCAATAGTTTAGGATTGATTATGCTCTAGTATACAAGGTGAATATTACTGGTGACCGTGCGAAAATGTGACGCGTGACGGGCTGGTGATAAGGAACAACTTTCCCCAAGGAACATAGGTCAAAATAAAAAACAAAACCTGGGATCTCCCATACAAGTTAGCCGATCAGCTAGTTTGAGTTAGGTACTATAGGAAGTCCAATTTTATTTCGACCTATATTCCTTGGAGAAAGTTGTTCCTTATCACCAGCTCGTCCTGCATTTTGGCCATCGGTCATTACATTAGTAAAATTCCATTCTATGATATTTTCTTTTGATAATAATTATTGACTATGTTATTTTCAGACTGATATACCCCTGCCCTCTGTGTAATAAGCGGTTCACGATGAAAAGTCACGCGGAGCGGCACACTAGGGATGTGCACGTTAAAGCTGCCCGGTACTACTGCGACCAATGTGGAAAGGTAAGAACAATTTATACAGAGTTATTGGTCATATTATTGTCAGACTCAAAAGAAGATATCCCTGCTCAGCGTGTAAGATACGGTTTACGACAAGGGAAGGTTAGCCGACAATAATACAGGGCTAATGGTTATATTATTGTCGGGTAGATACAGAGAACTATAATGTACTAACGTACTAGAGACGACAACGCGAACAATATCTGTGCACTAGGCCTGTGAATGGAACACCTTGGATGTAAGTGGTGTCATCTCTATACGGAGTAATTTATCTCGATAGGTAACCCTGCCCTGCGTGTCAGAAGCGGTTAATGACGAGGGAAGGTAAGGCAACAGTTATACAGTTTATTGGTTGTATAACTGTCAGATAGATACTCCGTCCTCTGTGTAATAAGCGGTTCACGACAAAAGGTCACGCGGAGGGGCACACTAGGGATGTGCACGCTAAAGCTGCCCGGTACTACTGCGACCAATGCGGGAAGGTAATGCAACAGTTATACAGTTTATTGGTCATATTATTGTCAGACTCAAAAGAAGATATCCCTGCTCAGCGTGTAAGATACGGTTTACGACAAGGGAAGGTAAGCCGACAATAATTATACAGGGTTATTTCTTATATTACTGGCAGGTAGATACAGAGAGCTATAATGTACTAATAACGTACTAGAGACGACAATAGGAACAATATCTGTGCACTAGGCCTGTGAATGGAACACCTTGGATGTGAGTGGTGTCATCTCTATACGGAGTAATTTATCTCGATAGGTAACCCTGCCCTGCGTGTCAGAAACGGTTTACGACAAGGGAAGGTAAGCCAACAATTATACAGTTTATTGGTTGTATAACTGTCAGATAGATACCCCGTCCTCTGTGTAATAAGCGGTTCACGATGAAAAGTCACGCGGAGCGGCACACTAGGGATGTGCACGTTAAAGCTGCCCGGTACTACTGCGACCAATGTGGAAAGGTAATACAACAATTATACAGTTTATTGGTAATATTATTGTCAGATTCAAAAGAAGATATCCCTGCTCAGCGTGTAAGATACGGTTTACGACAAGGGAAGGTAAGCCAACAATTATACAGTTTATTGGTTGTATAACTGTCAGATAGATACAGAGAGCAATAATGTACTAACATACTAGAGACGACAACGCGAACAATGTCTGTGCACTAGGCCTGTGAATGGAACACCTTGGATGTAAGTGGTGTCATCTCTATAAGGAGTAATATAGGGTGAAATTTTACTAGTGACCGATAGCAAAAACTCAGAACCGGCTAGTGAAAAGGAACAACTTTCCCCAAGGAACATAGGTCGAAATACGAAAAAAAATTAAGACCTCCCATAGTAACTGAAATCAGCTGATCGGCAAGTTTGTATGGGAGGTCCAAATTTTTTTTTTCGTATTTAGACCTATGTTCCTTGGGGAAAGTTGTTCCTTATCACCAGCCGGTTCTGTGTTTTCGCTATCGGTCACTAGTAAAATATCACCCCATATATCTTGATAAGTAGACACCCTGCCTTGCATGTAAGAAGCGGTTCACGAAAAGAGCAGGTAAGTCAAAAATTATATAGTTTATTGGTTATTATTGGCAGGTAGATACAGAGAGCTACTAATGAACTAAAGTACTAGAGACGACAACTGGAATAATATCTGTGCAGTAGTCCTATTACTGTTACCATAGTAACAGGGTCTTATTAGTTATAGATGTAGCGTATCCGCGCATGTTTGGGACAAATTATAGATACCCTGCCAGGGTGAAACCGCTGATGGTTCTCTGGTCTAGAATAAAAATTAAAATGGTTTTCGTAACCTCATTTCCAGAAATACACATGCAAATACAAGCTGGCTGATCACCTCCGCAAGCACGACGGGTACGAGAAACCGAGAAGCTTCATCTGCAGCATCTGCAGTAAAGCTTTTCAAGTGAGTCGAGATAGGAATACTGGAGTAAATGTCGTAGGTTTCTGATAAAATCAGGTTTTTGGCATTTATGACAAAATCGAAACTCAATGTAAAAAGAAACCTGCACTAGTTCAGGTTTACATTTTAAAAAGTCCTAAAACTTGGTTTCCTAAAATATTCTGCGTACAGACGAACGGCACTGTGTGTGGCAGCTGGCGACACCTGTCGGCGGCAACCGATACCGAGTCGATTCCAGCCGTCGATATCATAGTCTAATAAAACATGGTCTTACATTCCCAGAGAAACACAGGCCTACGCCACTAGTATTGCCACTTTATTTCAATAAAATACGTTATGGGGTAAATTCAATCTCAGAAAAATTAGTTCAAATATTTCTGAATAATTTTATAATGAACTTTACAACAACACTTAAATTGTATTTATTAGTTAACAGTATCTTATATGATTTACAAAAATAATCATAAGTGTGGGTAATTTTGGTAACCCACAAGCATGATGACGTAGGCTTGTGTTAGTCACGTGGTTCACGAGTCTCGGAATGGAATACCAGGCGGAGTATCTTATTATACCATGGTCGATATCTTTCATTAGCATCTAGTAACGAGTCGATGACAGCGGTTACATTAATAGTGACATTAATAGGTGTCGCTAGCTGCCATTTACTCAGTGCCATTCGTCTGTAACCAGCATATTTTGTCAGGAATCTAAACAACTTAATGTTATTAGGAATAATTTTATCATAAACCCGAAATAGTGCCTGTTTGGATCAATAACGTAGGTTTATGATAAAATTAAGTTTCTACTTTGTCATTTGTCGGTTTTTATCATAAACCTGCGAGATGAATACAAGCTGGCAAGCACGACTGGTACGAGAGACCGAGGAGCTAAATCTGCAGCGTTTGCAGTAAGGGATTTCAAGTGAGTCAACTATAGTATGTATTTGTAAGACGACTCGCTGCAGTCGGTGATATAAAACGTGGTGACATAAAATACTACATACATATATCACACGTATATCCCTTGCGCAGTAGGCAGTAATATGTCTGATAAAAGTTTGAGAGTCATTCGGAAGACTGTTCATCACCATAGTGACAGGTGGTCAGCATGTCGCCAAATATTGCAATATTTGCAATACAAATCAACTCTCAAATCCCTTAGTCGCTTATTACGACACCCACGGGAAAGATTTGGTTTGATGCTATTCTAAGCCGGCTCTACACGGCAAAGTTGTTTACGCTCTACCTACCCCACAAGGGATATAGGCGTGATGTACGATTCCATGTATGTATGTAAATAAGATAGCAACCGTGCCCCGAGACCAGTGACTCGTCTTACAGAGCTTCGATCATAACATTATTCAACTAAGAACATGACAGCCGGCGTGGTGCAAAAGATCCCGAGTTCGATTCACGGTGGGTCACTCACAAAGTCACAAGGTTGATAACTACCACGTTGTGAATTTGTTTCCAGTAGTCTGGTAACGACATTGCAGGCTGAACCATCTGATTGTCCGAAAAGCAAGATGGTTCCGTGCTTCTGAAGTAAGTTAAGCAGTAGGTCCCGTTTGCTGTCCATGATTACTTATATGGTGGTCCCATCCCAACAAAACCATGTCAGAGGACTGCTACTTGTAGTAGGCAGTCGAGGTACTCATTGCGTAGGGAGACTCGGTGTCCCACTCGAAAAAAATCAAATTGTTTTTATTTATTCAACGACTGTCTAAAAACACATACACATACAGGCAGTTATTTGTGGATCTTTTTAGAAAAATCACCTAATAATGCAGTACTGTGGCAGTAATCAACTCACAATAAGAAAACGCAATACTTCAACTCTGTTATAACTAAAATTAAAAATATACTAACAAAAATATTGTCTAAAAATACTACATACTACGTTCAACGTTTTCAAAATATTTGTTTGATTATTGAACAAAATATAGTGCGAAATTTTACTAGTGACCGATAGCAAAAACTCAGAACCGGCTACTGATTAGGAGGGTCAATCAACTTTTATTTGTACAGTAAGTAGTATGTCTTGTCCTTGATCAATAATTGGACTGCTAAAGAAAAATAAGTTGTTTAATTGCATCTATTGCATTTGTTATAGTAATCACCAAACATACGAGTAATTTTTTAACAATTAACACAAATAAACTGGACTTTTAACGGTTGTCCCATCGACAAAACGTCTGTTGTAGTGTTTTTTTGTTTGTCCCCCAGTAGTTTGGTAAATTAAAACATTACGTTATACAAAAAAATACTATATGGCCATTGAAAAACGCATAAATATAATTCTTCATAACAATGTCTAATATGATGCAAGCATATACGTTTTAGTTTGCTTTATATATTTTACGATTTTTCAGCATGTTTATTTTGGTCCCCTGATATTTGTTACAATCCTTACGTCCACCGGACAACTGAAAAAGTCCGAAAGCAAAACATATATGGCGTGATCTGTACCTTAAGAACAAGTCCATTGATTCGGTAACAGCACTAGTCCAGCCACCATTTTCATTTCATCTTTTTCGCGGTGTCAGTCAGCCGAGTTCATGTTGAACGGGTGCGTGGCTTTATTGTGTGTCCACTGGACCACCAGCAAAATACCGTAAGTATTTGACATATCGTAGTTAATCAAACTGGACTTTATTCAATGAAATCTATTTTTTTCCTTGCGCGTAAGCCCTAATGCATAATATCATTATTTATTGCTAGAAAGCTTAAAGACTGATACATGTCACTCGGACAACCAGTCACTTAGACAACCAAAACGGTTGTCCGTGGTACATTTTGGTTGTCCATAGGATATTAAGAATAGCAAAGTACACATTTTCTTTCAATAATTAGTCACTGGATGGCGTCTTGTAAGGGATAGACCATTTAGTATTGTCAAATATTGATAAAATTTATTTTTATCCATTTTTTCCCGAGAATCGAATGTATGCCGCCAGAAGATTAAAAAAACTGCAGAATTATCTGGAAGCTGCGAAAACAGTCACTAGGAATGCGCCAACAAATTGTAATAAAACTTATTGACGTAAATCTGTGTTTCTTTACTAGTAATAATAACTACTAGGTGATTTCAGCCGTAGTATTTCACTTGAACTCCCAAGCATGTCCTATGAACAACCGTACATGTCCACTGGACAACCAATTTGTCCCTGTTTCTTAAAGGCTCATTATCGACATTTTTACTTTTTATAAAGCAGTAAAGTTAACTAAATTTTGAAATTATGATCGTAACAATTACAATTTAATTTATTATTGAGTTTTACATTACGTATTATCGTTACTTCAAAAATAAGTAAAAAGTTTGTTACATGTTTAATTTGTCGTTGTCCAGGAGACATTATTATTAGAAATAACTTTAAATTTAGAAGTCGCGTCATTTATTTATGGAGGGTAAATTAAAATCCAACCTGTAATAAGTGAGAATAAAGTAACAGTTTTCAATTGGATCGATTTTAAAACAGTTTTAAAGCCTATTTATTCAGTTGTCCAAGGGACTATCTTAACTAGAAACATTTGCATTTTTGAGTCAAAATTACCATTATATTTAAAAACTCGTTCTGCTTGAAGTGGATTCTTAAAATATAGATTATAACCTACGGTACAAATATTAAATCACAAAAATTGGAAATTAAATTTAAAATTATAAAGATTTTCGTCAATGTACACTAAAAAGTTGATTGACCCAGGAACAACTTTCCCCAAGGAACATAGGCCGAAAGACAACAAATTTTTTTGGACCTCTCATACAAACTTGCCGATCAGCTAATTTCAGTTACTATGGGAGGTCCAAATTTTTTTTCGTATTTCGGTCTATTTTCCTTGGAGAAAGTTGTTCCTTATCACTAGCCGGTTCTGAGTTTTTGCTATCGGTCACTATTATAGTAACATTTCACCCTATATTCCTGAAAAGTATTAAAAATATCAATTTGTCATTCGCATCAACAACTACATATTAGAATATACGAAAATCTTCGAGCGCGAGTCCGACTTACTTATTACTTTCATCGTAATGCACTCTTTTTTTAAGCAATTTTGGGCGATTTTTCTTAATGGACTCTCAAGCAATAACGTGGTTAAGTAGTCAGGTGATGACGTTGATGATAAGTTGTATTTTTAATACTTTTCAGGCGAAGAGGATCCTGCACGTGCACATGAGGATACATACGGGCGAGAAGCCGTTCTGTTGTCCGCAGTGCCCGGCGCAGTTCAACCAGTACGGCAGTCTGTACAACCACAAGAGATTAGTGCACAAAATCGTCGGCAAGGCGAACAAACGGGAAACTTAGCTGGGAAAATAAACAACCAATACTAAATAAATTACTGAATAGACACATTTTTTTTATTTGGAACATCAACAGTTAAGGTGCAAGTTCGTCATATGCGGCCGATCGCAAGCGCATGCGGCAGCGGTTGATGCTTGTGGCTGCGGCTATAGTCGCTATAAGAAAGTGTATGGCGCCGCGTTCCAGAGGTGCGACAGACGCGTGCGGCTGAAAATCATACTACGCGATCGGTCGGCCGCATGCGTGAATGCGATCGGTCGCACATGACAAACTTGCACCTTTAGAACTTAAACTGACTGCAAACCCAAGCCGATCGTAGGGACATGAAAGTTTATTTTTTATTAAAACGAGCCAATTCGGTGGTCTGAGTTGCTGTCTAAGATGATTAGGATTACTTAGATTGTTGTAGCTACACAACGTGGCTTTTGATACTGCCACCCATATTCTACTCAGGGTGTTTCGTAAAAAGCGACGTAGAGTTATTGACCTCGGCTGATTATCTGTTGAGTATGGCATGGAGGAAATGTGCTAGAGAAGAGTCAATCTAGAATAAAAAAAAAAATACATTTCTGGTAAAATGCAGATGGCGCGTGCCCCATGTTATGAAAGTAAAGGCTAGAAGTTGATCTATTTTGGTTGGTAAATATTTACATTTACATTGCAACTTTTATTAACAGCGGCATCTGGATTTTACTAGAAATTTTTAAAGTACGTTTATTAGTTTTAGATTGACTCCCCTCTAGTATATTTCCTCCGTGTCTCGGCTGAATATCTGTCGCCCTTGGCATGGAGGAAATCAGAGGAGATTAGATTCCATATTTCCTCCGTGTCCATGTAAGTACCAGTATGGGTAAGTACCAATAGGTAGTACGGAGGTAGTACGGTTGGTAGTACGACAATATTATACGGCAACCACACACGCGGTCGATATGCAATTTCAATATGAACTGGGTTGGGTTTGTAGTTCTGATTTTTTTAAATAGATGGCGCGTGGCGTAATGTCTTCCGGGTATTCCGTGTTGTCCGTGTTTAGACTCCATAGCTCCGTGGCTAAATGCTTTTCTTTCTTCTAGTATCTAGATGGCGCTAATAAAGAACTCTCCTTTTTATATTTTATTATAAATAATGTGTTCGAGGACAAGGCGCCTAACAATGGAGATTACCTAATAGAGAGACCTTGGTGTAATGAGATAGTCCAGTGTTACGATATTGAAAAAATAAATAGATGGCGCGCTCCATCAACATGAGTGACATCTATATTTTTCTTTTCTCTAATGTAGTCCCGGACAGTCCCTCATTCTGACGTCAGAATGGCTGGAAATACATTTTACCATTTTACTTTTTTATTTGTATTTAACTGTACCTACTTTTCTTACTGTTACACAAGTTTGGCCATAAGGATATAGAGATCCTCGTAGCCAAACCAGTTAGGCGAAATAGTTTGGCCATGAGGAAGAAGGGGAATCAAATTCCCGAAGATACATGATATTAGACGATAATAAGTAGCAAATATTAACATAGTCAGAGGCCACAGGAGGCCACAGACAACCAGCCATCATCCTGAGGGTAGGTAAGGTATCTACTGGTTATTTTTCTAAGACATGCATACCTAGATTAGGTACTTACAAAGAACAAAAATACAACATTATATCTCTTTTAATCATCATTTATTAAGTCCAAATGACCAAACAGGCCCCAAGTAAGGCAGCTTTGGTTTGTACCTCCATTTCTAACGGGAAAGTTACGCTAAAATTATCTATAGAAACGTTCAGAATTTCGCATTTCCTCGTCAAAGTCCCAATGTAATCCCAGTCTTCGAGTAGGATATCATGAGTATCAATGTTTGTAACTTTATGATTGTTATACGTCTTTTCGAATCCTTTCACTTCTACAATTTTCATAACAGTCCCCTTTTCGTCTATAAAGGCGCATTCGTTACAATCACACGGACTTGGCTTGTACAAAGTTCCTACCAGGTGATCTGCAGGAGCCCAAATACTAGCTCGTTTCTCTGGACCGTCAACTTGAATGACTTGGTTTCCGAAAACATTGAAAACTTTTATATCAATAGTTTTGTCAATACTTTTACTTGCTCTTGTGCCTATATAAATCTTCTCTCCCTTCTGGTTGTATACTATGAATGGTGTTTTATCTTTCGCTCCAATAATTTCGTGGTAGGCATCAGGTTTTTTGACTACGATGAGCTGGTCCAAAGGGCTAAAATAGACCAATCCTGGATGTTTTATTTCAAGTTTTGGACAAGGCATCCACGTCTTCTCGCTAGCTATATTGGCTGATCTTCGCCTGAACATAACACTTTGCTTCTTACCATCGTTTTCATGAATTTCTCTGCATCTTTATTTTGGTTCTCTGTTTTTTATACGCACGGGATTTTGAGTTGATTTTGGGTTTATGCGGCGCTGTTAAAAATTGCATTTTTATGTAAAAATACTCCACATGCTACATTTCAAACTATTTCATTTTTTGACTGTTTTGTTTTGTCTTGTTGACATTTTTGATCTTGACATTCTGAACAGCTATCAAACGGACAACGTCAGTTTGTCTTCTCAAGAAGGTTCTGGTGAGGAGGTCCTGAGAAGCGTAAAAGCGTTCGGTCTGATCTGAAGTGGTAATGTTTGACATAGCATCTTCGAGCAACGCATCTTCCGTCCCGGTCCGGCCCGCATACCTAGCATTGTTGAGTGGCGTAGAGTAGTTATCGCCTCAGTAACGCGGATCTTCAAAAACCAAGATAATTGTTTACCAAACGTGCGTTCTAAGCATACTCTTGTATGGAACTGAAACCTGGACTTCGTACGCAAAACAAGAACGTCGACTCAACACATTTCATATGCGCTGCGTAAGAAACATCTTGCATATAACTTGGCAGGACAGAGTCACAAACGAGCGAGTTCTACAAATTGCATTGCGGTGGCTAGGGCATGTGTACCGCATGGAACCTTCGCGTCTACCGCGGCGTGTCCTGTTTGGCGCCGTAGCTAACGCCAAAAGAGGAGTTGGAAGACCGATGCTACGTTTCAAAGATTGCGCCAAACGGGACATGGCTGCGTTTAACATCGACCATCAAAGCTGGGAAAAGCTTGCTGAGAATAGGGATGTATGGAGAAAGCGTGTGTTTGATGGGCGTAAAGCTCACGATTATGCCTGGTTCGCTGGTCTCGCAAACAAAAGGCAAAAACGACATCTAAACATACATGTGCCAGTCTCCAATTCCACCTTCGTTTGTAGAGCGTGCGGAAAGTCATGCCGCTCCCGTATTGGCTTATACAGCCATGAAAAATCTTGCCTCAGACACTGAATAATTCGTCTGTCACAGACGTATGAGGCCAATGATGCGCTAGCCAATACTTACTTTGTGCCAATGATGAACGCGGATGTGCCGTCCGGAAGCGCTAATGCAAACCCGACTACGTACACCTTCAGCACAGGCAGTTCCTTGCTGTCTGTACTGGCTGGTGCAGTTAAACATGCTACTATGGCGACTACAACACAGACACTTGTCTGTGTGTAAGATAGTAGGTAAGTTCTTAGGGTGCCAAAAATACAACTTGAGTCTAGAGACGCAAAATGTCCTTAGTCGCAAAAAGTCCATAGTCGCAAAATGTTCTAAGTCGCAAAATGTCCTAAATCGCAAAATGTCCAAAGTTGCAAATGTCCTAAGTCGCAAAACGTCTTTGACCCTGTAGTAGGCTAGGCATGTCGATACAGATAAAGAACATTATCCCGAATTGGCAACCGGGCAACATTATTGTTGATATCCTGCTCTGCAAACAATAATGGTGCCAATATGGGACATATTCTTTATAAGCGCCAGTTATACACCTAACTATCTATCTACCTATGTATGACCAACTCAACTCACGAATACAAAGATTCGTATGAAAACAAAGAAATCCAAAAACAGCTCATCCTCTTTGTTTATCGATGGAAAATGAACCATCTTGTGATAAATATTGAAATATGGAATGAAGTTACGATACTTTTTTGGCCGCGAGCATCACTTCGGCGCGGCTGGTAGCGTAAACAATTTCTTTGTGTTCAATTTTTGGTGAGTAGTTCAGTGAGACATTACATTACTAAATGGATCACCTACATGGTTATTGGTATTACCAATAAGGTAAAATCAATGTCCAGGAAAAAATTATAATACCTTATTCGCACGTTGAAAGCAATAGTGTAACTATCCAAAATTTGCATGATTTTGACTAAAAGCGCCATCGCATTACGTTTATTTCAAAGAATATAATGCAAAAATAGTCCGAGTTCTTAATTGGCAGTTTGTATGGAGGTATGGTCCCATCTGGCAGAAATCATGAAACTTGGCAAGTGTGTAGCTTACATGTGTAAGCTTCAGGAAAAGAAGGGAAGCAAGTTGGACCCCCCCCTGCTTCCCCCTTTACCCCCCCTTTTATGTCCCAAATTTCAGTTATCTTTATTTTTCTCGGAAATGATTAAAGATAGGAGAAATTTGTCAAGGTAAGAAATATTCCTTATAAAATTGTCTACATAATTGTTCTTGGGAAGATGTTGATAGGACTTATACTTTTCGAGTTATGCTTCTGGGAAACCCATAATTTTTTTGAAGGTGACTTCCAGCTCTGAATTAGCCATAACTACCATGTGATAGAATATTTTTTCAAACTTGCTACTGGCTGTTGTTAGTTAGGTAGTCTTCAAAGGAAATCCGCAGAGACAACACTTCAATCACGCCTGTGGGGAGGAGGCAAAGTTTATTTTTTCCGAGCTGAACTTGAGGACTTCTGACTCCTTAATTAAATGTGACACGAGAAATTGAGTATCATTTTCGAATATATCAAAGACGGGAGTATTCATTTCTGGGACGCTTTTTGGTACATTTCAAACAAAAATATAAAAATATTAAGTGAAATTGAAAAAAAAATATGTTTCTTTCTCATTCAAACTCTGTTTTCTTCTGAAACTTGAGACATATTTATTAGATAATAACACATACTCGAAGACATACTCACCCTTATTATAAAACCATATTTTATTTTCGAAAATATTAGAAAATACCTATCCTACGGAAGCCTAAATATTTTTACAAAGTTATGTTTGTAGCTGGAAAAATTTCAAGTTCATAGATTTTGTATGCAAAAATAAGATTACCAACCGCAAACTTATATTTCTCAATTGTCGCTAAACTATTCCAGATAGAGAAATGCCCTCATAGGGAATGTTGTTTATACTGAAGGTTAGTTTTTGTTGGAATAAAGAAATTGAGGATCTGGAGTACTTGATGTTTAAGAAGACATTACAGTATCTCGAATAGTTTAGCTGGGCTGTTGATGTTCCACATCAAGTACTCCAGATCTTCAATTTCTATATATCAGCATAAACAACTCTTCAGTATAAACAACATTTCCTATGAGGACATTTCTCTATCTGGAATGGTTTAGCGACAATTGAGAAATATACGTTTGCGGTTGGTAATCTTATTTTTGCATACAAAATCTATGAATTTGAAATTTTTCCAGCTACAAACATAACTTTGTAAAAATATTTAGGCTTCTGTAGGCTAGGTATTTTCTAATATTTTCGAAAATAAAATATGGCTTTATAATTCGGGTGAGTATGTCTTTGAGTATGTGTTATTATCTAGTAAATATGTCTCAAGGTCATGAAGAAAACAGCGTTTGAATGAGAACGAAACATATTTTTTTCTTATTTCACTTAATATTTTTATATTTTTGTATGAAATGTACCAAAGAGCGTTCCAGAAATGAATACTCCCGTCTTTGATATATTCGAAAATGATACTCAATTTCTCGTCTCACATTTACTTAAAGAGTCAGAAGTCCTCAAGTTCAGCTCGGAAGAAATAAACTTTGCCCCCCTCCCCCGATCCCCACAGGCGTGATTGAAGTGTTGTCTCTGCGGGTTTCCTTTGTAGACTACCTAACTAATAAAAGCCAATAGCAAGTTTGAAAGAATATTCTATCACATGGTAGTTATGGCTAATTCAGAGCTGGAAGTCACCTTCAAAAAAATGATGGGTTTCCCAGAAGCATAACTCGAAAAGTATAAGTCCTATCAATATAAACCCAAGAACAATTATGTAGACAATTTTATAAGGAATATTTCTTACCTTGACAAATTTCTCCTGTCTTTAATCGTTTCCGAGAAAAATAAAGATAACTGAAATTTGGGACATAAAAGGGGGGGTAAAGGGGGGAAGCAGGGGGGGTCCAACTTGCTTCCCTTCTTTTCCTGAAGCTTACACATGTAAGCTACACACATGCCAAGTTTCATGATTTCTGCCAGATGGGACCATACTTCCAGCTAAGGAGCCGTACTAAAACACCTATTTTTCTAGCTATCTTACAAATGTCTCGGTAAAGTAGTGACGGTATGTATTTTTTACCATTTTGGCGTTTCGTTAAGTGTAATAGTGATATATTTTGTATAGTGACGCGTATGCCAAACAACCTCGAGTATGTGCTGAGAGGTAAAACGTCACATTTTGTATAATTACACTATTACATTTATTTTATCTTGACGACGCGATAGAGATTCTCTACAATAACGTCATTATCCATAAAGTGACAGTTTTACGTTTGAATTTTGTTCAGAAATGAAGTTGAGAGTTAAAGATAAAGCGTCATTTTGATTATAGTGTCTATGTTACTTCACAAATTTATACTAAACATTGGAAACAAAGTGTCATTTTAGGCTTAGTGCCACTTTTCCTTTTATTATTTTATCAGAATTGGAACATGCATTACAAACTACATAGAACTTTTACGTTTAGTGTCTTTTTGAAATATTCCAGAATTACGTTTAGCTTTCAAACTTATGTTATTTTGCGTTTAGTGACACTTTGTTTTATAATTACTCAAAGTTTTGTAGAATATGTCTTAATATAAGCCTGACATTTTATGCATTAGGTCAGTGTTAATTGAGTAAATTGATCACAATGACTAGTTTTTTTTAATCAATAGTGTATTTGTATCCATACAGTCCTACTTTCTTTAACACTTTTGAAGTAAAGTATTCAACCAAATAAAACAAAATGGAAATTTTGGTGATAATAACTTTACATCTCATAAATTTTGGTTTGATTTACTATTAATTTAGTTAATAAAGTCTGATTTAGTTTAAAGCCAGTATTCCTTTAATACAAAGTAGATTTATTAATCTATTTAGAAATCAGCAAGTAATTTATTGTGTTTTTGGGGTGGATGGATGTGATATAGAAACCCCTAATGGATGGTTAACACTGACTTAAGAACTGTCTCCTCACACGATGGGTTATATGCTGAAGAAATATACTTAGCATCCAATCACAATATAGCCCAATTTGTTCGGTTAACTCTACTAATTATTCAACGTAGTAACGTTGTTTGCACAAATGTAATAAGATTGCCAAGAAAATCCGCAAGATTTTCTTTTAACTCTTTCAGCAGCTAAATTAGTAAAGAAGCTAAGATCATTAACTCCTGCCTGTACATACAAAGGCAGACGGCATTTGTAATATTATGTACCGCGTAATTTCAAAGTCAACGTTAAAATTATACAAATTTTTCTTAATTTGAAGCAGTATTCCGTTTGTTGTCAATTTAGACATGACAGGTGCTTTGACATGACTCCACATCTTTATAATCTTATAAATGGAAATAAGAAATTGAAAAAAATCATTAATCGACCGGGGCTCCAACCCGGGCCGCGTGACCCTACCTTACCTTGTTTTAATTGTTCGACGGCTTCACAACGTTCTTTTCTGTTTGCATCATTCAGGAAAGATTTTAAGTCAGTAGATGGAAAATATATTCTGTATTGCTTGAAGACAATTGTTTCAAGAAACTCTGATAGGGTTCATCAGCTGGTTCGTTTCTCAGCCAGAGTCTCACTCGAAAAGAAGAAGTTTTACGAGTAAGCTGTATTAGTAAGAATCGTTAATCTTATCTGTGTTCCGTTAATAGAAGTGTTAAGTAATATTGATAGGTTAGGGTATATTAGTCCGTAAGTGGAGCAATTCTTAAATTTTTAATTTTACACTTAACTTATAATGATACATCTAAAACCCAACAAGATACATTGATATACAAAGGCGAACTGTAATACTTTTAATGAATACAAAATTATACTTCTATTAAATTATAAAATAATAACATATGGATTTTAAACGTAAGGACCATAAATTATATGCCGTATGATACCGGCCTAGAATAGCATCGCCCCATTTCTCCAGATAATGGGCAGCAGCATTACCTGTAAATGCAACATCTTTTACTGCGCTGGCCAATCCACCTGCCAAGCGTGGTGAGTATAGCAATACAATACCCCTCGCTAGGTGGAGGCCAATGTCCAGCAGTGGACTGTGCTGGCTGTTATGGTTATGGTTAAACGTAAGCACATTGTGTAATCAAGCTATCAAAAAACTTAACCTCTGGACCAGATACACACTTTTTTCACCTCTGACAGCACCTAATATGATGGGAAATGGGGTGATGCTATTAAAAGCTGGCATCACGTGACATATTATTTGTTCTTTATATAATTTAGCTAGGTTTACCTTTTTGCATGAATGAATCTTGTTACACTATACTTATGTCACTAAACGAAAATTATACTCAGTTTGAGTGCAAGTGCAATACTGTCACTATACAAAAAATACAAGAAAAATATAAATAAATAATTTAATTATTAAGATATCTGTTCGATATTTATACAGCTTAAAAAGAATAAAAAATCTTATTTTTATCAAAAACATCGAAGTCTGTAAGTTTTTAAGTCATGTAATAATGACAGTTGAAATTTTTCAAAATTTGATTTGTCCATTTCTCAAAACTAGGATTTTTGGATAGTGACGGTAATGGTTTCAACGTGCGAATTATAATTTTTGTAACAGTACAAGTCGATTTCTGAAACTGACTGAAAATTCAAAAACGTAGGTATGCTTGGTAAGCATTTGTCAGACTAAGCGACAACAAATGCCTGCCTGCCTACCCCAGGGATAAAGGCGTTTATGTGTATGTATGTCCTATATCTCTGGACCAGCTGTAGCGACGACCACTTTTGTATTCTCATTGGCCAGTCGCGTTTCTTTTTCTTTTTTATTTCTCGAACTCTAATGGCGTTTCGAACACGAGTAAACGGCGGGAACCCGGCCAGTACGCTACCGTTTTATTGACTATTAATTTTAGTGGCGCTCACTCAACTATCATGGCGTCAGATATAAAATTAAACAAATTTTAATAGGCCCGACTGTTTGTAACGAATCTATAATTTGTTTTAATACTTGCCCACTGTTTAAGTTAGACGTTAAAAACTTCTTACAAAACGTGTAGATAGCTCGGTAAGTTGGTAGGTTAGGTATACAGGGTGTAAGGGACATCTCTCCGATTACTGATGTATGGGTGTATGCAGACCATGTAACTGAACAACTTTCCCTAAAGAACATATTACAGGAAACTTAAAAATTCAGCCTCCCATACACTATCTCGATCAGCTGACTGCATTTACTATGGAAAGTCGAAAACTCGGATCTCGCATAATTATTTTGCCACTCTTTTTCAACATTATCATAGGTATGGGAAGTCCGAATTATTTTTATCGTATTTCGAAGAAAAGTTGCTCAGAAAGTTGTTCAGTTTTGTGAGTACAATAAACCTACATGTCATAGGTACAGGGTGGCCCAACCAAAGTGTGACATCTAAAAACAAAATAATAAATCCCTAATCACCCCCATGTAGGTATGTGTATGTGTCCTACGTAGTAAGTACGATGGCAGAATTAGGATTTTGGCCAAAAGCCGGCATATAGCAAAATTTTGTCTTTTGACGTTACACCTTGGGCCACCCTAAGGCCACCCTATATATTTAGGTACTGTATATTTTAAGAAGTAGGTGTAGGCAAGGATGAACCACATACTTTTTTACTACTTTGCTGTAATTTAGCAAAAGTTTGATCGAATTCATAATCATTCCAAAATCATTCATTAGGTACCTTTACTTACACAATTTGCTTTTTTAGACGTCCACGGTTAAAAAAATAAGAATTTCGAACTCTCCTCAAGTTCAACGAACCCAAATTTAAATTTTAAGATATTCATCAAACAATCATCCTATCCAGCCAGTTTCTAGGAGTAAAAAAAAGAAGACAAAAAAGCCACGCATCCATCTCCGCTTTCCATATTAAAGAAACACATCGCCGCGTCACTCAACACACCACGCATTCGGCCTGATTAAAAATAAAATAAAAGCTAGAAACAAAACTTGTTTCATGTAAGTATTTCATATTTTGAAATGGGATTCTAATTCTTCGATTCGTTTGATCGATTTGAGATAGGTTTGTCTTGGTGGAACACACGGAGCTTCCATTTCGATTTTGTCGTAAGTAGGTAACTGTCGTAAGTAAAGTTAGTTGCCGTGTGGTGCCGGCTTAGGTAGATGCCGTGTGGTGCCGGGTAAGAATATATTTCCTACCCCCTATCTTTCCCATGGGTATTGTACCTAAGAAACGACTAAGAGATTTGAGAGTTGATATGTAAGGCGACAAGCTGACAACCTGTCACTATGGCGATACACAGTCTTCTGAATGACTCGCAAACTTTTGTCAGACTTGGTGTGAATGGCCATTTTTTACAGCCGTTTACGCTCTACCTACCTCGCAAGGGATTTAGGGGTGATATAATACTTATGCATGTACGTAGATAAATATTTGCTGCCTTTGTTTAAACTAAGAGTTGGACAGATCTGAGAATTAAAGAAAAATAAAATAAGGACTAATTGGCGCAAATTCCACATAGTAGACGTGAGACGTTAGATGCCATATGTAATCTGGAGAAGTGAGACGTGCGACATCGCGACGATTGAAACCGTTTCCAAAAAAATGTAACAGTAAGTAAAAATAAAGCTACACACGTGAGACGCGCGCCCTATTGATATGATAACGGCTGACGATCACTTGCCTGACAGATGTCATGTTGCGTGTCGCGTCGCGTGTCTATTCTGTGGAGCTTGCCCCTTTAAATCTTACCAGGTAGTTATATTATTTAACTTTTGGACATAACTCACTTTACCTATCTATATATAGGTTTATCTAAAAAAAATACCTATGTAAGGCAATTAGTATTTTCACAAATAAAGTAGGTACAGAGACAAATATAAAATACGACAAAGCGATTCGATAAACGGAATCAAAATTAAAAATCTCCATGCATTGTCCGGCCATACACGGGCCATACAAAGCATTTCCAATTTAGCATTTAAATCGAAACAAAAGAGCGAAACATCGGTATCCCCGCGAGCGCGTAAACGATATAAACTAATATACCGGGTGTTAATGCCGCGTGGTGCCGGCTTAGAATATCATCACCCCATTTCTACCCATTCGTAAGAAGCGAGTAAGGGATTTTATGGTTGATGTGTATTGCAATTTTAGGCGACAGGCTGACAATATGTCTCTATGGTGATACCTACACAGTCGCCTGAGCGACTCCGAAACTTTTGTGGCGTTTACGCTCTGCCTCTGTCTGTATGTACTTATGTAGGTACGGGGTGTTAATGGACGGCCGATGCGCGATATGGCGCAGTGGTAACGCAGAAGATTCTAAGTTCGATTCTTGGTGGGTCACTCACAATGTTGATATCTATCTATCACTTTGTGAATTTGTTCCCAGTCTGGTAAGGACATTGCAGGCTGAACCACCTGATTGTCCGAAAAGAAAGATAGTTCCTTGCTTCGGAGAGCACATTAAACAGTCGGTCCTGGTTGCTGACTATGATTACTTGCGGTTGGTTACACAACCATGTCAGAGGCCTGCTACTACGGCGAAATTAAATTATAAAAACCTGACACCCTGTATATACATATAAAAATATAAATTAAAACGTCTTAATGCGAGCGAGATACCACTACGAGGTTAATGCAGAACGGCGAAGCTTAACCAGCAAAGGGTAAAAAAAGCGCGCACAAGTAAGACAATCAAATGAGCGACGCACAAAAACGGGAATAAAAGGGACAAAAAGCAAAATGGCGGATTGTTTTTAATTATCGAGTATCGGCATAAATCGATGCGCGTCGCCGCGGGCCCGCCGCCGCGCCGCGCACGCGCAGCCTAAGAGTCGACATTGTTACGAAAAATATTCGATGAAAAAAACTTATAAAAAAAATTATAAGTACGGCGCAAGCTCCACAGAGTAGATGTGAGACGTAGGGCGTTTGTCCACCGCCGCCGTCACCGTTACGTCACCGAGAACGAGATGACGGTGCTGAAGTAGCGGTACATACATTAACTTAGCCGCGTGTCCACCGCACATCCGTCACGTCGCCGTCACTTCATACTACGAAATACGAAATAATCTCGTTCTCGTTGACGTGACGCTGATGGTGGTGGTGGACAAACGCTCGTGAGATGGCATATGTCTAACAAGTGATCGTCGGACATGTGAGTTGTGTGACATCGCGACACTTGAAACAGTATCCATATGAAACGGAAAAAAACAAAGCATCACGTCCCATCGATAATGGCTGACAATCGCTTGTCTGACAGATGTCATGTTGCGCGTCGCATCTCGCGTCTATTCTGTGGAGCTTGCCCCTAAAGCCCGTCTTTGAACAATATTTCTATACAGTAAAAACGCTCTCTAGATACCTTTTTTGTGCTAATGCCCTATTTTTTTTAGGTACGATGGAAATGCTACGAAGAATTTCGTAGTCATGTGCTACGGACCAAAGATGGCAAAATTTGTAAATCTTCTGGTAATTTGCTGGATTCAGTTTACTTTAATAGCTAACAGGCCATTGCTGTCTCCTAGACATGGGCCTTCCATTGGAGGGTAATTGTCATACTCATACCACGCCTGGCAAGCGGATTGGTGAGCGCAGTGTAAGATGTAGCATTCACAGGGAGCGCTGTAACGTATTTCCTGGGCGAATTCATCCCTTAGTAGTGTTTTTAGGATATTTCCGAATAAAAATTTGGTGATGCTATTTTAAGCCGGCATCACAGGGCGTGCTGCTGGATTGCTAAGGCGCAAGCTTCACAGAGTAGGCGTGAGACGTGTAACGTAAGATGGCATCTGTCAAACAAGTGATCGTCAGAGACGTAAGACGTGCGGCATCGCGACGACGCTTGCAACCGTTTCCATATAAAATGTATGAAACAGAAGAGACAGAGCTACACACGTGAGACGCGCGTCCCATCGATAGCGGCTGACGATCACTTGTTTGACAAATGTCCTGTTGTGCGTCGCATCTACCCGTATGAAATAATTCCCTTTTAAGGTGGAAGCCATTGTCAAAATATTCCACACCATCATCCTCTCCACGCCACCCGAAGCTTGGAATCATAAAATTCATATGTACGGGTGAACAGATCTCGATGCTTTATATTTTACGTATAAAGGAACATTGTATGCCGTGTTCTTCTTGTTTGGCATAATCGTATATCATTGCGAGGGAAATACTAGAAATGGCATCACCCCATATCTTTCCCGTGTGTGTCGTAAGAAGCGACTAAGGGATTTGAAAGTTGATGTGCATTGCAATTTTAAGTGACAATCTGACAACCTGTCACTAAGGTGATACACAGTCTTAAATGTACGGGTGAACAGATCTCAATGCTTAATATTTTACGTATAATGGAACATTGTATGCTGTGTTCTTCTTGTTTGGCATAATCGTATATCATTGCGAGGGAAATACTAGAAATGCCGCCTAGTGCCGGCTTAGAATAGCATCACCCCATATCTTTCATGTGGGTGTCGTAGGAAGAGACTAAGAGATTTCAGAGTTGATCAGTAGGTATTGCAATTTTAGGCAACAATCTGACAACCTGTCACTAAGGTGATACACAGTCTTAAATGTACGGGTGAACTACAGATCTCGATGCTTTATATTTTACGTATAAAGGAACATTGTATGCCGTGTTCTTCTAGTTCGGCTTATTCGTATATCATTGCGAGGGAAATACTAGAAACGCCGCCGAGTGCCGGCTTAGAATAGCATCACCCTATATCTTTCATGTGGGTTTCGTTAGAATAAAGCGACTAAGGGATTTGAGAGTTGATGTGCATTGCAATTTTAGGCGACAACCTTTCACAGTACTATTAATTATACTGTGCTTTCACTAAGGTCACAGTATAATTAATAGTACTCTAAGGTGATAAACAGCACAGTCATCTAAATGAGTCTAAAACTTTTGTCAGACGTGGTGTAGGTAAATGGCAGTTTTTTGCAGCTATTTACGTTCTGCCTACCACGCAAGGGATATAGGCGTGATATATGTATGTAAGTACCTATGTGAAATAATAGAAATGAAGAAGGCCCATGTCCAGCAGGGACTGTAGTGGCCATAGAGAAAAGAAGTCCGTCATGTCACGGCGCGCATGATGACGTCGCTGGTCTGATGCAGTGGCTATTAATATTATTGCCATACCTATTCACTTCACTACGTTTGGCAGGCAGATTGGCGAGCGCAGTGTATATCTTGCACCCACCAATAGTAACAGGCAACGCTGTTGAACATTCCTTGGATAACTACGCTTCGCTTTTTACGACAACCACGGGTACAATTGGGGTGATGCTAGTCTAATCCGGCATCACACGGCACATATATTCAACAACACGCATAAAATGATTTAAAACTCCAAGGTTGAACTATAAACGGTCACAAAGACCGAAATACAATATCTCATTATATCAAAAAACCAATGAGAAAAATCTCAGATTTGACCCAAAAAAATCCCCCCAAAGGGTTAGCACCGCAGGAAGAAAAGGGACGGATGAAATCTTCTATAGTTAGAAAAGGACAGCAACATAACCCTTTAACTGCACCTGGTGGTTTTTTGTTAGAAATGTTTTTGTGTTGAAATTTTAAAAAGTGCAAAATTTCGTATTGTTTGGGGTCAATATTGATTTTTGGCTTCAAATAGAGTTCGTACAATAACGTTCGTTAGAAAATGTCCTAAATGAGGACATATCCCTTTGATTCAGGGTCATAAAAGTGATTTAAACTGTCACATTTGGGATCACGTCATTTTTTTCGCGTAAAATTAGTTTTACGTCAAATTGCAACTCGGTAAATTATATTTGACAGTTGTTTGATAAAGAAGAGGTAGGATGAACCTCAATTAACCTATATTGTAGTATGAGATATTAAGGGTCTGAATTTCCGTTTAATGGGAATATCGATTATTTCTAGAACATTAGGGTTAGTAGGTAATTCTTATAATGTCGGAACGTAGTAGCTGCGTAAATGCAGATACAATTAGCAGTGCCACGTGATGCTGGCTTAGAATAGCATCACCCCTTATATATTTACCGTGTGTGTCGTAAGAAGCGACTAAGAGATTTTAGAGTTGATGTGTACTTAAATTTTAGGCGACTCCAGATTACTCCAGAATCGCTAGGTATATGAGCTCGGAATATTCTGAAGTCTCTTACCAGAGCTGAGCTCGAATGTACCCATTACATTAAAAAGTCAAATATAATTGTAGAATTATGAAAGTACCAAGCTTTCTGTTGAACATGACATTTGGAAGGCGATTGTCTTTGGAAACCTACTCAAAACTTAGGCCAGGGAGGCATCAAGTCATTTTAAGGGGGTCAGGAAAAGTTTCTAAAACTATAAGACATTTAAACAGGTTTTTACTTACGGTAGGGTTATTTCGATCACCCAATATTTCAGCGATGTTACAATCGCCATGATCACGGGTAAACTGAAAATCAAGTGTTTGAGGTATAGTCCATTTAAAATCATAGTGTCATGACCAGCCTAAACGGGAGGCCAAGTTACGCTGGTCGTGTAGTATCTTAGTATTGCGACCGCCGTAACTTGGCCTCCCGCTTAGGCTGGTCATGTCATTTCATGACTCTATGATTTTGAATAGACTATACAATGTATATCTACATTGCTGTGTGGTGCCGGCTTAGAATAGCATCACCCCATATCGAGTGAGTGATATCAACTTGGTATGTTTTAGTTTTGAAACCGGCCACCTCTCTGACGTTAACCCTCTTTGAGATTACTATAGCACTGCAGATGGGACACATCACCATCATGCGAGATGAGTCGGCTGATTTTCAGCCAACGTCAAAAACTGCACGACATTTTCACTTATGGTGGTATTCTATACTATACGATGTACCTACCTAAAGGGATCTTTACATACAATACACACATACCATAGCACTCATTCTATATTTTATTTATTTATTTTATGTATGAGCCTGTACTGACTGTCCCATTGCAGGGCAAAGGAACTCATTCTTCAAAATAAAGAAATATGTAGTAAGTAGCAAAAATCATAATAGAGTGCGATTATGCTTAGTGCACGTAGAATTTCTGAATCTAATCATGACATGATTATTTTAAGCCGATCTGTTAGATATAAATCCAAATTTTTCGAATTGCGTAAGCCACACTTTGCCTAAATATCTATAGCTATAGTATAAGACCTCCTTCATCCTAAACTTAAATACGGCCCTGGTTTACACGTGGTGAGCCTATGACTAAGACGCCCACGCCTAAATCCTACCCAAATAACAAACGTAGCGAGAAAAAAATAATTAAATAGAATCGTAATTGTGTAATATGCGCTTGCTTCGAACATCTGTTATATCGTGGCACCTGAGATTGACAGATATATATTTGTCTTCTTCTTGCATACACAATCTGTTCAGGTAAGAAGGAGAGGCTGAGTGAAGATGTGGAAGTGACAAACTCATGCTTCCTGTGTCTTTCATATCATTTGGAAAAGGAATAATGCTTGCGTAGAATATGTTGGATTAACAGATCTAACAGGATATTCAATTTCTAAAGAAGTTTATTATAAAAAAAAAACATTAAATTAGCAAAATTACGGTTTTGTTTTAGTTTTGCAGAGTCTTATTTTATTAAGAAAATAACTAATAATATCATATCACGCTCTATTAAGTTAAATTTTAGTGCGTTACAACAAAAATATCTTTGAATGCATATTTAGCTTTTCTTGTATGGATATATGTATTTGAAAAACAAAATACATGTTCAATACGCGTAAATTTTTATGGTAATGCCCATAATGTGGTCGTTAACTCAATATTATTGCAACACGTGAGTGGTATTTTACTTATAATATAATGGACATGTGACTTTTTCTAAGTTAGTAATGTCAAGACAATAAAAAATTTAATCAGGCAACTAGCTAAATCTAAAGACAACGAAAAGATACTATTTAATTATTTTGTTTTAACAAATTAAAACAATTTAAGATAAAAGATAAAATATACTTTATTGCACAAAAGGAAAGAATATTACAGAAACAGCCAGAAATAAAAATACATTGTACAATTGGCGGCCTTATAGCTAATGTAGCTATTTCTTCCAGGCAACCAGGCAATGAGGAAACAGCAGAAAATATAGAGATTGAAACGGGTGCAACAAAATTTTACAAACTACTTCTATAATACATATCCTAACTTATCTATGCTAACATATTTATAACTATATCTAGACACACGGCAGTGTGTCCGCCAAGTTCGAGCAAAAAAAGCGACACACCGGCCGTGGGTTATATTACACGAACCATTTCGGGCCAAGTTCGACCCACCTATAACTCAAAATCTATTTTATCTACGCATATGAAATTTCTAGTATCTGTCGAGATCTACTTCCTTATCTAAAATACAAAATTTCATTAATGTACCTATTGTAGGTCTTGAGATATTGACGTCAGAAAATCGCTATTTTTACTATACACTCACTGACTCACTCACTCATCAAAAACCTAGACCACTTCCAATGGTCGTATTGACTTGAAATTTGGCATGGAGGTAGGTCTTTAGGTCAAGGTAAAGGAAAAAATCTGAAAATAGCCAAGTGTGAGTCGGTTTTAAAAATAATGAAGGTGTAAATTCATACCCCTAAGGAACTAAAACAAAAAATTTATCTATATCTTCCAATCGTCGTACCGACCTAAAATTCGTTACAAAGGTTTGTATTTAGTCAAAGTAAAGTATAAATGAGATATTTCCTTACCTAACTTAATCATAAGAAAAAAAGAAAATAAACCTTACAAAAATAAATGAAATCCCACCCAAAACATAAATGTGAAAGGCTGCCAAGTTCGCCTATAAAAGAAGTGAGATCTAAATAAGTACCAAGTTCCATACACAGACCTCAGTTAAAAATAGTTACAGGAATGCACACTTGATTTTCCGCAGTTTGGAAAGTAGATTCTTATTTCCTACAAAAACAATTATAATTATGAATTTATATAAGTAATACAGTACACACAATGAAAAAAAGTAATAATTTCAAAAGAGTTTGTTTTTTCGCATGGGACGAAAATGTGTACTGGTATTTGAAATACATATTTTGCTTTTTGGGGAAATGAAAGTAAGTAAAGGAGAAGGTGAGACAGAGTCGAGGATAGGAATTATCGTAGTTTAGGGTAATTTTTAATTATTGCAGTTTAGGGTAAGTAATTTGACAGTATGATCGATGAATATGATACTCATGTCTAAGAGATCCTTAACCTACTTTGGCAAACTTATAAAAACATAAAGTAGATAGATTCAAATTTAACTACATACCTATTTTACGTACTTATCTACTTGAAAACTCTTATCTCTTGTTTTTAAATAGCACCATCTATGTGCAAATTTCATATATACTATCCCAAGCTATGAAGTTTTGACGTATTCCATACAATGTGGACTTTTTAACAATTCGAAAATAGAATGTTTTTAACTTAACCCTTCCATATTTGACAAAAAAGAACTTTTTATATTTAGAACACGACGCGGTCTGAATGAGAATTTAGTTTTTAGCTCTTTTGAATTGGGAAACAGTTTAAAAATGGAAGACGAATGTTCGAATTTCAAAATATGGATTAGAGTAACGGCTTTCGTTTCCTTTTCAAGTTTTACTTAATATTAACTCAAGAACAAAAGAATAATAAACATCCTGGTTATGGTTTTTGGGTTATGTTCTTTTGTAAGTTTATGAAAAAACAAGGAAAATGCCTACCTACGTAAGTATCCTATAAGAGTGTAAAAAGTCTTGACCCATCTTTGTTTTCATTTAGAAGATCTTTTCATCTCTATTTTGGTGACACATAGCTTTACACAAGTTTCTTACATTTTTAAGTGAGGATAACTGAACTGGGTTTTTTTACTTACCTGGGTCAATCAACTTTTAAGTGTACATTGACGAAAATTTTAATAATTTTAAATTTATTTTCCTATTTCTGTCATTTAATATTTGTGCCGTAGGTTATAATTTATATTTTAAGAATCCACTTTAAGCAGAACGAGTTTTTAAGTATAATGGTAATTTTGACTCAAAAATCCAAATGTTTCTAGTTAAGATAGTCCCTTGGACAACTAAATAAATAGGTTTTAAAACTGTTTTAAAATCGATCCAATTAAAAACTGTTACTTTATTCTCACTTATTACAGGTTGGATTTTAATATATCCTCCATAAATAAATGACGCGACTTCTAAATTTAAAGTTATTTCTAATAATAATGTCTCCTGGACAACGACGAATTAAACATGTCACAAACTTTTTACTTATTTTTAAAGTAACGATAATACTCAATAATGAATTAAATTGTAATTGTTACAATCATAATTTCAAAATTTAGTTAACTTTACTGCTTTATAATAAGTAAAAATGTTGATAATGAGCCTTTAAAAAACAGGGACAAATTGGTTGTCCAGTGGACATGTACGGTTGTTCATAGGACATGCTTAGGAGTTCAAGAGAGATATTAGGGTTGAAATCACCTAGTAATTATTATTACTAGTAAAGAAACACAGATTTACGTCAATAAGTTTTATTACAATTTGTTGGCGCATTCCTAGTGACTGTTTTCGCAGCTTCCAGATAATTCTGCAGTTTTCTTAATCTTCTGGCGGCATACATTCGATTCTCGGGAAAAAATGGGTAAAAATAAATTTTATCAATATTTGACAATATTAAATGATCTATCCCTTGCAAGACGCCATCCAGTGACTAATTATTGAAAGAAAATGTGTACTTTGCTATTCTTAATATCCTATGGACAACCAAAATGTACCACGGACAACCATTTTGGTTGTCTAAGTGACTGGTTGTCCGAGTGATATTTATCAGTCTTTAAGCTTTCTAGCAATAAATAATGGTACTATGCATTAGGGCTTACGCGCAAGGAAAAATATAGATTTCATTGAATAAAGTCCAGTTTGATTAACTAAGATATGTCAAATACTTACGGTATTTTGTTGGTGGTCCAGTGGACACACAATAAAGCCACGCACCCGTTTAACATGAACTCGGCTGACTGACACCGCGAAAAAGATGAAATGAAAATGGTGGCTGGACTAGTGCTGTTACCGAATCAATGGACTTGTTCTTAAGGTACAGATCACGCCATAAATGTTTTGCTTTCGGGACTTTTTTTCAGTTGTCCGGTGGACGTAAGGATTGTAACAAATATTAGGGGACCAAAATAAACATGCTGAAAAATCGTAAAATATATAAAGCAAACTAAAACATATATGCTTGCATCATATGAGACATTGTTATGAAGAATTATATACATGCGTTTTTGAATGGCCATATAGTATTTTTTTGTATAACGTAATGTTTTAATTTATCAAGCTACTGGGGGACAAACAAAAAAATACTACAACAGACGTTTTGTCGATGGGACAACCGTTAAAAGTCCAGTTTATTTGTGTTATTTGTTAAAAAATTACTCGTATGTTTGGTCATTACTATAACAAATGCAATAGATGCAATTAAACAACTTATTTTTCTTTAGCAGTCCAATTATTGATCAAGGACAAAACACACTACTTACTGTACAAATAAAAGTTGATTGACCCACCTAAACTGTTTTTTTTCTGATCAATGTAAGTACATACTTACATGTAAGTACTTAGCTGCTGGTTTTCCATCCATTAATTAGTATTTAGTCTTGCTGATTAATTACTATTAATTATGATCTAACTACCCTAAGCGCGATCTGATTGCAGCTATCGTATTTATATTGTCTTCATAGCCGAACGCAATAAGGTCGCGAGTGTACTACAATTTGCCTGAACTTTAGAATAACTTTCGCAAACTTGTCATTATAACCTTATCTTAGATTCAAAATCTGCGATATCAGATGTTACCTTTGGCAAAGCCAACATTGTAACTTTTTTCTATTACCGTCGTCTTTGGGTAAAGGGTAAAAAAAGGGTGAAAATTTTGGGGTAAAAAGAAGCGTCATAGTAATATTTTGACAAAACTGCGGAGTCATGTTACAGACGGCTGCTATGAAGGGTTAAAAAAACATATAAAAAAGTAAAAAAAGACACATTGTAACGAATAGAAAGATGGATTTAAGATATGGGAACAGGATGTAAGAAATTTCAAGGTAAGATTTTGGATTGATATTTTGTTCGATAATTCGTTTTTAAGTTTGATCTTGGGTTTGATGTTAGGTATCTAGGTACTTACGTAATCAACGGAATTTTGGATTACTTTAACAGTTTAACTAGAAGGTACCTTAGCTATCTACTTATGAATTATGAAAAAAAATTGAAAAATGTAATGCATAGACCTCTGCTCGAACCCGGGCTGCATGGGTCACTGTCCCACCGCTCTGTCACTTGAGCTATAGGTACACCGATCGATTCCTGCCAAATTTCAAACTCTTGATGCTCGTCTCCAAGCGACGATATAATTATGCATGTTTAGTTTGTTATTTTATTTATGAGAATAATATAGCACTATGAGTGCATTGGAATTCCTGTGACGTATTCCTATGAAGTACCTACCTTTGACGTCAAAGATTTCCGCGAGAGTTGTCATATCCCACACACTTAAAAATTCCTTACAATACAATCCATTTCACGACTAATAGGAGAAATGGGTCGATCCATGTATCAGCGATTTTACAATTTCCCAATTATCTAAGTAAATTAGAAAAGTATAAAAGTAAAAAGACAAACAAGTGTGTGGTCGTCTTAAAAACACTTACGTAAAAAACCCCATGTTTTTACTCCTTAACTCTACTAAGAAATCAAACCACCCGTTTGATTCGCGATATTTTAGAGACAATTTGGAAAATTGCCCCTTCGGAATTTGCTCCGAAAACGCGCCAATTACCCCTGTTTGGGGGTAAAAACTCGCCGTCAAATTACCACTAAGACGATATAGGTAACATAACAAGTAACATAACATGACGGTAAGATAACAAGGATGTTATGCATTACGTGAAGAAAGCAATCGATGCTTTGAGCGCAAAATAGAGAGTTTACAGAAGGTTCAATCGACCCTATTTAGGATTCCATGGAACTAAACTCAATGGAACTACTGCGAATGATTACGATTGTTATTTGTTACATACCTAGTCGGGGTTGCTACTGTTAAAAATCTGTATAAGAATACCATAACAGTATAATCTGGTAAAGAACAACATATGATACCAAAAATCCAAGAAACATGACGTTCGTGGCAACCATCTTCTTAGCTACCTTGAGTTTATCTGTTATTCCGGTTATTTCCAGTTAAAGTCAGTAAGCGTCAAAATCGTCGCTAGTACACATAACAGAGTGACACATCTGTATAGGTGCCCCGGGCGCCGTTTCCCTACTTTGTGATCTGAGTAACTGAAGTGGAATTTTAAAGTATTTTATCACTTGGTGATATTTCCCTGTAAAATTTCGCATGCGGAAGTCTACTAAGCTTATCCATTCACACATATCTACATATCTACACACACTTATCGTATACTTAGTATCAAAGTGTCTGGTACTAAAGTAATTCGAGTAGTTACCTAAAAGTGTGATATAGGTAAGAACGAGTAGTTAGACCAGCCGCTGCCGATTTTTGAAATCAGCTATTAAAAAAATCACCGTTTCACAATTTGATCTCTGGTAAAAAGGTCGTTGGCTGGCTGGCTCGTTTATCAAGTTTATCAAATAACTGCTAATGTTCTTTTCTTTTTTCAAGTAGGACATCAAGTCGTCATACCACCTGATGAATCATAAAAATAATTTTCTAAATTAAGGTTTCATATTTTGTTCAATAATAAAAACGAAAATAGTTTGATTTCTCTGATGAGCAGTGTTATTATTACTGATCTTGATCTCTTTGCTTTAAGGGTACATCTTCCTATACGATTGGTAAAAACTAAAAACCGGTAAGTGTAAATGGTGTAATTATGAGTTCGACTGACGAGCGGCGTGAACGATTTTGCCAAAATTTACCCGACGTCGCAAAAACTATACATTTTCGGAAATTCATCGCGTCCGGCCGGCCCGCTGCTGGTAAAGTAGTGTAACGCTAAGATTTTAGTTATAAGATCTTTTTATACGTGCATATTACACACAAATGTGCAATTAAAATATATTAGTATTATTTTTGTTAGGTACTATTAGTTACGAGAATTCTATTACGGCTTCTAAACAGGTATCACTCTTTTAAAATTAGTATAAGCGTTTTCTAACGGCAAGCGAAAAAAACTCACACAAAAATGTTCGCCCTTGTGAAATGTCCCGCATAGTTGATAAAACGTCAGTTTTGTTTAAATTTTGAATTTGGAAAATTAATAACGCGCGGTTCTGGGTCGCATTTTTGTGCGTCCGCTGAGGTAGGTTTCATTGCGTTCCAAAAACCGTTGCTCTAAAATAAAAGAATCAGCTGCAAAGAAAAACGAATAAAAAAGATGGTACTTACTTACAGATAGGAAGGGTGACAATGTATAACAATAATTTAAGTGTGTTAATTCTTTATTAATATCTATGCACTTTTCTAAAATATTTGCATTATTCTTATGTTTCTTATAGGAACAGTAGTGGGGCAAAACCCACTTACACCGAAATACTAAGACACAAAGTCACCGAATGACCTGATGAACTCTTGTCACTCTGATGATGCGATCGATAGAGCAAAGCTAGAGGTATAGATAGTTTTTTTGTTTGTTGCATTGTTCAAATAATATGTAAGTGCCATCTATTTAGGGTTACATTTAATTAGGTACTAATCACTTGAGGGTGTGATCTACTTACGAAACTGAACAACTTTTATTAGAAACTTTTCTTCGAAAAATAAAAAAGGATTTGGATCTCCCATACAAAATGTTGAAAAAGTGTGTCACTTAGTATGGGAGGTCCAATTTTTTTTCATATTTCGAAGAAAAGTTTCATACAAAAGTTGTTCAGTTTCGTGAGTAAAACACACCCATAAGAGATTTGTACTTAATTAATTGTAACCGTATATAAAACCTAGAAAAAAAGACGCAAAAATCAGGCACAGGCTTTTGGAGCGCTCAGTGCAACCACCCCCGCTGAGGACGACCAACCTCGTAATTAGAAATATTTTTAATTGTTTATTGTATTGTTCTAAAATCAAATATATAAGTGCCATCTATGTCATCATCTGCCTGCCCTTATCCCAATTTATTTGGGGTCGGCGCCACATTTCTTTTTCTTCCATTCATCTCTATCACCAGACAAATCCTCACTTACGCCTTTATTTTTCATGTCGTCTTTTATGTAAGCGCCATCTATGTAGCACCTAGAAAAAAGATGTGAAAATCAGGCATAGGCTTTTGGAGAGCGCAGTGCAACCACCCCCGCTGAGGACGACCATCCTCGTAATTAGAAATATTTGAGATACGTTTTTTGCTCCCCGGGATCGGCATAAAAATTAAATTGGCGGCTCAACTGTTGAATGACAAAATTATGAGGAATGCTTCGCGAAAACTGCTTGTTAATATTGTTTTGAGATATAAATGAAGAGTATTTCAATGCTATCTAATAAAGCCACAGATAGGAAAAAAATAACTAAATAGGTACTTTAGTTATACCGTGTGGCTTAGAATAGAACTATGGTGCCGTCATCCGAATAGGCCATATTTGACGTCTGTCAAACCCATACTAGGAAACATGTCAACAAAGAAAAATAGACCTTAAGTCATAGCATTAATATGATTTTGACAGACGTCAAATATGGCCTATTCGGATGACGGCACTCTAAGAAATATTCATCCAGGGAATAGGGCAGAAACGTCTCACACTGCGCTCGCCAATCCGCCTGCTAAGCGTGTCTGCCTCGCCAATACCTATAAAAAGGGAGTCCATGTCCAGCAGTGGACTGTTGTGGCTGTAGTAGTAGTAGTGGCATGTCTTCATAAAGTATTAAAGACGGTAAAAATCTCTGAGAAGAAAGCAAAAAACCTTTTCTTATAAACTACACCTAATGATACTTCATCTTCTCACAAGAAAATTTCCCAATACCTGTTAGAACTATCAATCAATAAAACACAAAAAATCGCAAAAAAGGTTAAAACCGGATCGAATATCAAAATAACATAGGGTTGAACCTAGTTCACAATGTCGAGACCTCATCAACCGGGGGGGTCACATTTTTATCATTTTTCTATTCAAAAAACACAAAAAAGCAGAATAGCGGTACTTGCAAAACGATCTAGTTTTTTTGGAAGTCGCTCGCCGTAAAGAGATAAAATTCTAAATTTAAAAATGAAATAGATTAAAATGGGGTGAGTCGTGGGAAATGGTACTGGCTGGTCGCACAGTTTTAGGGTGCGCGCGCGATTCTCAAAAGATCCACCGAGCTTAATATACATTTTGCGTTTTTTAAATAAAAGACGCTAAATTATCTCCGTAAAATTTTATGGTTTAATCCTTGAGATATTTTTTGTGGGGAATAGTCATTAATTATGTAAGTACTTATTTGAATTATTTAAATACTTATTTGAATGGAGTTAACACTTGGTACCTTACATTGTCACTTGCTGCTTGTTGTCTACTATTTTGCATAAAAGGAACATCGAACTTAAAGTTAATAAGTAATTACCTACACTTTGGATGCTGTGTGACGCCGGCTTAGAATAGCATCATCCCATATCTTTCCCGTGGATGTCGTAAGAAGCGACTAAGGGATTTGATGGATTGTTAATGTGTAACTATTGCAATTTTAGGCGACTCGCTTACAACCTGTCACTATAGTGATACATACAACGTTTTCCGAACAACTCCAAGTTTTCGTCAATGTTTTCGTGAAAGTTTTGTCAGACGTGGAGTAAAAGGCCGTTTTTACAGCCGTTTACATTCTGCCTGGCCCGTAATATACCCGGGATACCTGTAGTAGGCGTGATATACTTAGTCATGTTTCACTTTGAACAACAAGAATCCATAGCCTCTCTAGGCCCGGTGATTATACATGTTGATATTTCTCTTCAAAAGTACATCTACCTAACTCAGTACACCGGGACTAGTTTCTCAGATCAACCCTTTGACTTCCGCTCATGAATTATGTCGTACCTTTGGTACCTACATACAAAAAATCGCAATAACTCTGACCTCCGGTCACACCGATATCAGGTTACCATACAAATCCAAGTTTCTGGAAACCAACCGCAAGTATTCTCAAGAATATCAAATTGAATCAATAACAACAATAACTGACCCCTTTTCTTCAAATAGACCAATAATAGTGACCCTTTTTAAGACATAGTGTGCGACTTTTGACCTCTTTTGACCCCATTTACATTTTTTCCAATTCAATAGTGGTCGAATCTCGAATGGGACGTCTTGGAAGGTGGACAATGGTTTTTGATTGAGTCGAAACGGCAAAAAATACAATGGCCTTTGAAAAAATTGGTCGTGTGGACGTTTTTTGTAGGAAACTAATCATGTGAATAATGTATAATTTTTAATACTTTATCGGTCAGTTATCCAATGGTATTAACTTTTTTGATTTGTCACTTTTCCATTTTAGATCTCTTTCGTTTATAGACCTACCCTGTATTTGAAATGGTTTGTATTAGGTATCTGTATTTTGATGCCTTTGTTTTAATTTTCATATAAGTACATAGGTATGTATTAAATTCATGATCTAAATGCAATTTGTTTCCATGGGAAAGAAAATAATGGTCATATGTAGCTTTTTTTCTTTTGAGTCTAAAAACTACCATTAAGATACTAACAATGTCTAAAATAGACGATTAGGAAATATACAAAGTAAAAACCAAAGCATTTTTACACCAAGAGACGATTTTTCAATAAGAAATATGACCCCACATTTTTGTATCGAAAACCGTTATTAAATCCTCCCATAATGTCTCCTACGACGCAAAATTTCTATAAAAATCTTAAATTACTGCAAACAGTTATAAATCAAACAGCACATTTCGAAAAAAGAACTATCTCACGCGTCTTGAGCTTCCTCCTTCCTAAAAGGGGTGAGTTTGGCGCATTTTTTGCGAAACACACAAAGCAACGGGACCCCCGAACAGTTACGCGCCAAAAAAATGCGGAAGATAGATTTTTTTCTAAAAAGCGTATCTAACTCTTTCCCATGGGTCTTAACCTTGGCGAACTTTTTTGTCAAAAATTGAGACACCTTTGCCATTTTACGTTTTTTTATTGTTTTTTTTTGGTGGCGATGATCGCGCGGGCATGGGGTCGGGGCCTTTAGCAGGGGACTATTGTGTCTGAGTTAAGATTTAGCAGGTGGGTCAGATGTTCCTTGCCAGCAGTTTCGGGTTAAAAGAGATCCTTTTGCTTGAAATTCTTTGTTGTGTTTATGAATTAAATGCGTAAGAAGAATTTTCTGATCGTGATCTAAGTTCAGTTGAGCATGTTGGTAAAGGTTTATTAAACAAACTTACGTACTTAATTTGTTTAAAGGAAACAAAAAAAAATGGTTAAGATTCCTTATTAAAAAGGTCCCTGAAAATGTGTCAGTAGGAGGGCGCTGTTCTAAAACATAACATAATCTAACGATAGCGGAAAAGCAATGAAGGAACAAAATATAAAAAATTATCTCGATAGACCAATAAGGTCATCCAAGTACAACACACCTAACCATCTAAACCATTCCAAATAAATACTTAGTTTAATTATATATTAGTCCAAATTATCATCCATCATCATCATCATCTTAAGTAAATAATTCCTGAAAATAGGGCTTCTCCAGCTACTTCTATAGGCGGTCTTGTGTCTTCAACTTCCAAATACCTACTACACTCCCGTCTTCTGTATCCACCCCTGCTTTTCTTGTAACGGAAACGGACGACCATAGAAACTGTTAGGTATTCACGCAGGGTCGCCATACTAACTACAGTCCGCGCTATTTGCCAGGTCAGGCTCACGAATCGTAAATTAGTTCTATAACATTACATTACAAATCACTCAAAACAGTAGAACTTTACCAGGTATCTAAGTTTGATAAATGTTGGCCCTCTACCTAATTTACGAGTCGGCTGCATTATGGCGACTTTTTACACATTCATAAAAGGAATCCCAACATGTGCCACCATAAACTCCATACACGACACGAACAAAACAGCAAAAATCCAACAAAATAAACACTAAAGATGGAAAACGAAATTCCTCATCGGCAAGAACCGCATATAATTTCCATGCTCACAAAGTAATATTTCTCGGCATAAAACAATACAAAATGCAACATCATTATATTTTAAAGCAACAAACAAACGTATCGATACAAAAACGGGTTCAACCGATTCTTGGTAAAAAGCGCTCGGAGCTTGCATCTGCAATGCTAAAAATAATTTCCATCGTTTAATACAAAAATCGTAATAATTAACTTCGTTACAGACCAATAAATTACAATACGAGAAAGAAATGCATCTCGATACGCAGACTTATGAACGGCCGTGTTCGCATACACGCACACAGGCGCAATAGGGATGCCATCGGTTCTATCGAATTTTGTATCGATAGCTTCATTGATCAACTTGTTAATTCTCGGAGCTATTTTTAAATAATTTGAGGATTATAGTATAGACGTTACAGGCGCCTTCTAATTTAAGCCTTTCAGAGATAATTTTAATTGATATAAGACAAAAGAATATTGAAGTTAGTGATCTGATAAGAAAACTAGAATCGATTGAAAGGTCTAAGATCTGATCATGTAACAAAAATAGACTTTATAATAAATAAGTCTTACTGAAATACAAAGAGTTTTTAGTTATGACTTACAAATGGATAAATATAGAAGTATCTACACAATGATGTGGAAATAACTAATTCACCTATGTATAAGACTTTATCATTCTTATCTATTAATTCGACGACTAAACTGATCTGACAGCAAACATAAAGAAAGAAATAGAAAATCTCGTCACAAAGAAAAATGTTCTCGATATCGACAATGAAGTTTCCAACCCGATCACAAATACACCGATATGATTTATTGTTTAACACGGAGCACAACTTACGCACACAGTCGCACGCGCACGCACACACGCAGCCCCGGACGATGCTCGCGAGATGTCATTGTTGCTGCAACTTTTTTGATATCTGACTGAGCCCAGGAATTATGAAATTGTTTGATGACCGCATTTACGGGGTATTTAGGTGCTATACGTGATGGCATTTCGTTCGATGCTGTGCGATATACATGGATGATATGGGTTTTGTCTTTGTCATTTTCGGCTGGGACGTTTTGCGGTGGTGACTTTGAAAACCTGTTGTCAGATGTATCTCCATGGTCTGTCTGTAGTTCTAAGGTTCGACCAGGTTATTCATCTGATGTAAGTACCTACTTATTGCGTGGACAGGTTGTATCTATGGTACCTACGGTTTATTTTGTTGCCAACCGATAATGTTCATCACTTTATGCATTAAATGCTTCATTCCTTTTTTTCTTTTGTTCCTCTTTCGCTCTATAAATATGTGGCATCATAGCATCTAATGAGAAATTAAGGTACGAAGACGAGGTTTAATCAAGTATAACTTTATCTGTCTTTTCAATCAATGCATGAATTTATTGGAAAGAAAAGGAACACACTCATAGTCTGCAATTAGGGATCTGTAGGATTCTTCCAACATTCATAAAAAATATTTGTATATAGGGTTACATTTAATAAAATACAAATCTCTTAAAGGTGTGGTCTACTCACAAAACTGAACAACTTTTGTTTAAAACTTTTCTTTGAAATATGAAATAAAAATTTGGACCACCCATACAAAAATGTTGAAAAAGTGTGTCACTTAGTATGGGAGGACCAAATTTGTTTTTCAGTTTTGTGAGTAGATTACACCCTCAAGAGATTTGTACTTAATTAAATGTAACCGTATATACTTGAAACACTTTAAAAAAATGTCAATTTCAATATGTATTTTTGTAACGTTGATCTACAGACGACGTGTCAATCCATAGCTTTCTTCAAGTTCTATACGAATTTTAACAGGCTCCCTGTACCGATGTGCTGTAGATTTACATAGAGAACTGCTCAAAGAACATTGAGACCCATGAACCTCACAGATTTTTCAACTCTTCATTCAAATACCTGCCGACGCCTTTTATATCTTTCCGACTACTTTGATATCAAAACCGGAACCTTTGCATAGCATCTGGCGCCCAACCCTTTCGCCACACGCCGTTCGTCAAGTCTCACTCAATCGGTATAAAACAGTACCTATACCTATGTGTATGTGTGACTGATTGTGTGTGATGCAAGCCTAGAATAGCATCACCCTAATTCTACTCGTGGATGTCGTAAAAGCTAAAGAGATAATCATCCAGTGAATAGGCAGCAGCGTTCCCTGTTGTTGCATCTTGAACTGCGCTCGCCTCGCCAATCCGCCTTCCAAGCGTGGTGAGTATGTCAATACCCCCCGATAAGGGGAGGCCCATGTCCAGCAGTGGACTTTTGTGGCTGTTAAGGTGACTGCTTTGCATAATCTCTTCATACCCTTTTTGAGCAGCATCAACATCTGCACACGCACTGCAAGCAGTTGTTTTTACTGAAGACAGACCCTTAATTAAAACTTTTAATCAGGTAATTGGATTTAACAACTAATTATCTACGCCCATACCTATCGTGGAATAATTCTTAATGAAACTAAAATAAATACATCGCCCAGCATAATTCTCATCATAACTTATAAAGTGTGCCATCTGGAGGCAATGATAAGTGGTGATGCGTGTCTTTCTTTTGACAAATCACCGGGATATAATGTTTTGGCACTGGACCACCATTAGAGAGTGCCCGATGAAAATCTCGGAGCTATTTAAATGATTATAATATTATTATATCAACTGGATCATCGCTGGATTGGGATGAAATTAAGAATGTCAGCCTGGAGAAAACTTCAATTACATGGACATTTTTATTGTTAGGGATTGGAGCACAAATTAGGGAGACGGTGCGTGGGGCGCCTTTATGGATGGTTCACTTAGTACTAGCAACGATTTCGACGCTTACTTCCTTTTACTGGAATAAACTGGTATCTCAGAAAAACTCAATGTAACTAAGAAGAT
The DNA here is from genome assembly GCA_024500475.1 of Phthorimaea operculella. Classification (NCBI taxonomy): domain Eukaryota; kingdom Metazoa; phylum Arthropoda; class Insecta; order Lepidoptera; family Gelechiidae; genus Phthorimaea; species Phthorimaea operculella. The sequence goes on along the minus strand of JANFCV010000051.1, from coordinate 1,494,456 downwards.
GGTTGGCACGAACATCATATTTCTTCCATTACAATTGGCTCAGACTGATATTACGTTCTTGTATCAGATTTTGCTATTTTTATACTTTGAAATTTTTAACAGTACCAGCCTTGTCTATGTAATTAGTGACAATCGCGATAATTCTGAATAGGGTCGAGTGATCCTTCTGGTGGTTGGAAGGAGGTTCACCGAAACAACTCGCGATCACTGTGTAGTGTGTAGGTACTGACATCAAGAGACGCGTCTACCTAAAGTCGCAGGTTCAAATCCTGCCTGCGGTAGAATCTTTGCAAGTTTTCTAAAACGCGTAGAGATAACAAGTACTTTGATAGATGTTTTCTGGGTGTTTAGATAGTTGGCCAGGAAACGCGGTAGGTAGCTAGCTCACTTGGTAGAGCGAACTGAATTCATGGTTCCTGTTTTACACCCTGGCCGCTAGAGTTACTTATCGATTTGTGGTTTTCATTTCGGGTGCATCTAACATTTTTATATCAAAGTCCACGTCAAAACACTCCTGCGTAAATTCGGATTGTTTGAATATGACATCAAAGATTTGTTACGCGCAAGTGAATCTCATAAAATGTGAAATTCTTGGACTATAATATAGGTAATATACGTTTCATTCCGTATTCAGATTCCCTACTTTTTTTTATATAGGTACTTTGTAGATAGGCCAGTTGTTTTGGAGTTACTTATTTGTTACATACACACAACAGAAAAACAATCTCTTTTTTAAGATTGAATTAGAATGTGACTTTCTTAAAGAGGATCTTGTAAATTCGAAAAAGACAAAATGTTGGAAATGTAGACTATGCGTTTTGATTATCATCCAGCATCCTCCTTTTATAATTAGTTTTTCAAAAACATTAATCATATAACTTATATCATAGTACCTACTTGTAAATCAGCAAGCACACCACCATAGAAAACCACGCGACTCTACATAACCTAACAAGGCTGTAAAATGTACATCTATAATTTACTGGTTATCCCATAAAAACTCCATCAAAATCTGTCACAACTACCAACTGATGTAAGCCGACCAATAAAAATAAACCCGGCTCGGACACGCTATCAGTCCGCGCTAATGGTCGTCTTAAATCTGTCGGGTTATAGCTTCTACGATCAACGCGTCATAAAGATGATTTGAATGTGTGTGGATGTCGTTTTGAATATGAAATGGATCTACTCTACTTAGATACATATAGGTACAACGTGTTACAGAACAATATGTAAAGCCAAACGGAGATCAAGGTACTCATGAAACTGAACAACTTTCCCCATGAAATATGAAAAATAGCTGTTTTGGCTCTCCCATAGTAACTCAAATCAGCTGATCGGCAATTTTGTATCGGAGATCCAAAATGCTTTTTTTTATTTCTACCAATGTTCCATGAGGAAAGCTGTTCAGTTTCATGAGTACTTTGATCTCCTTTCGACTTGATTTGTTATTTGGTAACACCCATTATAAGATGTTGTATTGCCGTGCAAGGAAAATCATGCGAAAAATCTTTTGACGAATAATACTTAGGATATACGTAGATAGTAATTCGATACCTACGTAGTAAGAAAGTGTATCTATTATTATTATTTAACTTAAGTGTAGGTTTTTTTTTATTACTACCCGTAGCGTACTAACTACTACTGGGCAAAGATCTCTCCTTTCGTTTTCCACTGGCCTCAGTGTCTTTTCCTACCTCCCACCAGTCTTCAGGGTATGAACTAAGATCAATATCACACCACTCCATCTTTACGGGGTAAACCGCATATTAGCTGGAGAGTTTACGAGTATTGTACAATACATAAATTTATTTTATTGTGAGACTTGTCCTGAACATATTTAATTAGGCTGCTGTCATTCTGCTTTCCCTGCAAGAGATGTTAGGTCGATTTTCCTAGACCAGTAAAATTCAGATGACTGGCAGATGTTTACGCTCTGCCTACCCTGCATCAGATATAGGCGTGATATGTACTTCTATCTGACAATATCCCCTCTAGAGCCCCCATAAGTACCCTTGTTGTAGTAAAATAAAAACCTGTTTTATCAAAAGCTCAATTTAATCAGAAGTGGCTTCAGGTTGACACGCTGCCTACCCTGAAAATGATGCAGGTATAATTCGAAGAGTGGTTCTCTTCAGACATCACGTGGTGTAGTAGAGGTGCCCTAGTGGTGATTTCGGGATTTACCAAAGCGTTGCTGATTATCATACCGGGATATCTTGTCGTCCCTATTTGAGAGAATACATCTATCGAAAGAGCCAAATACAGGATAGATAGGTACAGGATCAGATCATAAAGAAAATTAAACCAGGAAACAGAATTTATCAAGTTCCATTTAAATTTTTGAAAATCAATAGCTACTTTCCTCACTAATAAAATAAATTAAATTAAATTTTACTTATTACTTTATTACAACAATTATTTACATTTGTCATCTTTGTTTTGTAACCCACCCAAGCAAAGGTCTCTATGACGCTCGAGTAAACATACATTTAGTGTCGTGGGCTCCTCTACTATAGAGTGTGAAGTGTATTACGTTCCGTCATTCGCAGTGGCGGGTAATTTGGTTTACGATCCGTTTTGTGTTAAACGTTCAGGTTAATAGGTGCGTATCAGTGAGATATGAACGTGTGAACGGTAGGTGGAACGGAATGGCCGAGCTGGGGGGTAAAACGGCTATTTAAGATCGGTTTTGCAGTTTTATCATTTTACTTAATTATACATAGGTAGTTTTAATTGGTAAATTTTTGCCGTGTGGTACCGGCCTATGAATAGCATCACCCTAATTTTCCAGTGTATGAAAAATCTTTCACTGCTCTCACCAATCCGACTCCCGAACGTGATTTTGATGAGTATGGCAATATCTGCTGCTACTATTGGAGGTCAATTTTTTTTCTTCATATTTCGATGAAACTTCAAAAAGTTGAAATTTATCACCTTGTGAACTTGTTCCCAGTCTGGTTAGGTTAGTATATCTGCTTACAGCGTTTTAGTCTTCCTTGTCAAGAATCTGTAGCATGCTGTCGATAGAGGGACATCTGAGGAAATGGTGTACATGAAAAGACAAGTGCAATACGGACATTCATAAAGCAATTTCTACTCGACATATAGCCTGTTGAGAATGGAATATCTGCTTACAGCGTTTTAGTCTTCCATGTCTAGAATCAGTAGCATCTGTCGATAGAGGGGCATCTGAGGAAATGGTGTACATGAAAAGACAAGTGCAATACGGACATTCTTAAAGCAATTTCTACTTTACAAGTAGCCAGTTGAGAATAGAATATCTGCTCACAGTGTTTTAGCTTCCATGTCTAGAATCAGTTGCATGCTGTCGATAGAGGGACATCTGAGGAAATGGTGTACATGAAAAAACAAGTGCAATACGGACATTCTTAAAGCAATTTCTACTCGACGAATAGCCAGTTGAGAATAGAATATCTGCTCACAGCGTTTTAGTCTTCCATGTCTACAATCAGGTAGCATGCCGTCGATCGAGGGGCATCTGAGGAAATGGTGTACATAAAAAGACAAGTGTAATACGGACATTCTTAAAGCAATTTCTACTTTACAAATAGCCAGTTGAGAATAGAATATCTGCTCACAGCGTTTTAGTCTTCTATGTCTAGAATCAGTAGCATTCTGTCGATAGAGGGTCATCTGAGAAATTGGTGTACATGAAAAGACAAGTGCAATACGGACATTCTTAAAGCAATTTCTACTCAACAAATAGCAAGTTACGAATAGAATATCTGCTCACAGCGTTTTAGTCTTCCATGTCTACAATCAGGTAGCATGCCGTCGATCGAGGGGCATCTGAGGAAATGGTGTACATAAAAAGACAAGTGTAATACGGACATTCTTAAAGCAATTTCTACTTTACAAATAGCCAGTTGAGAATAGAATATCTGCTTACAGTGTTTTAGTCTTCCAGGTCTACAATCAGTAGCATGCTGTCAATAGAGGGGCATCTGAGGAAATGGTGTACAAGAAAAGACAAGTGCAATACGGACATTCTTAAAGCAATTTCTACTCGACAAATAGCCAGTTGAGAATAGAATATCTGCTCACAGCGTTTTAATCTTCCATGTCCAAAATCAGTAGAATACTGTCGATAGAAGGACATCTGAGGAAATGATGTACGCGAAAAGATAAGTGCAATACGGACATTCTTAAAGCAATTTCTGCTCAACAAATAACCAGTTGAGAATAGAATATCTGCTTACAGTGTTTTGGTCTTCCATGTCTACAATCAGTAGCATGCTGTCGATAGAGGGGTATCTGAGGAAATGGTGTACTAGAAAAGACAAGTGCAATACGGACATTCTTAAAGCAATTTCTACTTGTCAAATAGCCAGTTGAGAATAGAATATCTGCTCACACTGTCCCAGTATTCCATGTCTCTCGATTTCGTATAATTAGTTCTTCTGATTGTGTTCGCTTAAATGTCACAGGTTTATTTTAGATCTCGCATTATGTCTGTCCGTCAGTCCCGCGCAATGAGTAATCTAGAGATTTAGTATACTTCTCAGACGCGTACAATGTTATATTACCTATTGGTATAAAGGCGTAACTTATGCCTTATTTTATTACATACATACACATATACGCCTACATCCCTTGCTGGGTAGGCAGAGCGTAAGAGGCTGTAAAAAACGACCATTTACACCACATCTGACAAAGGTTTGAGTGTCATTTAGAAGACAAATATGTATCACAAGTGACAGGTAGTCAGCCTGTCGCCTAAAATTGAAATACACATCAACTGTAAAATCTCTTATTCGCTTCTTACTAAACCTACGGATACGGAAAGATATGGGGTTTAAGTGATTACCTAATTGTGATTGAAATATGGGTAAAAGTGAGATTATTTTTATATACTTTTTCTAAACTATTGCCTATCAAGTTACTCTTACCAGTACGTAGTAAGATCTTGATATCATGAAAAAGAGAACATTCGTGAGGAAGCGAGGTCATCGACCATTACACTCTGAATTATTGTTTTTCATTTCTTCAAGCATAATTTCAGTTTTAAGATATTCAAACGAATGTAGAGTCAATACATGTCTTATATTCGTAATTATTTTAGTCAGCAGGTTAATAAAAAGTAGATAAGTATGTATTCATTGATATTACGAATAAAGTAAATCTAGAAACTAAGATAGATAGTTTCAGACTGAAAATCTACAATAATAACATTTCAGAACTTCTTGAAAGTTAGCTACAAATTCTTCGATTTTTCTTGTAAACACTACAAAATAGGCAGGTACTTTTTGTTAAACGTATTTCTTTGGCAGCTTTTTAGCAATTTTGCTCAAATATCTAGCATAAAATCCCACAGATACACAAATTACAACAATGTTGATTTTATGTCTATGTTGATCTGCCACATTCAGTCATATTTGCAATAAATGTATTTCTTTGACGAATGATAGAAATTTAAATCAAATATATTATTTAAAATTTAATCCCATAAATACAAAAATTACACCAATGACGCTTTTATGTACTGACTTGTCACATTTAGTTACATTTTCCAAAATATAGGGACTTTGCTACGACATCATGATTATTTAACACATCATAAAAGTAGTTTTAAATAGGGTATCATTATCAAATCAAGACTTAACTTTTACAGTCTGAACATTGATTTATAAAAATAACAAAAAAGTAACAACAAACCAGCAGAAGTACTTAAAACAGTGCAACAGAAACATTGGTCAATTCTGTATGTATTTGCAAAGCGAATTCCGCAAATTTACAACCACATCAAAAAACTATAAACAGTTCGAAGGTCAAGTTACATCGCCCCAGATCCATAAAAAAGAAGAAAAAAAGGGCCTTATGCTTAGAGTTACCCCTTCAGTAAGCTCCCTTTCTTACTAAGTTTTTTGGCAGAAAAACTGTGGCGCGCCGTACTTGAACGAAATACGTCCGTATTCGTGGCCAGGCGGCTGCGCTGAACGGTCGCACGAACGCAAACGTACATTCCAATTTCAAACTTGACAGGAGCGCGGGAAAAACTCGATTCGAATCTTCAAATACGAAATTAGGATCAAAAAGTTGACCTTTGTAAAAAAAATATTGACGTTTCGTTTTGAAGACTATTCCGACAACACTGTAACCGGCCAGTGTTTATTATTTTGATTTCATACAATTTAAACGGTGTATTGTTTTAAATATTTCGACATTGTCGGAATTCTATTGTGTGATTCTTAATTGTTTAATGTTTTGCTTAATCTAGGGCTTTGTCGAGATGATACAGTTCGGGTTTACATTTTTGTCGGATATAAACAATTGTTAATTTCGCGGAGGAGTCGCGCGTCGTTTTTATGAATGTTTTTGCGTGTCGCGATGGTGGGGGAAGGGTGGGGCCTGCGCCGAGTCGTCCCTCTAGCCGCGTATTTTGATTTAGTTTCCAAGTCTTACGTAGATGTGGTATTTTTTCAGTCGCGTGGGTAAGGCGCGCGCGACTAACGCATTCGCGGTGTTGCGTTCCGTTTTTCCCGCGTTTCTGTTTAACTTTTAAACTTTTTTCAGAAGTTTTTATGAACTTTTCCGTTGCTGTATCTAGTTTGTGTGAAGTGACACTTGGATTGTTGGTGTGTATCGAGTGACATTGTGTAAACTCGTGTTTTATATCAGCTGTTCAGTTAACTTCAGTTACAGTTTGGATGTCTTAGATTAAGGTAAGTTTATCAATTAAGTTTTTAATGAAAAGAAAATCAATTGTGAAAGTTAAGTTGTTTGATGGCTAATTCTAATTAGAAATAATGTAGGCTTAACAAAACTTGGGAGATTAGTTGGTATCTTTGACTAACTTAGTGATCTAGTACCAGCTGTATTTTACTATACTTATTTCAGCTATTTGTTATAGAAATTTAAATAATCATATTTTATTTTAATTACCAACTGACCCAACTGTTTTGCTTTTACTTACTTATATTTATGAATAGAATAACCTATATATTTATCAATATGTGGTGTTTAGAAGTAAGTATGTTTTGTTCCTTCTTATTTGGGTATTGCTATCTGCGTAGCTTAGGTTAAGCTCGTATTTTGTGTATAATTGTCATTTATTTTTGTATATTAATTTATAATTTGAAGAAGCACCAAATATACTTTTACATTTAAAAGCACATTAAGATTTAGACGTAAGTTCCCACTTAGTATCTTACTTTATTTCTTTATTGTATTAGTAGGTACAAGTAAGTAGGTAGATACCTTAAGCGCAAAAAAATATCATGGACTCTACATCTGCTTTACATAAAAATGTATGATAAAAATTTAATGATCTTTACAGAATCCAAATCCGTGTGCCCAAAGTTTTTTTCCGTACACATTTTAATTAATGATCCAAACAAAAATATGTTTCTGACAAAACTATGATCGATAGAATGGAATTAATGAGATAGATAACTTTGTATGGACGGTTCGGCATTAGCGTTGGAGGTAAGTCGTTTAAAATAAGAACTTATTTAGAATAAGTACCTACAGTCAGTGGGCAAGTGTTTTTTTATGCGTAAGTACTATTGGCGAGAGGATAATAATCATCTAGGTAGTTTAAAAATCAGTGTAGGTACCTATAGATGTAGTTTTATTCCAAATTGAATCGAAGTTTATTGGCTTTTAAAACAACATATTGGCAAATACAACAAAACAAAGCTGATATTTTATTTAGCGCAGCGGTATATTTATTCTCCACCGGTTTATTTTCGCCAAATTGCTTTTTTGTTTGATTTAATTGGATTTTTGCTCTTCATTGTTACATTTGTTACATATGCAAAACTGCTAGACCTGTTGCGTATAGTTCTATATATGTATCTTTTGTGTTTTATTGTGTACAGGTAAAGGTAGTTATAGTTATAACAATACTTTAAATTCTACTAAGTATTTAACTGTTGCTCCTGTAACAGGTACATTAACTAAGTACAAGAAATGTTCGTTATACACCTTTTGTACCTTCTGCAGCTTTAACTGTATTGTAACTTAAATATACCTACTAAGCGATATCTAGGTAAAAACTGCAATATAAATAAAATTAAAATACTATAGTATGCAGATGTTTGTATTATTTTATTATGTGGTTATCGTTGTAACATATTTACTGACACCGTTACAAAACTCGTGCGCACATTTTTGCTAGAAATCGTCTTGAAGCAGGCAGACACGGTATGTTATCCGCTGATCTCCACGATCGGAGGAACCCAGGTCTAAGGTCGCAGTCAGCGTCTGAACCTCTCAAGAATTCAATTCCTGTCCAACTGTCAATAGCAACGGACACGCCGAGCGAATAAATTTGAAAATCGAAGGAAATATGCCGGTAGATTTTATTTTTATTTTCGGCCGTTATTGTTATAAATTTAAAAAAGAGTGACGTAGTTAGATATTATTTGTAACAAATAAGTAGGTACCAGAACTACCTCTCCTTTATGATGACGATACCTACATTGATTTGAAATTAACAGTTATGCACCAGTAACAACCTAATAAATTAGGTACGTTACATATACAGTAATATAATTATTTTTTATAATATAATATAATATTATATTTGTTTTATTTTGTGTGATATTTACTATCATTCTACTTTGTTTTGAAATTATATAGTAGATAATTAATCACAAAAATATTTCCTATAATTAACATTATTTTAATTTTAAGGTATTTAATCCTAAATTTTATTTGTATACAAACAAACAGTAAGAATGTCTGAAAACCATTGACAGATTGCTTTACTAAAACCGTATAAGATGAATGAATGAAAAGAAAGAAAATTAATAATACAAACATACAAATGCATTCATCATACCTAGAATGTAGCAAGTCAAAAGGTTACTAAGTATAAAAGCATTAACATTTTGTAAGAATTCAATTTTTACAATTCTTACAATAGAACATAATTGTAAAAGACGTTTGATAACGTTTCTTGGATGATATTGTAATAAATACAATTTTTAGAAGCAAAATACTACCTATGCATATGTTTTTGAGTTTCTACGTTAGATGAAACATATTGTTGAAGAAATAAGTGATAACGCAAAAATTGTAGCGGCTTTAGTTATCGAAGCCTTTAAAAATTGAGGATATTCATTAAAAATATACCTATATATTCTAAGCTGGTACTTCACCAATTCCAGTAATTTTCTTATTAGACAGCTAATGAAAGGGGATTTCAAATGTATAAGCTTGTTGAAGTGCCTTATTATGAAATAAGTCGCTACTTCAACATGCTGAACAGATAATAGGGAGCATTATCTCTGCAAAAATACGTAAAATAAAAACGAAAATAATTAAAGCTGCAGATTTCCTGTATTTTTTCTTCGACTTATTAAATTCATAAAAAATGCTAACAAGTAGCTGAGAAAACGTCATGTCAGAATTGAAGCCAACACATTTAATAAAAAAGCTGATGTTCGGGATACTATTATAGTTTATACTTTTTCATTTATAAAGGATATGAAAAACGTTTACAGCTACACCCATCAATCCATTAAAATAATTAAAAACGAGTAAAATACTAATTAGTACGCAATGTGTAAAGGAACACATAGGAAATATGTTGATTGTGGAGTTAAATAATGTAATTATTATTGTCTCGACTCAATTAGTGTTCAATACAATTTCAACGCTAAAGACTAAAAAGCATTTAGTTCTTAAATGCCATTTAAAAGTAACTGTCAAGAGCAATTCATACATAAGGGTTCCGTAGCTTTTAAATATTTCTTGATCAAAGATCGGGCAATAAAGCTACCCTATAAATTTTGGATACTTTATTAAGATTGCATTGATTTAGATCATTTATTTTATTATTTCGTATTATTAAATACTTACCTTCCGGCCTTTTTTCTTGCATTGTAAGTCATAGAATTTCTTTGATTTAGGAAGGAAACATGTCTAGGGTGACGGATGTTCCACCAACTATTTTCTGAATATGTCTATCTTAAAAGATATATTCTATTTTTAAACTTTATCACGAGTCCCTAAATGAAATTAAGTTTCCTGAAAAAGTTGTTGCTTATATTCAAGTTCTTCTATTTATTTATTACTGATAATTATTATAAAGATGGATAACATTCCGTTGCAGGTAATTAACATTGTATGATGTCTCATTTTCGTCATTACGGCAAACATCAGTATGTCTATTTTAGACACTTAAATGTATGTACAATTTTTTCACTTCTGTGAAGTTCAATATTTTGTGGTATATTAAGACTATATAGGATCAACCCAAAGAACTGTATAAGAGGGACTTTATAAGTTATATTACCTATAGTAAAATCATTTTCCGAGAGACTTGCAAATTGTAAAAACCATCAGTTTTTTGTTACGAATCGATAGTCAACTTTTTTGTATAATAATTTAAAAGTGACATGAACATATTGCGCGCTGAACAACAATAACTGAGTGATTCCAAGAAAAAGATTTACGTTTTACGTTTGTCAGTTTTGAGGAAAACAGTGATTGCAACATATAATAACAAATGTGATGTCAAGTTATGAGTTTTTGTAGCATCATGATTCAGCCATTTTGTATCTGCACATAATGCCAGGAATATCCTATTTTGAAATACAATTGTTTTAGAATGTTAAATTGTATACAGATTCCATAAATGATATTGCAACATGTATTACCAAATAACTTCTACAATTAAATATATTGGTGAAACTTTAATGAACAGATATTGTATTTTAAGCGAAAATATCATGCATACTTGCCGTGATGGTTGGTTGCAATTTAATTTCAAAATTTCTGCGATATAATTTACGCTCATCCAGTTTGCATTACAAAAGAATATTTCTGTATATCAGGATATGAAAAGAGTTTACCTATATGTCAGGATAACGGTAAGCAGGCACATACATATACATTGTACCAACTAAAGTACACTATTATAAGCCTTATCCTGTCACCAAAATCGTAAGCACCGTACGGTACTTACTCGTCCATTTGGTCAATCGGCCAGTTCGGCCCAACATTCGGCCATCCACGTTCACGTTCCATTCACCCGTTCACTCATTCACTCATTCGGTCGCCAGAAGCCGGAAGCGCCCTTATCAGGCACCGGACATGACGTCACACGAATGTGAGTCGAACGTGATTCGTTTTCAAAATAAGAACAATATTTTTCTTCTTCCCCGCGTAAAACAATACAAGGAAACGTTGACATGTAAAACGCCTTTTATGCTTTTATTGAGTTTGTGTTGAATGATTTCAATGTTGCTATACATACAAACGTATACAGAATATGTCTAAGTAGATGCGTTGCAGGTAGTTGAAAGTGGTAAGGCAACTTTCAACAAACCTAATAAGATTTCTTATATCGTAATTTCTTCAAATAAGCACTTACTTATCTTACAAGATTTTTCGTGAGACTCAAACGAAAGATCCTACAAAAGATAAATGCGAAAAAGACAATACCGCCACGACATGCCCTGTCGGTTACTTTAAAATCAAATTAGGAATATTAATCAGACATTAAAGGACCCGCGATGACATTCACATATTCTCACGAAATTAGCTGGAATTCGGTCATACAAACATCATACTACGTCAATATCATACAATTGTAATTCCGTATGCCTCCAATAAAAAATACATTTCCTAATTTACTCGGTGGACTCCATTGTGAGGGACCATGCAACGAACAATGGTATTGACTCATATGCCGTGATTCATTCAAATATCGAATGTCTAAACTATATAATCAAGAAAACGGTTAAGAGATTTGGTTCCATTTTCAAAATAATGCCGACAACAGTAAAACTAACTAATAAATTGCTCTGGAAGAGGTTTAAAGAAGATAGGTTCAGTGATTTTTTTGCAAGTATTTTTGTCAATTAATTATAAAGTTCGATATTCCTCCATTTAGGTCATGCTTTTATCCTGAACGCCTTTTTCTATGTGACTTAAAGCCAGCCAGCAAGAACAAAATACTTTATTTTGCAAAATAAAGTTTGTATTAGCAATTGTAAATAACAATTAATAAGATCCGTAGATGGAATCGACTGTGACAGACAGACAGACGTCTCTCTACAGAAAGGCCGCTAACTAGCTATACATATAGCGAGCTATAGCTAAACATTCTTTATTACTACAGTTGTAGTTTCCTTTGCGGTTCTTGTAGATACACTGTCGCGAAATGTCAAAAAGATGAGGTATCTACAGTTTTACGAAAACAAAAGTAATTTGCTGGTAATACAAGACTTTTTCTAAGCTTTTGACTACGTGCCATGATCATATTATTATATGTATTTTTAAACGCTATAATAATCATTTGGTATACTATTAACCAACTATTAAATTTCGATATTAGAAGGACATCTCATGAAAATCAAAGAAATTCTACAAAAATAAAGTCCTAATTTTGCGTTCCCCAAGGACACCGCCTAAGCCCTTCTTTGCTTCTCATGCACACAATTTTATTTATCATATTTACAGCCGCAGAAACGAGTAATATTTTTCCAGTATTTCTTGAAATGTCGCTGCACAACTCCGTCAGCAAATATCAACATCGATTTAATTCGATTTTGTCTCATAATTATCACAATAAGAGGAATCAACAGAATGTTTCATCTTGTAGTCTTGTCTCTCTTACTCACCACCTTCCACACCAATTAGCAAACAAATGTAGGACTTGTGTCTTGGAGATAAGATTCAATTTACTACGGATAAATACAAGAAATACACTTTATAAAAATCGAATTGTATTCTCTACTGTTAGTACAAGTTTGAACTGTACAGCGATTTGAATAAAGTTGAACTAAATTCGTTCGTACTACACTCAATGAGTCGAGAATGAAATGCGAAATGGATTATTTTTTCAAAAATGGAATTAAGAAGAGACAATAACGTTCATTGTTTTAAAGATGGCGGCGCTCGAATATGAGATTATTACTTTGTATGGCGAGCTTATGAATCTTATGATAATTTTATTGCTTTTGTATAGAGTATTGTGATGAAAAGACAAAGATCTCGCTTGAAAGGTCTTTCACTCTGTCGCATTGGGGGTTGCCATTGTGAAAAGATATACAACAACAAATCGTTTTCATCTGTAGTTATACCTAACTTCTTTATTTTTTTATGTGATCTCGCTATAATGAACCTTGTTGAATCAATTCTCTAACCAAAATCAATGTAGATACAAATTTACAACATCCTGTTACAGACTTGTTTCCTCGAAATTAGAGTCAATCAGAAAAATTGCAAAGAAATGATCGCCTATTGCCATTAATTGAAAAGAGCGCTGATTAATTTGTGTGAGAATAGAAGAACCGGAACCGGAAACATCAGGGCATTCTGGTTAGAACCGGTAAACGCCAAACAGATGTTTGGAAGAATGAAATGCGCCAAAATCTACACCCGTTGTGTCGTGATTGTAAAGATGTTAAACAATCGATTGAAGATTCGCGAAGTTTTTGTTTCATTACATTTTATTCAGTTTACAAAAACATCTGTTAACTTGATTCCGTATTTTTTGTTTATCCAGCGTTGTTTTAAATTCTCACACAATTTGTAAATTGCGTACATTGTATTTGTGATGATTACGATTCCAAAGTAAAGACAGGAAAGAATAACAGCAAAAGGGTAGAAAAACATTGCAGAAGAACTGGCAATGCAAATTTCATAAAACAATGTTGCTATTTGTAATGTAGACATTGTGTAAAGGGATGTTTAGGCATAATAATATAATACATGGGTTTGAAACCCATTACCAGAACTAACAAGTTTTTAAAGATATCAAAAATGAAAAAAAAATGCTTAGCCAATTATAAATAATATGTTTGCCTATATACCCAAAACAGCTACACATAGTGATAAAGCTGAAGTTGATAAAACCGTTGACAAGATTTATGAGAGCTGTTCGCCTATTCTCCATTCCGTCATCTCCCCGTCTCCCGACTCCCAACAGGCATAATTGAACGCACGATATTCCTTAAACACGAGAATTAACCCTAATTGAGGGATCGCTCTATTTAAATTACTTGTAACGTGCTATTCAGCTTTCTGGAAGCGAGTGACATGGACACTTAACCTCAACAACTATTCGTGTACCAGCTGAGCGGAAGACCATTTAAACATTACGTTCCATTTTTAAAAGTCATTCGGTATACAGATTTTCAAATCATACTTAGCATTGAATTGTTTTTGTTTCCAGCCAGTTTTTCTCCTGTTTTGCTATGTAGAAATGCATGCATGAAGCAGGTCTTTTCCGTTAATTTTTCTGAGAATTTTCATGCATTGTCATGTTTAATTCAAAAGTATTAGTATTAGATCGAATCTAAATTCAACTTTCAAACCAATCCGAAAACTATAACAAGCACGTTCTCCCGTACTTACGTTTCGTTTCGATTTTTGAACAAAATCGTGATCTTATTTTGTTGAGAACACATATTCAGATGTGTAATGACCAATCTCCGGGCGTTAAAGAGAAGAAAAAAACTAAATTTGACGTTGAGGCAGAGTAAGATGCTAATGAGTCAGCTTTTAAAGTTTGTGATGAAATTGTGTAATATTTTGAGTGAAATTAGAAATCAAATTTAAAAAGATAGAATTGATAGATTGTGGCTAGTCTGGTTGATTTGATCCTGTCAAGATAAGAGATATCTACACAATATTATTAAATATGTACGTATCTCATCTACAACATACGTGTAGGTATGTTGATGATTTAGTTTTACAAGGTTCCATTTTACAAATATTTAAAAGAAATCAAACTTTTTCTTTACGTCTTAATTAATTCATGACTTCTCTTATCCGTCTTATAAGATCTGTTTAAGATAGGTATTGAAACTCATAAATGCTTAAGTACCCAACTCCGATTTACATGCTCTCCAAACGTCAATGACTCTCAATTATGTTGGCTCCTCTCAAAAACATTCAATTCCTTCTCCCTACAATTGAAGCATTAATGCACCAGCAACTAAACTCCCAGACGCATGCGCGCGCGCATCCTTAACGCATTCATAATAAGAACAAGACGTTCCGTTTTCAAATGGACGAATCACAAACACTGGGAGCTTGGAATGCAACAGTTCATATTCAAATATTAGCTTTTGAATTTCGAATGTTTATTTTTTTTTCAATGCAGTTCGCTCCTGATGTGATAAACTGTAATTATCATGTCTTTGACTTTGAGCTAATTTTTCTTTAGTATCGATTATGTAGTCGTAACCTTACCGTAACTCATACGTTGTAACGAAGTTACGACGCTCGAAGAAAGAGATATACCCACCTAGGTACTCCTAAATCATTTTAATGAAAATATTAATCTTCTATCATTCTTAGTTGAACTCAAAAATCCCCAAATTTATCACACGTCGTATCAGATCAATCATCTTTAGAAATACGACGAAGTGAACCACGAAAGAACTCGTTTCTTCAAACTATTTGCCTTATTTCCTGTTGGTGTCGAATTTACGTTATAGTTAGTCATGTGTCGGTAAAAATGTTTCTAAAACATTTTAAAACTTTAGAGAATGAGAGCATAAATGAAGCTTTTATTTTATAATATGTATCAGACGAGTCACAATTTTATTTTTGTTTCTTTTCCCACCAACAGTCTTCTTGATAGTGATAATATTGCCCATAAATTAATCTTATATGCCCGTGCTGATCTCGACAAACAAACTAACGACCGTGTTCACAATAACCATCCATATCATGACCGACCACTCTTAGACATACGGCATTCCTGAAGACATACAAAAACAACTTAAGTCAACGCCTCACAGCCTTAAACTTATCACCAGGTTGTACCCAGGTGAGCATCAGAAAGCCCATACTTACTCACAATGGGAGGCGTGGTCATACCGACGAATAATTACCTCCCCCCTTTCCCCCCTCTCTAAATACCTAGGGGGCTAGAGCCTTCATTGAGCATTGTATGGGAGATGTGACCCTTGACGACGTTCGGAAATTTCGTGGACTTGATGTGGGCGATCGCGCAGAAAACAGTTTACGTTACGTTAGATTAGATTAGATTAGATTTATTTATTTCATATTATCAATTTCATAATTACAATTTCTTAAAATTAGATAAAAATGTCCAAGGATAATATGATCGTCTAAACAAAAAAAAAAAAAAAATAATAATAAAAAAAAAAAAAAAAACCTTATGAATGAAAACGACGGAAGTGGCTTCGGTTCGATTTGAGTTGATATTTTTGAGACACTTAGTAACTTTTGTTTTGGTAATACGATCTTCTCTTTAATCTTTGTAACATCTTCACCAAATACTGCATGCCCATCATGCAAAATCAGGACCCAAACGTGTTCCAAAAATATTTTAAAAGTTTCTCATGGACAACAATTAATGTCGTATTTAATGGCCGAATGTCCCATTTTAGTAGTAAAGGACGGGTCATTGAGGAATGTGTGGCCACCCCGCGCGGCCGGCGCGTGCGCGTATGCAATATCACTAGCGGAATCGAAGCGTGACCACACTTTTAGTGGATTATAGGACTCTTCTTTGTAAATTCAGTCTTGAAGAGATTTCGATGGTGACGCTATGTTTGTTTAGAAATCATATTAATAGGTAAACAAACAGTAGAAGGGATAAAAGAGTTTTTTAAACTATAGGTTTGTCACGAATAATATCACCTATCGTTTAAGCTATACATTAATATAAATTGTCCTTGTTTTATTGCCACTTATTACGCTATCACTAGTTTAACTTTCTCTAACTTTACAAAACGATTTGAAAGTCAAGCACCTGTTAATAATTTTAATCGTTTCGGTTGCCAAAATTGGTGTTAATACATGGACACCCTAGTCATACGTCCTATCCGATAAGTACGCACCGTACTTACGTAAGGCCACGCGCACAGAATTTCTGAGCCCCGATTTCACCTTTCATACGCTAAAGAATGGAGACGTACAATTTACGACCAACTAAATATTGTCTAGACTCTAACGCTATACGAATTGAAATTCTATACTTAACTATTTCGCGGAAGTCTAAAAATATTAAAAGTAATGTTGTAAAAAGCCACAGCAAAAAGCACGATTGAAATCCATCATAAGAGCAAGATAACAAAACGTGTCCGAACAAATTCAGATGAATCTCTTTTTTCAAACGGGCGAAATAAAACACACATCCAACATTTTAAATTTCGAACGTCAGAAAAACAAAAAAAAGATCTTATCTCAAACTCGTTCTAAATTCAAAATATAAGTGAAGCAATTGAAAAACGAAACGAACCGAGTTCATATTACGGGCGCGTTCCAAATTCGAGTGTATTCAAATATCGAACGAGAGATGGATTATGACGGGCGTGCGGGAGATGGAGCTGGAACACAAATCTTGATAGACTACAAATCATTTATTTTCTTTTTTCAAATAGTAGAACTCACATTCGGGTTTACTATCCTGCCAGCAATCAAAGTAGTTATATTAGTGTGCAACTGTGGTGCGCAAATAGAAATACAAATTACCTATACCTACATTTTGAAAGTTTCGTGCTTGTTTGATTGAAATATTAAAAGATATATATATATATCTAAGTAAGTAGGTACGTATAATATTCATATTCTCTAAACCAGTAAAGCAATGTGCTTATTAAATTCAATCAAAAATATTTGAATAAAATATTACTTTCAACTTATAAAATCATAATCTTACTCGCTCCATGATATGATTCTATTGATTGATGGGTGACTGTGTTGCGTTCGGACCAGTTACGTTACCAGTGTATGTAGACCTTTTTTCTCATATACAGAACATCAAATGCCGGTTCAAGAAGTCTTGGTTCTAAGCCACGAAGTGTGTTGACCTCTGATGGGCTAGACTCGTGTTTTGAAGTTAATTAAAAATGTATATTAAATAATTTATAACGTGCTATGCCGCCTCCGTGCAGTGGGTAGTAGTTCTTAATTGATATTAACAAGATTCTTATAAGAGGACAGTTTTATTCCCTGTTATTTGACACTTTTATAACCATTAAGAGCTCTGTATTTATCATTCCATGTAATAGAGTTATTATCTTTCCAAACAGACTCATTATTCAGTCAGTTGATCCTTCTGTAGGTAGTCCCGCTTTTTGTCAATGTGTCAAGTAGGTCATCTCATCAATCAATTCAATAAATTATCAATTAGCGTAATAAAATAATTCTTATACCATACTTCAGCGTCTTTTACATTAAAAGAAATTTATACAAACAGGTACACAAAAAGATACTATCAATAAAAATAAAAACATCATATTTTTCTATCTCATCCATAAATTGAAACTATTCCATAAACATCTCAAAATAAACATAAAACAGAAACCACTCCAATACCTCCCAGGATTAGAACACTAACTTCCTCTATGAAACGTAATATATATGTGAATATATAACATATTATTTCATATACACGAAGTGGTCTGAAAGCGATAAAGTCATTAACCGCCGACTTAAACTGGAATATTCATCTAACTTATCCGAACCACTCAAAACGGCTATTTTTAAGCTAAAACTGAAAGCCAGAGACGAACTCGGGGAACAAATCGAAGGAAGGCACGAGGCGGATTCAGACCTGAAATTGAAACCTTGTATTGTAGGTGAGTAGGTGGAAAGAAAGAAGCTGAAATGTACAAGTTTATGATAATATTACCTACTAATACTACTATAGGTACTATAGGTAATTACGAATTAAACATATATTTTTTCATTTACAGGCTCTTTAACATTTTGGGCTAACTCTTAGTTTTGACTATACGGCACTATTCGTATAACTATATCAAAATGTACCATTTTTGTATTATTTTGCCGAATCCACTCCAGAACAAATCCTTGGCATTTCCAGCGAATGGCAAATGTAAAAATTCCATGTATCATATCATAGTCGTTACGAACAAAATGATTGATTTTATTGCCGCGTTCCCGAATCCGAGGTTTCGACTCGAATCGATATCTCTGCTCCGAAATAATCATACGTTCTGCTGTTTTTGTTTCGTTGATTTTTTTGTTTTGGTTTACCCATATTATGAAAATTTGCTCAATGATAGTGTGTTTTATCCTTTCAATAAAACAATCTTAGATTTAACGTCTAGGGATTTGTTCATTTTTGCTTAAAACTCAGTGACTATACAGCAAATACATGATTTGTCCCAAATGGCGAAATCACCCTCATAAAGACCGAACTGACCAGCAAAAAACATAAAGCATCAACTTCTCTCGTAAGCGATATTATCTTTTGCAAATTCGATTCCAGCTTTTAAGCAATCGATTTCACGTTTATGCATCTCCAAGTTTCCTTTAAAAAAGCAAGACAAAGAGACTTAGTATTTTATTGCGGACGTTTCAAATGCCAAAACTGTCTGGCCGCTAATCGGCAATAAAATGCCTTCAGCATTCGGCCGGCGCATTCATCAAAAATAAGAAAATAATTAATACTCGAGCCGAAATCAGAAACCGGAGGGAAAAATAAAGGAATCCCCGCAAGTGGTCGCGGATTTGTGGCACTGAGAGAATGGAATGTTCCAAATTTGAAAATTATTGCGGTTCTGTTGTTATCATCATTTTGGTTCAGGTCAGATTTTTTGTTGTTCCACAATTTTATTACTTCAAAGATATTTTTCATTTAGGTACAAAGCAACTATAGAAATTACTATTCCAACATCGAAGTAGCTCAAATATCTTTTTATAACAACTCTGAAGCTCTAATTTGGTTGGTCGTCATTGGTGAGTTGTCTACCGAAGTTACAACTGCCATCAGATTTTATCCCTAATCAACCCAAATCAACGATCGGATGGAGTGTGCAGACCTCATAAACGAAATAAATCATAACAAGAACAAAACAACACTGGCACAAACAAAACGCTAGAAAAATATGAATTCCGATCGGGGTTCGGCCTTCGGGAAACAAAAGATGGCGGATTTAATGAAATGAAATAAAATATAAATTCCTTTGCAAGCGAGAATTCTTACATTTTTAATTTGGAAGTGGGGAATGGAGGGAAAAACGGCCAAATTCCAGATTCATAATGCCGCCGGTGATTGGGATTGCTTCGTTTGGAATATTCATTTTTATCGAAAATCAATTTTGTTGTTCCGAGCGACCCTTACACTTTTATTATTTATTTGAAATTGGAACGTTTCATTTGCCCGCTTCTGTTGGCGATGATCTCGCGATGTCTTTATTTCAGACTCTTGTAGGTAATTGGTTTAAAGGGAATGTTTTAAATTGCAGATATTTTAACTAAATTGCTCATTTACTTCAACCTATATACGTTCTTGATTAGCAGGGTATAAGAACGGAAAATTATGAGCTTTGCTTATAAAGTGACTTTTATAAAACTACTTCAGAGTTGTAAACATGTTGAAAATTAATCATACAAATAAAAAAAATCGGACATGATAGTTTTGCTGCAACCAGTAGTCCTAAGTATATTTCTACAAAAGTTCATTTTATTTATGTCACCTTGGTGCGCACGAAATACTAGCATACTATATCTATTAAAAACTTGGAATCAGATCACATTCCTTCTGTCAAATACGTAGAATCGAATATCCAATTTATCTTACAAGGAACATATCAAATGACACATCTCTTTTAGGAAGAAAAATGACAGCGCGGCCATTTTAGTTTACATTAGAAACGCGTGTCTATCATTTGGTAATTCCTGCATGATCTTTTAATAAAATGAATAAGTAAAAAATACAGGGTATTAATCTTTAACACACCTATTTCCTAATGGAGGATCTTTTTGGTTGCGCTCAAGGACAACTTTTCTTTATACCTTCGACTGGCCTTAAAAATGGTGTTTATTTATACAATTTTACACTTCTGAAAATAATTAGGGTACTACTACTACTCCAGCCACAACCGCCTCAAATTGAGACGTATTGCCATTCTCACGGATTGGCGAGTGCAGTGCAAGGTGCTGTAGAAATGCACAGGGAATGCTATTGCCCATTCCCTGGATCCATCCAATTATGGTCTACTTTAAGTTCATGTCATATTATTTATTGACGTACGTGAATAGGTACTTGTATTCTACCTGCTTCAAATAAACTTTTGAATTATTCGGTACTTGAAATCCCTCACCACAAATACCTCTATCTGGCTGATACCCATCAAAGCTTAAACTATTAAGCGATGTGTCAGTTCAGTTACAATCTATGAGATCCGTAACGTTACCAAAATAATACCAGATCCGACATACGTACCTACTTGGACTTCACAATCAGAGTAATAAGCACTCTATCTTTTCCGTATAAAGTCTATTTGCGTTTGGAACTGAGAATAATGTGCACGTTTGCGCAATGACTTTATACCAGAGGTGTGGCTTAAGTAGCAAAGAATCGATTTTCAAATAATCGATTAATTCTAGTCCGGCAAAAAATCGGTTAAATACAAAATGATTTTATCCAAAGCTGTCATAGATTTTAAAATAATCGATTAAATTTACGCAATAATCATTTTGAATCATATAATTTTAGACAGAAGCAAAATAAAAATACCGCCAAATCAAAATATTACTAGACCTTAAATAAGGTGTCTTGTATTTTAATAGATTTTAATACAAGACCAAGAATAATTCAAAAGTGCAAACACGTACCGAAAAATAATACGGATATTTGTACTCGGAAATTTAAAAGTCAATTTTAAATAAATCAATTAAATAAAATAGCATAATAGATTATTAAAAATCGTTTATTTTCGAAAAAGCGTTGATTTTTAAATAATCGATTATTGTTTCCCATCCCTGGTTTATACTTTCTTTGTGATAGAAGGATTAGATGCCATGTTTAGTTTAAGTACGTAATTCGTCAATCCGTTGACTGTGATCGTGTGTGACGGATTTTGTGTGTGTGAATAAAAAACAGATGGAACTGATAAAGCGTGCTTTGAAAAGCGAATATATTTCGCGATAGATTTCTCTGATAAAAAAATATACAAAAGTAAGACGTGTTCTCTTTGAAAATATACGTCCTGATGTTATATAAACGTCATACACAAGAAAGTTTCTGTCAGGAGTCAGGACAGAAGCTGTATCAGTAGGTACCAGATACGTTCATATTAGCGCAGCAGTGATAATCTCAAATACAGCCACAACAGTCCACTGCTGGACATGGTACTCCTTCTGTTGGGTATAGCCATACTCACCACGCTTGGCAGGCGGATTGGCGAGCGTAGTGCAGGATGTTTAACTCACAGACACCGCTGCTGCCCTGAAAAATTATACTACCTGGATAGTTGTAGTTATTCTTCATCTTTTTTTTTGATGATAAACACATACATAGGTACATAACACATACTTGAGTTGATTCTGACAGATATATCTACTTACTCACTTAGTTAGTTGTATGACCTCGTGTAGCATTTATTTGTTCAAGCAACCAATCTATTTTGCTAACGTGAAAAAGCTATGTTATTTAAACAGTATTAAAAGACGTTCATAGACATTAAGTAGTCATCTTTGTTGTCCTCCTGACATTTAGACCGTTTTAAAAAAGCATTCAGAGGAATTAACGCCCAATCAGAAATAAGATTCAATTAACAAAAGATTCATGAATAATTCCGAAAGATTTTACGAAGAAACCGATCTTGGTTATGAAATAATTTATTCCAAATTCAAATTTCGATTGTAGCGCACTCGTAGGATTGAAGATTTGAATTTGGAATAGAACGCATTCTCGATTGTTTGTCACTGGCTGGCATTTTGGCATACGCTCTAGCCATTCGCTGTTACCTTTTCGTATTTCGAACGCTTTGTGTTCGAATTTAGAAAAGGTGATTATTTTGTTTTCTTTTCTGTGGCACGATTGTGTGCAAATGTATGTAATTGTTACTGGCTGTAATACGAGGGGGCGTACGTACAATATGGTCTTCAGAGTTGTTCGATCGATCTCTACATTATGTTAAACTTTTTAACGGATTGGTACGAATTGTTTAAATTGTTAATGTATTGTTTTATTTGCAGGTAATGTCGTCGTTATGTCATCGTTTGTAAGTCGTTTTAAACTTCTGCTATTAATACGACTAGATACTTATGTTATACATAACCAGAGTCACATACATATTATGGTCGATTGAATATTACATTACTGACTCTACATTACGAGTATTTATTTTATTTATATCTCAGTTCTCTCCCCATGTTTTATTAATTTTTAATTAACAGTAAAAAAAGTTCTAACCTAGGTATAATTCGATGTCATATTGTGGATTTAGAAATGTAATCGTCTTCATTCGTGTGGTACACTGAGTCAATAAAGTAGGTACCCTAACAATTTAATAATAAAATTTATTGTTTTTTCTTAAATAAGGCCTGCCTTAATTACATTATACTGATCAAGTATTTTTAAGCGAAATCTGCTATACTTATATTATAAATATTACCTACCTTTCTTCAAATGTCTTATATTATCGGCAACAATAGGTTAGTAATCGATCTTACCGAAACTACCCTTTAAATTTTCAGATAGGTATTTTTGCCTACCCCGCAAGGGATAAAATCGTGAAATATTCATGCATGAAAGTATGCAATAGGTGCGTATACGAAATAATTAGATCTGACTTGTAATATGTTCATAGGCGATTTATTTGTTTCGTTATTGTCGTTGATAGTTCATAGCTGCCAGTTGTTGATTGCAGGCGTGATTTCTCAATAACTCTACTTGTTACATCAACAGCCGAATTGCTATGGGGATTTGTTTGGGGTAATAGAATAAAATCTACACGGTTTAGGGTTACATTAAAAGACATAGAAGAAAAAGTAGAGTTTACAGAAATGTCTTTGAGTGCTTGGAGCGCCAAAATATTAGTCTTCTCTTTATCTTCGTTGCAACGTTGATAATTACGTTTAGGCTTAGAAAAATCATAGACAGACAAAGATGATTCGCACTCGCACTGAAACTTCAAAGTACCGTGAATCTACATGGCCAGACTTTGACATAACATTTTCTTGAATTTCCGCGCACAACAAAAGTGACAAAACACGCCCTGCCCGAACAAACATACTAGAATTAATTATATCTAAAGTGTACTCTCGAAATAGGGCGCCTTTACAGCAATTATTTTAGCTCTGTCTTTCTGAAAATTGGCAGCCGAGTGAGTGTCCGCCAGAGGCATTCGGTTGAGAAACCGTTGTCGTGCTAACCAGCCTACGCAGACCCCTGAAGAAGACTCCGCTCGAACAACCGCTGTACAGCATAATCGGCCAACGAATACTGGTCGCGCTTTATAAATAAAGTGCACCGATATGCGAATAATAGGTAAGCCAGATCCGATCGGATCGTAGATGCGATTGCATTTGTATTACCTGATTGATTCCGATGTGTGAGACGAGATTAATTGAAAATAATAATGTTTAACTCTAACATTTAATATCACTAGTATTGAAGCCAAAACTTTACGCCCCATTTAACACACCTTCAATAACAAACCTGAAGAAATTATTCTATTGTTTAAAATTAGACGATAAAATTAAAATACATCTTGATTGCTAACATTAAACATAAATTTTAATGCGGTGCTATAATAAACTGGTTTACGAACGAAACAATAGCTGCTTTTATGTTGGAAAAATAAAACTTAGGCTACAAAGGGCTCGCTATTAATTTCTGCTACAATTTAATACCATAAAGAGAAATCGAAAAAAAGGCCGACCAACGCCGTCGCACGCTGAAAATTTACATTTGTAATCAGAGCCATTAACGTCTACAATAAACTGCATTGACACGCGTGCGAGAGGGACGCGGCTACGGCGCTAGAGCGGGACGAGTATCGCTTGCAATCTCCTGCCAGACACAATAGCGTCGCGTGCGCAGAAGAAGCGAGCGCGCCCTATTCAGCTAGAACGAGATAGTTATAGTTCCGACGATTGTTCCTCGATTCAATAATAGTTGTGCGTTTGATTTTATGCGTTTGTGAAAAATGCACGCAGATTTATAGTATCGCTTCGCTTTCCTCGTAGTCTATTATCGTATCGGCGTATTCCGTCGGGTTATTATGCTGCCTCGTCTAGTAGTCTCAACTACAGCCCCATGATCCGGCGTTTCCAGGTTCGATTCCTGGTAGACACAGAAGATAGTCATTTTTTCAAAATATGACTTTGTACGCTTGTTTTCATTTTGGTTTAGCTAAAACACCCACGTTAAATCACCTGTTCGTATACAGGAGAAAAACTTATGTTATACAGACAACACGGTAAGCCCTCCGTTGTTTCTATGATAAACTTAACTGTCACAACTCGACATCGAACAAGGCTTTAGAATTTGAAACTCTGACTCTAGAGTTAATCAGGTCATTTATCGACTCACTGTCCCACAATTCATAAAAGCTGTATAGAAGTGAAGATCTGTATGGTTGATTGTGTTCCACTTTGGCTCGATCGAGTCGATGACATGGGCATAGTACATAAAACGAGCTTTTATTGACGCATTGACAATTATTGCCTTGTATATCAAACTTTATATTACGTGTGGATTCGTAGACCAATATTAACTTGGCTTTATAAATTCAACATTTACTTTACCAGCGATTGGTGGTACTAGAATAGAATAATCAACAATTCCAGAAAGTTTATCCGCTGTGTGCGATAATAACAATGATAATTTGACAAATTAGATGCACTTCCAAAAGTCACAGCCTACTTGCGAATTCTCAATCTCCAAACACACAGTAATCGCATTTTGGACTCTATTTCTTTGCGCAGAAGGTTGAAAGTCGTTTGTGGTCCCGCTTGTGACGTCACAGGAATCCGCACAATAACATCGGCGCAAGCGCATACAAAGTGCGCGACAGGTGCGCGAATGCGTTCTTGCGCGTTGTGCGAAAACCAGAAACACTGATTAGATGTACACGCGTTACGGGACAGACTTAGGGATGGAATACTTGTACCGAAATTTGTAATTTTGTTAGAAATTTCATAATCCATTACATATAAAACTAATAAAGTTAGTATAGTTGCCCACCACCCTGATGATAACTCGCTGCTACTTCAGTCTACTCACGACCACGACTGGTGTAACCCAGTCGAAACTTCGAGTTTCCAGGTAAATCGCTTATTTACCTAAAAAACTATCGCGATAAGGCCCGTTAAAGTAATTATTATGTATAAAACTAATAAAGATAGAAGAGTAGGACCTCTAGATAAACCCGATGGACACGCAGCAATCAAAAGTGAAGCCTTAAACAAACGATCAATTATCAAAGTATAAGCTAGAGGAGAAATAATTTTATACACGATGATAAATAAAAACGACAGCCTCTTATTACACCTAACGTACAATATTCACTAAAATAATATGTAGAAATCTATTTCATGTTAGACTGTCAATAAGATACCTAGAATCAGATGCCTATGAAAATTATCCTGTAGTAAAGTCTACTTCTAGTTTAGTAGCTTTACAACTAAAACGGATTATAAATTCATCAGATTCACCATTTTGTATTCCACATAGTTTGGATTCGCATACATTTGTAAATTCTTCAATAGAATCAACATTTGTCAAGTTCAGCTTTTGATGTGCAAATCTTTCGAGATCCTGCAGTATTGAGGCAAGATGATTAGAATTCCATAGAATATGTTCCTGTGTTTTGCTATTGTGTTTACGATATTTATTCTTTTATGTTTTCCGTTTTGTAATTTAGATTTTCTTTTAATACATACTTGTTTTGCGAGAAACTTGGAATCCTTTTATTGTTACTTTGTTGTATTTCACCTTGATCTTCATCTTATACATTATTGTTTTGAAATAGTCCGTAATCTAAGTCTAGATTTTCATTCCCGTCCGTGTAGTATCTTTTATTATTGTTACTTTGCCTAAAAAGCTGAGATGTTTTTGAATCTGTAAGTTATCTTCAAAAAAGTGTTCAGAAATCTGAACAGAGTTCTTCTGTATCCAGATCTTCCGATTTGAGTGTAGTCAGATAATTTCTAGCTCCATCTCTGCACTAATTAATATCAGCGCACAACTCCGACGAAATATTATTGTTATTTATGAGTCTGGATAGCAACAGTTAATCAAGATGCGATGCAACTGATTCCTGAATTCAAAGTAACTATTTTAACGTCCAACGGTTTGTTACACCTGGTACAGTATCGTAAAGGTGACAAAGAGCAAGAGTTATTCGCGTGTTAATGTTTGCTCTGGCAGAGATCAACAACCTGCGGTTACAGTAAATTTTCTCAACAATAAATTCATTGTAATGTTACTAATTATATTACAATATGGTTTGAGTTTATATTTATAGAAAACAGTAGCATTCAATAATGGCGCTATCTCAACTGATACAGACGTCCTTCAGACGGTGGCAAAGACCTCCTACCACCCACAAGGTATCCCACAATCTCTAAGTAATTGATACAAATACAAATTTCAGTGCAATGATCTAAACACCCACCGTTACCTTCAGAACAAAGATATCATTAAAGTAGTCAATATTTACGCAATCATTTAATACGAACGTGCCAAAAACGTTGAGATTTTCCCGATCAAATCAGCCGAGACCGAAATAAGACGATTAAGACATTTCCAACAAGTGCCAACAATTCCTAAATAGACTCCACTCCGAATATGTGCTTTTGCCAATAATACCTCCCAACACGTAACACGAATTGTGCGTTGTGTGAAACTAAAACTAGGAACAACAAAACGTCGGGCAGAAATAGCGCGTCTGCCGCGTTGCACCGATACCTACACCAGTATCGTCACTTGTTACGTCTGTCTAGTTTGAAAAAGGAACAACCGAAACTGGCCATTTAGGATGCGTGACATCGAATAAGATAAATGCATTGGTGAAAAACTGATTTGAATTTATAAAGAGACTGTTCTTATTTGAGTCACCTGTGTGGTGCTTCTTGGACTAAAATATTGAGTTGTCTAATAATACTGGCTGATTGAGAAGTGTGTTTAATGTTATACAAAATACAGAGGAAAGAAAACAAATAAACAACAATGCGCCGAATGCGCCAGTCTCGCCAGGTGCGAAGATTTTAATAGAAAATTGTTTGTAAACATGTTTTTATTTGAACCCTTTGTTTAGGCTACAAATTTTAATTAAACCATTAAATCCTTATTTATGGGAATGAAACTGTTATTTTGACTTGAAATTTCGTATCAATAAAACCTAGACAAGCGTTGAAATATGAAGACAGTATCACAGCTCATAACCGTCAGAATACAATGTTAACGCGTGGTTTACGAACACACCTTTTCAATAACATTAACAGTTTCAAACATCGTCGTTCATTGCCCGTTTCACTTGTGTTGTGATTGGAAACTTATTAGAAAGAGAGGTAATGTACTCCAAAGGCGAAGGAAATCGTCGGTTAATTTTGAAACGTCACTTTTGAAAGGGCTAGTCCGTAAAACGCGTGTAAATGTCAGTTTATGAACGAATCCCCAATAAACAAAGCATTAGCGCAGCTGTAACGAGCGAGCTGTTTTTGATGAAAGCGTTATGGGCTTTTCGTCTTGAAAATTATAAGTTGTCGGTTATGGCAGGATAACGGCGTACGACACATTTTACTGGTCACATTAATTTGCTGCGGACATTCAAATGGGCGATTTTGCTGTTGACTGTTTCGAGTCAGCACAGTAGTTTCGCTCAAAAAGGCGTAGATACTATAAAATTAAATAAGTATACGATAAAGCTTGCGTAAAATAATATATGTACCTAATGTGTATCAATCTAAGAAAAGAAACTGTAAATAAACTTGTAGTCTTGTTAGTTTATGCAGGAATTCTTCGTCAAGAGATATTTTTATAAATTAAATAGTGTCATAGCTGCAATATTATTGAAAAATTGCTCGTAAATATTGTAATAGCTAGAAGATATTCCAATAGCTTGTATAATGAAGTTTTGTATTATAATTAGCTTTATGAAAAACTCCCAGTAGCCATCTTTGTTTACTTTCTTTCGCTGAGTAGAATTTGTCGCCATATTTTTTATCGAAGCTTTTGAGTCGTGACCTGATGCTAACCTTTATTTTTAAATCGCATGACGCTGTTTTCATTCTCACTGCACCCTTTCACTGTTCCATATTCAAATTTCACTATTCCTCCCAAAAAAAGGTTCCAACACAGCTGGTCGTATCTTTTTTTACGCGTTACGTCTAATACGTAACATTATTTTGACGGACGATGCATCGTGCATTCGTTTGGACTTCCTGCGACCGAGTTCGTCTACATCACCCGAGAGTATCGTTTTCGATTGTGTACATTGCTGTATACATATTTAGTGTTATGAACAAAAACTCGTAAGCAGATTATGTGTAGGTGGAATAGTCAGTTAACTTGTAAAATGAAATATTTGTTTTTCCGAAATTAGTCAACGTCGCTGAACTATACAAGATGGTTCTCCGGTAGTAAGGATGTCGTCAATGTATAGCGTACGCTGCGATGCAACAACCGCATAATAAATCTCTCCCTCCAATACTCAAGGCCGTTCACCCCGATTTTTTCTCTCCTTTTTTCCTCCGAAACCGATCGCTTCCTTTACCCGAGTTTTTATGCTTTAATTGAAAGGGTTAAAAATTTACTTTTACGAAAAATGTTGACAAGTCACTTTGATTAATTATGCTCCTTTATAGATTGTAAAGGCATTCTCTTATTCTATTTTTGATCTTTTATGGATTTTTAATGTGGACGTCATTTATTTCGGTTCTCGGATCATCCATTATTGATTTAATGGTTTTTGGTTGATCTTTGTTAAAAGCTATCAGTTTGACTTGGAGACGGACTGGTCTACCTACCTACTGATTTAATGATGGAAATTTTATGAAACAATGCCATCAGTTTAGCTATATTTTATTAAAAATAAAAAGCTGCAGGAAAAAAGTGCAACTTATTGATTTTCGTAGCTTACCGTCTACGGCGTAGCACTTTTCTACTATTTTCATCAAATGTTAGATAAGACTTGACTACACTACAATACAGTATGTACCTATGCGCTCTATGCAGAGCAGACCTTAGCGGTACCGGTGGGTACGCGGAAATTAATCGCTTGACAATTTTGACGTAGGTATAATACCGCGTACCCACGTAACGTAGCGGATGCGCTCAGTTTTACATAGAGCTTTACGGATCTTCAATTTTTAATATTGTAAAAGTGACACCAACCAGCTGTAAATTGAGTTCTTTACTTGTTCTTTGATAAATTATTCCTACATCTGTATATCACAATCTTTTCTACGGAATCATTCGTTGAAGTAAAGTTCAACAAAATAAAACAACAAAAACGAACATAAAAAAATCAATGCCGCTTTATAACCCTTTTTAAATGCGAACGTACAGATTCAATCAATTCAAAAAATAATTCAATGAACGCCCGCATAAGAGAAGATTCCATACAAAAATAGCATTAACCATTGTATGGAAGTACGGTGTCTTTAAAAAAAAGCCACCCTCGCCCTAAACCAAACTTGTTCCAGAAATATTAAAATAGTCAAAAGAGTTAAATTTAAAAATGGAAGGGTAGAAAAAGCGTAATCCTAAAACTAACACAGCTGAGCGGGTCGAGTTATAAAACAAGTTTTCGTCGGATTTTTGTAATGAATAGGTAGGTAGGCAGTTTTTGTATTTGATAATGTTTTCTAACTTTCGAGTAAAAATGTTAATTTTGATAAAGGTACGGAGGTCACTTTCTTTCTTGTCTTGATTTCATCTTTATCATTCCTTTTTATTGAGAAAATACTAGACAAATCCAATAAATCACTGTAAACATACCTCTTTGGATTACTATTTCAAAGAATAAGTCTGTACTGTGTTTTTGTCAATGGCAAAATTCTACTATCGAAATTTTATTGATGGGTTTACTCAAAATACTTAGTTTAGAAGGTATAATATTTGAATTGATAGAATTGGTAGAAATAAAAGATAGCAAATCAAAATGTTTTGTAGTAACGATAAAAATATTTTCGGACAAAAACAACCGCCGAATTTAAATTAAAACAATCTTTTGTTACGATCTGAATCCTAAAACTTAAAATTCTTTGTTGGATTGAATAAAATAGTGGCAAAGGGAGCGCCATGACGAAAACAATTTTAAAATGGAAGGGTTTCGCTTTTCGTTCCAATTTTAAAAAATGAACCCGCGACGAGTGATTTGACGATTCGGACGGATTGTAAAATGGAACACTTTATGCGAGATGAAACACAATTCATTTCTGTTTCATTAATATTTTTGCAGCGGTATGCGTGAAATGGAAGATAGATATTGAAATTGCTTTTTCGATTTGAAAAGTAAAAATGATTACGTAAAACGAGCTTTGAGCCTACACGAATCAATAAAAAAGTAATCCATTAAAAAGGTAATAAAACAACAAGTTAAGTTCCCAAGTCTAAAATTAAACGTTTCTGTAAGAGTTTAGGGATAACGTTCCCAACCACTTGAAACGAACTTTTAAGTAATTTTACTTGTGTACATAAACCCCTCCGAGCACTCACTCCGGAATAATACTTATGCACACATACAAACGTCTCGTATTGTATCAACACTCACGCACACATCTACACAGCCGCAGATGGTGATTCCATAAAATAATATTTCATGTAAAGCACTAACCGCCCGACCGAGGGCGGAAGGATTGACTTCTATTTTTAAATTTTTATATTTCGAAGCAATTCCATCCAGCCAGCCTCTTTCTACTTACGAACGTTTTATTCGTTTTACGAATTCCAATTTTGTATTGTGTTCGTTTTATCATGTCATGAACTTTTGCGAAGGTCACTCACTTATTTCGCTATTTGTCCGTTTGTCATGCAATTGGTAAAAGTAACATTGGAAACTTAATTAAGTACTTACTTAGTAAAAAATATATTTTAGCGCAGCCAAGTGTCAATTTTAAAAGCGACCTCTAAGCTCTGAATTTCGCTCGTGACCATTCGTCAATTAAATCTGGCAAGGGTCCTCGTTATTAAGGCGAATAAAAAATAAATCTCGGAGCAAGTTTTAAAAAGCTCCGTTTCGGAGTAAAGAATGTTGTGTACAATCTCGGTTCGGACAAAAAAGTGACAACAAATAAAAAACAAAACACAACATCGGCCAAAGAACAGATTATCAGCGCTAAAAGGGTTGCTCCCGCGCTCTCTTTCTTTTGTTCCTTCCAAATTCAAACTTGGGATCCGTACAAGGAGCGTTCGAATGCGAATTCTATTTTTGAATATTCTACCGAGAATTTTTAATTAATGCCGCTCGGGCGTGCTCGTATTTTTTAAAATTCGTATTCTGTTTTAAATCGGCTCCGATATTCAATTTTTGCGTTCGATTTGCAGTGTTTTTTATTTATGTTTTGCGATAATGACGTTTCGGTTTAAGTGCTTTATTTCGATTGCCGATTTTATTCCGATGTTCTCCTTGAAGGTCGGTAGTTTTAGTGATTAATGGTCGAGATATGTGGAGTGCTTTTTAAACGAAATATTGAATTTAACGATGTTTTGTGGAACTCTCTTCGAACATTTTTTGTTTGGTAGCGTGTAGGCGGGTTCCAATAGTACCAATGACAATGTGTCCGTATATTTCCACATCTAAGATAGATGTTCGCTTTTTATCGATCGCTTCCGAACGATCGATCAGTCTTTTGTCTCCGATATTGTTAAACTTATCGTCCTTAATAAAAGGCTATTCCGTCGATAAAATTTTACAGCCGCTACTTAAACGATCAACGAGTAATTTCGTGCATGATATCACAATGAGCCCTTATAAGAAACGAATAAGACCACAGATTAAAGTTTTTACTCACAAGCGCTAAGTGTGGGAGACAGCAGTGTTTGAAATGTAACTGCACTGTGGCAGGGCGTGCTCTTTAAATGAGTAACCAATAAGTCGTATTAAGAGGTCACTTGACGCATAGCATCATACCACACATCGTATAGGCCGTGTCGCTGACCTCAATACGTAAACGAGAACTTATTATAAACTATAATCGACATTTATACAAACGCTTATGAAATTTCAACGAAACAATAAACCGCATCGTCATAATACCGAACGAAAATATACTTACTTACTTCTCATCGTAATAGAGTACTCACACATTCACAGTGACGTTTAAAGTTCGAACCAATAATAATCATTCGTTCGTATAATAACCTCGCTTAATATTCCATTTTCGAAAATATTTGAATCGTCATGCTCGTTCTATTCCTTTGTATCGGGACCAATACTGCTGCTGTTGAATAGCTATTAAATTTTGAATTTGGAAGCGATCGGTCGGCGATTCTTATTGGGTTCTAAATCTTAAGTTATAATTTTTAATTGGAGTTTTTTCTTGTCTGATTGGTTGTTTTTCTTGTTTCCAGGTACTGGTCGAAACCGCGAGATGCAAAGAAAGCGCGTTGCGGCTGAAATTCGAGACGCGGCAGCACGTCACGAATCACGAACTCTTTTAAAGAGTGAGTTGCCTATCTAAAAAACAAGTTCCATTTTAAAAGATTTATCTGACTGCACCCAATATTACACATGCGTAATGTTATTAAAGTCCCCTTCCTTTATGAGTTTATTTTAAAAATGGAAAGCTGAGCGTTCACAAAAATAATTGATGATGGGACTGGACTCACCCCCTTCATAATCCTACAGCGCGGGGATCAGACAAACGCATATAAAAATATTAAGTATATGTACAGTTTAAACTGCACGCATAAATGAGCTAAAAGATTATAAAAATAAATGACACGCAGAATTTATCCGAATACGGTTTTCCTCGAAAATCGTTATTGATCGAAAAAAATGAGTGATCGCCGCGAAAGGGTTTGCTAAAGAAAAAAGAAACAAACAATGAAATAATAAAATTTTATGTCCGACTGGCGGGCGCTAAACGCAATGACGTTCGATTTTCATATTTGGAATTCCGCGCGCGTTCAAATTTTTAAGGTCATAAATTTTTAAACGGCACGTTCCAAATTCGAACACGGGAAGCGCTGACAGCTTTTATTAGAGCGCTTCTATCGCATTCATAATTACAATCGAGAAAACGAGTAAGTACTTACTTAACCCGGTATCGATATTGAAAATGCTGTTGCGTTGAACATTAAAACAAAGCATTGTAATTCGTATGAAGTGACTTGCATTTAGTCGGTTCTCTTTGTCTGTTCATCCGTATTCACAAATCGATATATTTTTTACTCACTCAGTTTTCTAAGATAATTGTCGTTAATGATCGAGATAAGAGCTTCGATTGCGCGATGTATTAAACTTGGAGGTTAATTTGAGAAATAATTTCTCGATTAGGCAACGATGAGTTTTGTGTTTGGAACACTGGCCACTAATGATTCCCTTACGTAGTGAAGAAGTTTTAACGAAAGAAATCGACGTTTCTTTTCGTCATATTGAATTGACAGTTTTGAAAAAAGGTTTTTTCCACCAGAAATGCTGTATTCAGGTGACTAAGTCCCAAAACTGTATGGTGTTATGAATAATTTATGAATAACTTTATATTTCCCGGCCCGTTTCAGAGCAAACGGCCATTTTTGGAAATAAATTCATCGAATAACGCCTTTTATACGGCATTAACATTATTTATGTGAAACGTTCGGAAAGGAACGAGATTGTCAAAAACAGCCGATTGTATCGATATTCGTTGCCATGCGAAATCTGAAAAGTCTTGACATCACTACGAGAACAATACTTTTAAAAATTATAGGTAGGTAATTATAAAAGTCATCTCCGTTTGTAAAACTGTTGATATATATTTAATACACACATGGCTACTCGAGTTCCCGTTTGGGTTTAGATCTAGTTATTTTTTATCAATCGCTTTTAAAAATACTTTCTACGAAATGGAATCGATCAATTTCAGTTTTATCGAAAAAGATACCGGACCAGAAGCTGTTCGATTAATCAATCGCGGCATATTTCATTATCTACTTGTTTTTAGAATTAGAAAAGTTATTCAAATAGCGCGTATCTAAGTAATTTTGCATTTGAAGTAGGTAGCGAGCAGTCTATTTGATTTATTTGATGTTTGCTTCAACCGACAAATATCTAGTACCTATTCCTAATTTAATAGCATTTCAATTAGATAAGAACACACTGTTATACCTCTAGATTGGAAATCCTATTTATTGGTCTCAAAATGCGTGCAGCTGTATAAAAAAGTTGTACCTACCTAGTGTAAGATTTAATAAGTATTGTTTAATTTGGGTACATACTTTATAGGTATTGTAGTTTTAATATTAGCATTTCCTTTATGCAGGTAAACTAGGCTATACCGATTGCAAAATCCTTTACTTTTCCAATTGTGAATTCTACGCTGTATACAGGATATCAAATACTTTATTCGGCACATGTCCCTCATACCCGGCAATATCTATAGCCATCCGACCGTTAGCCGGTAAGAACTGACGCTTAATTAAACGGATATCGTAATACGCGTTCCAATTCTGAATTCAAATTCTAAAACAATCGAAAAACGGTTGCACGTCGTAGCGATAACGAAACGGATTCGACATTTTAAATAGTTTCTATGATTTCAAATATGGAATGTCCGATTGTTTCCCGTTTTCGCTCGTAGTTGCGTGACAAAATTGGATTTGCCGTTGCGGAAATTGAGACTGCTGCAGCAGTGCCAACGAAGTTTGCATTCCCAATCGCACATGTAAAATGGTTTTATTGTCTTCGCCGACAAACGTGTTAGTGCGTTTATGAAAATAAATATAGCTGCATGTTGTGAACAAATATTGGTGATGTCGGGTGCATGAATATGTTTGTCGGACATTGGTTTTATATGCGGGCTACGCATTCGATATTGAAGTTTCACAATGGAATCGAGTGGCAATAGGGCGACCTAAAATTATCCTCGGAATCGGTACGGTTCCTTTTTTATGAAACAAAAATTAATATCAAACCCTTATGATGCGTTTGTTATTGGTTTTTATGATAATCGTAATTACCGATAATGATAACCTAGTCTACTTTGGAACGATCTTGTGAACGATTACAAGTTGTAAAATATGCCAAAACGAGCTCGATAGTAAAGTAAATTATGAGCAAGTAAGTAAATTGTCTTCTTACTTGAGGAATTACCATTACCTTGTTTTTAATTTCCTGGCCAAGATAAAACTGCAAAAATATATAAGTACTTACTTTCTTTTTTAAATCGAAATAATATTTTCTAGGTGAGGCCCATGTACCTACAACTACAACAGTGGCTGGTTATGAATTAAAAAAAAGACTTTGTGGCATTCAATATTTTGTGAAGCAAGACGTTTCTATATTGCACACGAATATCTTTGGCATAAGTTCTCATATTTGATTCTTGAAAGTACAGTCAATGTTTAATAAACGAAGAAAATATACCTAATGAACATTAAATAATTCAGATGTAACGTCAGTTACTAAGTAGGGAAACATAACTAAAACCAGAAGCAGGGATATTAACCATAATATAAACCAACCACAAAATGTAAAAATGGAGGCCTAGTTGCTTTAAAATATAAAGAATTGAAATCTAAAGTAGGCACAGTACTTAGCTTACACTTTATCTTAATAATCATAACTTTAAAAAAATTATTTTGTATGCTTCGGCTAGTTATGTATTCCATGACGTTTTCCATAAAATCCAGTCCATTTCGATTTATCATTTTCAATAAAGTTTTTCACGCCTCTTTTGGCACGTCTGATGAATGTCCTTTGCGTTATTTCAGCGCTAATTATGCTCTGGAATATGTGTATTCCGGCTGAATTGATATGCTGTCGATCCATGGCAATTACTTTATTAATTGCAATTATTTTATAATTAACCTCTAGGACCAAAAGTTGTGATACTATTTTAAGTAGCAGATTTATAATACGTCATCTAGGTAAATTAACATCACACGGAAACTGATTCGACTTACGTATCACAACGAAAAAACAAAACAGTGTCAGGGAAATGGTGAACAGCAGACTTCGTCAGCTGGATAAAGGTCTCTCGTGCGCCTCCTAGGGCGCAAGCTCCATAGAGTAGACGTGAGACTTGAGACGTAAGGTGGCATCTGTCAGACAAATGATCGTTGGAGACGTGAGAGGTGCGACATCGAGTCACTTAAAACCGTTTACATATAAAATGTATTAAACAGAAGAGACAAAGCTATACAGGTGAGACGCGCGTCGCATCGATAACGGTCTGACAGATGTCTTATTGTGCGTCGCATCGCGCGTCTTATCTGTGGAGCTTGCCCCGTAGGCCGCGATTTTGAAGAAAATAATAATGCACGAATTCGTATACATTTCGTTTGCATTTCGTCATTGTTTAACGCATCTGACTGTATAAGCGTAGCCGTGTCAGTTCTACGGAAAAGCGGCAATAACCGCCAATCAGTATGCGAGTCCGGGTTCGATTCCCGCTCACGTATTGGTGAAAATATTACGTGCCACGTCATAATATTGTTATTAAGTAGCGCTTTCTTCACCGTTTTCGGCGTAGGTGCCGTTTTTAAGGATTGCTAAAGTTTTTGGACTTGACCTAATCAGGTTTAATTTTCTAAGTTATTGGTGTTGTGAATATAAACTGGCAATAATTATACCTACATAGTTGCCTTATGATGGGATGGCATCAGTTATAACCTTGTAAAAGATTTCACCATTTGCAACGTAGTAATAAAATAGTGCATACTAAAACAAAGTCCTTTCTGAAAGTTAGGACATTTTGTGAACAACTAAGGGCATGTTTTCGTTTATGGGCTTCCATAGACATGAAAAATACAAAGATTTATAGGATTTTTGCACACAAAGTGCTGTATAGTAAATTGATATTGGCACGTCACTGGATAAACATGTTCAATAAGTATTGTTTCGGGCTACTTTGTTGAAGTCTCAAAGAACAAAGAACCGTAATAAAATTGACGTAGAAACATGGTCAGTAGTTAAGTATTATTTTAATGAAATATAAAATATCAGAGAACAAAAAACAGTAATAAAACTGATAAAAAACTTCATAATCTGAAGTTTTTAATCTAAATCATGCATCTAGTAAATCCCCGTATCGGCCAAATGTCGCTACCGACAGATATTGCCAAAATGCATATAACTTCGAACATCAAAGGGTTTTTTTGTTGAAAAGATTTAAAATTTAGAAGGGCGCGTCCCCATTCCCGGTACGGTTCGCAATAAAATTGGTTAAGTTTAATGTTGTGTGATCTTTGTGAATTTATTTACAAAAATAACGTTCGTGCAGCTTATATTTTATACAATTTATTACGTTTGTAAAGTACCTATGACCTGATTTTTGTTTAATTGATTGTCGGCAATGATTGCCACTAAATAGCATATGAAGCACATACGATTGCACTAAGGTATCGTTATAAAAACCAAAAATATATCAGTGAATTATACAATGCAATTAACCTCAACAAAGTTTTAGAACAGTTGTTTTTAAAAAACTAAAGAAACCTCCGAAATGACTCATCGTAGGTAACATCTCTAAAAGCTTTTTTCTGTGAACTGTACCTTAACATAGTCAAATATGGCGTCCGAGATTATAATAACGATTTTAAAGTCCCCTTCGAATTTTTATTTTTAGTTGTTTTCGGGAAGGGTTGTTGTAGTGGACGATGGACCCTCTGGAAAATTTGACACTAACTCGCGCAAAAAATGGGGTGAAAACACTATTTACACTTGGGGATAGTTTTCGCGCCGCCATTTTGAAGAAATCAATATTTCCAATGAAATTGCGATGGGGGCTTTAATTCGGGTTTTTCGTAGCTTTTTGGGCGCTAGAACATCGCTCACCTTCGAGCAATTTTTTTTTGTCATGTCTTCCTCTCTCGCGAGTAGCAAAGAACCCTTATTAGGGTAGGGTGGTGTAAGATTGCGCAATTTTTAATCAACACCTTATAACTTGAAAAATAATAACCTTATCTAGGTTCAATCATTTATTTATTTAAAGTTATTCTTATGGCAACAAATCAACATACTTATTATTTCAAAATATATATCGTCGCCTTAACAATAACATAAAAATCACAAATCGGGAATTGCGCAATTTTGCACACCCTAGTGTGTAAAATTGCGCATCAAAGATCGATAAGATTGCGCAACTTTATTATTTGCTTAAATCGCGAGATACAAAAAAATATACACTAATAATTGACAAAAATATATATTTAGATCAGCAAATAAGTAAAAACCACAAATTAGGAATTTTACAATTTTACACACCATATCGTGTAAAATTGCGCATTGAGGTCGATAAGATTGCGCAACCACGTTGTACTGTAAGACAAAAAAAAGGCCAATTAATGTGCTTAAAGTATGTATAAATCAAAATTAGATACAACATTAGAAGTTTACTGAACAATTTAAAAAGAATTTTCGAGATTGGACACCAAATAATGACAACTGTGAGTAAAATGGTGTGCGCAATCTTACATTTACTAAAGGTGCGCAATTTTACACATTGAGGTTATTTTGCAAACATTGTACTACTACCGCCATCTCTTAGAAATCATTTGTTTAACTTCCCACGTTGATTACAGTTAGATGATACCGCCGCGACAAAATAATGACAAATTAGCAAAATTGTTGCTGGTTTCAGTACAGCAAAACATTTAAAACATCAAAAAAAATAATCAACAGTCACTAAAAACTTCAAACTCGGATAATTTTGTGGTTTTACACTCATTTACCATACTTTTTCGGGAGCACGTTTCTGTTGCGACTGAGAACAAAATATAACTGAAGTTAGCTACGAACTTCGCTCCGTTGTTCTGCAATGGCGTGTGCGCAATTTTATCAACCGCGCAATCTTGCACCACCCTACCCTACACTATCCTGTAAGCAGAGCCAGATTTTGCTTAAATTGCTGATATTTTGAGCATGATTGCACTGACACAAATAAGATTGCCAGCAATGTATGCTAAATCGAACTCTGTAGTCATGGTAGGTCTATTAACGTGAGTATAAAGTGCGTACGTGTGTACTATTGCCAGCACCTCAACCTACCTATTTAAGGGATCAACTTACACTGGTTTTTCATACATACACTAAGACACACCAGTATAAGCTGATCCCTTGGGTATACTATGATGTGCCGGCAATAGTACAGCACTACGGCACACAAGGCCGGTCGCCCAGTCAATCTCTGAATTGGTCACATCCTCCGCGTGTTTTTATTGATAAGAGTAAAAGCTACTGGCCACAATTGCCACAGATTTAGTTCACAATTGGAACATATTCGGTCGGTTGTCGGGAGAAATCAACATCCTTCAATCGTAGCTACGTATTCAAACAAGTCGCTAGTAAAATATGAAAGTTGTATGATTAAAACTATTGTACAAAAATACTGCAGACTTTAATCATCACCATTTTTTGATAATACCTATTAATAGTTAGAGTCATTAAACTAAAAAGTGAAATAAGTGTAAATTTTTTGGCGCCATTGAAAATATTCAAATACGACTTCATATTCAACGTTTCAAAACTTTTTAAAAAGTAGCTTGGATTTACTAGTATGCATGCAGGCAAGGGAAGACCTAGACGAACGTGCCTAGTGTAAATCGGGGACGTTTTAAAGCAACGTAGCAAGTGGAAGGATGTATGCTCTGGCTACTCTGGGAAAAAGGCATGATTTTATACATGAATGTAAGTTTGTATTATTTCGTCACATACAAATTTTTACACTCAGTTTGAACCCTTTGAACTGATCTCTGGCAACTTCAGTTGTATCGCTGTTTTCAGCCCACTGCCGCACATTATGCAGAAGGCTCTAATGACACTGATGACAACGCTATTTAACATTTCTGCGTACATACAATGCGGTTTTTACAACCTACATCGGCAAAACGAGATAAGTATCGCGGGGCCCACCCATACGGCAACTCACAATGTGCCTACTTAATAATCGTATTCGTCTTCATTTCACTCGTGTCGATGATATTTTAGTGCCTGTAAGTGCCTAAAGAAACATTGTAGATAAATATGAGTCAATGCTAGATTGATTGACAGCTTCATAAGCTAGCTTCAGACCAAATCAACAGTCAGTCACAAATCGCGTTTGAACAGATTCTCAAAAAGTGCCTTTCGCACCTCATTAGGTAGTTATTACACTACCCTGCCGACAGCGACTGATTTGTCATACAATGCTGGTTATTACATGAGCTTCATTGTAATAAAATCAATATAGCCAGCGATGTAAGCCAAATCGCGTCCTGTCGGCAAGGTAGAGCAATACCCGTTTTCGTCCGTCTTCGTGCGTGATTTCGCGCTCGAGTTTCTACTAATTACGACACTTTATTACTTCTTAGTAAGCTGCTAGTATAAAGTGTCTCTGGCCTCATAAAATGCAACAATCAACTTGAAGCAACGCCCTATTAATCAACTCATTTAAAAGAAGTTTAGAAGACAAACAACTCAAAAAAGACGTGTGGGAAAAACTACAACCAACGCATTCCAAATTCGAATGAATCTGAAAGGCGAACGAGATTTGAAAAGAGAATGAGATTTGAAAATAGAACACGCCATTAGGAGCGAACACAATGGTCTCATTGGTCGATTTGAAAAAGGAACAATTTGTTAAACGTCAAATATGAACTTTTTTATTTCCGTTGTAATGGAACGCTCAGTTTGATGTCTAGTACACATCTTGGTTTTTTGTCGGATCACGTCAGTCGTTTTCCATTTTGTTTTGTCCATACACGTCTGGTATACTTATTAATGTCAAAATTAAAATAAGAAATCCGAGCAATGGCGGCCGCCGTAAGCGACAAGATTATTGCGTTCTTTTATAAGTTGTTCTCAAACCTAATTAGAGGGCAATGATGCGAAAATTATCGCTTCATCTCGCATTAGATGGTCGACCGGTAAAAATTTCTAGTCAAGTAAAAAAATCCGATACAATACACGTAGATACAAGATTTATTAGACATTGTTGTTTTTTCTTCCTACTGCATCTTATTAATTGTTTCGGCTTTCTATCGACCGTTTATCGTCGGATCGCGAACATGCGCAGTGACATGAAACTATCAATATTTCGAACAACGTTTAAAACAAAGTGTATTAGTTTTAGTTGCCGACGCGGAGGGCATATTAATCATTGGAACGAATTTCCTTGCGCCATGTCATACGGGGTCTTAGAGAAAAGAATATGTAGAGTGACCGCCGGGGAAACCAGATCCTTGAAAGACAGATCTCACTTCTCAATCTCCTTTATTGGGTGCGTGCTGTAACACTATTAAACAAAATGTAATATAGTCACACGAAAACATATTTTAGTTTAAAAATCACTCTTTTATTATTAATAATACAGTATTTTGTGATTAGTTCTGTCTGACTGAGCATGAGTTAAATCTGAATGTGTTGTTTTTTCCGGCTTCACAAGAATCATAGTTCGTTGAAGTGTTCCTTCTACAAATAATATGTCTGAGCACGGAGTTCGTTTATTAAAAATGTGACGTATCAAGATCAACATCTCCCGAGAATGGGATAGGCAATTTCATTTGTTACTTGTGAGAACGAGATAGATGTATGCTGACATTTCAACGGGTCATCAACCCTACGCGGTCCTGCTCTAACGAGAATTCGAATTTGTTCCTAATTTGAAAAATACGTGGATATAATTATTTATTGATTGGTCGAATATTTTCTTTTTCATTGAAATTTTGTACGGTTCGAATTTGGAACCTGTTAAGTTGCTTCCGTTTGGTAGTTAGATAATTGTCGGTGAAATTAATAAAGGAACCGATTGGAAGTGAGACGTCGTTAGATTTTATATCTTTACAGAGATTGATAACGGCCATTTGGGATTGAAGGACCGCTAACTTGTGATTAAAGGAACACGCGGTTTTATTTTAAAAGGAGGATGTATGTTTATTCGATTCCCGAACAAAATAATTTAGTGTGTTGGCAATAAATTATTTCTCTCGAACGTAATAAAAGGAGACAAAAATCTTTTGCTAATCTTTGATTTTAAATTACCAAATACAGTTTTAACTTTATTCTCTTTCTTAATCTTTTGGTTTTATTACATACTACATTCACACTTTAAAATACGTCTAATATTTATCACCGCATACACTTCTGGGCTTTGAAACGACCATTTAA
Source organism: Phthorimaea operculella (assembly GCA_024500475.1). Lineage (NCBI taxonomy): Eukaryota > Metazoa > Arthropoda > Insecta > Lepidoptera > Gelechiidae > Phthorimaea > Phthorimaea operculella. Next base: position 1,451,503 of record JANFCV010000051.1, on the reverse strand, counting down.
ATATCATCTGCGTTCATAAAAGTATTAAAAAATACCATACAAAACTGACTATAAAAAGTCTGTATGGGAGTCAGTTTGTCCATAAACCCGAATTAAAATGCAAGAACACAATCCTGCGCTAGACAAAAGGTATAAAAATATTAAGCAGCAATGTATGGGGCAGTGGTTCTCAAAATTATATAACATTTACTGGGGGGTCAGGGGCACAAAAAAAGCTAGGTAAGTCTATCAAGTTTAATATTGAACAATTTAAACCCGATTTATTAACGCAGTAAAATCTCTTAACAGTGTAAGCAAACTTTTAAATGTGGATTACTGCTGTGTAGGTATTTGAAACGTTGCTACATAATTTTGTGTTCTAACAAAACATGTTGCGCCGATCCCAACTAATTATAATAAGGGCAGCAAGATGACCTAGGCTGTAAACTTCACGTAATATTTGAAATTCGCCATGGGTATCTATGCACTGTGCTCGTTGCCTCGTTAAGGAATTAAAAAGGTATGCGAATCTGGGTAAGTACGTAATGTACAGAAAGCCTAGCCTCAGAAGCTTACGCTTCAGGATGTCAATAGTTTCGATTAATACAGAGGTCTGCTAGCAGTTGTAGGCGGTTGTAAGACTCTGACACCAGGGTTCATCGGGTCGTTCGTTGACTCGGTGTCCCACTCGAAAAGACGAAGAAGATTCAGTATCGACAGAGCTACTCAGAGATCTTTAATTCGTAATGGGCAAAACGATGGTGGGACAATTCCAACAGTTTAAGAATCACAGCCTTATGATAAGCGGTCATAACTGGTCTTTGATTCCGTTTATGGCTATGTTATCCTATTGTGAGACACTTACGGGATGGGGGGAGGGGGGTGCAATTGGAATAAAAGTGAGGTGGTACATTCATTCTGGACAAATGCCTCCTGATTAGAGGGAACTTGGCTTGGGATTACATGGGAATATGGAAGAGAGATTTTGAGCAGAAAAATTATTCAGGGTGCTGTGACTTACTGGACATTTCTTATATTTACGATATCTATAGCGGGGGGAAAATATTTTGAACTATAGCCAGCAAATCTACCTACTCATTCAAGAGAGTAATTTTTACTGTTTTTTTTAGTATTTGTAAGAAAACCAAGTATATGTAATGTAGATCAGTTCGATCCCTTTTTAGAGATAGTAGGTAGACATATAATCCTCTGAATGACTCTCAAACTTTTGACAGACGTGGTGTAAATGCCAGTTTATTTACAGCCGTTTACGCTGTGCCTACCTCGCAAGACATATAGTCATGATATATGTATGTATGTAGTTTCACAAATACTCTGTAATTAGAGTCAGAAGCGCTTCTAATTCAGCCTGTAAGTAGGCACTTGCAGAGGAACAGGCCTTAGTTTTTCCCAACATTTCGATGACCAAATAATTTCCATCGTGAGAATGAGCGAGTTATGAAGCGACTCGAAATGCCCCAAGTATTTTTAGCGTATTCTTTAAGACATAATAACTGGCAGAAAAAGTTCGTAGACTGTTGATTTCGGTAAAGAATTTCGCCTGTTGCGATGTGTAAGGGTGGGGTGGAGAACTGGAGAGTTACGGATATTGTGCCAAAAGCTTTTTTCTTGAGTTCCTTCTGTACACCTATCTCCGTGTGGGACATCAAGTTCAAAATTGTTTAACAACTGAATCGAAGGTAACGCCATTCTGCTTTTCTGTCGAATCACGGCCGTAAAGTTGGCGATAAGAAATACTTTTGATACCCGAGGGTAATTCGTTATTTCATAGGTATATCTCCAAAAGACTAATGTAGATACATGAACATTGAAACTGTCGTTCGGCTTCTCAAATAAAATGTTTATTCGTCAACGAAGTCATGATAGGATCAGTTCGTATAATATCCGAAACTGTTACGTTTTCGTATATCCTGCGCACGCGCATGCCTACCGCCTCACCGCCTGTATTCGGACTCGGAGTAAATTTGACAAAAGAATTTTATGAACGTATAAATTCGCGATGTCCAAGTGATCGGTACACTTTAATACTTTTGCTTCAAGGAACCATCGGGTTTTTGCCGGAACCTGTTCAATTACAGGCAAAATTAATGATTGAGAACATTTATAACGATGTATATGAGCTATAGCCCTCAAATTGGACACGCAACATTTGAGTGTGGTAAAAAGTTCATTTATAAGAAAATTCTGAACGAAATGTTTTAACATTTGAGGCTACATTGAAGGTACGTTTTCATATTCTATGTCCTAGAACACCTATGTCATAGTCATAGCCATAGCATTTGTTAATGACATACAAATAGGAAAGGTGTTTTACAGTTCGTCAAGGGGTTAAATAAAATGAATTGCGCATTACCTAGGTACATGGTTATAAAATCCACCCTTGATTCTTTCGAGACAAGTTTATTGGAAAAGTCTATTGCATGAAATTATAAAAAAAGTTCAAACTAGGTACAAAGGGGATATTTGCAACTATCCTTTCTGTTTTAATTATTCATGTATGCTAAAGTAATTTATGCTTTTATGCTGCAGCACTCCAGACTATGGTAATGTTTTAACCATAGACAATACTTAAAGTTAGTTGGGTCGCTTTTTAATATTAGAGTTGGGTTGAGCTCGTAGAGTTGTGGTGAATAATTTACAAAACGTCGCTTCAGTGATTATTCATTATATCGACTATCCAGCAATTCTGACGCCTAGCGAACTTCTTTAACTATAGTAAAACCAATCGTAATCTGAGGTAGACCAAACAAGCGCTAATTTAGGATTCTCGTGTTCCTGCTTGATTGATCCATCTACAAAAATCAGCTGGGATTGGATTACTATAGAAAAAATGAGCACTGAGGCGACAAAAAAAAATAATTGATTGAAAATATGACAGTATTAGATTGTATAATTAATTATTTATATATTTAATTTATACCGGGAGTAACAGAAAGGGTATAACAAGCCGAAAGGAGGTCTACGTACTCATGAAACTGAACAACTTTCCCCATGAAACATAAGCAGAAATGTGAAAAAAAATTGTACCTCCCATACAAAATCGCCGATCAGCTGATTGATTTACTTAGAGGTCCTAATTTTTTTTTCATATTTCGACCCATGTTCCATGGGGAAAGTTGTTTAGTTTCATGAGTACCTTGACCTCTTTTCGGCTTGTTATATACCCTTTCCGTTACTCCCTGTATAATATACTGACCTAAGGTGCTGACTTACTTACCTGCTGCTGTGCATTTTTTCAAATATAATATTTGGTAAACCAAAAGCTTGAAAGATTTAATTAGTTATAATAATTTATTTATAGCAAATATTGGTTTGCGTAATTTCTATCAACAATACGCTCGTTACACAATCAATCTCAAGTTGTAGGTACATGCCACAGACACAACAGCACACAAAATATAACGGCACGTCGTCGAAAAATCGGATCTTTTTGATCTATGGCGCTTTTGGACGGTCAGACCGAATATATGATTCAGACGGAGTTCTACACACACCCAAAGAATGGATACCGAATTTTAAAATATCTCCCGTGTTACAAAAAAAACCCAAGAGAGAGTCCATGAAAAGCTTTTCTCAACTAGGTACCAACGGATACTGGCGCATGATCCAACACGAACAAAATAAGAAAACAACAGTATCAGTGCCATTTGTTGAAATAACGTGCTTACTCTTGACTTTCATGTTTTTTGAGTAATATACGAGTAGTTGTATCCGGTGAATTTTTTGAGCACTTCAGTCTAATACTTTAGAAAAAGACGATGACAACTAACTGTGACGGGGGGCATTTTACATATACCTATTTTGCAACGTCAAAAGCCAACTCTTGGCTCTTACACAGGGTAAGCTCGTCTTCAATCTGACAGAGACGAGTTCCTAATGGCTTCACTACGGTATAGTCTCTCTTAGTTTTTTTTGTTTTCATTGGCCATTGACCAAATCCCTAGTGATCGATCCGCAGAGCGTATAGAATTAATTATTAACCGATACCGTGCTTTGCGTAACACAGTGTAATCGCAATCGGTATAACAACTGGCATAGAGCAGAAAGGTCGCCTAAGACAAATAGATTCAGTTTGTAAGTCATGTTTTTTTTTCTGCCTACTTCAATTGTAGTAAACCTCTTTGGTTCTTTAAAAGTTGTTTTCAGTAAGAGCTGACAGTTGTGGTAATGTCGGAAATAGAGTAATTTTGCTTATTACCTTTACTTACAAAGAGATTTTCACTGATTTTTCAACGGTTACAGTACAATTTAATATAAGTAATAAAAATATTTTCAATCAAACTTTTTAGTAATAAAAGCTTCACTTGGCCTACAAAGTATAAGTAAATTTCTTTCTTTTATTTTAGTGCACTGAGCAAATCTCCATCTAACTTGTTAACTAGAAACATTATGGTTTACTGATAAAGTATGATTTATCAGCCTAGTTGGTACAGCCAACCAGCAACCGACTGCATAGGTACTTACTTTCGAACGTGACTGATGGCCAATCAGAGCGGATTTACATACAATTCGAAATTTAATTGAGATTCGTAAATTAAATCCGATTGTTTTTACTCGCGATGATTGATTAAAGACAAACACCAATGCGTTTGGAGAAGGATATTGTGTTTTTTATCTGGCGAAATATTTTGGATTGCTATTACAATAAAATTTCTTTTTGCTTATTTCCTTGGCTCATTTGGCAGCACTCGCCAATAGGTACTTATTCAACCTTTTATCACATCGCAAATCTTTAAATTAAGGTGTCTTGTCATCGCTATAACATGATGGGCAACGCAAACATATCCAACAAGCTGTATCCATATTAAAATCCACATACGTCATGTCCACACGTTTCTTTTGACAGTCAATTAGTGTACCTACTGATCATTCTACTCTGTGGTCATATTTCATTCTGGTAGCCGGTCCGAGCCGTACTTGTTTTTATCTTAGTCGTGGATCAAACTTAGTATTATTTTGAGAAGTAATTATGAAATGTAAAGGCTTACCTACCGAATTTCAGCCGGTAACAATGTTCTAATGAATAATAGAAAACTGGTACAAGTAGCTGGTTTGGTCAGAAGCTGATATTGACGGAAGATAAATGACGATTTGGTATCGGGGACTGGATTTTTTTGAGTAATTACTGTAGGTATGCGGCGTGCTTTCTTTTTTGGTAGCGTCGGTTAATATCACAACCGACCATCAGGCTATTCTTGCAAACGATCTTAGGAATGGTTGTTTAGATGGTTTAATAATTTTGATTGAACAATGGGTTTTATAAGTTTTGCAGATAGTTTGCTAAGAATTGATATATGATTTGCTAACAATACTGAAGAGTCTTAGAAAGCTTGCAAAGTTTTCATTACACTTGAATATGCGATTCTGCCTATCGGCAAGTAGGCACCCACTAGCGTCGTCTTTACCTCCGGACCACCGCGGCGCTACCGGTCATCTGCGAATTAAGCAAATACAGTACAGTGTATTACCTGGTGACTCTAGTTATCTATCTGAACATATATTGCTATGGTGACATCGGCGAAATTACGAAAAATAACAGCTAACAGCTGTTCCATACGTTTTGCTTGAGTATGAATAATTATAGCATTTCCGTGGAACAAATGCTTTTTTTCTAGATTTTGCAGATGTCCCGATAGGAAAAGATGTCTAGAATCACCAGTTTGGATAAATGTCCGCTTGCTGGTAACACGCTTTATGTTTTGTTGGAATAAAAGCATGCCTCCATCTTGGAATTTCAACAAAACTTATACATTGTAACCATAATATGACCTGGAAACTTTTACCAAATTGATTTCTAGCGCAGAATGATTTGCCTAACAGTGCCCTGCAGGCAGAGCAATAAAATTTTCGGAATTACGCAAAATCTGTTAGAGAATGTTTCAATTTGCCGCATTCTAGAAACGCGCGCTCAATCGTCTGCGGTAACCGGATTTGTGTGCAAAAGCATTTGCAATTTTTGACGTGCCATGTCATAAACCAATAAAAGTATAAACTGACCAATGTTTAATTTTTAAATGCAACCATCTCTGAAATCAAAAGTTATAAGACCTTACCACGAAAAAGTTAGACAAATGAAAATAAAACTTCATGCAAAATGACTCTAGACACACGTTCAACTCTCGTTTAACTCTTTTGTGGTAATACCCAATAGCAATTAAGGTTAGTATTCTTATTATGTCAAGTTCAAAATGATACAATTAAAGTTAAAAGTACCTCTTTATTTTTGTAGGCACAGTTTTACTACATAAATAAGTATTTAGTTTAATTTCCTTCATTCGTTCTTAACACCATCTTCATATCTAAATTGCATATAATACGCCGTAAAATTAACACCCTAACACGTTTTTAAGCCAAATTATGTGAATGACATTATTTTACAGCCATAAAGCTAATAAAATTAACAAATTGATGGTCGGGAGCGGGTGAACGCATAATTATATAATCTAAATCGATGTTGTAAAATGTATATTCGAGTGATAAGCATCTGTGGTAGGTGTCCCCGCAGTAGGGTTGGTGACATTGGATATTTCCCTACAAAACGTTACATTTAGAATAAAAACAGCAAGAAAATTAAGAAAAAGCATAATTTCATTAACGATTAATTCTCTACAACAACTTTTGGGTCAATAGGTGGCATGACATGTAGAGTTTCAAACGTTTAAATTATTTTCGTGTCGTATTATATTTTATTTATCTCGCATGTCAATCTCAGATTTTAAAATATATTTTTAATATTAAACGGTAAAAAGTTCGAGATGGTTTACTTTCGATACAAATTAAAAAGTGAGGACCTAATCCTATCTAGCAACCCTAGGCACTAACTAACATTGGTTTATGCAGAACCGCCATATCTTTATATCTCTTACCACATTACTAGCGATATGTCTCATTATCGCAAGATTTCGCGATTGGCTCGCCATATCAGCCATAATTGTCAAAAATCTTTGTGCGGGTAGTTGAAAATAATACCTTTAAAAGCCTAGGGCTAAGAATTTGTCGCGTAGCGGTTTAGTACTAAGTTTAGGCCCTGAACAAGGGTGCTACTTACGTAGGGCTGCCAGAAAAAAATAATCATTTTTTGTATTTTTACTAATTGTTTTGTAATGTCCCATTTATGTTGATACTTCTGATGATTCTGAGATGGTATTTACAATTGTAAATTTATATAGTGTACCAATAAAAATAAAAAACACCTTTAATACAGACTTCGTGACGCTACATCCTCTGGTTCCAAAAATTACTTTGCACCTCAAAATAAGAAAAAAACCTAAAGTGCAAGATATCGAATACTTTCACAACTAACAGGAATTAAACTTGCATAGATAGCTGATAAAATCGCTGAACCCAATTCGGAGCGAATAGGAAAAAACGCGAAAGTAGCAACAAAAAAGTCTATCAGACGATATAAGTGGCCAGGTTAACTGTTTTACGTCAAATTTTGTTCTATCTGTATCGGGTTTTGACAAGCGGTACGCGGTAATATGTCAAGTACCGTAAGTGCCTCTAGGCGGTTTACAAAAAGCTGGTTACTCCAAAAGTAATGCATGTTTTAAATCTGTTGACTTTAATAAGCCAGTTAGATTCACTTGTTCTTAGTACATTTGTAATATGAGCCACAAATTATCTATCGTACATCACATGTTTCCGTGCTTCAAAGGACACGTTAAGGTTTCGGTGCCGGTGGCACTCTAGTTTAATACTTAGATGTTGTACTAATAGTAGTAGATAGTTGTGTATTGTAAAACTCGGTCACATCACAGGGGTTCATCCTGGGGTTCATCGGATCGTTGACTAGGTATGGGCGGATGAGCAGTTAGCATCACAACCAAAACGCCGTAACTGCCAAAGCAACCAAAAAGACGAAACATATTGTCAACACTCATTTTTTACGTTTCTTGTCATCGAGATTGTTTGTTCTCTAACTAAATCTTTATGTCAATACTCAAAATATGTAAATTCTTAGCGAGTGTTTGTACCGATCTTGGGATTTAGTGATTCTTTTGATAGTTTTCAAGAATGCTTAAACTGCTTAATAAAGATGTCATTTTTGTTGATTTAATAATAATTTTATAAAGTGTATGTAAATGAAACTTGATGTGATTTCTCATAATGTTATTGTAAGAAATACCTTGACAATGTTTCTAAGAAAAACTAATAAAAATAATAGAATACGTACAAAACAAGCCAAGCTTATCTACTTAAGTTTATTGGACAAAAAATACACTAAGGATCATATCTAAATAAAACCTTCAGAATGATCTATTGAATTACATTTTAAAAGTCGTTGCGCTTAAAACAATAGAATATCACGCTGACACCAAATAAAAAATAAGCATGTCAAAACAAAAATATGTGCCACAAAAACCGGCCACACTCATTACTGATCGAATCAAGCCTCACGTACGTATGCCGAAGAATTCGAATTTCAAAAACTATAATGATTGATTGTCAACCAATGACAATCGCGTATTCAAATTCCTTTTCCAATTTGAATTTGGAACGAGTTCTTTTTCCTGTTGGGTCGCGCGTGCGCGGTAACGCTTACATTGCGTGTCATACAATAAGCTATTATTATTTTAATAGATTTTCTTAGAGTTGCAGTGCTTTATAGTTGATCGTAAGAAAATCTGACATTGAAATTACCGGTTAAATATTGTGAAAAGGAGAAGACGATATCTTTTCAATTATCTTTTCACACATATGAATGTGCTGGTCTTGTTAAGACAAAATATAGGTAGTTATTTAAAAATTGGAAAATGAATTTGGTATTGAATTTTGTACAACAGATTTTCTAGGTATTATAAGGTAAAGTTCTTACTAGGTATAGCAAATAGCCAGGTATTGTATATCATAGCAACGTCAGAGACCCTAGTTACGTCGTGGAAAGTTTCAAAACTCTGACACCAGGGTCGATCTATAAAGATCCTTCGTCAACTCACTGTCCCAAACGATATGGTTGAATTCAAATTCAAGGAAACATACCTACATACTTGCGGGGTAGGCAAAGTTTAATGAGATTATAAGGCGCGTTGGGGTAAGTTCGGACGAGGTGTAAGATCGTACGAGTTGAATTTTCGGCGAATTAAGCAATATTTTTTAAATCTGGTAACATCGTGCATGACGCCATTTTATTGTTCACCGATTGTCAGTTTTTGCTTGTCAATCTGACGTAAAATATGTGTGTAACGCGCCAAAAACAAATCCAAGGTAAATTTCCATAATTTTTCGTCCATCCGATCTTTCACTAAAATTTTTAATTGCGTATTTTGGCTTAAATATAGCTTTATTTGTTTATTTTAAACACTTATTCCAGGTTTTTTATTGAGGTAAACATATTACTATTATTAAAATTGCCCTGGGTTTGCTACTTGCTGAGATCCGGTGTTCCCCCTTGATGAGTAAAGATCGGATAAAATTATCCGATCTTACCCTGTAACAAAAATGGAAGTGGTTGTCAAACTTTTACGCGTCAAAATTATTTTTTATTTTTTTATTAAATGTTGGTTCTAAATTTAATTAAAATTGCTACTTTGTACAGCTCCGATAGAAAAAGAAGGAGGATAATAGCCCAGTTAGGAGTGTACCCCCTCCACTTTGCTGTAGCCGCTGCTCCGTCGTCCACTAGTACTCCCTCCATTCTGCTGTAGCCGCTGCGCCGACGTCCACTAGTACCCCCTCCGCTCTGCTGTAGCCGCTGCGCCGACGTCCACTAGTACCCCCTCCACTCTGCTGTAGCCGCTGCGCCGACGTCCACTAGTACCCCCTCCACTCTGCTGTAGCCGCTGCGCCGACGTCCACTAGTAACCCCTCCACTCTGCTGTAGCCGCTGCGCCGACGTCCACTAGTACCCCCTCCACTCTGCTGTAGCCGCTGCGCCGACGTCCACTAGTACCCCCTCCACTCTGCTGTAGCCGCTGCGCCGACGTCCACTAGTACCCCCTCCACTTTGCTGTAGCCGCTGCGCCGTCGTCCACCAGTACCCTTAATCCAATCTGTTTTGTCGCTGTGTTTGTTTCTTATTTATTTATATTGTTTGCAATGTGGTCTTCGCCTTCTCCAGTAAGTCTTCATGGTTCTTTCAGTTTAGTAGAACCTCGTGCATGTTACAACGTTTCCCACAAAGAAAAATCTATCCGATCTTCCCCGACACTACATAAAATAGTTTGAGAAGCACAGAATTTCAAAATTTTTGCCTGTGGGGTAAGACCGGATGCCTATAGTAAAAAAAATGAATAATCATTTGGAACATCTATGCCTCTTAAATAATTAGATATTTTATTGCTATACGTGTTAGAAGGGAAAAGATCGTATATATTCCTGTTATAGACTTTATTCTCCGTGCATTAGAAGTGGTTTTAAAAGTATATCCGAACTTACCCCTTTACAAGTAAATTGTCATCATGGTCTCAAAAAAGTATAACTTGACTTTACGCACGTGCAAAACACAAACGTTTGAGTTTAAAAACAAAAGCTATATATATAGTTAAGCTCCGTTTTATTGTCATTTGTTTGCTCTTTATTTCATTGATTACGCGGTTATAGATGTCGAGTAATTCAAGTTTTTGGAAGACTCTTCTAACTAGTCGAAAATCCGTCCGATGTTACCCCAACGCACCTTACACGTCAACTCTCAAATCCCTTAGTCAGTTCTTACGAAACCCATGGGAAAGATATGAGGTGATGCTATTTTCAACCGGCACCATGAGAAATATAAAAAACTGTATATTAATAGCACAGTACACCAGAAATGCAGAATGCCGCCGCTCGCATCGCGGCTTGTCATTAAATTCCTTACACTTTCTCATTTAAATTCATAAATTTCCGGTGTAAGTGTTTTGTTATTGTTACACTCGTCACGTTTGACCGATTGCGTACGCGCACAAACACACAATCACACGCACACACACGCACACACACTCGTATTCCTAGAAACACACTTGAGGTCGGTGTTATGGAAGAACAGTTTCGATCGAAAAAGCTCTAATCAAATTTTTATAATTTTCCGAAGTAAACTTTTACACATGTCAAAAGAAATCAAAAGAAGAAAAGTGAGAAAGTTCGAAGGTCATAATTTTCTTTTGCATGTAGCTGTCCGCCCCAGCGCCAGCTGATGCGATTTCTATGTATTACTTGCAGGTGCAATATTGGGTCGATATCTGATCTATTAAATGTTCGATGTAAGTAAGATCTACCTATACTTTCAATTCACTAGTGTCAAGGACTAAGATCGCCGTTCAATTATTATAAACGAAATATTCAAGTAATGTAAACCTTTATCACTTTTTTATTCACTTGGTAGTTTTAATCAAATCAGACAGTATTTTCAAGAAGTAGGTATGTTTACAGTAATTTCTAGGCCAAACTTAGGCAACGGCTATTGATTTACGTACTTGAACACGTTGTGTAACGTATAGCAAACAAAATTTTATCTCAGTAAAGATCTCTATTCAATATTCTGCAAAACGAACTATCATTTGCGTCAGGCGCGTTCCCAAAACATAACCAGTCATCCAGACCCTAAAGTTTTTAATAACTTGTATATTGACAAAGCTCAGCATGAACTGGTATCATTGTAGACCTGTAGAGCCAACGACGAAAATGTACGCAACGAATATTACAAAGAATTCCATTTGCCATACAATAGAGCACACACGATTCCGAATTCAAATTTCAATTTTAAAAAAAGAACAGCGCGTAGGAACGTTGCCGCGCGAATTTCAAATATGGAATGCATTATATTCTGATTTCGTATTCTTAATTCGAATTCAATTATTATTTTCAATTACCGTGGGTTGGTCGCGAGGCAAAACGTGCTATTGTCCTATTTCTTTTTTTATGAGTTGTGTTGGCTGTATAAAAAACTACTTTAGAGCGATTCTCGGTTATCTTAAAAAGCTCGTTAGTTAGAGACATTGTAACAATCAGCAACGCTCTAGCTAATAACTGTCTGAGCATAAGATTTTCTAAAGAGTTCTTCTTAAAGACATCGGACTAGTTTCGACAAAATACAATTTTTCAAACAAAACAGACAGTTTTGGATCAGCACAAGATAAATGAGCTTACTAACTGTTCCAGTCAAATATCGCAACATGTTAAATTACCGGTTCAACTGTTTAGGTAACTAATTCTAACTATTGATATAGTTAACTCGTATTCTAAAAGAAAGAAGCAATTGAGCTATTTGCGTTCGTTACTGAAATATTCGTATGAACCTAAGTATTGTTATTATATTAATTATGTGCTCGCAATCCAGAAGTTAAGTGCTCCTTAAAGGGATAGGTACCTACTCCAATGTAACTAATAGATTATTGAGATTGTTTCCAATGCGATGAGGACAGCCGAGAAGATTTGAATTAAGCACGTGACTCCTCTCCTCCGTCATTATTCCTAGAAAATTCAAACTTCGAACTCCTCGAAGCGACGATATTCAAAAAAGGAACGTGGATAACAGACGTTAGTAAACAGAACTGTTATTATAACAGAAGGGAAAAAAGGTCATTGACTCATGAGTGTTCCCAGCCACTCGAATGTTTTATAGAGAAAACACTTCAAAACGAATATTACTATTTCCATACTTTAATTACGTACTTATACTCACACATACGTACACGCATACAGAAGTAATTATAAGATAAACATGTGGGTTTTTGAGCGAAGGAACAGTTGTTTAAGTACTCATACTCGGGCAATATTAGGTTACTTTCCTGTGCATCTGGCCAACAAAGCTGTACTGTAAGTTCTCTCCAGTTTATAAAAAAGCACAAAAAGAGTTCATGTAAAAGTTTTAATGGTCGTTGTGGCAGCACTGCGCGTTTTTCGTTTTTCAGCATTCGGCCGCGAAACAAGGGCGCCAGTGCTGCCAACGTTGCCAAATTGCATGACAGTTACAGAACTTATCTGCATTTTCGCAACGTAGGAGATATCCGGCATCAATATGGACGATGGTTTATTAACTCTACTTTGTTTTTCAGTATCGATTACATAGAAATCGTATCATATCAAAATTTACTGACACTCTTCCTTAGTTTTCAAAATGTGATTGTTGATTCTTGATTTCTAGAGCAATTCGGTTTAAAACTGTCAAAATATATAACAACAGAACACAATATATCTGACAAAAGCCCATCTGACACCAAACGGGCGAGATGAAGAAATTCCAAGCGGGTTCCAAGATTACAATTTCGTTGGCTAGATAATTCTCTATTAGCATACAAAGGAGAATTACCGTCTGTCTGTATGTCACTACACTGTATGTATATATAATGCCCCGCCTTGTAGCTGTCATATGTAGCCTAATTAGGTATGGGGGTATTACGTTGGGCAATAAGATTTTATTATTAGGCATAAACGGTGTATTTGTGGGCGCTTTTCAATGGTCGGTTTGCATTCGGAATTTGAAAATTGCGGGGTCGTATAATTTTATACATTCTTTCTTACCACACGCAAGAAACTTACGTAGATGATCTTTTTACCCTATCATTGAAATGGCGTAAACGACATATGTGCGAAAATGCTGAAAATGCTACGTAAGTAGGATAGTATCTATTCCCGGTTACTAGACGTTTTCAATTAAGGTCAACTATTGTTATGAAACCTCTATGTTATAATAACACATATAGTTAACAAAATTCGTGGAACCTATTGTACAGGCTGATAGCAATATTTCCGTTGGTGATCTCACATTCCATACCCCCTACGCACAAATCTGCGAAACAGCCAACTGAAAGTGTGTAACTCAACACTCTTTATATTATAAACATCACGAACGCAGTGATATGTATATTGTTCACTTAGACTTTTAAATTCCTTCTAAGAATCGTCGTATCAACACACCGCTGACAAAATTGTATTTGCTGATAGCTAAGTGATTTATAAACTGGAATGTCTCGCAGTAAGTGGCTCATTTGACTGCACAGATAAGTTTGTCTTGGTAAAGTGGCAAAATATGATTTCTATCTCTAAACTTATCCTAAGATTTGGTACACCACTTGAAAAGGCGCATAGGTTTTATAACTTCTAGTGTTGATATAAAGTTAGTTAGTAGACGTTATAATCAGAGAATTGTCCAATATAAACAATCTCTATCGAGAAACATTTGAAACCAGAACGCATGAGTAAGTGGAATTATTTGAACTCTTCATAATAACAATATCGGTCCAATTTCGAACGGCATACAGTTGAAAATTAATCGACGCAGTTGAAGCACCTACCTTACATGTCATTATCACGTAGGTGTCCTGTGGACATACCTATGGGTCATTTGTTTCTTTTTTATTGCTACGCTGAAAGCTCGCAGTTTTCAGCCTGCAATAACAATAAGGTCTTTATTCGTAATTTAAACTGCTTATAGTTTTCTGTGAAGTAAGTTGTACTGGCTGACTGATTTTAGAAAAGGTATATTTACTTTTACGATATATCGCCTATATCGATTAATTAAATGAACTTACATATAATTGAAAAAGTCGATGAAAAGTCGCGTACTCAGATAAGTTTTTCACAAAATAAAATTATTGTTCGCCATACGATTTTCCTGTGAAAACCTATTCGCCTCAAAACATAGAGCTGCAATAAATACAAAAGTTATTCAGCTCATGTCCCAGTCGATTGAATTTCAGTTTTTCATTTGTATGGCCTGACTTTTGACCTTTAGTTATTTGTTTAAATCTACCGATCATATGTGCTGTGCAAGGTGTGCTTTCAGAATTTTTTTGATGCTACCTATTGACTATTTTCTATTTATTTTGTGCCAATGCGTTGTCTTTGTAACTTATTCTTAGACCATTCGAAAGTAGGTACAGTACCCACAATATTAATACAAAACAATGCACAGGCAAAGAAAACTGAATAAAACGGAAACCGTGTCCCACTTTTAGCAACATTATTAATCAGATAGTGTTGTAATAATATTTATTGCGTCTGCGAATTATTGATTCCACACACACCGTGTATCGAAACGCATTCTAAATGCATGTCGTCCTAGTGTTAGCACTAGTGATGCGGTCATGACATAGGAAGCTATCGATATTTGTGATTTTATTCAGAAACGGACGTGAGAAATCAGTCCAAATCAGAGAGGGTGAATCATATAACATATTTATAATAAAATTATTTTGGACTATACCGTACCACAGACAAAGCTGTTTCCACTGCCAGTTGTCTGTTTGTGGTTTGTCCCTAATGTTATTAAATATTCACAGTTACAAGTTTGAGTAAATAAAAATAGTTTGTGCGTATTACCTACGTTAGCAAGGTACGTGACCACTTTTTCCTGAAAAGCTTTCAATTTGTTGGTTACGGGGTTTGTCATTTTGAAACCTCATGTATACAGGGAGTAAAAAGGGGTATAAGTAACTAGCTGAAAGGATATCAAGGTCGACGATCAGCTACTTGATTTGACTATGGGATTTGATTATTTTGATTATGAGAGGACCAAATTTTTTCGTCCTATTTCGACCAACGTTCCATGGGGCAAGTTGCTAAGTTTCTTTCTTCAGACCTCCTTTAGGCTTGTTATACCCTTTTTGTTACTCCCGGTACCTATATCAATGACTACTTGGCAGTTGCTTAACTTGGTCATCATCATCTGCCTGCCCTTATCCCAATTTATTTGGGGTCGGCGCAACATGTCTTTAATCTTCCATTCATCTCTATCAGCAGTCAAATCAATTGTTTAGCTTGGTGTCGATAGATATTGTATCGTATCGCACCATCATCATCAACCTACCCCAACACTATTTTAAACGCACCGTCCTTCCTATACAGGTACAGGAAAATGGAATATGATTAGAAAAATGGTCGATTTAGTATGAAAATCATGTGTGTGCCATTTTCATAATCTGCAGCCGTCCTGCGTTGACGCATCGCAATGTGGGTACTTGGGTACTTGAGTGACTCAATCTATGATTGGTTTCCTTTATTGTGCTAATGTTTTGTGCGATGGCGGACTTTTAATCAGTTCCATACGTGCCTTTTACATCTAAGGGATCCTCGCTTCTCTAAATTTTCAGTTTTGGAACTTATAACTTTTCTGTATACGTTCACTTTAGTTTAGTTACTGTTTAGAGATATTGTATTTTACAATAAGAGTATTTTTACAATTTTGTTGTTTCTCCAGTCGTACTGTTTACTTATGCTTTGATTCGACTCTCTACCTAATTAAATTATGACTCATTCATTACTTTTGTGGAGTCAAAACGACTCTCTTGAAATCTTCATAAGGATGTCATAAAGAAGAAATAAAATAGATTACTAATTAATAAGAGCAATTAAAAAGTTAATTGGCTTGCATTCGTTTTTATTGGCAATCACATGCATCATCATCATCTGCCTGCCCTTATCCCAACTTATTTGGGGTCGGCGCAACATGTCTACATGCATATTTTTTTATCTATATTTCTATCGATGTACTGAACATTCTGAAATTAAGGCTGAAGTGTCTTATTTACTAATATTATTAGCTAATTATTTACTGAAATTATTTGGCAAATGTACAAAATGTTAATTAATTATCTGTTTGAAAGTTAGTTAAATCTGTACAATCTTAATTGTTTCACCATTTACAAGCCAAATGCGAATTTTATATTGTTTATAATATTATAAACACATAATCATCATTAGCTTATATTGATGACTAATTCTTCCAATGAATTTATAATTTCTTATTAATTTGTAGTTTCAAATCTCACAAAAGATTCCACAAATGTGTGGGCGAGTAGACGCTGAATCTGCAACGGCGCAACAATTACAGTATCGAGTATTATCTTACAATAACAAACCCAGCGAATTCTTTAAGAAGAATTCATAAAGCATTTTAAAATATCAAAGATTGAATTTCATAAACAAAAGCGATATGACTGGCTGGAAAATTAAACACAAAAAACTGTGAACGAATTTTAAGAACAGTCATTTGATAAAAAGAACAGAAAAACAAAAAAGCTTCGCCACAGTCAGAACACATTTACTCCTAATAAATCTTAAAGGAATACAAAAATCCGAGCCGAAAATGATTAAAACGAAAAAACTGAACCAGCCAGTAGTCAGCCCTAAAAAGAAATTAAAAATTCAAATAAAAGAACGGATTCCTTAAGATAATGCTTATTCATTCCACATTTAAAATCAAATTTTCAAATAAAGAACTCGAAGCAGCCGATCGAGCGAGTATGTTAGAGTAGGACGGACGTTTAACAAATTCATAAATCAGACAAAGATAGATAGATATAGCTTATTATGATTGACAGCTGAGAACGGTTACCCTTGAAATATTTGAAACATTATATTATTATAAAGTACACTATCTTCGTTGAACACAAGAGTAATGTGGCCATTAGATCTTTTGATTATGAGCTTTGAAAGCAAACAATATCGCGTTTTGGTTATTTTAGTATGTACTTACTCATATTCTAGATCCTTTGTGTATTCGCCTAAACGAAGAGTCTTCATAACTGTTTCAAGAGGATTCGAGTCAACAACTTTTTGGTGATACACGATACACCTACTTATATTAACCGAATTTGAATAAGTAGGAATGGCTTGATAGATTTAAGACATTACTTTTCTACGGTTTTCATGATATGCGTGCACCTATCTCGTTTATCGTATAATTTGGTGAATACGCTCTAATTTTTTTATGGTAACAAGGTGATGTAATCGATACTGATGTCCGCATTGCTACAGCGTGAACCCCCATTACGCGTATGTATGTATAATGACGACCGCTAGACGCTCGTTTTTAGAAACGTCGAGTTTCTCCGGAACACGTTTTAAATCATAATTCGAACGCCGTTTTTTGAATTTAGAGCGTTGACTTTTTAATTCTTATTTTAGAGAATGTTAAGTAGACTTTTTTGTTGATTGCCATTACTGACTAGCAGATAAAGATAACTACTGGTTTTCGAATTTCGAAGCTTTTCTGGTTGACAGATTTTAAGTGATCGCTAGACAGTTAGTCAATTAGAGAACTGAGAGTCTGAGATGATCTCAAGATATCTTCAATTTGGATCTACCTCCTTTTCGCTTGCTTTTTTATTTTTTGAGAGGTCAGTCAGACCGTGAGAAATTAAAGAAGCTGTTGCCGAAAACAACTGTCTTGATGGATATCTATAGATATTTAAACTTTTTTGACCTTATCATTATTAGATATCAGCTGTAATACTGATCTAAAAAGTAGGTATGATTTTATTTCGTGAGCAATTAAGTCGGTTTTACACGACTGCCTCAGATGGAGGAAGGAATTGATAATCAAGTATGTATATTAAAAAATACTTAAGAATGTAATGAGTGAGAACTGAAATCCATTCCTGGCAGTCAAATTAGGAATCGTTTTGTTTTTAATTTCCGAGTAAGATGTTTAGGCGCAAATGGGATTGGTAGCGCGGTCCGTTCCGCTCCCGTACGCAGAGCTACGAAACTCGTAGATATGGCGTAGCACGTTGTTTCGCAATAAAAAGCTATGGTCACATTATATTTAAGTATTTTTATTGAAACAATGGAATCGAATGTCTGAAACGAAAGAAGTTACCATGAGCTAACCCCACCAGCACATATCGCGATTTAAAATCGAGTACCGTCATTTTAAATCAGTCAGTCAGCTGCGACAGACTTTATTTTATTCTTTAACTGTTCACAAATCAACTTATCATTAAATAAGTAAACACATCATAAAACTAATCTTATCATGGCACCTCCAAATACTCTCAATCACCGAATTCGTTCACATTCCATAATATTTGAATTATTCAAATGACGCTAATCGTTTTTATTGGTGACTTTACGGCGTTTAATGGCCACTTGTGGAACGCTTTATCTGTCGACGAACTGGCCGGAAAGAAATGTTCGAACCGATTGTCTTTTAAATTAGGAACGATTCTTGTTTTCTCTATTGCCAATAGCAAAGGGTTTATTCGTTTCGTCAATATAGTTGCAACAAAAATATGAAACGCGGATTCCAATAAAATTATTAACTATCTAGACTAGGCGTGAAATATATACGTTTTTTATCGTATGTCAAACCAAATCGAAATTTTTACCCACAATACTTGGTTTGAAGAGTTTGTAACAAGATCGGACTTTAAATGTTTTGATATCAATACCTACGTACTTACCTATTGGTGACTGCTTACGCACTTGTTTTTGTGTAATTTTTCCACGTTCATGCTTATTGGTTACGTTGCGTGGTAACCTGACACCATTCATCAATTTGATTGCATTTCATTGAATAATTAGACAAATTGGAGTTGAATGTGTTGAAAGCTCATGATTTAATTAAATTTATGCTTTCCTCAACACTAACACATATAGCGACAAAAGTTTCTAAGTAATAATATTACGTTTATGACTATGTCAAGTACCTATTTCTGTGTATATATTTGACATATCGTACATATTGTACTAAAAGTGTAATCATTCATATTATTACAAACTTACAAAGTTGGTACCTACCTATTTTAATTTTATTCGTGATTTTTAATAAAACATCGATTACGGCTATCGAATCCACCGATTTAAATCGATACATAATTTAATTAGAGCGACTAGGAAGCGTGGGTGTAACGACTATTTTAAACCATTTTTACAAGACCCTCGACAATCAACGAAGCCTTCCCAAAAGAGAGATTTGATAGCTCTACACATTTTGGTCGTCTAGTATCTATTTTTCATACAATAACGTAATTTCGAAACGGCAATTTTTCTGATCATATTTATTACTTGCTAAAGGCGTTTTTTGTTAAAAGCTTAAGTATGTAGGTAGGTAAAAGAATTGTAACATGTAATTTTGGGTAATATTTTAAGTTTTTTGTCCCAAAACAGCGAGATTTACATTTTATGACAGTAGAGCAAAAAGGCTTGGCAGTATGATACAGCTATATACCTATAAATTGTGTTACTCGCCTATTTAATACCTGTTGTTGAGGCCTTATTTCTTGTCGATAAGTTAATGATTAAAAAGTAAGTACCTACATAATGTTATTGACATTTGAAATTGCTTCCGCGAGAACTGATTATAGCAACACGAAGGGATTGTTAATATTTTGTAAGTAGACCAAGTATCTACAATTAATTAATAAAATCATTATAGTTATCTACAATAAAACTATATTTTATCAAATTGGATTTAAACTTATTTTTTGATGTAACACCTACCACCCTATGTAATTAACATATGCCAATCATTAGGTAGGTTAATCACCGAAATGTAGAGTGTAAGGCACATTTTACTTAATCGTCGTAACATTTATTTTGTAAAGTTACTACGAATCTCAGCAAAAGCATATCATACAATAGATACAATATTATATTGCGAGTGTGTGTGCACACAGCCTAAACTGTAACTGATCTAAATATCGTTTTATAATTACCTTGAAACCTAACAAACAACTCGCCGAATTTGACTCAATGAAAACCGGCCTATTGTTAAGACTTAATAAAAAAATTGCCACTACATTGTTTAAAAATCGACTTTTAATTTCAACCATTGATACAATCATTGGTTAAAGGTTAACTTAAGATTAAGATTCTAATTATCGCTTGTGCAACCGGACCTAGATCTAAGATTTAAAATTGGAATTGCGAAAATGGATTAGAGCGATTCTGTGTGATAAAGAAAAAACAAAAGCTTTTTATATTGATTGCAATTTGCCTATCAGAGGTATTTATGGATATACCTAGTAGGTTAAAGCAAGCACCATTGTCAAGGTAGATATTCTAAAATAGCGCAGCAACTGACTTCTAATATGATGTGATTCCCGCTTTAGGCGCAAGCTTCACAGAGTAGACGTGAGACGTAAGACGTAAGATGGCATCCGTCGAACAGATGATAGGGACACGTGCGACATCGCGACGCTTGAAACCGTTTCCATACAAAATGTGTGAAACAGGAGAAACAAAGCATCGGGCCGTTCGTTAACTCATTGTCACACACTACATAAGCTGGCGGACACTGGCGGTAGATCATGTTACCTTTTTTTGCTATCGAGTCATTTTCTTACCCTATTATCGCTGTGTACCTAGCGTTCCACATTAGGTACTCCAGATCCTCGATATTTTAGTACCAACCGAAGCGGCTGATCATACTGAACAAGTTTTGCTATGGAACCACTTCTGTATTTCCTATAGTTTTTCCGGCGGGCTCTTAGTGTTCCACTTCAGGTACCCTGGGAAGGCGTCAGTCGCCTTTTTTTTCTAGGACTCGGCAGATCCTTATTGCTAGTTACAAAACACAGTTTTAACCGGGTACATATTTTGCCGCCAAAATAGGGCACTTTACCCATGCTATATGGAGCTTGCCCCTTATAAAGTAACATCTAAAGAATGCTCTTACGACATTTATTTTTGGTTGTGATTGTTGAATGTGAGCAACCCTGTCTCCCAAGATACAGGTAGGTATCAAACCTAGTTTGGGAGAAAGAGTTACAACAATGTTAATCATTTTGACCATTGTACCTATAAATGTATCCCGCATGTGTATCATAGGTAAAATAAACTATTCTTATATCGCGTAGTCGTTCATATCATAAGGGCTAGATTATCCTCAACACGCACACACGTACCAAACTACCAAGTAAATCCATCACACCATAAAAGCTGACAAGTATGTAAAACCCGCCTTTTTAGCGCGGACCTTCGCGGAACAATATTCAATAGTCCTATAATGCCAATGATAATAAGTAATAACAATTAATAGTCAATACGGCCGATCTAAATGGAACTTTTTATAGATCGCATTCAAAATGGCGGCTGAAGGACGCATGATATTGTTTGTTTTGTAGATTAAAAGTTTTTTTTGAAACGCATAATTAAATATGGCTTAATCTTAATTAAATCAAATTACTTACGCTTTTGCATTTGCAGGAAAATTGCAAGAAATCCCTAACTATGCCTACGCTTCCTTTACGCATAGGTATACCTACGTACCTAACTAAAGGCTGATTTTTCGTCGCTTATATCTAGCCCTATTTTCCAGGCAAATCCTAGATTATAAGCGGAAAGTTATAGAATTCGGCTGATGCCAACAGGAACAAAAAGCAAATATATTAAAAACAAAAACCCCAACTGCGTTAATTTCAAAGTTGTTTTCGCGATAATAATCCGCCATCTTGGATATATGAATTTTTAATATAGGTACCTAGCCAGTGTCACTCACGCCTCGAATCGGCATCTCACATAATCAAGATCCACCCAGCTGTTTGAAAACGAGTTTCTGGAGTCATACATACATACATGCATACATATTCTCTAAAGACATAAACCTCCTTAGGCAATCGGGTAAAAAGTCGTCCGTACATGATATGCCGCTTAAAGTTTTGAAACAAAACAAAACTCTTAATAATAATTGATTAGCCAATCACGGAGTCTAAAATCTACTCAACCACTTACGATTCTTAGAAAACAACAGCTCGCGGCGTGACACACATTGACAGTTGTCGATATAAGCTGTCACGCTAGTGATGTGACACGATTATCGATACGTTAGAGATGTGACACGGAATTATCGATATGTCCATCTGCATTATTTCGGTAAACTTGTTTGTTGCGCCATATTAGAATGCTTGTGAAATAATTACGATGTGGACTATAATAGTGTATGTAATAGACAATAGAAGTATTGAATAACCCGTTAAAGGATCAAACTTATATTGGTTTATCATACAAATACTAATAGAGAAACTAATATAAAGTTGATCTTTTAAATGGGTGTCGTGTGGTGCTTAGAATTAGTATCACCCCATATCTTTCCCGTTGGTATCGTAAGAAACGACTTGAGTGTTAATGTGTATTAAAATTTTAGGCGATAGACTGACATCCTGTCACTATCGTGATACACAGTCTTCTGAATGACTCTGAAACTTTTGTCAGATGTGGTGTAAATGGCCGTTTTTTACAGTCGTTTACGCTCTGCCTACCCTATATAGGCGTGATATATTTAAGTACGTATGTTTAAACAAAAAGGTGGATTGGCTATGGCATTCGAAGAGTTAATTTGATTTATCTGGGACTTAATGATCAGATCTTGACTCTACGACTAAGGGTCCACTATACGACGACAGTACGTAATCTTCACTCCAATGTTTTTTTTTTCACACATCGACTTACATGCCAATATAAATAAAAAATTCGAAAAGCAAAGATTCTGTCAAATCGACCTAATTGAAAACCTCATTTATATAAGTCGTTCAAAATATGAATTAAAATTGTGTAGTAACCTAGTCAATAAACGCCTCTGTATTAGTTTTATTACATTACATAACACAATGATCACGGGTACTAATAAGTAGAGCATTGTGTGAGTGCGCACTCGATGGCCAAGCGGAGGCACAACCGGATGGAGTAAATGTCAAATTTTGACACTTCATTCGGTCACACTTTGTTATTCTGAGACAATTTGTGATGGTTTGAGGCTGTATGGTTAGCCTGGCCAGCCCCGAGGCAGTTCCAATATTTTTATTTTTTATCCCGCCCGAGTCGCGGTTATAGTAGGATAGAAAAAAATATAAACAGGAGAAAATTGTGCCTTGTTTTTTCTTTTTTACAATGACTAATCCATTTCTGTGTAATGTAATGACTATCAATAAGTGACATTTTTATGTCCTATTTTGAATAAAGATTTTTGACTTTGACTTTGTTGCTAATTGCAATTGCAAATACGGATTGTATACCTAGTCAATGATAATGAAGACTACGTAATTGAAAAGACAATGTCGATAGCGGTCTTAAGTTGCTTAGTATAAACTTTTTAGAGCACACTGAATTCCAATTCCCCGTGTGGTGCCGGCTTAGAATACGATCACCCCATATCTGTTTCGTGAGTGTCGCAAGAAACGACTAAGGGATGTGAGAGTTGTGTATTGCAATTTTAGGCGACAAGCTGGCAACCTGTCACCATGGTTAATATGGTTATACACAGTCTTCTGACTGACTCTCAAACTTTTGTTGGACGTGGTGTAAATGGCGGTTTTTACAGCTATTTACGCTGAGCTTTCCTTGCAAGGGATATTGGCGTGATATAATGTATGTTTGCATTTAGTGTAAAGGTTATAAAAATAAACAGTAGAGACTTTGATGAACTACCTATTCGAGGTGGAGGTCACAATCCATACATTAAAACAGTTTTAAAGTCAGAACAGTGATTGGCTTGAAAGATATTTGCCCCTAAAGTCGATTTTACTACCAATATTTATGATGTGTATTTACGTTAGCGATTATACACCGTGTTCTGAGGGAAATGCATTATTAAATCGGACACGTTATCTTGGGCATCGTACTGATAAATTTTCTCTATGAGACCAATGATGAAAAACGATAATTTTTCTCGACTTACCATACAAAATTCACGATCAGCGTACTTAGTTAGGCAGGTCGAAATCATTTTGTATTACTTAATAAACTTATTAACATACTCAACGCTTCTCACCTCTCACGTCCGTAGCAGAAACGTCTACGACTACTACGGCGTAGCAGTTTTACAAGTGTTAGGGGCAAGCTCCACAGAAAAGACGCGCGTCGCGACACGCAACCACAATAAATGTCAGACGAGTGATCGTCGTTATCGATGGGACGCGCGTCTCACGTGTGTAGCTTTGTTTCATCTATTTCATAAATTATGGAAACGATTTCAAGCGATGCGACGTCGCACGTCTCCGATGATCGCTTGTTTGTCAGATGCCATCTCACGTCTACTCAGTGGAGCTAGCTCCTTAAAGACTCTTAAAAGGTGACCAGTCTACGTAAGCGTCTAATTTGTGTGAGCATGTGATCATAATAGTGATAAGTCTGTCTATACATTACACTCTAACGGTATGCGGTTTTACTTCGATCTAGCAGGTTTCCTTATACGGTGAGACAAAATTTTAGTTTGTTTTATTTTACTACAAAAGTGCTGTAGTAAGTATCTATCTACCTACATTCTATGTCTAATAGGAAATTATTTAACAAATCTGATCACTGCTGGCCATCTCACCCGCTACTTACCGTTTTCTCGTGGGCATAAGGCATTTTCCCAGTAGTTTTCCTACACAGTGACGGGATCATCATATCAGCCATAGGACGTCCACTACCGAACATAGGCCTCCCCTAAATATTTCCACCTTGTCCGATTAGAAGCGGCCTGCATCCAGCAATTCCCCGCAGACTTGACCAGATCGTCTGTCCATCTCGCGGGGGATAAGGATAAGAAAGCAATATAAGTTTATCCGTGTAATGGCCAACTCGAGGTGCTGTGGATAGTACCCTAAGGCACCAACAAAGTCAGTGTATCAGTTTTTAACAAGTAATTGTACACCACGTTACCAATTTCGACATGAATACGTGTTTTCGTTTTTTTTTCTCCAACCTCGCCTCGAACGATCTCGTTTTCTCCAAAATAGATCTAATAATGTTGAATATAATTAATTTCATACCGAGTTGATCGATGCATGTTACCTACTTACAATGTTTTTTTTACCCGACGGCCTCAGAAGGAAGGTTATGTTTTACGAGAATATGTAGTTATGTAAGTAGGTATGTTGCTATGTGTATGTACCTATGTGGACAGAAAAAATCTTTTGCAAAGATCACAGCCTAAACCGCTTGGCATATTTTGACTTGTGTTGTTAGATTTATCTCAGCAGCGCGAGTGACACTGGCTATATCAAAATTTCATAAATTTAAAATCGAGGACTTAGAAATCACCGCAGTCGGGTTTTTATTTTATAATAATTACGCTTGTTACTATCCATATCATTATTTTTAAATTATAAGGTTACGTCAAAACGGAACAGTTTTTTCGTAGATAAAATTAGTTTACGCGAATTTTGCATGTTACGAAGTTTTTTCTAATAGATTCGTGTTTTCAATGTATTGGAGTAATTTCGAGTAATAATATGCTATTAATAAGGCTAGACTTTGATATTGAGGCGGCATGTACTACCAAATGTCAGTAATTTAGAAGTTTTAGCGATAGACTAATTTCGGAACCTATTCCTAACATTGGTTTGTCCTAAAAACATTTACGTCTTTTTGGCTTTTTGGCACTGTAGGTATTAATTTTAAGGGGTGAACCAGTCCATGAATCTAAACAACTTTCCCATAGGGACATAGGCTGAAATTATACCACTTATTATCATACATTTTTCATAATTCTAACGATATTTTTCATTTGTTTCAGATGTTACACAAAGTACTGGCTAATTTTGAAGACTGATTAACGTAAAGAAGAAAATAAATTTACATAAATGAAGTTGTTCCTTCGGTAAGTAACTTATTGTCAATATTTTTGATTATATTTTCTTAAATGTTTCTATAACCCGATCTTTGATTCTTGGGCCATAGAATATCAATACCCAAAGGCATATCTTAGAAGCCAATAATACAATTTGTGTCATTTTTGAAGCAAAGGCGGTAGTGCTACTGCCTACGACGCAAAAGGTTTCAGGTTCAATTCTCGGTGGGTCACTCATAAAGTTGATATAATTACTTTGTGAGTTTGTTCCCAGTCCGGTTAGGACATTGCAGGCCGAACCACCTGATTGACCGAAAGAAAGATGGTTCCGTGCGGCGGATGGCACGTTAAGCCGTCGGTCCCGGTTGCTGTCTACGATTACTTAGACAGCGGTCGTTACACAACCACATCAGAGGCCTGCTACTTGTAACGGTTGTAAAACTTTGACACCAAGGTACACCGAGTCGTTGAAAGACTCGATGAGTCAATGTCCCACACAAAGAGCGATTATTGATGCTCAGGTATGTTATCTCATCGGTATTCAGTGTGAAAGTTATTTCTCTAACCTTTGACCTCATGTTTACTAAAACTGTTTCCAAATACCTCTTCCTTGTTCAACAATGTCCCAATATTATCGTTCGCAACAGAAAAAATAATTATCTTCAAAATATATTGTAATGAAACAATGGAGTGAAAATTTTACATTATTTCAAAACATACAACATTCAGCTAATCTCGACAACACTATTGTCCGAGTTTGTATTGTTTAATTAAAATTGTATGATTCATTGTTATGATCCACGACTAAACTCTGTATAAACAACATTTGATTGTTTATAAAAAAAACTGTTTTGTTTGCACTTTGCTAAGTTGCTAAGGTGGCGATTCAGGTAGGTAAGGAACTTTTATGTAAAGGTCATCACGTTAGGATCTAATATTTATGGGAAGGATACTGTTTTATCATAACGCATATACTCAGTGATTCCTTGACGCCTTTGAAACACTAAATTAACCAAGTTGTCTTTTTGTCAACAGGTCGGACTCATTTCAGACGGAAGTTTGAAGAGTCCAAAATTTTGCGATGACTACTGCGATGGCCGCACACCAGGAACCCATCCATGAGCGTCTACAGCCCGAAGAACCGCTATACCTCCACCATGGGGCCTCATGGGAAGCTCCCGACAACCAGGAGGAGCACAGTGGAGACATGTCCCCCTACTACAACATGCCCAAGAGAAACAAACGCAAGAACTTCAAACCGAGGTGTGCACCGAACGCCACAACCTTCTCAGATGATGAAGCTAATTGCGAAGAAGCTAGTCCCATCAATGGCAATGACAGAACAACACCTGATCAAGAGAACAATGAAGGAAGTTATAAAATAGGTGTCAAGAATTTCAGCCTCCTCAAGGGCGCTGTTGACCTTAGTAGGAGACTGAGCACAGACTCAAATGAAAACGACACGAATTACCAAAACAGGTTACCTGATGAAAAGAAAATCGACTCCTTTCAGCGGTCCTACTTGAACAGTCTACAAATAAGTCAGGAGGCTGAGAGAGATCGGACCGTACTGAACTTTAGTAGTTTGCAGAATAAGAATTTTTGTGCCAAAAATCCTTTTGCTATATCCCAACTAATAAAAACTAATTCACCTCCAAGAAGACAAGACTCTGAGTCAGACGATGACAAAGGTCAAGATATCAATGCTAACGACAGAGTAGAAGGACAAGAGCCTATGGAGACTAATGAAGTCACCGAAAATCAAGAGGTTCAACTAAATGGTGACACATCCAATGCAACAAATAGGATTCTTAGGGACTATGCAATGAACACGATGAAAGAATTGTTAGGAATTTATGGCTTATCGTCGAATGAAGTTGCTGACGCTATCAATGGACAAATTCGGGCGTTAGAAGCTCTTCAAGGTGAGATAACTTATCTATTAAAAGTATTGCCGAGTAAGAAACACCTGGATCTCGAAAGTTTAACGCTGGTCATTTTAGTAAATGGTCCTGGTTAGATTCCGAGCTGGAGTAGATCTTTGTCTTGGTATTAGATATATTCTTTGTTTGTTTATGTATGTCCATTCTTTGGCATAGAATAACCATAAAAAATATATTCAACTATTATTCCTTCTATCCAGGCAAGCCCCTAACCCAGCTCCCGCTGAGCCTAAAACGAAGACATGACTCCGGCGACGGCACCGGCAGCATCCGTCGGTCATCATCAGCCACTGAAGATGAGGGGTCCACCAATATCACCCCACCGAAGACACCAGACAATGATATGGAAGCTTCCAGGTAAACTGCTGAAGGATTAGCATCACACTTTTGTAATAATCTTGCTTTTGTTGTTTGTATGTAATGGATAAATTGAAATTAATAGCCAGAACTACTATACTCATTCATATTTGCTAGAAGGCAATCATGTAGTTCAGCCCGACCAAATCTTTAGAGAGCTCCTAAAATTAAACCAAAAGGATTTCGAGTCCCGAGAGCGAACTTATACTGCTAGGAGAGAGGAGGAGACATTACTGAACCTAGAGTAATCCTACTTCCTATTGCAGACAAAGGGCACTGCAAATCATCAACCAGCAAACGATGAGGCTATTCGGAAGGTCACAGGGACAAGAGGAAGACGGAAGCGGGTCTGATGATGGAGAGCAGACCCTGGACTTGAGCGTCTCCAGAGACGGCGATGGCCAGGTACTTATGACGTGTGAAATGCTTAAAATCACGTTTTTTAATTTCCCAACAGAAGAAAAAAGACATTGTGTTTAACATTCCAATTTCGATTTGTCAAAGATTACATGAATAAGTCGTTTATTATTATAAAAAGTATTTGTGCCAGAGGACCAATTAGGTAAGAAGTATGATAAGTACGTTGATATCCCTTTTACAAAATAGAGGTCATTTGTCACAGAAGCAATCCTAATTCACGTAAAAACAACAAAAGACGACGATACATCTTCAAATAGTCGTAGTATTTTATTGTAATCGAAACAATTTTTCAAAAACAACTTGTTCTAAATTAACAAATGTCACAACAAAGTGTAATAATTCTATTTTTTTCAGCGGCGCTCGCCTTTGTTTCCAAATCTTTATTTATCGCATGATATTTACAAATTCTTGGATCTTATAAGAATTCACAATGGCATTAAGATTTGTAGGTATATGATATTGAGTAGATATAACGACTGCATTCAAGGTAGAGTTAGGTTTCCAATGGCATGAAACAAAAATAAACTAATTTTAGGAATCTGATAGACACTTTTAATTTTTAGATACAAGTAATGCAGATAAATACCTAGAGGCTGAACAGAATTATGTGTCGAAATAAATCGTACCTATTTATAAATCAAATAAAATTATATAACAGATGAATTACATAATTCAATAGTTAATTCACGCCAGTTTTCATATTTCTAAGTCAATACTTATTTTAATTAAATTTTTTGTTACGGTCAAAGTCGAGGTCAAAGTTGTAGATACGACATTGGAAAACGTGTTAAAATAAAATGTAGATCAATTTAATGATAACAAAATGTTAATATCTTATTTTGAATAGCAGACATTCCATTCAATACTAAGAATTCCTGTATAGATTTTAGAGCAATAAAATATAAGGATTCTTATGTGGGTCCACAGAATCCTATTTTAGAGGTAGTTTGATATTCACCAGGCGCTTTTTTTCTTTAGGAGCAATCAACAACCTCAAGCGCCGGCAACAGCGTATCCGAGTTCGAACAACAACTCATGAGGAAAAACTTAGAAGATTTAGCCAATTTACAAATGCAGGTAATAAGCCATAAACTGTAGAGTGACAGATTTAATAAGACAAATAATGGTTTCTTTAAGTACCTACCTAATTTAAGAGAAAAATCTACAAGGGATATCGTAAGGTTGATTGTGGTCAAGCGTCTTTTGTACACTTATCTAAACATGTCTCTTTTTCAACAGGGTTTCTTCCAAAAATCATCGATGGACGCTGAAGATTCGCAAGAAAGGAAACTTCAGTCCAGCGGTAAGTGCTCTTTTTAAACAAAATGGCTTTCGCAGACTAGTGATTCAGCCAATGTCAAGTGTTACGTACTATCACCGCCCGTAAATCCACCTACAACCACAACTTATACCGGCTTTTCATACAAATACTAAGGAAAAGCAGTATAAATCGATAGTACCTACTTCGTCTTTACCTACGGACGCGGCAACATTTCTCTAGAAAGGCGTCTACCGTATTTACCAATCATCGGCCAAGTTCAATGTCCAAAAACTAAATATTTGTGTGGAATAGATAATTAAGTCAAACCGAAGTAACCGATCACAGAATAAATTAGTAGACCGTCAGTTTTCACGTTCAGGTGCAAAGAATGCACTGTTTTGTGTGGAAATGGTCTTCGGCCGTGTCATCACAAAAAAGAGAGTTTACAGAAGGACAGCTCGTCCACTTTTCCGATCATTTATACCTACACCCCAGAGTTGCTGCTTTCTCTTTATTTTATTTTCATTTGAGGTTGTCATCACCAAATAGACAATTTACGAGTACAGAAGGACAGCTCGCCCCGTTTTCCGATCATTTATACCTAATTACCTACACCATAGGGTTGCTACTTTATCATTCAAAAATTTTGATTTGAGGAACCTGGGTTTCTTATACTTAGGTACATTACTTGCAATTATATCAGACTTACCTACACGTACAAAAATATTTGCACTTGCTAGTCCTATTATTTTGTCGCCCTCCCTCACCGAACGCTGTTGATACTTGTAGCCGATTTGTGACGGTTTGGTTTCGCGCGTAGACGAAGGCACGTAGATGTGTGTGTGAGTTTAGTAACGTTTCCTTGTATCCGTCTCTCTGTATGGGACGCCCGTCAATACTTTCTGTATGTTGTCATTATGGGGAATATTCTTAAGGTGGTACGCATCTAATTATCGGAAGTTTTACACCTGGTCGTGTTGACAGTGACTTTGGAAACGGAATCGGTCAATATTTGGGTAAATATGAAGTAGCGACGGAACGACGGCTTTATGGTTTTATCACAGCGAAGACAGCAGTAATAAGTAACAGAAGAAAGTTAGCAATCGCCGTGTGGTGCCGGCTTAAAATAGCATCACCCCGTATCTTTCCTGAGGGTGTCTTAAGAAGCGACTAAGAGATATGAGAGTTGATGTATATTGTGATTTTAGGCGACAGGTTGACCACTTGTCACTATAGTGATACACAGTCACAGTCTTCCGAATGACTCTCAAACTTTTGCCAGTCGTGGTCTAAATGGCCGTTTTAACAGCTGCTTACGCTTTGCCTACCCCGCAAAGGATATAAGCGTGATTTTTGGGTATTCGGAAAAGTTCTGGAGTAGTTTATTAGTATATGTAGATGTATGTACCTATGCACTATCCCGCTTCACCGTGCACATTCTTTCCATTACCCAAAGGTTGCCTAGTAGAAATTGCTACTCTAGCAATAAGGCCGCCTATATTGTACTGATTTTTTCTTCTACTGTATGTTATTTCGTTTTTATGTTTTGTGCAAATAAAGCATTTGGTATTGTATTGTATTTTCTGCGTTATTTTATAGTGGCGAATAAGCTCGTGGAAAGGCTTCCTTTGTTTTGGAAGTTTCCACCGCAGGCAGTATTTGATCCTGCGAAAGTCGCAGGTTGAAATCCTGCCTGCAAGGGAATTGCAAGTTTTTCAAATAATGTATTCCTAACACGGGGAGTGTTTTAAAATTGGTACTTATTTCGACCTATGTTCCTTGGGGAAAGTTGTTCCTTATGTATGACCAGCCAGTTTTAAGTTTTCGCTATCGATCACTAGTAAAATTTCACCCGATATATCATACAACTTATTTTAAGTTCGAAAAAAGTACACCAAGAGAATATCTATCCTAAAACTCTTCAATACTTGGATAGATGCTCGTATCCGACGCTACAAAGGTAGGGTTACCTGCGAATGGAAATCTGCTGCGCATTCACTAACTAGGTCTAATTGGTTCGCTCTGTATCCGTCACTTCAGTGGCTACCCTGCCTCCCGATCTGGTATAGATTGCTGCTTAGCTTGAGTTTGAGTAGAAATGTTTTTAGAAAGGGTTTTGCATGATCCACCTGATGTCTAAAAAGAAAGATGGTTCCGTACTTCGTAGGCAACGTTAAGACGTACATAAGACGTCGGTCCCGGTTGTTGCTTATGATTAAGACCGCGGTCTTTACATAACCACGTCAGAGGCCTGCTACTCGCGGTAGGCGGTTTTACCTCTAGATATACATGTATGTATATCTTATTATATTAATGGATGTATATCTGACATCAGTATTCATCGCTCATGTAATAACAACCAGCCGTGTGATGCCGGCTTAGAATAGCATCCCCACAGTTCTACCCGTGGGTGTCGTAAAAGGCGACCAAAGGATGGATCTACGGAATGGACAGCAGGGTGCCCTATGAATATCTGCAACACCTTGCACTGCGCTCGCCAATCCGCCCGCTAAGCGTGGTGAGTATGGCAATATCCTCAATAGGGGGAGGCCAATGTCCATCAGTGGACTGTCGTGGCTGTAGTAGTAACAACCAGCAATGTATGCCGTATGGTTCCTGCCGACAAAACAGTGTACTAGCCACTTTTTAGCACCCGCCGCGGTCGGCGTGTCACAGCACAGCAGCACAGTTTCACAGTTTTACAGTTTCACGGATTCACACCTGTCTCGCAACCTGAACGATCAGCTGATTTGTGAAAATCACGCTGAAGGCATTTTATCTTATTTATTTGCTTCCCTTTTTACAGCTTCTTCTTTCATATTAACAGAAATACTAAAGAAAATACTCGTGAAGTTTAAAATTTTGTATTTGTTTCATTTAAAACGAAACATGACGATCTAACACACATCCAGCATTCAGCCAGTACAAGTCGCACAACAATAAAGAATAAATCCTATACAGCCAAATTCCCTATATTAAGTATTTCTTTAAGTTCCAAACTCAAACTTTCAAAAGCAGAATATAACGATCAAACACCTTTCCAGCCAGTACCAAGTTGCACGACATTAAAAGAATAAATAGTATACAGCCAAATTCCCTTTGAGTTCCAAACTCAAACTTTTAAAAGCAGAATATGACGATCAAACACCCATCCAGCCAGTACCAAGTCGCACGACATTAAAAGAATAAATAGTACCTATACAGCCAAATTCCATTTGAGTTCCAAACTCAAACTTTCAACAGCAGAATATGACGATCAAACACCCATCCAGCCAGTACCAAGTCGCACGACAATAAAGAATAAATCGTTCGCCGGACGCGTTGAAACTGCTCTATTATGCCAGTAAATGGGAAACTAGCCTACATATACATGTAGCCAGTTAGCCTACATATACATTATGTAGATGAGGGGACCCTCGCAACGGGAAAACACTAACTGCCGGGATTACTCAATAAATTGGTACATTGCGGGGATTGAGTTTGTACGAGTAGAGTACTTATCTATTTGTATTTGTACTCACGAAATAGGTATACAGTTGTTTGTTCAATAACTACGACACAAGTTTTTATAAAAAAACTGCTTCTGATTTTTTGGCCAATTTTGTAAATTAATAATTAAAATTTCACCACAATATAGTTATGATATCACTCCTAGAGCATATTTTAAGCTCAAACGCATTTTCCTTTACACAAATTGTCACTCTACACACACAAAAAATCCGTCGACCTCACTCCCAATTTAGGCCTATTACAGCTAATACATACACGTTTATAGTTTACACGCACGAGTCCCTACTGTGACGAAACATACAATTTTATGATACTAGATATGATAGATCATCAACATAGGGGTCGCTATATGCCTATGTACCTTGTTGGTTAGGCAGAGCGTAAAAGGCTCTGAAATACGTCCATTTACCACGTTTGAGAGGCATTCAGAAGACTGTGTATCACCATACTCTTAACTCCCTTAGTCGCTTCTTACGACACTCATGGGAAAGATATGGGGTAATGCCATTCTAAGTCGCTACATCAAGTAGATATATATATGGTCCTACAATAATTCAACGTAAAATGGCAAACTAGGTTTCTTTTTAGTTACCTATAAACCCTTTTACGTAATATTATCCCTCTAGGCAGAGCTGATACTTCTATAATACCTACAAAGAACAGCTTTTCATAGCGAACAAAGCAGGATAGGACCTGTAGCCTGTAGCCCTTTGTGACAAAGTATTCTTTGAGGCTTTTACTCAACAATAGACACCATTTCACAATAGATAAAATAGATCAATGTAACTAAACATTCCAGCATAGCCTAGATATTTTCCCATGAGCTTAGTAGTCTTTTCAAGTTGCATTCAGGGATATTTACAACACGAAGTTTCACTAAGCCGTGTGGTACTGGTTTAGAATAGCATCACCTCAGATTTTTCTCGAGGGTGTTGCAAGAAGCGAATAATGGATTTGAGAGCTGATATGTAGGTAGGTATAGCAGTTTTGGGCGTTGAATGACAACCGTGATATACCTATGTCTCTGTATGTATGTAGTTGCCCTAATATCTGTCTTGTTTTGACTACACAGTAAACAGTCGAAGTGACCAATATCCTGCAACCATTGTAACCTGACCCCCCCGCTCCCCCGGGCCCCCTCTCCCACTTCAATTGAGTGAATTCATCTCGATTGGGGCAGATTAGCTGCTGCTGAGGTTTCTGCAATATGGAGGGGCCCTCAGGAAGCTGGGGTCTAGCGCGTGGAAACTTTTTGTACTCATTTTTGTACCATTTGTAGTTGGGAATCAGAGTATGTGCGTAAAATATTGTAAGTGCCCTATTTTGAGGCCGTTGGTGCATGGAAAGTTTTTGTAGTTGTATTTATTTATAACATTTGCAGTTTTCAATCAACACGTGCATTCAAAGTAGTACATTTTTCTCGTAAGTAAGCAAGTAGTTTAGATTATTTCTTGATCCCGCTGTAGACATTTTAGTCCTAGAGAAGAGCCAGAGTAATAATGAGTAATAATGTAATGGTCATTTGTAACACTCAAGAAAATAATAAAAATAGGTTGAAAGAAAACATGGTAGGTACGTACATGTGCCTAAGTGAACATTTCAGAAGAATTTAACATGTAGAAAAATCTACAGACCAATTAAACGGCTGTTATAATTTCTTTTAAATAACTGTTTTGTACGGTCAAGATGCACTTGGTTGTAACTGAATTCTAAGCCAAAATATATGATATCTAAAGCATTTCTTACAATTTAGGTTAAGCAAAATTTCTTTCAATTTTAATCAAAAGTTCAAAGCAAATTATTTGCTTCGCCGATAAGAAGAACATCACCTTTAACAAAATTATAGGTCCCAACAATGTTTCTACAACATAACACATCAAAGTCTTAAATTACAATAATTATATAGAAACCATTTCCTAGTTTTGACAAACACACTATCGAGGTCGCGTTATAATCAAGTTACTTTTATTAATTTGAACAAGTTGAAAATCCGTTCGTCATGGTGATCATAACAGAAATTGTAAAAAGTAAATTATGATCATTATTTTTGTATTTCGTAAACAACAATTCTGCTAGAGAGAGAAAATAACCTTCTGGTATTTATGACTACTGTTTTGATGTGTTACACAAGATGCTAGATATTTGTATCAGGAATCTAAAACTACTGGGATTTATAAAAAAAAATTAAGACTACGTTGACGTCAGGCAGGCAGCTAGTTACAAAATATAGCCAAATCCTTTTGCTACATGATATGTTGTGCCTCCTCCAACTGATTTGGGATAAGGGCATAAGGCATGAATAAGGCTAAGTTCAAAAAGTTGGAAAAACATTGTCAGAAATTGACAAGTTTTCTATTTCCTAGATAACAGCGTGGGTCATCGTATCTGACTGAAACAGAGCCTACTATATATTAGACAAAGCTGAATCAGAAGCCTAAAAGACATTTAGTACTAAGATATTAGCATTCCCACACAAAGACAAAACTAAGCAAGTTTGGCGCCGGTGCTGCCTTATGAAAATTCTAGTGCATTACCACACTAGAGGTACAATATCTCATTATGACATGGTAGATAAAGAATTATTCAGATTTTATGCGCCAGCACATTCTTGAAGATACAATAAGCTATATCAACTTGACGAAGAAGAAATTTAATGAAATACAGTAAGAAATACCTATTCAGATTGATCAAGCACTCTATAGCGAGATAAATTCTCATTTTTGTTCAGACCGTACATACATATATCACGCCTATAACCTTTGCGGGGTAGGCAGAGCGTAAAAGGCTGAAAGAAAAATCCATTTACGCTACGTCTGACAAAAGTTTGAGAAGCACTCAGAAGACTGTGCATCACTACCTATAGTGATAGGTTGTCACCCACGAGCAAAGAGATGCTATTCTAAGCTGGCATCACACGGCATCTTGAATAGGTATTATCAAAAGCATCTTGAGCTTGGTACCTTAAGCACTAATCAGTAAGGGCTGTATCGGTAAATATATTTGAAAAATCTACATAAGGACTCAGTTCTCAATCATCCGATTCCTAATCAAATTGAAGAAAATAATAAAAAACTCTAACGGCAACTACCGTAAGTAAAAATACGACAAATCTTTTCGATCTCTTTTCTATTGATTTCTTCGAGTGAGAGATTTAATCAACAGTTAGATACAATAAAATTAATTGGTGTCTACGCAATTGGCAAAGAGGAAGCCGAAACTGGTAAATGGTATCGAGTTATTTTTGCGACTTAGGACCGCTTTGCCACGCTTCCAGTTCGCCACAGATAAATATGTGGCTCGTTTTGTCTCAGAACTATTAGTATAAATAAAAGTCCCAGCTATTCACCATCTACCTAAGTCTTTTAATAGTCAGACAAATGAACTTAGTAAATATTAAAACCGTATCGTACCGGACCGGAAAATAAATAAAGTCGGTTTTTGGGTTTCTCTGCCATAAACCCCGCTATCTCCTCCTAAACCACACAACTACTTCTAATGCAATTTATTTTATGTAGGTAAAGTGAAATTTAGTATGTAGGTTCAAACACACGCCGAGTCTTTTTTAACGTGGAAACGATTAGCACTGTGTGCAATAGCTGTGCTGTGTGTTATAAATTATTATCTGTTATTATTGAGTGTGGCAAACCTGGGTCCATGGTATGGATAAAATATTTTATGACTAACCGGGGCTACTGTGGCAAAATGGAACTGAATCACTTTTGGCGAAGTAATTTGCTAACTCGTTAAAGGTTAACTTTCACATAACATTTCGGCTGTAAGTGGATCAATGACTCTATCTTAGTGTTTTTGTGTTTTTACTTGTAATGTAGCCGAGGGCGTTCTAACGTGCTTTTACTACTGCTACAGCCACAAAGGTCCACTGCTGGACATGGGCCACCCCCTTTCGGAGGAAATTACCATATTCACCACGCTTGGCAGGCGGATTGGCGAGCGCAGTGCAAGAAGTTTCATTTACAGAGAACGCTGCTGCCCGTTTTCTGCATGAGTATCCCTTTGTAGGTTTTTACGAAACCCACGGCACGAGCCTTTGCTACTACATACAAAAATACGGGATTGACTAATATAAGTTTTCAATGTATTATGTAAGTAAGGAGCCTACCTCAACCTACCCTGTTTAAGGGATCAAGATATCAAGATATTCAGCATTCAACAAAATCCAGCCAAAGTTGATTCCTGAATGTTTGCTGGTAGGCTAGGTAGCTTTAAATTAAAGAAAACAATTGAACTACTTACAAAAAGTTGTTACTCAAAAAGTATTCATTCAATCTCCAAACTGAAATCCTGTTTATTTTATTACACCTAAAATCCATATACAGTAACACATCGGTAAAATAAAGTCATCTTTGGATAAAAGCTCAAAAACATAATTAAACTATAAGCAATCGATTTATTTATCGATTTTATAGTTGTGTTTGAATCAAGTCGGTCTCCTGAATAAAAATTTGACTATTAAAAAGGTGGCAAGAGTGAATTGGGTGTTCCGTATACCTCTAGCCTGTTTTGAGAATCCATTTATTTAAAATTATTTGAAAAAGCGTTGCAAATTGATTGTATTGATATAATATGACCTTCTGCTTTGCATATTTTTTAATTATTTTCCTATCTAGCTGGTCAAAGAAAACGTACATTAAAAGTGTACCTATGATGACCTACAAACATTTGATAAAGTACTGAAATAGACACTCCATGCAAGAGTTTAATTGCTTTTCCCATGGATCCCTAATACCGGTCCCACAGATCTCAAAGCACGTAAAACATATACAACATTGATAAACACTCACAAACGCGTTATAAACATAAAAACACATTTCAACCGACATTTAATTGCTATAATTAACAAATTTCTTTAATATATTAATGCTCTATCGCCTCAGGAACACACGTTATAATAAAATCTATCAAAAAGAGATGGTAATACGATTCTACTGCGATTTAGAAAGGGATAGAGATGTATCAAAAATAAAGTTAATCGATGATTTTATCGAACAATCGATATGTCATTTTATAACATATTTATTATGTAGAGATTTTGTAATTATCACAGAAATAAAAGAGATTTGTGTATCAATCTTCGGTTCCAGTTTTTAGCCGGAACTACAGTTGTGGTTTTGTTTTATTTCGATTTGGACAGTTAGAAGATCGATTATAGATAACATTCCATTACACTTCTATTAGCGATCTATAGATCTTTATCATTCATTCATTATGAAACATGACACTTTTAATTGCAAATGTTTGATCCCAATTTTTAAGTTTATGAATTGGGTACTTGCTATAATTTTCGCGATATCATAATTTGGTTAAGATTTTGCACGTTATGCGTCGGCGTCAGGGATTAGGTAGATTTATATATTGTGTTTTGCCGGGGTGGTAAGTAATTAAAAGCAAATATAATACCTATTTTATTTAGGCTCACACACTAAATAAATGAAGACCGCATTACAAGCGAGACTTATCAAAAATGACTATCCTAAAACCAACGAACTATAGATTCTACAATACAAACAAAACAACAGATTCGTATCATGTCACAAATCAAAAGACAGCCATAAAGGCCCAATCAAAACAGTAACATCCTAACCGGGAATCGAACCAGGAAGCCCCGGACGGAAGGCGAGGCATCGACTCCATGTGTTCCAAGTCTTTTGTTAATTAACTTAAGCTAAACGCATATCCTCCGAGCCAGACAGGAAAACATATGGAGCCGAATAAAACTACAAGTATTGGGCTTTTACAAGACATGCTCCGATGAAATGTATGAGCACAATGTGAGCGACATGGTACTTACTCTTTGCTTTAATTATCATAAGAATATAGTACTCGTGGAGTCGAAAATGTACTTAATGTTTTGTAGAAGAACTCTTCACTTATCATGAACAAAATCGTGTATAAGATATGAAAGAAATTAATTAAAAACCTTGATCTCAAAGATAAAGTACCAACAAGGCTTTTAATTCAACTTATTTTACGACAGTCATTTAACACATCAGCATATTAAACAACAAAAGCGATCTATCCTCGAGTTGAAAAAAAAGTTGGAAAAAAATCGCACCTCCACGGATTTAACGCGCGTATAATTTCTTTGTGGCACCGCTGTATTCGAGCAGCCGTCATAAAATATGCATTTCTTCGGTGCGTGTACGCATGGCACACATGCAGACGTAGGCTCACACGTACACCTACTAACACATATGCAGTTTTCACCCTGGCGTCTGCGTTAAAGAGTTAGGGTTGTTCTTGTTCTATACTTGGACAGTTTGAGATTTTGTATTAATTAACGATACGGGGATGAGAATTATATCCCCGTACACTACAACTACAACTTATGAAATCGAACTAGAACTATTTATTTATATAAGGCAACGTAGTTTATAAATTTAGTTAAAGTTAATAAAAACAAAAGCAATAGTAAACTGAAAGTGTGCATAGTTGGTTATCCGACTTTTTACAAAAAGCTTTAAAATGATATTTAAGAAGCTATTATAGAAAGAACTTTCTACGATGATTTGGTTGATCGTAGAGATGATCCTTCAGGGCGAAATAATAAATTGTAATTACCATTGTGGAGTCTAGTTGATATGTCTCGATCTTAGTGTGCAGCAACCTTAAGATTCACACACATGCGAGATGAGACGCACACATACAAACGATCACAATAACTCAATTCTTACAGCCGCATCGGTTTTGCATATTCATTTCATTTGAGCAGTTTGTATCTTTGTATTTATAAAATTATAATGCATCGATTGACCTCGGCTGAACGGCCATTTTCTACTTTTGTATTAAAAAATGTAAAAAGTACAAATCTTATAGTTTTTGATATATTTTGCATTTTCTCTTCGTGATGAAAATGATTTTGTCCTTAGCAGATGTTGAGATGACAGACGGACAGATACGCATCACGCCTTTAATATTTTGTAAAGGAGGCAGAGAGTAAAAGGCGTATCAATAGAATACTTATCTTGTTACGCGGCAAAGAAACAGAGTGATACTGTTCTAAGCCTGGAATGATCCTGTAAATACTGATTTATCTGAAATCTTGTAAACACGGTAGGTACCTTTATCTGAAATCCTGTAAACACTTTTCGAAGTCATCCATGCTCTGCTTACCACCATTCTCATACCTCTGCGCGTGATTTAATTCAACTCGTTTTTTCCGCGTTTTAACATGTTGATGAGTATGAAATGAGTTAATGATCGATCTTATTTCTTATTGTGAGTCATTTTATTTCGACGTCGAACGTTTTTTATGAGTTCATCTAACTTTGAGTTTTTTTCCTGATCCGATGGGAAAAAAATGTACCATTTGCGTTTTCAACTTGTTTTAAACGTGAGTCACTTATCTAATTAGTTCAAAGCTACTCAACTATTGCTACTTACTTGGTTAAACTCGACTAGAAACTTATTTTTTTTAGCTTGGAAGTAATACGATATTTAAGAGAAGCCGCGTGGCCTTTAGCTGGCAAACTTAGCACTTTATATTAGTTCGATTAGTTTGGTTATATCAAAATTAATCATCTAGATAAGACAGCAATTTTCTTCCACTACCTTGCCGACAGTAATTCTCTTCCACTGCCTAGCCGAAAAGTCTGCTGCCTCAAACTATCTACATACTTTTCCTAAACTTTTACTTTCCTAAAACGCCTACTGACGTTCCTCCCTCAAACAAATGCTACTTACACTCCGCAAAAGAATCGTTAAAGCTCTGCTTTCCCCGTACCACAGGCGCGCCGGTATTCGAATTCAGGACCCACCTCTCGCATGCTCTCGCGCATGAGCCATGAACCTCAAGCGCTTATTATCAAACCGTATGCTGATTTCATATTTCGAACGTGCAGGGTTAGAGGTGCGTCACACCTGTTATTTCGCGTCACAACCGCTAATACCAAGGAACTGTTATTTATCACCGTTGATAATATGGACATTATGGACAAGTTGGATTATTAATGTGTGTGAATTTTATTAGTGGGCGGTTTTGATTTCTGTGGGAATTCAATATTTTGTAACTCTTTGTAAGAGTTTCACAAATATTGTTTTATTGCACGCTGTCTTAAAAATATTTAATTACACCATTTTACACTATTAGGAAAATTAATATCAATTCGTACTTATACTTTATTTAGTTTATAATTTGAAAATGGTACATCAGAATTGAATTGACAATCTCTTTTTTTAAAGTCGGTTATAAACAAAAAACCTTACTCCTAAACAAATCACAGCTAAACACAGCGGCGACATGTAAACTAAACTCACTAATTGACTTCCAAGACGCAGAAAAAGGTCGACAACGAAACGCAAACGCATCGACATGGGACGCGAAGGCTCGAACAGGAGTAAGGGAACGAGACGAAACGAAACGCAGATCATGAGGGATCATTCACTACAATCACAGGCATGGAGGTAACAGGATGAGTAGGGAGCTGTTACGTAACGCGATAGGGACTGATCTCTTTAAGAAACCGATACTTTTCACACATTTTAAGTATCGAACCGGGTCTACCGCGATAATATTTCTACCTATCCCTATTTAACACATACCAGTTTAATGGAGCTAGTTGCGTGCGTAATTTCTAGAAAACACCAATTATCATATCGTAAGGCAATTCATGTGCCTGAAAACACTAATTTGTAACAGATTTTTACCCACTGAGTTAACTGTCGATTATGAGTTGATGATATAGAAAAGTAATTTTCAAGAAAGAAACTACTTTGTTAGTAAACGACTGGATTTTACTTGAAGGTTCTGTTATTTAGTACTTAATTAGGCCTATGTATCAAACGTTCCCTCAGACGCACGGATCAACAACACGCAAGCGACGAGTCACATAAATCAGTATCAATCGCCATCGTCGCAATCCCTTTCGCGATTCGCGACCGGCCCCCTGCGCCTGCGCATCACATCTAGATCCTATCGATCGATGGCCCCCGATTTGATCTACGCATATGCGCGCACATAATTACATGCGCTCTTTCATGTGCCGAAAGCTTTATGCGCGTGTACGGTGCGCGTGCGAGTTGTAAACGTCTCCAATCATATCTAGTCCTAATGATCATTTATAATGATAATTACTACGATAATTAACGGTTTTGTTAAGCGAATAATTATTGGCCGTATGATGACTGGGATGTGAAGAGTTTGGTGCGGTGGTCCGCCAGCGGCGGCCTTCAAAGGGCCTGCATTACAATGCTGATACGATAGAAATAAATCCAAATCTATCTTGTTGATGATAGTGGTGATCAAAATTTAAATACTTAATACTAATATAAAATCAATGTACTTACTTACCTACCTACGTACTTGTTCATAAACTCTTATCAGAATTTACCATCACTCTCTAAATAAAACATAAAGAACAACAAAATTAATTCAATTTTGAACGTACTCCATAAATTTTCACAAAACAATGTACGAAT
Organism: Phthorimaea operculella; assembly: GCA_024500475.1. NCBI lineage: Eukaryota > Metazoa > Arthropoda > Insecta > Lepidoptera > Gelechiidae > Phthorimaea > Phthorimaea operculella. The sequence goes on along the minus strand of JANFCV010000051.1, from coordinate 1,408,386 downwards.
TGAACAACTCGATATCACCTGCAGTCGATAAACTAAGAATCGATTCTTGTGTCGAGCAAAAAATATCGATTATCGCAGCATTAATCCACATAATCGATCCGGTGTCGGCCATTGCGGTTGTTCGTTCATCAATGTGTCTGGTTACTTATAATTAATTTAAAAAGGTTGCATGCAGGGAAAATAGACAGTAGTATTTTAGAGATTTTCTTGCACTGCGCTTGCCAATCCACTTTTCAAACGTAGTGAATATGGCACATATCGCCTATAGTGAGTGTTATTAATAAGAAGAATTAAACAAAGCGTACTGTTCCACCCCATAAAGTGCGACGTCAACACAAAGTAACTTTTACGTCACGTGAAAATGACTGAACATTGAAAAAGGCTTGAGCTCAAAGGGTTGTTATTGAAAATTTGCAAGCGAAAACAACCGTTCCATGAAACGTCAATTTCATGAAAACGCTTTTGTATATTGACTTGCTTTAAAATCACTTCAACCTGGTGTGAGAACTTTAGCAATATAAAGTGAGTCACGTTCAAAAAACGCGATACCTAGGTCAAAAGTTCTACAAATAATGACCAGCAAATCCCACGGTCTATGAGCCAAAAATATCAAACGAAAATCTATGTATAATTCAGACAGAAATATATTTTATCTATACAGGAAAACGTTCAAAAACATATTTCCAATCTTAACAATACTTATTTAACCAATAGAAAAAGGTAGGTAAGGGGGTGATTCAGTTCGCAAAAGTACGGTTCCGTAGTTATATTTTAATGATGACTTTACAAGATGTAAAAAAATCCCAGTAGACTTACGTGTACAATGTACAGTATTAGGATCTCCCACACAATATGTTTGTCTCGTATGTTAGATAAAAATATTATTATAAGTACTAAGTATCTATTACACCTAAAAGGATACATATAAGAAATAGGCCTAGATCTTGATAAACTAATGAAAAAGTTGGTACAGTTTGACACACAGACAGACGAAGTATTTTATGCGGTTTTTTACTGATTAAATATTTTGATTTGAACCCTAAAAACAGATGGTATACAGCAACTCCTTATCCGTACATCTTAAAACGGAATATTGTTACAAAAAGTACGTAGATTTAATACCACACTTCATTTACTATCGGAAACTAAGATGATGTACAAATATCAATCGTATTCCCACATGCCAAAGAGTCGATTCTCGGTAATTGATATTTTGAACGTAAATATAAGTTTGCCATCACATTGACGCAACGTAAGGAATAAAATGATTCATCTCTATCTTGTGTTGATGTTCAAAAGAAACGCCTTTATGGACGTGTTGCATAAGGTTGGGTTTGTTATGTAGTTTTATTTGTATGGGATTCAATTTTAATTCAATTAGATATGCAGGAACGACCATGTTTAGCTGCCTTTGTGTTACGAGGATATCAAACACAAATCTTATATCGTCCATATTTGGTTGTGTTTTTGGAAGTCTACGTGAACTATTGGCGCATATTTCATGGTGACTAATTGAGAAATACTCAACGTACGTGTATCTTTTTTAATAGTGAATATGGGTTATGTTGGGCTTTGTATGAAAAACCTTACTTAATATTCCACGAGTCAAGATACAAGGCTGCTGAAAACATAATTAAGGGCCCGAAATTATCACCTGCCTACATATCAGTCGCTGAATTTTATTTTTTTACAAAAATATGACAACTTTGCTCAAAAAGCTTTATTGTTATATTCTATTCTTTGAATTTCTGCAACTGAATCTATGCGCAACAATGTTTCAATACGAAAATGGTAGAGCTTGAATGCACACTAAGAATTACCAAGTAATATTTTGACAAGCAAAACGAGTCTACAGCTTATTAATAAGCTTAAGTATGTACATACACACAAAACTCCGCCTCATTCCCATACAACGATCTACATACTATTCTCAACTCTATCCAGAATCATTAGACCTTTAATTTAAATGCTATTCTTTGCCATCACATCACTACAATGTCTCTTTATAAACTGGTTAACAAGTTTTAAGCCTTACAAGAGATACAATTGCATAAAAGCTCGTAACCTTAGCTCGATACGTATAAGGTAGGATTTTGCTCGTATTTTAGACTACTGAGTGAAGACTTCGGTTGTTGTAGATTTTGTATGTGTGTTTTGAAGATAAGTCGGTTGGTACGAGTAATGTCAATTGATTGAAGAAGTGAATTGATGTAGTTATTGAACGGTCGATGCTATGAGAGAGATGATGGGGCATAAACTGGGGCTGAGGTTGTTAGATCTAATCATGTAGAGCAGGCCATGGGAATGTCTAGATATCTAAATTACAACAGTTGCGTATTTTCAATAGCTTTTCACTAATAAAGCTTCTAAAAGCTTTGTCTTGTGATATGGAAGTCTGCGTTTTGATCCTCTTTAAAGATGAACGGTTTTAGAGACTGGCCAAGTATGAAAAAAGACTGTAGCATAGAAAAATTGCGTATTATTTGAATAACAATCAGTTGCGGAATTTGAAAATGACCTGGAATATGACAAAGTTTTTGTAAAAGCTTTGACGAAACATTCAAATGATAAAAAATACCTACGCGATCAAACTATGCGCAGACGCAGTTGCGTTTCGTTTCTTCGTCTTAGTCCAACCTTTTCTTCGACTCCAGGTTTTGAGCTACTTAAGTGACATGGAATGAATGACTCACAAATAAACAAGCTACCGTCACCATAATTTGTTCCGTGTAAAAGTTAGCGACGTTTCCCACGTGACGTTATTAACGTGACAGTTGGTGACCACAATCACACGTAGTCCTCGGATATAATCCTCTTGGCATTTCTTGAGTGGAAACCGAAATGTCAAACGGTGGTGCGAGCTCCGGTTAAACGGTGAAGCTTGATGCGGAGATTTTGGTTTACATTGATGGTTATTGAACGCAGGTAGTTGAATATTTTTCGAATTTCGTTTCAAAAATGTTGCCGCACATTTTGCCGCAATTCGACAATTCTTCGACATTGCAAGAGCATTAAGCAATGCTCAGTTTAGTGTCAAAAACGCTAATATAATATCTGATGACAGCGTAATAGAATAAATTTGTCGTGGAAGACATTTTCATTTTCCTACACAAAAAAGTTCTTGGACAAAGTTCTTTGAAGTATTTATCTACAATTAACACAAATCCAACTGCAAAATACAACGATGAGAATTATTGATGTTTGAAAAAGATCTTCTTTTAGGAGTGGTAGGTATTTTGTTACTTGTAGGCAGCCTAAACTTTTTTGGCTGGCAATGTAATTCAAATAAAAGTTGTACTCTTTGAAACTACAAAACTCACTGTGACTGTAGTCACATTTTAGAGACTTCACATTTCGGAGATTTAATACTTAGAGCCGTGTTGTGTCGGTTAATTGAAGAGAAATGTCATCCGAGATCACGGTAGATAGAAAAAAATAAGAGTCAGTGTTTTGATAATTCTTACAATTAATATTCGAGATATATTTTGTATTTCTTGTCTTACTCTTTTCTCAAAGGAAAGAAGGGAAGAAAATCTTTAAGGAATAATAATGAATATTTCAATATAGCCTGTAAGATAGACTGCAAAGCTGCTACTAAATCAAACAGGGGCTCATAATAGATCAAACAGTGAAAAGCGTTCCTACTTTTTCGTAGTTTTTCTGAAATCAATGAGATCGAATTGAGCGTTTTTATATCTGACGCGGATAGATTAATACCCTGAAAGTCTGTTTTCATGGTTCTAAGTGTGAAAACGTAGGCATATATCTACCTAATAAGCACAAAAAAGTTATTCCAATCCACAAAAGTGTACAATCAGCATACGTGAAACACACACAAAACATCTCGAGACAATGGAGGGCCGAATAAGATAATATCCAACGTAATAAACATTTATAATGCGAAGGGGGATTTTTAGGAAATTTCGTAAGATTGTGCCCGCTCATTGAAGCGAAACAATGGCTTCTCAATGGGTCCTCATAATGTTCCAGGGGCGGCCAACCCGGGGAAAGAATGGGCCGCGGCCCGGAAATTTATATATCCTCCGATTGTTTTGCAATAATCAATTATTATGGACTTTTTGTTTATTTTGCATGTGATTTCTTTGGCGTGTGTTTTTGTATCAATGAATGAAAGTGCATTGAACGTAAGGTAACGTTTCGAATACTTGTACATTTCCTGTGATTTCTGTGCAGAATGTGCAGAACTTATTTAGCTACCAAAAGTTTCAGATCTCGGTAACAAGGATGAATAATAGCCTAAACATAGCTCTTTACACAAATAGCTATTTCATTTCCCAACCGATCATATTACCTTGTTATATTTACGCTGTCCTTATACCACTTATACTTTTCGTATTCGACCCATGTTCCACGGCGAATGATATTCAGTTTCTTGAGTATTTAAACCTTCTTTCGTCTTGTTACATCCTTTTTATTACTCTCTGTATAAACCTTAGCGGCCCCAAGCTTGACCGTCCCCGCCCAACATAATGGGTTTTTGAAGTCAATGAATGGAACCCGGCCGAAAGTCCATAACTCCGAGAACATGGGTGTGTGACTTCCTGACTACACACGCGACAGATCGCAGATAGTACACAGCTACTGGTTTTCTATGTTATCTATCAATTTTATATGTGACTTGTTTTAAAAAATACGTGTATGTCATATATTTTTTTGGACTCAAAGAAGTTTGACTGGATGTAGCTTATAGAGGCAGTTCTACCTATAGACGTTTTATTGAAGTGTTTGTGGCTCGTCTAAATACGAATTTATCAGTTGCTGAATTTTCGTGGCTGCATCCACTGAAAGAACATTTCTGTCTTTATTAGTTTGGCAGTCAGATTGGCAAGCGCAGTGCAAGATTCTCAGTACTAATTCAACTAACAGTTTTACTAGGTATACTATACGTGCACATTGTGTGATGTGATGATATTCTGAATACATACATACATATATCACGCGTATATCCCTTGTAGGGTATGCAGAGTGCAAACGGTTGCAGAAAACGGCCATGTACATACACTACGTCTGACAAAAGTTTGAGAGACCCTCAGATCAGAAGGCTGTGTATCACCATAATGACGAAACTTCAAATTCCCACGGGAAAGATATGAGGTGATGCTATTCTAAGCCGGCACCACACGACTATTATATCATATTCTGAATGGTATCGTAAACTCATCGCTGTTTCCCATAATTTTCGCGCTTCAATCATCCGCCACGCCTTTACATTGTCAACATCTCAACACCAACTCAATTTGTTATAATTATCGAGTAAGCTATTTACAAGTAAACCGGAGTACCTAATACAGATAAACAAAAAACATCCGTCTACACTCTATCACTCGAGTACGTAATTATGCATAACGGATGTTAATTTACATGCCGCATTTTGGAACGAAAACTGTATCAGTCTGACGCGTATATACTAGTACCTACCTACAACTCTCATAACGTAACGTAATGTAATTACATACTTACATATATCACGCATATATTCTTTGCGGGGCAGGCATAGCTAAACGGCTGTAAAAACGACTATTTACACCAAGTTTGACAAAAGTTTAAAATTCATTCAGAAGACTGTGTATGACAAATTGTAAGTAAAAAGTAAGCATGTCGCCTAAAATTGCAATACACATCAACTCTCAAATCCCTTAGTCGCTTCTTACAACACCGGAAGGATATGGGGTGATGCTATTCTACACCGGCACCATACGGTAATGTTCTTCATTGTACGTTAAAGCTCAAACACTATACTTGTTCAGTTTTCTAAATACGATCCTATTATACCTTTAGCTAAAACCTTTTGACTCTATTCCACACAAAATATTATGTGCTACTTGCACGTAACGCAGTTATTACCTAATTCTTTCTCCTACTTATCCATTTTCTTGCGGTAAAAGCTAGAATATGACATTTAGGAATAATTTAGGTACGTACTAGGTTTTTCTGTGACAAACTTTCTGTACTAAGTGAAGATTAAGTGAACATACTCGTGAACAAAGGCTATTTTACGCCAGTTATTTTTAAACGAGAGAAAATTGGATAAAGCCGCGGGCGCAACTTAGTTTCACAGAAACTGGTCCGAATTTAATCCGGTTCCGGAATATCGATCATCTAGTTAACAACAATCGATATCGACATAAATTAGAAGTAATTTCGTGGAACATTTTTATCGATTTCGCGCAATCCGTATTATAAAGTCGTGAGTCATTAACGGAGCTTAATTCGGTTAAGTTGCATTCATACTGACTCAAACTTTGAAACATTACATTCCGTCTATCCAAATTTTATCTGAAAGATAATATCGCGAATATCTAGGTACATTTTCATCAAGCCTTTGTATTGTACGCGATAGGCAGCACGTAAACGGGCGTCAAAAACGGTATCCTTTAACCTAACGGATTGCTTTTGTATTTTTCAATAAAAGCACATACTTACCACATTATTTACCTGAATCAGAATTTGATAGTATAATTAAAATAGACTAGACATGGGCTCCCTATTTCTTTAGTAATTAGATATATTTACATAATATGAAGATAAATGAACGTCGCCGTTGTGCAGTTCACTATAACAATTTTGGCAAAAAAGCTACCAAAATTATAAGTTAGTCGAAACCGCTTAGACCAGGTTCGTTATTATAAAAAGCTTGTGATTTCTTTCGAGTTCATTAATAATAAGTTTTGTTACTCTCCTATTATTAGCGGAGAGTAGGCACAGCACACTGGACCATTCTACCTCGCTCTGTAAAGTTGTACCTTGTCGTTCCATCCAACCTAAGACAATTCTTGCAACATTTCAAGTTAGTCAAGTATTTTTACTACAGCAAAAACAAACTGTGTGCTTTTGCTCTATCAAAATTATAGCAATATAATCATCGTTATCACATCAGCTTAGAACAGTCCACTGCAGGACACGATTATAGGCGTGATCTCCCATTTACATTTTGCTTGAGTAGGTGCGAGGTTTTTATATGGGACTGCTGCTTTTACACCATAGTGAAAGATGTTCATATAGATGCTTAGATTCAACAGTCTGAATAAAGGCCCAAAATCGCCGGTGACACGTTGTACTTGTATTTTTTTATTTGAAAGGTTTTTGGGCACAGTGGAACAACCCGTCAGTCTCTTCTCCACTCATGCGCATCTTATGTAACACACAAATTATCAGGTCGGATTCCAATACTATAGGGAAGGGAAGCTTTATTTTAAACTCTTTTCTAAACTTTTGCTTTGTCAAGTCGAATATGGCAGGTAAAAGTTTTAGATTGTTTTAAACTTTCGGAGTCACATATTATCATTGCCCATTATCAGACCAATAAAATAAAATAATATATCGCAGTAAGAACCCCGTTTTAGGATTATTCTGTATTGATTTAGCTTTTTAGACTCTTTGTAAAATTTCGATTGAATCACCAAGGAGTTTTCACTAGGAATGTTAAATAGAAAAAAAAATGCATCTTAAAATCTATTGATCTGTCGTGTATAATATTCTGTTCAATAGGTTTTGAACAGAATATTGTACACGACAGATCAATAGATTTTAAGATGCATTTTTTTTTCTATTTAACATATATATATATTTAACATCGATAAGAACTTCATAAAAATCATTTAACTTTTCTGAGTCAACTCGTTCACACGACTGACACGACTCAATCACTCACGCAACTCCGTTCGCATCACTATCCGCTATTGTACTCTAATCTACATAAGTATAGTATTAATTCGTCTTTCAAAAGCCATTTTGTAAAAAGCCCGTACCAGTTTCGTCACGCCTATGTTACTAATACACGAATGTGTGTTTAATTCGTATTCGGTCTTATTCGTAAGTACCTATTCGTTGTTATTCGTATGTACGGAATAATCTGAATTTTCAATACAATAGTCGGTACATGTGTATCGATGTTGTAATGGCGATGAGAAAAGTGGTCCAGCAAGTAGATTTTACAGAACGTATAGATGTTTAATTTGTCCTACAATTTCTAATTTTATTTGAAGTGTTAAATTCATACATTTGCCGTCCAAAAGTAAGTTTACCAATAAGAAAAATATAATGTAGCTTTACTTTAAGAAAACTCATTGTTCTAATTAACCAGTAAAGTACCCACGGCAATGTAGAGTTCTGTTAAAATTTATAGTCGTAGGAATTGGATATTTGTAGTGGAGATATATGAATCTGGTACGGTACAGGTATCACGGTACTTACGGTGTCAAAAAATCGTTGTGTAAAATAGATATCCACTAAAAATTATCGGTAATTCAAGCGTAGTTGATGCGATGTGATGAGATAAAAAAACCTATACACTTTTCTCGTTGACATTACCCAGCAAAAGTCAACGATCACTCACAATGGGCTCCGAGTGACTAGGAGAAAACAGTGATTAATTACCATAATAATTTATTTGATACTCCCAAACTTGATACCGGAGGGGGGAGGGGTTACACAACGCAGCGGGGAGGGGGGAGAAAAAACTTGGAAGGATTGTAGGAGCTTATCACGACTTCGGTGTTTGGGCAAAGTTTTCTTTGTTAGATATTCTCATTTAGAGAGATCAATAGATATGCGAGTAAATAAATAGGTTTACTTTTGGGTATACGTGTTTTCACATTTAGACCGTTATTTGTGACGTCCGCAATTCGATGCGGGCTGACATGTGCTATGCTATGATATCCGGTTTATGTATAGGATTTCGTAAATTCCTTTCGACAAAATTCCAGATTCGGCAAAACTTCAGAAAATTATGCGGTGGAATTTGAGATAGTAAATATGTCAATATTCGCACATAAAATAACACCATCCGAAATTCCTTAACTAAACCATACGCAGGTGTGTGTTACATTCCTATTTTTTTAAGAATGAGAATATTTCGTATGTACTTAGTTATAATGAAGTAACTGTTTACTGCACGTGTGTGTAATACACACAAGAAATAACAATGTAGGTACTCGAAACGTTCTTAGCATCGACTTTCTCCCGCTGTAGCTCAAGGCTCTATAATTATAAATAAAAAGTCCAATTAACAGAAATCACCGAATCATCTCCGATACATTATACAGTCTACTTACATTTCCTCAAATGAAACAATACAATCTCACAATACCACAGACTATTAAACTTAAATAGACATCACATCGTTTGATGCGCAGACCAAAATAAATGCTAACGTTTTTCACAAATTAGTGCTTTTTATCCTAATTTGCTTACCTCTACATTTTTAAATTACCATTATGAGTTTTGACAATTTTCAAAAAAATTCTATTGATTACTACAGTTATAATATTTATTTACTTTATTTTGTAATTAATCAGTGCCTACATCAATCAGATCCAGAGGATTTTCTAAAAATTACTACGTTTTCAACGAGTATTAAACATTTTTGCTCTAGAGCTTTTATCAATGGTAATCAGCATTATATTTTTTAAATTTTATGGTAGTCATCTCCTATGTTTGGTCGGTGTATTATGATGTATGGGTGATTTGACTTTGTTCCAAACAAAAGAATAAGTTTTGACGGAAAATGAACGCTTCGATTGTTAGAATATGATTGTTCCAAAGATATTAGCGGAGAGATGGAATTTTTATGGAAAACGTTGTGTAGGTTTTTGTTTTTATATTTTTTGGCTGGTTGTTGATACTTTTGTTGTATCTTGGTCCATGCTCCGTTATGCTCTGAGGTTTTGTTGTTCAAGATAGTGCTATAAGTGAGAGTTGTGTCTACCCACTTACTCATACATACATAATATTATGTTACGATCGTTTTTGATAGACTGCCTGACTGTTTTGACGGCTTATTCCAGTTTCAACAATCCCATTAATTATTAATTATCACCCTGCTCCAGTCTAAATTGAAGCTAAGAACTTTTGTTTTATTTGTTACAGGTCTGCTATCAGCGCTGAACCATCTGGACCAGGCTCGGAAGAACTCCTTGAACACGACTGTTGACTACTCCAGATATGTCAAAAGGTACTTACTTAATCCATAAGAGTCCATCTATATGTAGCCAGCCTTAAGCTAGGGAGGTGACACGATTTCTATGGAAGTGCCCCACTATATAAAACATCTGTTTCTTAATTTGAATATTCTTTTTCTGTCGTGCTTTATTGAGTTGAAGAAAGAAATTATCAACCCTGATGACCCTGATGATCAAGTCTCGTGTACAGTACAGACAGATACCTATTACTTGTTCAACACTCCTACGCTACATCATGACTTTTGGTGGATAATTTTTTCCCGTTCTGTCTCTATTGTACCCATCACAGTCAGCTGCTTAAGAAATCCATTCTTCCAACAGGTACAGTTCGACCCTGGAATGCGGATCCTCATACTGCAAGGACCTGGGCTACCGAGAGCACTTCCACTGCATGGACTGCACCGCCAGGGTGTTCTGCAAGAAGGAGGAGATGATCAGGCACTTCAAGGTATGTACTACTATCTTCTTCTAGCTGATCATTGGAGCAAAAGTTTCCGAGATGAGGTTCCAGAAGCTACGTTTCATGATTCAGGTTCGAAGCCAATCTATCTTGATTTTTAGATTGGTTTCCTGGTTTCACTTTCTACCAAAGATAGAAATAGAGGTTGTTCTTGAATTTGACTCCAACTTTACGTCTGCAACAATCTAACATGATGTATTTTTCTGCACAGTGGCACAAGAAGCGCGACGAGTCACTTGCGCACGGTTTCATGCGGTATTCCCCATTGGACGACTGCGGGGAACGATTCTCGGACTGCCCCCACAACCGGAGCCAGACGCACTACCACTGCATCCAGGATGGCTGCGATAAGGTAAAAGAATCACTTTCGTTAATACTTCTTAAGTTTAGAAGAGAAGAGTGGTTCGGAAAGGAGTGAATAAGCTTTACCAGAAGCTTCAAAACCACCTCTTTAGAACGTCGCGAAAGTCAGTTACAAGACAGGCATGAAATAAACGGTGAATGTGGTCGAATCAAGTACAGAAATTATCAGATATTGAAAACTGGTATACCTTAATTTTCTTGGATAGGATGTACTTTATCTCCGAAAATGACAAAAACCCCTTCCCCTTTACAGGTGTACATCTCGACCTCTGACGTGCAGATGCACGCGAACTACCACCGCAAGGACTCCGCGATCCTGCAGGAGGGTTTCCAGCGGTTCAGAGCCACTGAGAGCTGCGCGGCGCCGCACTGCGTCTTCGCCGGGCAGAGGACCACGCACTTCCACTGCCGGAGACCTGGCTGCACCTACACCTTCAAGAACAAGGCTGACATGGGTAAGTAATGGACTTTCAGCGGTTCAGAGCCACTGAGAGTTGCGCGGCGCCGCACTGTGTCTTCGCCGGGCAGAGGACCACGCACTTCCACTGCCGGAGGCCTGGCTGCACCTACACCTTCAAGAACAAGGCTGACATGGGTGTGTATTGCATTTATTTTGTAGGTATCAAAGTGATATGGCATACGATTTTGCAGTAGTTCTAGATGTAAGACCCTTGCTTTGTAAGATATATTTACATCATTACAACTCAACGTATTTCTATCCTCAGAAAAACACAAGACCTACCACATAAAGGACGAGGCGCTATCTAAGGACGGCTTCAAGAAGTACATGAAGAACGAAGCGTGCCCTTACCGCGAGTGCCGGTTCAGCAGGACCTGCAACCACATCCACTGCATCAGACCGCACTGCAACTACGTGCTGCACAGCAGCAGCCAGATCTTCACGCACAAGCGGAAGCATGAAAGGAAGGAACAGGAGATGACTTTCGGGTGAGTGTTCAGCAGGACCTGCAACCACATCCACTGCATCAGACCCCACTGCAACTACGTGCTGCACAGCAGCAGCCAGATCTTCACGCACAAGCGGAAGCATGAGCGGAAGGAGCAGGAGATGACTTTCGGGTAAGTGTTCAGCAGGACCTGTACGACTTGCAACCACATCCACTGCATCAGACCGCACTGCAACTACGTGCTGCACAGCAGCAGCCAGATCTTCACGCACAAGCGGAAGCACGAGCGGAAGGAGCAGGAGATGACTTTCGGGTGAGTGTTCAGCAGGACCTGCAACCACATCCACTGCATCAGACCCCACTGCAACTACGTGCTGCACAGCAGCAGCCAGATCTTCACGCACAAGCGGAAGCACGAGCGGAAGGAGCAGGAGATGACTTTCGGGTGAGTGTTCAGCAGGACCTGCAACCACATCCACTGCATCAGACCCCACTGCAACTACGTGCTGCACAGCAGCAGCCAGATCTTCACGCACAAGCGGAAGCACGAGCGGAAGGAGCAGGAGATGACTTTCGGGTGAGTGTTCAGCAGGACCTGCAACCACATCCACTGCATCAGACCGCACTGCAACTACGTGCTGCACAGCAGCAGTCAGATCTTCACGCACAAGCGGAAGCATGAGAGGAAGGAACAGGAGATGACCTTCGGGTGAGTGTTCAGCAGGACCTGCAACCACATCCACTGCATCAGACCGCACTGCAACTACGTGCTGCACAGCAGCAGTCAGATCTTCACGCACAAGCGGAAGCATGAGAGGAAGGAACAGGAGATGACCTTCGGGTGAGTGTTCAGCAGGACCTGCAACCACATCCACTGCATCAGACCCCACTGCAACTACGTGCTGCACAGCAGCAGCCAGATCTTCACGCACAAGCGGAAGCATGAGCGGAAGGAGCAGGAGATGACTTTCGGGTAAGTGTTCAGCAGGACCTGTACGACTTGCAACCACATCCACTGCATCAGACCGCACTGCAACTACGTGCTGCACAGTAGCAGCCAGATCTTCACGCACAAGCGGAAGCATGAGCGGAAGGAGCAGGAGATGACATTCGGGTGAGTGTTCAGCAGGATCTGCAACCACATTCACTGCATCAGACCCCACTGCAACTACCTGCTGCACAGCAGCAGCCAGATCTTCACGCACAAGCGGAAGCATGAGCGGAAGGAGCAGGAGATGACATTCGGGTGAGTGAAATTGAGCGAATTTATAGTTCTTACGAAAAACCTTCCTAGAGCATTTACAATGCTGGGTTCGAATCCCATCGGTGGCGTGAATTTTTTCCACTTATTTCGTTTGTATTAACAGTAATAGTTGCAGCTTTCTATGTGGTTGAAATACATGTTAAACTTTGCTCACCGACTCAAGTACTCAAGTCGGCAACCCGTTTGCCAAACGTGCCAAACATTGAAATTAGCACAGTCGAGATTTAGTTTTATAATATGGTTAATACTCCTAAATCCAAAGTATGTGGATGCACAAAATACTAAGCTATCTTCGTTGTATCTTCCAGACTGCCGACATCGGTGATCCAATCAGCGCTGCTGCAGCAAGGCGCAGACCTGAGCATGTACTCCCAGGCCAGCAGTCTCCATGACGATGACATGTCCAACTCCATGCTGGACGGAGAATTCTCTCTTCCATACGTAAGTCTTAATAATAGCGACCTCTAGGGGGCACTAAAAGAAGTTCACTCAAGCAAGATGGTTCACAAACAAAACAAGATGCAATGGAAGTTCTCAACGTTTTCTCAAGATGGCGCCACTTGGCAAAACAAAAGGCCTGAAACGCGGTATTGCAGTGTTTTGCATAATTTACATCTCCTACAATGGTGAAATTCCGTCCAATATTTTTTACAAATAATAAAATTGCTTGCTTGATCTCCGATAATAGGTAATAAAAAGAGAAAAAATGCCTCATGATCAAAGATTACACCTTTTCTTACTGACTCATAGATCTAGTTATACCCGCATCTGAAAATTAGGCACAGAAAATTGCTCTTGACTAGCCTTTTATTCGCGTGGTAAAAGAAATAAAGACATCAGTATCTGTTAGACAAAACGTGACGAAGCGATTAAACGCTCTATTTTCTAGCAGACACGGCACTTAATTGTTAATGTCTCAATTAAAATTGTCATTGAATCATGTGTGTTGCATCTTATGTGTAGAATTGAAAAAAAAAGACATACATACATACCTACATAAATCACGCCAGATATTCCTTGATATGGCTTTAAAACGACCGTTTAAACCACGTCCACAACTCTCAAATCGCTTAGTCTCTTACGACACTTCCGGGATAGATATGGGGTGATGCTATTCTAAGCTGGCACTACACGCAAACAAAAATAAACCTACTAATAAAACTCGCACTCAGAAAAGCAGGCGAATTCACAAATGTAATGCGACTCCGCTGCGCTGTAGAGAAAGCTACATAAAACTTACGGAAAGTGCTACGAGCAATGCTACGACAGAAAATTCATCGCATTACGACGATATAGCAGTGTTTGAAAGTCAACTTCTAACTGTAGCTACCTTCACTCTTTACGTAAGTCGAAAATTTATTAGTAGCAAACGGCGTAAACCTTCTAATCCGAAGTACACATTCAGATATCAACAAGTCCCAAAAGCGCCGTAAAACAGTTTTTACGTGGTCTTAAAACCTCACGCGGATCAGGGGCAAAGCTGGGTGTAATTGAGCGTAAAGATCGGATCATTAATTATGTTGGATACGGTGGCAATGGCGGCCGAGACGAGATGGGACCGCGGATAATCACTGTGAAACTTGTTGATTCTACTGAACCTACCGCGTAAAGTTCGACTACTGAAGAAAGATTATAACTTAGAAACTTTTCGATGAGTTCATTAAGCCATGAATACAAGTGCCCACGAAAAGTATAGTAAATTATTCCATTTTGTGATTCTTTCAATTTGTGTCATATATCTGGGACTGCATATACCTACTTAATATTAATTAATACTTACTTATAAATATTAACATATTTTTTCACCAAGACTTTAATGTGTCCACACAATTTTCCGACCGTGTCATTCTTTCACAAAGAGTAGACGTCAAATCGGACTAGTAAGCTTCTTATAATTTCACTCTGAAGAATTCTAATAGCTCCATTCCTAACATCATTGTCTTCCACAGAACCCGGCGCTTGTTGAAGAGGTGTCCCGCAAATACATAGAAACCTTCAACGGCAGCAAGGAGGTGGATGACAAGTGTGGCAAATGCAGCGCACTGAACAAGCACTACCACTGCCTGGCTGAAGGGTGCAAGATGGCACATAGGTAAGTGCACTGTTACTGTAGCAACTTTTGCAGCCTTGATAAAATCCTTAAGAGCAATTTTGACTTAAAAGGAGTCAACGATGAAGCAGAACTTCACGGAAGATCAAAGACACTATGATCATCAGATCCATAATATTATCCATTTAAAAAGTTCAGTCAACTTAAATTATGATAGGGTTATGTATGAGATATCTCATTTAAAGGACCCCGCACGATTTGTTCGACAAGGGCCGTCCGGTCAAATTGGCTGAAATTTTGGAGAAAGCTAGTACGTAATGCTCTAACCAAAATGTAAAAAAATCTGCGAGCGGAAATGACCAGTTTTTGAGATATAGCTATTTTAATGTTGAAGTCACTCTGATGTAAAAACGTAACTCATTAAGGCAAATGTTATATTCTTACTTATTTTTTATGTTCATCTGTATAAAACCTACCCACGAGATAATTATTTCAATTGGAAAAGTGTCTGTTTCAGGTATAACATAATATATCAGCAAGACAAGCTAGATCGCCTAAGCTATACAATACAGCAATGGCTCCAAAGCAAAAGTTGTTTAGCATGATAGGCCGCTTCTGCTGGTACATGGACACCAGGAGTCTGGAGTAGACCACCAGGACTTCATCTAGACCATAAAATATACAGAAATGCCTCTACAGCAAAAGCTGTTCAGCATGATGCACCGCTTCTGCTAATAGACTGACGTCGAGGTTCTGAATACCTGATGTAAATCACCAGGACCTTATCTTAACTATAAGAGATACGAAAATGCTTCCATACCAAAAGTTATGTTAACACTTTGGCTAATTCAACTGGGTGAATGAATAAGGCATTCAAATCACAGCTAGCTCCTTATTCAACCTAATTCCTAATAAATCTAATTCTTTAGTTGAGCATTTCATGGAATGGTATGTTCAACCACTTAGGTTATGACCGTTTAGTGGTGTGGTTGAATGGCGCCGCTTGATTAAAAAGCAATCTGTGCATTTGAACAGCGTTTTTGACTAGTTGGCCGCAACATATTTATAATTAGAACTGTTACTTACCCGCTTTCCCGTAGGAATAGGATCATTGCACGTTCTACACCAGGATCTCTAGACTCTCGATATCAAAGTGCTAGCAAAAACGGCTTAACATGTTGCACAACTTTTGCTTTGAAAGCATTTCTGTATCTTTTATAGTTAAGATGAGGTCCTGGTGATCTACATCAGGTATTTCAGAACCTCGACGTCAGCCTGTTAGCATCAGCGCTGCGTCATGCTGAACAGCTTTTGCTGTAGAGGCATTTCTGTATATTTTATGGTCTAGATGAAGTCCTGGTGGTCTACTCCAGACTCCTGGTGTCCATGTACCAACAGAAGCGGCCTATCATGCTAAACAACTTTTGCTTTGGATTGGAGCCATTGCTGTATTGTATAGCTTAGGCGATCTAGCTTGTCTTGCTGATATATTATGTGTAAAATACCCGGAAAAAACACTTTTCCAATTGAAATAATTAACCTTGTAGGTTGGTTTTATACAAATGAACGTAAAAAATAAGTAAGAATATGACATTTGCCTTAATGAGTTATGTTTTTACATCAAAGTATGTTTTGTGACTTCAACATTAAAATAGCTATATCTCAAAAACTGGTCATTTCCGCTCGCAGATTTTTTAAATTTTGGTTAGAGCATTACGTACTACCTTTCCCCAAAATTTCAGCCAATTTGACCGGACGGCCCTTGTCGAACAAATCGTGCGGGGTCCTTTATCTTGATTCCTTTAAAATATCTGCAAAACTCAGTTGTGCAAAGGCGTTTATTCACTTTTATTAGTGTGAGTGCAGGTGGAATAGTTCACCCGCAAAAAATAAAACACTCTCTTATTTCTTCTTCTTCGTAGCCTATTAATACACTTGCTGTAAACAGTAATCAAAGCGAATCCAGGCCTTAAATCGAAGAGCAAATTGCCACCAACAAATGACGTCATCTTATCCGCCATCTTGTTCCCCAGCTGCCAGACGACGATGCTGAAGCACGTGATGGAGCACGAGCAGCAGGTGCAAGTGACCGAGGCGTACTTCCTGTCGTACAACGCGAGCAACCCGTGCCCCAACTCCGCCTGCCAGCACATCAGGGACATCACGCACTACCACTGCACTTGGGTAAGTGAGGGGTTCCGATAACATCATAAAAAATCCCACTTGAATTTCCAGTTGAAGGTAACTTAAAGACCCAACTTTTCTGTTCCTTTTTCCAGGAAAACTGCGGTGCTGTGATCCTCTCGTCAGAAGACCAGCCGTTCAGGCGTCTAGAGCACCACCGCCAACACGCGATATTGAGCCCTATGTCTCCGAACCTAGCGGCCAGATTCGCCCCCAGCTTCACGCCCCAACTGTCGGCGCAACTGCACCCTAACATGGCTGCTCAACTCGGACAAGTGCCAACATTGGCCAACCTTCCTCCCAACCTAGCCCAATTGGCGCAAATGGCGCCCAATCTGTCTAACCAACTGACACCCAACCTGCAAGCTCAGTTGAATCTTGGACCAAACCCCGGAGTCGTTCCTCAGCAAGTGAACCCGTCCAGTTCCTTAGATGAAATGTTCAGCAGGAAGAGAGGACGACCCCCTAAGAACCGGGTGGTGGAAGTATGGACTGATAATATCAATGTAAGTACTTTGAAGTTCGCTGTGCAATACCGTTTCATAGTTTGTCAGGGTTCATCGGGTCGTTGAACGACTCGGTGTACCACACGAAAAGAAGAAGAAGTATGTCAACTTCTGATAAATAACGATATCTTCTGTGCAGGTGACTCCTCAAGCGATCTTCACATCCTTCAAGCTTCCAAAGAGCAACCAATTACCGCCAGTGGTACCATCTCCCGTTTTCACTACGATGGAAGAGTTCCAGGTAAGTATTTCTTCTACAAAACCAACACACATGATTGTTTCCAACGCTGCAACTAAACCTGACTTTTCCTTTCAACAGCGCATCAAGTTCCAACACTTTGAGGTCTTCACGACTCCCGATTGCTGCACTCCGTCGTACCCCAACTGTCAGTTGAGGATGACCAGACTGCACCTCCACTGTTTCAACTGCAGTTTCTCTGCAGAGAACCACACCGTCATGGAAACCCACATGAGGGAATCCCACAATATCAGTCCCTTGCTAGAGGGCTTCGATTACTTCCAGTCTTTTGACCACTGCGGTGGAAAGAGCTGTTTCAAAAACCAGCTCAGATCCCACTTCCATTGCGCACAGGGCAACAACTGCCCAGCGATTTTGACTCAATACTCGGCTTTGAGGACCCACAATCATGGAAGGTCGACTCCTGTTATTAAAAGCGAAGACCAAGAGAAAGGCTACGAAGAAGCCAAAGATTATTCGTTGAAGGAAAGGGCGTCAGCTGACAGCATTGGTTCGGCTAAGGAACATAACGAGTCGTATACTCCGACAAACTTCTCGATCAAGAGTGAATTCGAAAGGGAACAAGACAATGTTTCGGGTATGTACAACTTCAATTAGATAAATTAGATTATGTTATGCTGTATTTGGATGATTTTTGGGATGTAAAACTCATCCGATCATTAATACAAATGTTCTTTTCAGTAGTAAAAGCGACGGGAACCTTCTACCCATCGTCTCATCTCCGAAGCAACACATCATCCCCAAGAAGCATCTACGACGCGTCTCCATCCAAAGAGATGAAAATACGCATGGAATATGAGCAGAAGAAATACGAGCCTCAGAAGACTTCTGGGCCTACAATACCGCCATCGTGCCATGACCAAGCTTGTCCTCTCAATAAGAACACTGGAGGCATGAACTTGCACTACCACTGCCCTCACTGCAGCCAGGCTTACGTAGACCTGAAGCTGCTGTTCAGTCATATGATGAAGAAGCACAGCAACCAAGAACAATCAGGTCCTGGATTGGCTGCAACTAAGGAGACCTTAGAGAGGGAATACCCTGAGATTTCAATACTGCCATCGACGGCTTCCGCTTCCGCTACAAGCCAAGTGCCGTCGCCGAGTCACAGACCACCAAATCCTGCTGAACAGGTAACTTATTTAAAATACAATTTTCCTATCAATATTATTTTTGCTTTGCGTTTTCTTTAAACTTAAAATATCTTAGTTCTGGTACCAGAAAAATACTTATCTAGTTTTCAATAGATTATCCCAAGACAGTGTACAAAACTTTCTGTTCTTTCATTAAATTGTCGAAGTTATCGTTACAAAGTAACTGGTTCATAACAGTATATTTTGTCCACTGTCTTTGTTTGTGCACCAATGGCATAAAATTACCTGGTTTATGTGTATGCAATGCGTTTGTGTATTTTTAATATATCAACCTTGCTGCGCTGGCGAATAGCATTTAAATCCAAATGGTCGTTTGTATTTTTGCACAGCGACTTTACAGGACCTATGCGAATTACCGATTGCACCAATTTATTTTGTACAATAGCTTGGGGAGTTGGTTGAGCCGACTCGCCAAGCTACTTTATCATTTTGAAGCTCCTAATTTGTCCAGGTGCAGGCGGTGCAAAGTCTCCTGCTGCAGCAGTACCTGGCAGGCGGGAGGAAGGCGGGGAGTCTCCAGGACCAGTTGAAGATGCAGCAGCAATACACGGCCTCCCTGGCTGGTTTACCAGGGCTGGCTCAAGTTGCCCTGTTTGGTCAAGGGTAAGTTTGATCTGCTTTTCGTTTAACTGGTGCAGAACGATTATTTTTTATTATAGCATCGTCTTTTTCGGCGATTCTCACCTAAACCATACCTTAAACTCCTTATTTGTCTTGAGCTTTTTTAATGATAAGATGGGTAATAATTAGTAGTGCCTTCTCTTCACGTTTATTCTTCAAAATCATATCTCTCTTATCCGCCGTTTTCTCTATTAAAATGCAACTAGTGTTTATGCTGATGATGTTCTACTTGTCTGTTTCAGTGGATCTCCGTTCCTGCCGTACCCGATGATGTACCCACCAGAGTTGCTGCTTGAGCAGAGTCTTCTCCAGGGCCACGGGCTGCCTCCAGGCTTGGACAAGGAAGCCGAAATGATTGCTAAATCGTAAGTGTTCATTGTTAATTCCTATGACATTGTAAACTAAATGCACGGAACAAATATTTTGGTTCTTCATTTCGTATCAGTTTAACTTTTTACTCTGCGACTCTACAGTTTTGGCTCGGAGCCATTGAACCTACACCTGACTATTTGGTAGGGAGCGAGGGTCACCCAGAATTCCTGATCAGTGCTTCATTACCCAAAAGAGTCCCTTACATCTCTGCACACAAAAGGGACAGCAAATTTTTTCTTGCTTCTTGAGTCGTAATAGCTAGTCAGATCGAACTGCCTCGTATACCTTGATAATGGTATTTGACAAGAACTTTATTTTCACCCTTAGTATCTGAGTACTTATGAAAATTCCATCCCTTTCCAGACGTAGGACGCACACGACCCGAGGGCCCCACATGCGCGTCCTGAAGGACGAACCCATACCTGAAGGATATCTGCGGTTCAGGTTCAATGAGGACTGTGCATACCAGCATTGTGGATACAGGTATGTCTAGAATTTTGAGAATATTATTCAAGTTTACTTCATTAATGTGGGTCGTTGTACGACTCGGTGTCCCACTGTAACCGTAACCGTAACATCCACACGGTGTCCCACACGAAGAGAGAAAGATTATCAAAAGTTGTACTCACGGATTCTCCAGAGAGGTTGCTTAATGTACCTACCTATTTTCTATCATTCTGCCAATAGGGTTTGAAACAATTTTCAAATGAATTTGACTTTATCTCACTTGTAGATATTATCTTCGCAATTTGTCTTCTAGCTTTTGATAATACCTATAAAGTAATTTGAGGAAATTTTCTGTTTTTACCTTTCCAGAGAGCATCAAACTCATTTCCACTGCACCCGAAAAGACTGCGGCTACTCTTTCTGTGACAAGACCAGATTCGTCCAGCACACCGCCCGGCACGAAAGGTAAGCTATAACTCTCTTTTACCACTGTTAGGACGTTGCAGGCTGAACCACCTGATGGTCCGAAAAGCAAGATGGTTCCATGCTTCGGATGGGCACGTTAAGCCGTCGGTCCCGGTTGCTGTCTATGATCATATAGACAGTGGTCGTTGCGCAACCATATCAGAGGCTTGCTACTTGCAGTTGGCGGTTGTAAAACTCTGACACCAGGGTTCATCGGGTTGTTGGACGACTTGGTGTCCCACACGAAGATAAAGGAGACCATTTTGTTGCCGGCTTAGAACAGCATCACTCCATTTCTTTCCCGTAGGTATTAGGCAATTAAAGTATTAGATGGTTTCCTGTGTATTACAATTTAAAGGGACAGGATGATGACAACCTCTCGTGATATATGATTTTTCTCAAACGACGCTCAAATACTTGTCAGACTTGGCCAATGTGTCCGTATTTTTACTGCAATGGTTAAACATATATTCCTCTTTAGATTTAATTGTATTTGAAACAAATGAAACCGGGATTTACTGTCATTTGAATTGTGAGATACATTTTAGGTATGACAGTTTTGATTTAAACTCAAGTTTACACCAGTAATTCAACGATGCGACGAATGCAGGATTTTGCGATATATTTTGACGTTACGGTCTTACTTTTTAACAATTTTTGTTGTGGTTACTTAATGCCGATTACGTTCTTTGCAGACTGGACACTCTGATGGGCGGTGACTTCCAGCAGTACCGCGCGAACGTGTACTGCCAGCGACCGGACTGCCCCCACGCGTCCACATTCGGTAAGTGTGGTAAGAAACATGTATCTACCTCTATCATCACATCAAATAAACCCGTAGCATCCCACTGCTGGACGTAAGCTCCCTCAGCGTACAAGGCGCGATCTCCCATTTTCACCATGCATTCGCTACCAGCCGCTCTCTTTAATTAAGTCATCGGTCTATCTGATCGGAAGGCGTCACAACTTTTTGTGAAGCTGTTAGAGGTCTGGGAATTTATTGATGCTTTCAACTACTTTGACATCATTTTAATAGTATTAACTTAGCATCCATCTGGCACTAGATTCAATATAGTCAGTGAGCCACATTCACGTTAAGTTTGCCAAGACAAAAAACCAAAATACGTTTCGGTTTAGTGCGACTATACCTTACTTTAAACTTATTGTGCTATTTGTTATACCTACACTTTTAGAGCGTGTTGCGTGACGCACATCGTCCATCCGGACCCGCAATGCGAGGACTCGTGCGAAGTTCACTTTACTCCAAGCGCTGCACCGCTTGGAGTAAAGTGAACTTCGCACGTGGACCGGTACGCGCTTACAACCGCACGAAGTAGCATACGGCCTCAGTCCACCTATTGTTTACTCCAAGAAACCTGTCAGCTAACTGTAACGTTTCCTTCCCCGAAGGTACAGGGCAGAACAAGGCGTCCCACTTCCACTGCCTGAAGTGCGACTTCGTGTGCACCGACACCAACAAGGTGGTCGCGCACCGCCGCCAGCACCAGAAGCTGGACTCCATCCAGGCAGCCGGCTTTGAGAAGTTCCCGCCCAGCAAAGGTAACTATACCACCACTCCTAGTACAGGGTCAAAGAATACCTAGGACCTCTTCAAATGGTTCAAATATCTTTATATTCCAAGGTAAACAATTATATTGTAATGTTTTTTACATTTATTAAAAGAGCTACCGAGACAACATTTTATTTTAATGAAGTTATGCAGTTTGAGTGATATTTTGAACCATTTGAGGCAGTCCTAGGTATGCTCTTTTGACCCCGACCTTATTCTATAGGGTGTCACACTAGGTGAAGATTGCACAATATTTTAAGATTCCTAGATAATATCATAGTATCAGGTATCGCTAACGGCTAAGATACGATAATACGTTCAAAAAGTTGATCTCTAAAAACTGCTCTACAGAAGGTTACGTTATATTTTTTAACATAAGATAATGTATGATCAAATTTATATAGTTACTGTCTTTGCCGTTAGTGCGTGGTTCATACTAAATGTAAAGTGAACGATATTTTTTTCTTAAGATCAATAATCTTTACCGGTGTGACGCCCTGAAAGTATTTCCTGTTTGTCTTATTTTGTAATTTACACTACACTATCACATCTCAACTTTCCCTACTTTCTGTCCCTTTCTTTTCATGACACCAATCACCATCTACAAAAATTGCTATTGTGACTTTACTTTTCAAGCGTGTGTGCATTGCGATTTGGTTTTCTGTATGTTATGATTAAAGTGGCAATTTCAACTTGGTTTTGTATAAAATATATATTGTTTGTTGCTAAGTACCATACCATCTTATCTTTATTTATACCAAACTTACATATAATACGGACTATGTACCCACTTAATTGATAACTTTACTCATTCTGCTTACACTATAAAGAAGCACCCAGACCAACACAGCACGCGTCAGATGAAAGCTCAAATTGCAGATGAGGGTCGGAAGTATGGAAAGGGAAATTGATGAACGGAGGTTTGCTGAGTTACATTCACTACGAAGACAGTAGGCTAAACAAATGAAATATCTCAACTTAACACCGGCGCAGGTGACTGAAACGATGCCGAAGAGAAGAGAACACTCCATCCTACAGACTGATTGTGCAATTTTCCCATGCAAAGGCCTAAAATGCGCCAAATGCGACATATGCATTTCACTCCCATCCTACAGGCTCGAACTCTTAGGCAGAGTTTTGGCCTTCTATCCCATGAGCCGCAGAAGGCTAGTTTACTGTCTTCAATGTGTTCAGGACGATAGAGTGGCTGCGCTCTAGTACCACCTTAGCAAATCTTGAGTTGGTTTTGTTGATCTCACGCACTAAAAAGTAGTAGTATCCCCAATAAACTGCACTAACGTTCTGGACGTATTCTAGACGTTGATCTTAACATAGCATAAGATACTTAACCTTTTTTTGGAAATACGACACAAAATTAGTAACAAAGTATTTGAAGTCTATATTAAAAAAAAATATTAGCTATAGCTAATATATATATTTTTTAAAAAGGTACCTATACCTTTTTTTACAGTTTGATGTCTAGCACACGTCTTTATTAAAGTGCAATTTATCAAGAATCATGTTATGAGTTTGCGAGGTAGGTATATTGTATTTTCTTTTTTCTCAGGTTGTGGATTCGAACCCCAATGCATACACAGCAAGAAGCAGACGCACTACCACTGTCTCCAGTGCGGCTTTGCGGTGCTGGGGCTCTCCCAGATGACGTCACACAAATACAAGCACCAGGAAGCAAACCTGGGACCCTCCACCAGTGCTACCAACTGACAAACTCTTATGTGCAAACGGTATATAATGTATACGAGAAAATATATAAATATTATAGTGCGATGGTTCAATTGAAATGTTTTTGATGTACGTGTATCTAGTTTGATGTGAGTTATATGATAATGATAAATGTTACATCTATCGTGATGTCAAATATCGAATATTACATAAATCATTTGATGTAAAACATCGAAATAAAGTTCGATGATGTCAAATATAATTTTGTGGACGTAAACTTTGGTCTGAGACTATTTGGCGATTTTAAAATGTTTGAATGGAACATGGAGGTAGTTAGAAGGAAATATAAGATCCTGAACTGTGAAAGGATGTGGACTTGAATCACTCAAAATTGTGCCTTAGAAGAGCATAATGGATAATAATTTTGCAAAAAATCTAAGGCTATAAAAACTTTGTGGCAAATTGTATGCCAAATAAAACAAACGGTAATTTATAGATCTACGTACGATACGAAAGGACTTTTGTCATAGTACGACGGACATGAAGTATCATGTGAAATTCTATTATTATAATAGATAGAATTGCATGTTAATTTAATTGTGTGTATTTCCTAAATCCTGACCAATCTTAGATATTAGTTTAAATATAAAAATATTTATATTTATTACTTCCCCAAGAAAAAGACATTTTTACGAATAGTATTATTAATTTAGATCTACATGGAAATTAAGGAGGCAAAGAAAATTGGGTTAAGAACACCATTTTGTGCCTAGAGCGTTAAAAACATGACAATATGGATTCTTGCTATATTTTTTGATATTTTTCTCAAAGTTACAATGAAACCAGAGGTATACCTAAATTGCAATTCGCATTCATGTAGTATTATATCAAAAAACAATGCAAAAATCCCTAGTTTTACATAAATTCAAAAATATATTTAACAAAAAATCTTATTTAATAAAATGTCAATTCTATAAACAAAAAATATAACTGTAAATAAGATTAGAATATATATCGGTAAACCAATATGTTATTATTAAAATATTTGTTATATTGGTATAAAAAAGTATAATGTAAAAACAATTGGCCGATTTAAGGCTAACGCACATAGACAGGCATAGGTAGATAGCGTAAACGAATCAGCACCACCCCACCTCGAGGTGTTGAGAATTCTTTGTATGAACCTTTGCACATAACGTGGAACTGCTCTGGATGGTCACCACCTCGGATTAGCCGCTTAGCGCCGAGGTAATGCCAGGTTCGGGGATCGACTTTCCGTAAGCCTGGTTCGATCCAAGCTTTCATGCCATTGAAATATTTGATCCTAGATATGCTAAATGTTTTACCTAAAGATCAAGAGATAATCTAACCCATGATTGCCATTGTGGCTAGCCATGAGGAGATGACGATCCTGAGCGGCTGAAATGACAAGTGGTGTGGTGCCGTTCCGGTTACGTGACGTCTGTGTGCGTCAACCATTATTGTACAGATATTAAAGTGTGTGCTCACATTTGTGATTCAAGAGGTAGCTAGCCATAAAATGCCATAAATTCATTATTAATAGTGATAAATTAAAAAACACTCAGTTTCAAAATAAAACCCTAAACCTTCTGCATTCCTGAGTTATATTCCTGGCAGTTTTACCATTCCCGTATTAGTCTTTGGTATTTTTAGGTTTTCTACTAAAAACAGATAGGTAAACACTAGGTAAAACTTAATCTTGAAAATTTGAGATTCATTCAAGATTTGGTTCAATATTTGGGACAAAATGTTGTCATATCTGCTGAGATTGGTTTTTCAATTAAGTAGATACCTATAACGTGATACAGAACTAACGCAATACTATGTTGTATGTGATCAATAAAACATACCTGCCTACTTACTTTCAGAAAACAAATATTATAGCCGACATTTTGAGATATTTGGACATATTTTGACATGTCGTATTTTACAATAGATAGAGGCTTTGCGTTACTTCTTTAACACCTTATGTTCCCACATCTTGTGACCAAACCGTGTACCCTTGTACCTAGCATGTAACATTTTTGTAAATTATTATAAGCTCTATCACAGTGTTCCTATTATTTTCTTTTAATATCACTTTTTTTATTTTACTACTTCTCATGATTTTGTGATAGTTACAGATGCAACATTACTTTTGTAAGTTACTTAGTAGTTAACAGCACCCTGTGTCAAAAACTAGAAATAAAGAATACCTATATGACCTTTATCAAAACCCAGTGCTACTTTTTACTATTTTTGTCTTACTTTTAAACTCACTCACTTTTCTTAAAAAAATAGTCCGTGCCATAAAACGAAAAAAGAAAAACATTTAGTCACATTTATGTAAACTTTATGGAATAGTTTGTTATTTTTATATATTTTTTATTCCGATTTGATCACACTTTTTCTGTCAGTCTGCAATTTGATCATTGCAAGAATGTAAAAGATATTTAGTATTTATTTTTAAGCACAATCATAATCTCGGACAGAATATATAATTATAAATTTATTTAAGTGTTTATTTTATTTCACTCTGTCTGAAATATAAATTCTGCAATAAAAAAATATCTTTTCATTATTGGTTGTTATAAACGATTGTTACGTTAACTAATTTTATGTTCATTTTTATGTTTCCAACTCTTTTAAGTTTTCTCTCACAAACTTATTTTATTAGTAATTTAACGTATTTATGTATCTTAGAATACTTAGCTTTAATTTTAGTATATTTTAAATTTAAATTAATATTTCCCTTTTAAATACAGTATTTGTGCGTATCAAGACCCTTGGACTGTTTAAAGCAATTTTAAGAGTGTGTCGATAAATAAAAACGTATAATTTTAAAAGCGAATTACTCAGTGTAAGTAGTATCTGAATGTATACAGATAATTTGAGCAGTTTGTTTGAGTTTCGACATTGGTATGACAAATAGAATAGCGTTGTTTACCTCATGCATGAGTTCTAGGAATAAACGAAAATATCTGAAAAAATACTCTATCCGTTTTATTTATTATGTTAAAGAAGATTGCCCATGTGACAAAGGACTACCGTCTAAATTGCCTCAAAGCCGAAGTGGTTCTAAACGGTTTATTAGCAACCATTTATTTACCTCCAGTTTTTATTTTTCTTTTAAAACCCGAAGTTCAAAGTTATTTATAAAAATAATACTTAACCTAAAAAAACACAATATTTCAAATCTCACTTTTTGACTCATTAGTCATTACTTTGACATCTAAAGATCATGTGCGTTAGGACCGCGGGTGTACAAGTTAGGATTGAGCTGCTTATCTACAGGATGGTAGTACCTGCAGTGTACCTCAGTGTACCTCCAATGAAATCCAGTGTACCTCTTTAGATAAAAAGTTATTCGATGAAATATGCACACCCGCCATTCTAACGTTAGGATGGCGGGTGTACATTTTTATTTCGGTCTGTAGATACTTATTTTGCTTTTATTCTTTTGTACTTTTGTGTACCTGCAGTGTACCTGTACATAAAATTATAAAATCATCAAAATAATGACAAATACCAGTAAAAACGTGTAAAAACGGCATAGGGTAAACTGGGGGCACTTGAGCCCTAGGGGAGACTTTGTAAACGTTATTTCCAGAAAAGCAGAAGACTTAGAGAGCTACTTTCCAACTGGATGGTGGTACCTGCAGTGTACCTTAGTGTACCTTCAATGAAATCCAGTGTACCTCTTTAGATAAAAAGTTAGAATGGCGGGTGTACATATTTCATCCAATAACTTTTATTAAATTAGGTACACTAGATTTCATTGCAGGTATACTGAGGTACATTGCAGGTACCACCATCCTATCATGAACACCTGTGGTCCTAACGCAACTTTTTCGTGTATGTTAGGACCACGGGTGTTCATGATAAGATTGAGCTACTTTTATAGAGGATGGTAGGTAGTACCTGCAGTGTACTTCAGTGTACCTGCAATGAAATCTAGTGTACCTCAGTTAATAAAAAGTTATTTGATAAAAATATTTACACCCGCCATTCTAACTTTTTATTCAAAGAAGTACACTGGATTTTAATATAACTATACAAAGGTACACTGCAGGTACCACCATCCTGTAGTAAAGTAGCTCTCTAAGTCTTCTGCTTTTCTGGAAATAACGTTCACCAAGTCTCGTCTAGTGCTCAAGTGCCCCCAGTTTCCCCTATGCGGTTTTTACACGTTTTTTACTGGTATTTGTCAACATTTTGATTATTTTATATTTTTATGTACAGGTACACTGCAGGTACACAAAAGTACAAAAGAATAAAAGCGAAATAAGTATCTACAGACCGAAATAAAAATGTACACCCGCCATTCTAACGTTAGAATGGCGGGTGTGCATATTTCATCGAATAACTTTTTATCTAAAGAGGTACACTGGATTTCATTGGAGGTACACTGAGGTACACTGCAGGTACTACCATCCTGTAGATAAGCAGCTCAATCCTAACTTGTACACCCGCGGTCCTAACGCACATTAAAGATCAACATGTAGGTAATCGTGAAGGTCGCCCACGTTACTGATTGATAATACCGATAATACGAGTATTTTGTATGGTATTTAATACCTGAGAGTAAGTTTTGTTACATTTCCTTAGAAACAGCCTTAGATAAATAAATCCTTAATGACATTTTGGTGCTCTGTGGAATCAGCTCACAGCAGAGTATCTTACTGAAGTTTGACCAGACCACACTGTGCCTGTAGGTCATTTAACACATGAATAATACCATTTAGGCTGTGTGCTGCCAGCTTAGAATAGCATCATACCATATCTACCCGTGGGTGTCGTAAAAACCGACTAAGGGATGAATCCAGGGAATAAGCTGCAGCGTTCTCTGTTAATACAACACCTTGCAATGCGCTTGCCAATCCTAATCAAAAGAAGACCTACGTGAACCTGGATCAAATAGGGGATGTCAGGAAAGGTCAGGTCAAGAGTAAGTACCCTAAACGACGAGTAGGTATGTAAAGGTTCATGAATGTTGAGGAAGCGAAAGAGGTGTATCAGCAAGTGGAAGCATGTAATCTTTGCCTACCCCTCCGGGAAAGAGGTGTGATTTTAAGTAAGTATGATTTAGGTACATCGAAAGAGGTGGATAATAAATAAGTTCAGCAAGTAGTGCAAAAGATATTTTTAATTAAAATTATCATTCAATTAAGGTTTCTTAGATTACTTATGCTATTTTCCTTACACCTAGATAATTTATAAAATAAAGCAATAGCTGGTATACTCCATTCTATTATCATTCTATGACAATATGCAATAATAGAGTCGAAAAGTACCTACCTACTTTTTTTATCGGATAAAATAGAAGTACTATCCACCATTGTATAGGTGTAGGTACCTAGAAGGGTGTGCGTCAGGACCACGATGTCCAAAAGTGTTCATGATAGGATTGAGCTACTTTCTGCATGATTGTGGTACCATTCTAACGTTAGGATGGCAGGTGTTAATTTTTATTTTGGTCTGTAGATACTTATTTCACTTTCGTTTCTTGTAATTTTGTGTACCTACAGTGTACGAGTACCTTAGTGGACTTGCAATGAAATTCAGTGTACCTCTTTTAATAAAAAGTTATTTGATGAAATATGAACACCCGACATTCTAACGTTAGGATGGCGGGTGTTCATTTTTACTTCGGTTTGTAGATACTTATTTCACTTTTCATTTTTTGTAATATTGTGTACCTACAGCGTACCTGTACAAAAAATATAAAATAATCATCAATATGTTGTAATAATGTACACGTTTTTTACTGGTACGATGATTTTTATGTAAGGTACACTGCAGGTAAACAAAATTACAAAAAACGAAAAGCGAAATAATTATCTACCAAAATAAAAATGAACACCTACCATCCTAACGTTAGAATGGCGAGTGTCCATATTTCATTAAATAACTATAGAGGTTCACTGGATTTCATTTCAGGTATACTGAGGTAAACTGCAGGTAGGTACTACCATCCTGTAGGAAAGCAGCTCAATCCTAATTTGAACACCCGCGGTCCTAACGCGCACCTTATTTTACTTTTTTTTGTATAATGTACCTGCTGTGTGCCTGGTTATACAAATATAAAATGTTGACAAATAGCAGTATAAAACGTCTAGAAAACGGCATAGGAGAAACTGAGGACACTTGGTCCCTAGGAGAGACTCGGTAAACCTTATTTCCAGACAAAGCAAAAGACTTAAGGCGCATCGTTACGTCATACAAACGAAAATCTGAACTTCAATCGAGTTAAACATGAGTTAAACAACAATTTTATCAAAAACACTTTATGTGAAATGATGAAGGCACACGTAAATTAGTCGCAAAACTGCTTATGGTAAAAATCTATGGATCTGGGTCCTGGAGAAGGAAAACGCCACACACAAACCCGGAACGGGGTCTCCGTCAGCGAGTGACTGGTAATAAATCGTGCGGCAGAATCCTGCAGCCGACCTGGCTCCGCACGTATCGACCCGTCGTTCCTGTGGTGTCAGCCAGGAAGGCCGAGAGGGTGGCGCAGGTCCTGGGCAGCCCTGCGTTTTCCATAATTGCGTCCCAGGCAACGAAGTGTCTGTAGGGAGCGTGCAAAAAGCCATGCCGCTCCCGCATCGGCTTATACAGCCATGAAAAATCTTTCCTCAGACACTGAATAAATCGTCTGTCACAGACGTATGAGGCCAATGATGATGAGCTCCATCTATGTTCATAAAGTGGCGAAACGGTTTTTACAGAGAAATGTGATGGTTAAAAAATTATTTGTTTTATTTTGCGAAAATGTTATAGAAGCACGGGACTTCCCATCAAGTTTTTTTAACATATTTTTGTCTCATTTGAAGACGTAACTCCACTTAACTTTTGTATGGAAAACGATCCACCTTAAGAGAGCTTCTTTCATACAGGACGGTGGTGCCTGCAGTGTACTTCAGTGTACTTGTAATAACTTGTTATTATAAGAGGTATACTGGATTGGATTTATTACAGTTACACTTAGGTACACTGCAGGTATCATCTTGTAAGTAGCTCAATCACATCACGAACACCCGTGGCCTTAACGCAAACCCTAGACGGCGCGCGGGGCCGCGGGGACTCAAAAACGTACACACAGCTTTGTTTATCTCAGAGGAACATAAGCGTGCAACACACCGCCTCCGTTTGCGTGCACGTCATCACGCGCATAGAGATGACATTGTATTGAATGGGATCGTATGAGAAGCCGCAAACTGTCAGCGTATGCGTGCGCGGTGCGCGTAATCAAAATAGAGAGATACAACCACAAAATAGAGTTTATAGAAGGTTCACTCGATCCTATTAAGGATTTTTATGATTGTCATTTTGTTACATAGCCAGGGTTGCTACTGTCAACAATCTCAAAGGATAATAAAATAATATCAAAACAGTAGATTCTAATTCTAATACAAAACACGTCATGTGATCATCACTGGCCTCATACGTCTGAGTCAGACGATTTATTCAGTGTCTGAGGCAAGATTTTTCATGGCTGTAAAAGCCGATACGCTTTTTGCACGCTCTCCACAGACACTGCGTTGCCTGAGACGCAATTATGGAAAACGCAGGGCTGCCCAGGACGTGCGCCACCCCCTCGGCCTTCCTGGCTGACTCCACAGGAACAACGGGTCGATACGTCCGGAGCTAGGTCGGCTGCAGGAGTCTGCCGCACAATTTATCACCAGTCAATCGTGCCTGACGAGTTCCGTTCCGGATTTGTGTCTGGAGTTTTCCTTCTCCAGGACCTTGATCAGCTTGGGTTGGATTTATTCCTAGGTCGCCTCTTACGACCCCCACGGGAAGAGAAGGGGTGGTGTTATTCTACTCTGCCGGCACCACACGGCCAGAAAAAATGTCTGTCATTCGAGTTTTTCCCATACAACTTTAAAAGTTGAATAACTCAGAAACTAAAAATAATCGCGGAACATACATGGGGTATTTTCGAATACCCCAAGATATGAGGAATATAATTTCTTTTTATTGACGTCACTGTATGGTCCACCCTGTATATATGTTACCGGCCAAACCCGATTTTAGGATTTACTAGTTTTTCTTAGGCCAAAGTAGTTTATCCTACATGCGATTGGATAAACCGGTATAGACTAGGCTAAACCGGTCCGTCCGATGGCCGATAGGAGAAACTAGTTAATCCTAGGCAGAACTAGATGAGCCTAAAATTAATAATATACGCTTCAGGATAAACTGGTTTGGCTTAGTTAAAAATGATTAGGGCTATAGTGACGGAGCTCTAGAGGGTATAGGGTAACGTCGGACATCCTGGAGACATCGGACACCCTGGAGGCTCGAACACCCTAGAGGGTGGGGTGTAGCATCAGGTATCCTGAAGGCGCGGACGCACTGGAGGGACGCCCTACAGTGATGTAGCTCTAGATAGAGCGTAAAGGCAATAATCGCACACCCTGGAGGCATCAAACATCTGTGAGGCTCGATTGCCCTGGAGGGTGCGGGGTAGCGTCGGACACACTGAAGGCTCTGACACCTTGTAGGCCCTGATGCGAGCATTAAATCCTGTTGATGGTGCCTTCTTGCGGCTCTAGAGCAAGAGCTGCATACACGTTCTATTCTTGAGACCTAAAATGAATAATTAAATAAATTAGTTTGACTGATCATGACAATTAATTCACAGGGCAGTATCGCGGTGATATCGCTGTGTGCACGCCGCGAGCTGCTACCTGAATTCTCGTGACCACGCTTGGTTAAGAAAATCGCCGGAAAAAACACTTTTGCAAAAGAACTCTAAGAGGCGACTAAGGGATTCGAATCGAGGGTTTCGTGTGTGTAGTCCGACTAATGTTATATTTGATCGGAAGTTATCGACTGCCTCTGTGATCTATTTACTTACATATTGGCCCAGAGTACAATTTTACAAAAAAAAAAAACTGATGATAGTGCAATGAGTGATTGGACCGTTTATTTTACATACCTAGACCAAGCTGCCGCACAAGGCCACCTAACGGACGTATACTATCAAGCTGTTTGAAAACTTTCGATACTAAGATACATGCAGTTGTTTGTTGATTCGGTGTCCGACCCGACAAAAACAGAAGATATTAAATGAGGTCACTTTTTATGGACACCACTGACTCCTTCTAAACCACGCAACGGTTAGATTAGATTATAGATAGAATTTGAGTGTCATATCACAATATAAATACTTACTAGGTGAACTGGTACCAGTTGCTTTAAGTGGGTCCTTCCTGGACCATCTGCTGGTACAGGATATGTTCTTGCTCGCAAAATAGAATCTCCGCATGGTAAGCACACACTCCTGTGGCCAAAAGCAGGCAATGCAGGCAGATTCTGCAGTAGTGTTAAACACTCGTCGCATATGGTGCAACCTAGAGATAGCTGCAATAAGAAGAGATTTAAATTAATAGCTCAAAAAACATATTATAAGTTAGTACATCACATTTTTATCATATAACAATGTATTTACATTAGATACCTATGTAAAATAGGAAGGAAAAATAAAGATAGTTTAAGATCGGTCATGAAATCAGAGAGTTCTATCCATCAGATAAGCTGTCTGTCGTGCTGCTGGCGGAGATGCTTCTACTTGCGGGCAAAGAGTTCGGAAATCACCAGAACTTAAAGCAACAAATAGTCTAATATAAGCCATGCCGGTACTCGTTGATGCGGCATGCCTAGCAGCCCATGATTGCTAATAAGCAGGTAGTAAGTAGGTACTATTAGGTATAAATATAAAGGTAGGTATGGGTATAAAGGGCAATTAAATTATATTAAAAATAGCGCTCCCATATTATACTACTATTACAGCAACAACATGGACCTCCCCCAATAAGGGATTTTGCCATAGGTACTTACCTCGCTTGGCGGCCGGATTGACGAGCGCAGTGCTAGATGTTGTACCTACATATTCACAGATAATGCTGCTGCCCATTCCTGGATCCATCTCTTACTCGCCTTTACGACACCCTCGGGTAGAAATGGGCTGTTACTATGTAAGACGGCACCAGTCGGCAAATAGAGTTCCCATAGCCATACATCAACTTCCACAGCCAAAACAGTCTAGTACGTTTTGCTAAACTCGCGAAACCATGCTTGACAGGCGGATTGGCGAGCGCAGCGCATGTTGTTGTATTCAGAGGGAACGATTCTCCGCATTCCTTGATTTGATCTCTATTATAATAGTTCTCGCTGTTTCAACATAATTAAATACCTGTGTTGGAAATATCCATGAACGCAAGAGGTTCACCATTGCTAGTGTCGTTACAGCACCGATAATGTTTGGATTCTGATTTGGCGGTATGCGGTAGGCGCAATGGATGCATCGATTCCGCCAATCGAATGTATTTGGTAAGGCCACATTGGCCATTTTTGTAGTTTTATTTTTAATCAAATCAATTTGATAATAATGACTGAGAAAGACTCGTGAAATAATTTTCAGTAGGTTCAAAAACCATTCAAAAACAAAACCTCTAAAACGTCAATCAAAAAGATCAAATTCACGTTTCCTATCATTTTTGTGTCAATCTCTGTCAAATTGTAATCAAAAATCTTCTAAAAATAATCTGTTCAAGTAGGTGCATTAGAATCAAATTAGAATATTACTGATTTAAAACTCCTTGTACTTTCTAGCTCGTGTTAGGTTGATTTCCTAGTTTCATGACCAATCAATACAAGATTTATTAATAAATAAAATGAAATTCCCCGTTCTTTCAATACTTTCATGTAGCAAACAGCAAAGATCAAATGTAAAAATAATTTTAATTTTAGTATCATCTTGAGGCAATGGAAAATCTTAGACCACAAATGGGCATTCGTCTTTTAATATAGGTACCTACTTAGCCAAACCAGCTTATCATTGTGACGATTAATGTACGTAAGGTTAATACTGATTTGACAACTGCCATTATCACACATTTTATGACTTGACTGACTTTTCAAGTATGTTTCGTATAGTCGATACTAACTATACCTACGTACCCAGCTCCCCTCGAAAAACTTTAACGTCATAAAAAATTACTTACATGTAAAACAAATACTACGATTTTTTCAAAATATGTACTTAGGTCCTAGGTGCACGTAGGGCTCAGTTGCAGAAGTCCCCAAGTCCAGGACAGTCCAGTTTAAGATCACACTAAGCCCTCTTTTCGATTAGTTGTAAAAACCATCATATTTTAAAAAGAAAAATGTTCATAATTCAGCTGTCATGATATTTTTGAACTAGACCATTTTGAGGGACTTCTGCAACTGGGCCCTTTTTAAACGTTGATGGTGTGATTACAAAAACGTTAGACGCGCGTTTAGACAGAGTTTAAATTAATTTTTCATCCCCTCTATTCAAAAAACTACGCTTTAGTCGCACTTAAGTGGGATTAAAATAGGTCATTTAATCCCAAGGGATTAAAATTCATTTGAATTTGGAACACAAATATTTGCAGCCAATCAATCGAAAATTTACTACAGATAGGTTTTTTCTCTGCAACACCACAGATAATATAATGCAACACTACCTGTTATCTGTTATTTTATTGAGTATTTTACACCTAGTATGTAGCTCTTAAAAACCTAATTCCTAGCAAAATTTGAAATTAAAATTAATGTGTCAAATTTTATTTTTCTTTTGGCGCGATAACTGGCCAGCAATGGGCAACAATAGTATACCTCCCAATTATATTGCAATATTAAGAAATGAAATGATTGATAATGATTTTGTAAGTATTGGATGTTTATAACGCAATTTATATGATGTATTGTAAAAATTATGGACAATAGCAAGCAATATTCGTAGATTAAGTAAGTATTTATTGTTTTTCTCATAGAGGGGGATGAAAAGTAGTATGTATCACTCGGGTATAAAGTTATTTACTCTCGGGCGACTTACATTGAATCCCTCGCTTCACTCACGATTCTACTTTAAAATCCCTCGCTACGCTCGGGATTTTACTCTAGAATCCCTCGTTCCGCTCATGATTCAAAATAGCGCCCTCGCCCTAAATTTATCACTTTATTCCCTTGTTATAAAAACTACTATTCCATACGATTTGACGTTCTCAAGCGACTTAAACCATGTCTAACGTTTTGTAATACATACCTACGGTTAACGTGGGAAAGTTAGGCCGATATCGTCCAGTTGTTCAGACATCCAATTTTCGGCGTGATCTGACATTTCCTTGCTGAAATGGTCTCGCCAGCCACCGCATTTTCCTGAAAATAAGATAAGAAATACACGTTGGACTAACATAAATAAAAAGAAAGAAAAGAGAATAATAAGAAGCATTTGAAGAATAAAAATAAGTATAAAAAGTGCTTAAAGAAGAGTAGACAGGCGAGAAAGAAGAATACATACATACATAATATCACGCCTGTATCCCAATGGGGTAAGGCTGCAAAAACGGTCATTTATACCACGTATGACAAAATTTTGAGAGTCATTCAGAAGACTTTGTATCATCATATTGACAGCTTGTCAGCCTGTCGCCACAAAATTACAATACACATCAGATCTCAATCCCGACACCCACGGGAAAGATATGGGGTGAAATACAATGTTTTAAAAACGTACTACAGCGAGGAAAGTGATCAATAGCATTCGATACTAAATTAAACCATCATCAAAGAAGACAAGACCTATTAGGTATTTTCTTGTCTCATTGTTTCTATGTATGTTTTGTGTGCAATAAATGGTTAAATAAATATATATAGGTAAAGAAATCACAATATTTTATTGCTGAAAAAGTTTCCGAAATATGCACCAAATATGGGAGTGTGGCAGAAGAGAAATTAACTTGGCGAGAAACTTTCCATCCTACCTTCATACGAGTCATATATGTCAAACGGCATCGTACAACGCTGTGTCGACGGATGCGTCTGACAAACGGTTTGACATAAACCGTATCTTATGAGGATAAGGTAGAAAATCGAACAAACGACGCACAAACGGACGTTATCGTGTGTTTCCCGCCAATGAAACAATTCGACAATCGATAGGTAGGCTAGGTAGGTATGTACCTATGGCTAGGCTACTCAAGACATGACTAGCATATTAATGGATTGGCTCACCTTTCCTTATAAAAATGTTATCAGTCCGGCCTTTCTTTGAGTGGACCATATCGATTCGTTGCAGATCCTTTATCAGGGCATTCACAGACTCATTATTTTTAAAATTGTCGAAGTTCAGGTGGGCGCATAGACTCTCAAATTGCTCATCCGTGTACTGTTTCCCTAAAAAATTTGCTACTCGTTTTGCAGTAGATGGGAGATCCTAAAATTTTTATTTGATATGAAGTAGAAACTTATGTTAAAATTAGTTAAACGTTCATTCTACTAACAATTAATTCAACAGAATTGGCACTGTGAAAAGTCATGTAGATAGAGCATGAAATTGCTTAATATTTCCTTACCTTGGACAAATCTTCATAAAAAAGAAACAGCATATTAGGATGATCTCTTAATACCCAGGCTTCCTTCAAATGTTCAAAATACGGCGTGTATTTTACTGTAAATAACACAGCCAATTGTAAGTTCCGGAAAGGATTAGATGGGTAGGTATATTCGCTGAAAAACTGTTTCAAAATCCCCTCCTTAAACGATAGTCGCTGTGGTGTGGTCTAGTTTCTAACTAGGTAATCTCGCTATACGAAGCCACGCCACGCTTCAAGCAAGCGTTATAAAATTGTTATTCAATTTATAGTGGATTTTCATCGCTCCGGCTGCAAACTTTAAAAATGTCAGTCGCTTGGATGTAGTTTCCAACTAATCCAGTAGATGGACCCGTCAAGAAGAAGCAAAATTGGTAAAAAATTGGAAAGGCATTTACGAGTATTCACAAAATGTTGTACAGTCACATAAATCGAATAGACTTAGTAGTAGCTTATTAAACAGTATCAATGGCTGTATATACATTTCTGAAAAGGATGAACCTCAGCAAATTGCTGTTTTCCAGGAACCTCACTACGTTAGAGAAACCTCCAAATAAAATATGTAGAAAATAATAATAAAGTAAAAAAGAAATCTTGAAGAAAAAGAAAATCTTACGCATGTTTTTGGAGAACATGTTTTGATAGTATTCGTTGAAGTCGCACTCGACGCCGTGCATTCTGAGCAGTTTGTAGAAGTGGTACACCGACACCGCTACATCACGCATGTCCCGCGCCACGTACACCACCTGCGGGAAAAAATTATAACAGAACTGCCTTAGGTGTACTGAAAATGTGTACCATACGTTGGGCTTCTTGTTCTTTACGCGTGGGACACAGTTGTCCAACAATGTTGCGCTAACATCTAATCTATTTAATTAATTACGCACCCTTGCCTTGCTAGAACTAAACATTGGCATGTTAGACATTGCTCGTTCTGACTGCAAGAGACCCGATGAAGTATCGTAGTGGATGTCATGTGCCTGGATACACTTAGGCAGTTTACGTTCTCGCACATACACGCAACATGCGCTCGTTTAATTACATATTTTAATAGACTTTCTTGCACATAGTAGCCAAATTTTTCTGTAATAGTTTTTCATTTTAAGTGAGATAAATCGGGTCGGGTAAAAACTAACGGTCTAAGCTGATCACTGAAAGGTCGGTAAGACCATAATGAGTACTAATGGGTATTTCTGCCCTAAGAAGCCTAGAGTTATGAACAAGCTTATCGCATTACCTTTGAAGTATCAAGTAGTGCAGTGGGCAGCAGGGATAAGGGCAGATGAGTCT
Organism: Phthorimaea operculella; assembly: GCA_024500475.1. Lineage (NCBI taxonomy): Eukaryota > Metazoa > Arthropoda > Insecta > Lepidoptera > Gelechiidae > Phthorimaea > Phthorimaea operculella. The sequence continues at coordinate 1,369,398 of JANFCV010000051.1, read as the reverse complement.
TGATAAACCTTTGTGACGTCATTTTACTTAGAATTTCAGTAGCTGGTCTAGAAAATTTCTCCCATATCTGTCTTTCCTTTTGAGTTACATCTTCAGGACGGAAGAACATAAAAAATCTAAAAGAAACAATGATAAGTTTTCAACACGAGGCAAAGTCTTTATATTCCTTACGTGTCTAATCTACACTTACTCCAAAAATGGAAATCTTTCATCCAGAGAGATAGATTTCGCCATTTTGAAATCCAAATCATTAGCTAACAGCCAGACCAACTCCTGAGTCCACGTCGTGCCTGAAATACAAATAAAACTACTGTAGACTTAGGACCAGACCTTAGAAGCCCTTAGGAATAGAATACTTACAATGTGTGTGTTTACAGAGCAGAAAAATTGCCTTGACACTAAACATTTTAGGCCAGCTATACGAAATTTACTAGCCAACCGAGTCAGTGAAGAGTGCAGGGAAAAATTGAAAAGCGATGTATTATTCCATGGCATGACCGACGAATGGCATGACCTATGGTGGTCATAAAACAGAGAGTTTACACAAGGTTCAATTAACCCTATTTAGGGTGAGAATCCACCAGAGCTGTGCGAGTAAAATGTGTCGTACGAGGATGTGTAGCTGTGCTGTGGAAATGTGTAGGGGTTTCCACCAGAGCTGTGCGAGTAAAATGTGTCGTACGAGGATGCGTAGCGGAGCTGTCAAAATGCGCATTAATGTGCGGAGCGAGGATGCGTTGCGAAGTTGTGAAATGTGTGAGCGGGGGGGAATGCGATGTAGTGGAAACCTCGCAACATATTCCTAGCAGCACATTTCTCGCAACACATTCCTCGCTACACATTCGTCGCAACACATCCTTCGCACACATTTCTCGCTTGTTTTGTATGTAGAATGGCCTCGCTACGCTCAACCCTATTCCACCAGAGCTGAGCTAAGCGAGGCTAGGAAAATGAAGTGATTCTATTGGTGGATTTTTTCCTCGCACACCGCTTAGCTACCTCGCACAGCTCTGATGGATTCTCACCCTTAGGATTTTTACAATTGTCACTTGTTACATAGCCAGAGATGCTACTGCCAATTTCAAAGCTTAAGAATATCAAAACAGCAAAATCTGATACAAGAACGTCATATTATGATTCCAAGAAACATTTTATCCCAAAAATATGACGTTCGTGGCAACTAATTTGTGTCATTACAGGGAATACTTGTAGAAGGTGTGAGAGGTTTTTTCTCACCTGATCTAGGATAGGAAACTACAAAGATGTCGTCAGGACGCAGCTTCATATCGTGGATAGCAGCTCCGTGGGTCAGGTAGTTCGCCGGCAACACGTAGCCCGCTGGACCCATACGGATATACTCGTGGGTATCTGCTGCAAATTTTATCGTTCATATTATTATTTTCAGCCGTGTGGTAGCGTGAGTACTGCCACCCCTAGTACACATAGGACCTTTCGCAAAAGGTGACGTAGAGTTTTTGACCTCGGCTGAATATTTCTGTCGAATATGATCAAACGTATGGTGGCGATGATACTACCTACAAAAGCATTCCCAAAGAGGGTTGACGTCAGGCAGGCCAGGCGGCGCGGCGGCCAGTCATAAAACATAGCCCAATTCTTATGCTACTGACTGTTTGTCCTAACAAATCATGTTGCGCCGACCCCAACTACTTAATTTGGGTTTGGGCAGGATTGAGAAAAGGTACAGGAAGATGATGATGATGATCATTATTATTTTGAGCCCGACATGCTTGACTGCAGGGAAAAGGCCCCCCACTCCTTTTTTTGTATGAAGTAGGTTAGTATTCAGCTTTATTAGTGACCGATAGTACGAAAGCTACTCTAATTAGGAACAACTTTCCCCAAGGAAAATAGGTCAAAATATATGAAAAATCATTTTAGACCTCAATTCAAAATGTACCAGCCGACCAAGTCAATTTGGCAGGACTAAATAGTTTTTTGTTATCGTCCTTTTTCTTCTTCTGAGATTTCGGTATCGGCCACAAGAAAAGTTTCAAAATTTTCACACAGCTCTGTCATCAGCGGCGTCGCACCTCTCGCGGTGCATGTGAGAGTCCTTTTTGAACTTCAATTGTTTCACTCACTTGTATGGTATTTTTCCAATATCAGTTTTTCCTCTGTTGTGAATGGTTTGTAGCCGTATGAATATGATTTTTTGTCTTCCATTTTGTAATATTCGAAACTCACGAGTGGCTTAACCGCCCAATAAATCCAGATTAAAAAATATTTCTAAATATTTCCACAGAATTGGCAATTTGAATATATAGTTATGCCGTATGATAGATAGAGGATGGAAATGAAACAAACTTGTAAAACTTGAAAAACGAATATAAATTTGGAGCTATCGGTTTCTGAGTGATAAGGTTATTTTTGTTGTACGTAACGTACATTTTATTTTGGTAAAGTCTGTCTCATGAATGACAGTAAAGTAGCTGCACGTGTATTTAGGTAAGCCGTTTAAGTTGCGTTTAAGTAATTTAACAATTAGCATATTCGTTCTTTTTTCGTTTGGGTCACCGAGTGGTCTAATATACCTACGTTTTCATCCAAATTATCTACCTTACATATTTGTGTTTCATATTCATATGACACAAAATAATAGTTTATTTCTAATCTTTTTCAATATAATATCACCCGAAGGTAGGTGGATAATAGGAACCTCTTGGTAGATAATACCTTATACAAATACAAATGCATTTATTCAAAGTTGGATACAAAAAATATCACTTATTGATAGTCATTACAAAAATATTGATAAATCATTGTAAAAAAAAAGAAAATTGAATGACACAATTTTCTTTTTCTAATAACAATTTTGCGGTCCTAGTATAGACGCGGCTCGGGCGGGATAAAAAAATAAAAATAAAGGCACTGCCTCGGGGCTGGCCAAGCTAACCACACGGCATGTATCAGTTGTAATCGGTTGGAAAATTTAGACAGTTCGCATTGGATCGTTCGTTGACTTACCAGCCCACTGCAAATTTATAATTTCACTTTGCCAGTCAAATAAAAAAGGGTAAATATCAAAATTTAAAACAATTCCTATGTTAGACATACAACTTTTGGAAAACTTGCATAATGCCGTAAGTCGCAAGATTTGCATGTTTTTCGAAAAGAAAATAAAATTGACACTTATAAAAAGTAAAGCACCCTGCTTAAATATTAACTGAGTTTAGCACACATTACAGTAAATTTTTCTATCATTTGAGCTGGTTACGCTTCAGGGTGAAACTTTTTGACTTATTAGGGCCCTTTTCCTGTCATGCGTATTTTCGCACGCGCGCGGATCTGGTCCGCATGTGGATGATAGCACGCTCCTGGACGCTCCCCCCGCAGCCAATCCGCGTTCCGCGCGCGTGCTAGCCGCATGATAGGAAAAACATGTATCAAAAGATAAGATGCGTGCGGCCCGCATGCGGAATCCGCGCGCGTGCGAAAATACGCATGACAGGAAAAGGGCCCTTAGTGGCTAATTTTTAAGATCTTATTATGAGTTTATTTATTTATCTTGACATCTAGAAATCACTCTTTTACATGTCTTATTAAAAATTTGATTCATCACTTAATTAAATTGTATTTATAAACTGATAAATCAATATACAGCTTCAGGGTAGGTTTAGTATCGATAAAAGATGCCGTAGAAAATATTTAAAAGAATACCCAGTTTTTTTTCTTTTTTACTTGTCTGACCTTTGATTCAAATGCCTATATCTCAGCCGAAATTCGTTCAATCTCAAAGTTGTTTAGACGAAAGTACTCTAAACAACAACAGTGTCAAACAATAATTTAAAAAAAAAGCTTTGACTAAATCATTTTTTTTTACTAGGATATTTTTCAATATTTTTTAAGGCATCCTTAATCGATACTTAACCTGTCCTGAAGCTATGAGACGCATTTAAATTAACACCCTGTATACATATCAGGTTGAGCTAAGTCCCTGTCCGCACAGCGAATTATATTCACGTACCGCGATTTTTTTCACGGCCGATATTTTATTGTGTACGAAAAAGCAACCGATATTTTTTAAAAACGAGAAAATAAGCGCATGATATAAAATTGCTGTGCGGACAGGCGGACAGGGCTTAAAATTTAAGCATAAATCAGTTTGTTATTATTTATTGGATTCCTAGAGCAGCCATTAATTTTAACGACCAACCGTTACCTTTATTATGAAACAACGACAAACCAAAACAAAGATTTAATAATCACCATATCAAGCCTATCTTGCGGGGTAGGCAGAGCGTTGACGGCGTAAAACTACGGCTGATTCCGCCACGTCTGACAAAAATTACTGAGACGCTTCAAAAAAGTCTTGTATTGCTTTAGTGATAGGTTGTCAGTCTGTCAACCGTAATACACAGAATACCATCGAGTCCCATCTTGCGTAATCCACGGAAAAAATGAGGTGATGCTATTCTAAGCTGACATCACACGGCAAACCATCACCAACCACTACAATCCACATACTCGATTAAAAATAAAACGGCAGTCTGCTGACGTGGTTGAGAAACACCCGCTATTTAAGTAATCAATCATAGACCGGCATCTTAACGTGTCCTCCGAAGCACAGACCATAAAGCTTATGAAAAGTTTCGATGGTGTCGGCAACAATGTCCTAACTACCTCAACCTCAACAGCCACAAAAGACCACCGCTAGATACGGGCCTCCCCTTTTTATGGGGTATTGCCATACTCACCACGTTTGGCGGGCGGAGTAGCGAGCGCAGTGCAAGATGTTGTATTTAGAAGGAACGCTGCTGACCGTTCCCTGAATCATTATTACTTGGTAGCTTTTTTTGAGACCCATGGGTAGAAATGGGGTGATACTATTCTAAGCCGGCACCATATGCTAATCCACCTACTTAATTAATAGGCATGTAACAAACAGAGACATACAGACAGAAACTGGGAGCGCCCACGGCGTCTTAACGTGTCCTCCGAAGCATAGATCATCTAGAGAAGTTAGTGTCACAACAACTTTTAACTAAACTGAGAACAATCACTTAATATAATAAAATTAGGCATAGGTATATTAGCTTTGTGTACCCCCTCTTGATACAAAGCGAACATAGACAAAATCTTCTTTCACACCAAGTCGATTAACAACCCGATGAATCCTGCCGTCAGGGATTTCATAAACTACTCGTATTTGTAGGCCTCTGACATTATGTTGTAAGCCAAGCCTAAGTTATCTATCATAGAAATCGGGATCGACAGCTTAAAGCATTGCAAAGCACGGAACCCTCTTTCTTTTCTGTAAGACAATCACATGGTTCAGCCTGCAATGTCCTAACCAGTCTGAAAACAAACTCACAAAGTAATAAATATCAACTCTGTGAGTGTTTCACCGGAAATCGAACCCGGGACCTTCGCGCCGCAAGCAGTCACACTACCACAGCGCCAACACATCGTCCATAAAGGCGGCTAAACGCACGCAGACAGTTAACAAACAGTGAATGGTGGAATTGGGTCAGACAGTGTTACAATGCTGGATTTAGTGCTTAGTACGAACCACAGGACTAGCTGCAACCACCTGGTGCTGCCGACACCACCTACCCTACCTAAGAGACCAGCTTACACTGGCCATTGTACACCATGGCAACGAGAACCAGTACAACTCGATCGTTTGTAAGCCAACTCGAGGCGGAGCTGAGAGTACGCGACTAGACGGTGCGTACTGGGCCGGTGCGTGCTCAGTGACGTCCCGCGATAGTAAGAGACGGGTATAGGCACCCCATTTGACACGAACGTAACGCCGCTTACCCAACGGTGTCGGCTCGAGAAGGTGAAATATTGCTGAAAAAAATCAGTGAAAACATTTCTAGGGTTGAACCAGCCTGGTTGCTGAGTAGTATCACTTCAAATGCCATTTCTAGCGGACCACTCTGTTTTTACTGAGTTACTACCTATGATGTATCTAATTCAATAATCATTGTCACAATAATTTATCCATTTTTATGTCTGAACACTACTGAACTTTTTCAAATAAGGATGAATCGGACTGAATCTACCCATGACATACTTCTACGGGTCGAGGTGGGGCATAGTATATGAACGCCTGAATCAGTTTGCACACAAACCGAAGCAAAACCATTGAGCTAATTGTTTTAAGGTAACTCTGTTAATAAAGTTTAAGCGTAAGTAACTCTATGCAGAGTTTTTTTAAGTGACGGTGAAATTAGCACAATACAAGAACGGACTGCGCAAACGTGCCTAAAATCAATATAATATAATTGTACATTTTAGTCCAACTACGATAAACGTGTCGCTTTACTTTTTAGCTTGGCTCTATAAGACTAGCACTGTGTTTTATATTTACGCCATTACCTAGTTTTTACAGATTCCTTCATGAAATGGTCTGCCAAGAAGTTTTCTTCTTTAATGGCCACAACAGTCCTCAGCCTGACTTATGCATCCCTCGATTGGGGGTATTTGTCAAATGCACTACACTCGGCAAGCGGATTGGTGAGCGCAGTGTAAAATGTTGCATCCGCAGGGAACGCTAGTTCCCAATTACTGGAAATTACACGGATTTTTTAATTTATAGTCAAAAAATCGAAAAAACTGAGTATTTTCTAACCTTCCCAAGCCGGGTCCAATGGCAAGCATCCCACGCGCCGCAATATGGCTCTGGTACGGCTGTTGGGATCAATACAACGCATGCGTGCTCCCCGCCGCAGTATTGAATGGGCCCATTCATGGCGCAACTGGTGCCTTCAGAATGAATCGGGCCTGTGCGTGCCTGCATACGTAGGTATACGGTAAGGCGCGGCTGGTACAGCCCTCCCCAAATTTGTGCCTCGTATTTCGCTGCGGGGTTTTTTTTGCTCTGATAACGGTCAGCCGAATTACTTAGTCCTTTGTTTGAGATGAGACTAGTTTGATTGTCGAACTACTCGTAGTGAGATTACGATACGTTTAATTTTTATTTCTAAGGTCATCGAGCTAATGAGAATTAAAAACGATTAAAATAATGCACTCTATGTTTCACTCTTTACTTCATCGTGTCGTTGACACTTTAAAGGTTATGTTTTGCTAGTATAGGTTATGTTTGTCGGAACCAGCACTAGCTTACGTCACTATCGAGTCCTAGGCGCTGCAGGTGTAACGCAACAGAGGGCATTACATCATAAATGCACCATCGATTGAGAGGTGGCTCCACAGTCGCGTTCAGGCTGCGTTTTATGGGTGCAGCACCGTTTTACTTCATATCCATCGTACTAGTAGAAACCCAAGTAATAGGTTATTTTGAAGATTAGGAAATTTAGTATTTATATCGTTTTAAGTACTTACATAGTCTAGTCTAGCATTGTTTTGATATTTGACACATCAATTTCGCGCGGACATTTGCAAATAATTATGCTTTTTCTTTTGCAGGGAAGGCAGAACTACTTACATATGACACATCGTCCTAGAGAATCGCAGCGTCGCAAGCTAGGATGACTTGAATTTTTCGGGAATAATTCAGATGCATCCTTACTAAATATAGGCCATATTAGACAGCTGTCAAAAGCATGTTAATGCTTTTACATATGGTCTATTTTTCTTTGTTGGCATGTCTTATTGAATGGGTTAGTCAGCTGTCAAATATGGCCTAATCGAACGACCGTACTTTGATCATTAATTATTAGGTAATATCGTAGATCTGACATCTTGTGGCGAAATTCTTTGTTGTCATATTCAAACAAACGCGTCTTATACCTACTATTAATTAGTGTCCGTGGCGTTGTGGTAGTGCGATACCGTGCAGGGTTTTGGGTTTGATTCCGTTTTTGGAGAGCGCTATCACATGCGTTAGGAAAATGCGATTTTCCGCCTTTTTTCTTTACAAATGCGGTTTATGTCAAACTGTTTGACAGATCAGATGCATACGCTAGCACAACGTTGCGTCGACGGATACCTTTGTCAAACCGTGTGTCATAAATTGTATTTGTAGGAGAATTAGGTCGACATTCGTATTGCCCTAACGCATGCGTTAAATTAACGCAGAAACGGGACTCGTCTTAGAATCTACACCTACAGAAGATTGAGGCATGTTATTGTTCTACCTGGACACCAATTGATCACTAGTAGTTGGAGGATAGGTATTTGCCAAGCTCTCTACCGTACCTTTACACAAACCGACTGAGGAGCGCAGCTCGACATGGTCATTCACAGTAACGTCCAAAGTTACGTAGTAAATTTCTCTTAAGCAATCAAAGTAGGTGTTCTTAGTTTGCTATTCTTCCTTACTTTCTGCCAATACCTACCTAATTTTATTGTGACAAAAATATGAGTGACTGTCGAACTAAAACGGTTCATTTGCATAAACAAGGAACAGTTTTAATATGTGCGTAAAAATATACAATTGCTTGCCAAATGACGTGAAACAAATGCCTTCGTCCTTGTTTAAGAAATGGTTATTTAGGTTCCTTGTACGAATTGCTTTTATGATGTTAAAGAATTTCTTGTATATAAATTTACATTTTAGTGCTCTCTACCACAATTATATTTCTCTCTTGTTATACTGTGTTCATTGTAGCTTGGTGATTTGGACAGATGTCATGAGATTGACGGAGAGCCGTTTGAAGTGACTTTGAAACGGCGCTTGTATAATCGTCAATAAATTCAAATGTTTAAATCACTATTGCATATCACTTGTTTAGGTAATTTTAATCTAAATTCAAATACAGGGTGTTAGGAAACGTAGTTCGTTTTTTCAAACCACACATTCTCCACAAACGCTATTTTTTATTGGCTTTTTTGAAAGTTATTACTTGGCGATAGCCATCAGCGCTTTTTTACATTCTTAGAAAATGAGTACCCTCAACTTTTACTGCATGTTGCCTTACAGCCACCATCTTTTCTTAAAACCACCATTACTTAAAGATATCATTCTGAAATGACCACCTGACCTAAGAAGTCGCACGAGAAACGCGTCGCTTCATGTGCACACGTTAATACTAGCCCATTGACACGTCGTAAGATGAAAAAGTCGTTGAAAAACGTCGCATGTGTGAACGGGCACTTAAATACCACTTATTAAGCTAATTTTAAGCTAAATTGAGTAATAAATTCTGCCTAAAATATGACACATTTATTTTTGTGTTCTAATAATCAGTAAACTTATTAAATAAATATGCACGCTGTGACAAAGTTACATCTCAGAGAGATTATTAGTAGGTACGTGCGTGCCCTAAATAATAGGCATGTTACTGTTATAATAACAGTGACTAGGAAGCAATACTTTTCAGCCTAGTCCAGCTTGATACAGCTTTTATATCATTCGAGACTTCTAGAAACTTAATAATTTTGCTATTACACAATTTAAATTTTCATAACTCTAGAAGGCGAAATTCTCCTGTCTAACTGTTTTCGACCGACGAAATTTTACTAGTATTGATACTCAACTAGATATAAAAATAATACATTTCCTTGCGAAGATTTTTCTTTTTCAAATAAGCCTAGTACCATCTTTGTAAACTTGAAGATAAGCTAGAAAATTTCCCAACATTCTTCGTGGCCAATGCTTGTTAGTATAGTGGAACCTCCCCTGAGAGTGATGGATGGTTTTCGGTGACTTTTTGTTTTGATGATAATATTTTGTTGCTTTTAAATTTTCACTTTGCTGAATAAAGAAAGTAAGACAGCACTCACTTGTGAATGTTGCAAACTCAAAATGCTATTACTAATTAAGTACTTCACCCTGTCGCCTTGTATCCGACGCTCTCGGCATTTGGATAAACACCGCAACACGAGTTTCGAATAAAAATATGAGGAAAGCATCACCACTCAAAATATCGATTTTATCGATCGAAATTATGAAATCCTAATAACAAAAGCGAAATAAACGAAATTGTACTGTGTAAATAAATATGTAGTGTTTGAGGTAGGTATTGTTATATTATAGAGTTAAATTGAAGTTGTGGCTGTTAGCAAAAAGGCAAACTGCTGATCCGCTGATTTGAGTAACTATGGGAGATTCAATTTCTTTTCTTATTTCCACTATGTTTCTTAGGAAAAGTAGTTTTTTTTTTCACAAGCCCGACTTGCATTTCCACTATCGGTCACTAGTAAAACTTCACCCTATATACACTTGTTGTTGTATAGTTGTTGTTCTTATTCATTACTGCTCAAAAATACTTAAGTATTTATTGCTGGTATTGAGTAGCTAAGCTAGTATGGTAGGGTCATTGCGCCCGTTGGCGACCGATTAGTCGACTTCCCAACTTTGCACCATGATATTAATATGAAGGTTTCATATTTGAAGGTTGATTTTTTTTGTGAGCATAGCAGATATAATCAAGATATTCTTTTCGAGAAGTATTAGCGAAATACTGTAACAGTTTATTTTAAAAATAATTTTGAACCGAAAAGTACCCAAAGAGTCAGATAGCGACCGCTTTTTTCAGATAGCGACCGCCCGTTTTACTATCGTTATTATGGTCATATTAACCATTATTTTATAAAAAGAAATTACTTTTGCATATTTCTCATACATATTGAACAATCCTTTATAAATCTACACATAAGGTTGTGACCTAGTACCTATCTAGACATGATTAAAAAATTAACAATATTTCATAGTGCCAAACAGGTGTCACAGCAATGACTACTGCTGACTTTGCTGCCTCACAATCCTTGCCGACGCTGTTTATTACGTTTTGTTGTCTCCGAAGCCTCAGCGTGAACCGAAGAGGCATCAAGACCTCGCTGGTCTTCAGCGCGGATTTGTACGGTACCGATCCTAGCTAGGTTAATGCGTATTTTCTGATACTGGGGAGGATCAACCATTTCTACTTCATTGATGCAACCGCCGAGGACCCAGCCCGGTTCTAGCTCTCAAGGTCACACCGCACCAGAACTGTCCATGCCTCATACCTTGGTGCTCATACACTACCCTTGCCTGTACCAATCACGCCGGCGCGCAATGTTACTCGACCAGCAGAATCTGTCTTACACAGCAAATGGGCATGAAATTTCACCCTCAATTGAGGTGGGCTTTAGTGGACAAACATCGAAGGAAGCTCAGGAGACAGGCCTTTAGATATGCGCGAACGCTAGAGCACATAGACCGACGGGCCGGGGACAAGCGAGTAGAAATTCCGCGTGTCGCTACTTCACGGTGCTACAAAGTATCTCTCTTGGAACTTCCTAATTCGCTTACACAGTCAGTGCGACCTACGTTGTACCAAGAGTGACCCATAAATATTGCACAAAGACTCTTGTCGGCCAACAACACACAGCAGAAGTACATAAGAACGTAGCTCTCTATCCCTGGCATTTTATTTTTCATCTTATGGTGGGTCCTTTCTGGTCTTCTGTCGCTCTGTTGGAGGTATCTTTGTCAGTCACGTCGCAGGAACTCATCAAACCTCTAGCCTTCTCCTTTTTTTCCAGAACCCTGGTGTTTATAGTGGCCTCTGTATTGCCTTTATAGTCTGCAGGTCTAACTGACTATGACTACCCAAAATACTAGGCTACCTGCGCCAGGTAAACTTGTGTAAGTGCACCAAACGCGGATCCTTTTTACCTACCTTTTTTAAACGGGTAGCTATAACGTCATGCACTTGTTCAACCACACATGAAATTTGAAGGATGTGAGGGCCGCACAGCCTAATTCAACCACTGCCAGCAAATATGTATGACACAGCTCGAGAATCTGCCAACGCAAGCTACCCTGAAGAATTATAGGCCCAGTTTTACGCTAGCGTGGAGGCATGGGTGTGTGGTGCAGAAGTGATAGTTCTGGGCTTTAAGGTAGGCATAGAAATACAGGTGCAATGTAAATTTGATCGTTGTAATCAGGTGGGTTTGCGGCGGTAGCCAGAGTGAAATAAAGTACCCCTGTATCCGAAAACATTGCTTTTACATGGCAGCACTCTTCTCCCTTAAGGCAAGGACTGTGTAAAGGTCAGTAAGAAGTGAGAACTTCCTGCTTTTTCGTTGTCTCCAAAGCCTCAAAGTGAGTGAAAAAGCAGAGAGTATTTGCTTTCCTATTGTGGTAAACTGCTTAAGGTACAAGGCCCAACTCCTGAGAGAGCCCAACAAGGCTTCTATCTATAATTAAACGCTATAAGGAGTCTCTCTGCCAACATATTGCTGCATAACAAAAACTGAGCTGAATTCTCTGGACAATGAGGAATTTGAATGCATCAGCTCAAAGTACACAAAAGTCACCCAGGCCCAGAGCCTAGGATGTGCATCTTCTCCACGCAGCTGACCCGCACGTACTGGAACCTCACCCAAGGCATTTAACAACCGATGTGGCGCAGTGGTTAGTATGCCTGCCTGCCACGCAAAGGCTCCGGGTTCAATTCCCGGTGGGGTCACTCACAAAGTTGATATTTATCACTTTGTGAATTAGTTCCCAGTCTGGTTAGGACATTGCAGGCTGAACCACCTGATTGTCCGCAAGTAAGATGGTTCCGTGCTTTGGATGGGCACGTTAAGCCGTCGGTCCCGGTTTCTATCTATGATAGCGGTCGTTACACAACCATGTCAGAGGCCTGCTCCTTGCAGTAGGCGGTTGTAAAAACTCTGACACCAGGGTTCATCGGGTCGTTAAACGACTCGGTGTCCCACACGAAAAGAAGAAGACCCCAGGCTTCAATGACGAAATAACTCTTATTTCACGGTGTGAAGGATTATGGGATCGCGTGTATAGACCAGGAAAGTCCAAAGAAACTCTGCCTGTTCTTCTGGCGCAGCTCGAGGAAGGCAAGTGGGTACGGCTGGTGCTCTTTACATATGTCCATTGTGCACGACCCAACAGAAGCGAAAAAGAAGAAGTTGAAACAGGTCCACTACTTCAGAACGCGGAAACTCCATTAAAAGCCAACAGGGTCCATGAGATGCTGTTTGCGAGGCGCGTGGCGTCCCGCACTATTTTATTTGTTAGAGGGAGATTCCAGAGTTATAGCGCATGCCGAGACAAAGAGCCTAAGAGCAGCAGTATAACAGGCTATTAAAAGACATTTGTAACAAAATTCTATCAATGGGCCAACAATACAGTGTAAAAGCAAAAGTAGTGGTCGCTAAGTAACATACAAAATTTTTAGAGTCTGATTGCGACAGTCTATTTTTCATACATTTTTGAGGCGGTCGTTAACTAAACATGGTTTTTTAGCATGTACTAGTTAGCGACCACTCAACTAAATAACTGTTCGAAAATCGGTCAAATAATCATAATTTGACGGTCGCAAACTAACTATGGTATAAAAAACGTCTGTTAGACTGAATTAATGTTGTAAGAATCAAACCTTTGTGAAAAAGACAACCAGGAAAATAATAATAAAATTTCAAGCATCGTGTTAGATAGCGACCGGCGGTCGCTATCCGACATTTTTCAAAAAATGTGTGCCTATTCGCGACCATCTAATAAATCATAAATTTACTTAAAATAACACGAAATTATCGTTAAATTAGATACTTTACTAAAGTATGAACACCATAAAACGGTTATAGTTACAAAAACTCGACGAAAACCAGAAAATTTCCCTTTTGAAGTGGCACGTGCTCGCTATTTTTTGGATAGATTTTCGGTGTTTTTTCGGGAGCAGAGCGACTGGCAAAATAGATGATTTATTTGCGGTACATTGGTGAGGTTTAATGAACAGATTTGAATAGGCGTAGATTCAGCACTTATCCTTGTCTTGTTCAAGCCACACTTTTTTACAAGGAGTGAAATATAACTCTTATTATTGCAATATTACTGAGGTCAGTCCTGAAAATGGTCGCGAACTGACGCATGGTCGCGAACGGGCACAATGACCCTACTAGTACCAGAACTCATACTCGTTGGTAAATTATGTCACATCCCTAAACTGCCTTCAGTGACATGACAGTGACGCTGTCCAAATCACCAAGCAAAAACGTACATACTATAATTAAATTTATGAAATGTTGACTAATGCATATAATATCTATCTATTTTTATTTTCTCTTTTGTTTTAAATGTATTACTGACATCGTTTTATGACATTATTATTATTTGAATTGTGTGAATTTATTGACATAAATAAGATTTAATTCATCCTACTAATATTATAAAGGCGGATGTTTGTGTGTGTGTTTGTTACGACATCACGCTAAAACGGCTGGTTAGATCGACATGAAATTTTGCACAAATATAGAAGAGTATCTAGAATAACACATAGGCTACTTTTTACCACGGGAAAACGTCTTATTCCTACGGGATCACGCATTTTCCAATATTTTTGCATAGGTGGCGTGACTGAGCCGATTCGCGTTTTAAACGTTTTCGCCGAAAACTAACAGCGACATCTCTTGGCAAATAATGCTTTCTTCCCGCGGAATAATAGGTTGCAGCGGGTGAAACCGCTGACGGGCAGCTAGTTATTGTTATAAACTTTCATATTTGCATGCCTATTTCGGGTGCTGCACGCTTGTACAATATATTTAATGTTACACCTTTTATACCGTGTTAGCTAGTGAATAAATTATATTTCATTTCATTTCATTTCATTTCAAACGGCAGCAGAGTCTAATAATAAATAATATTGTGAAAAAAACAATATCAAAAATGTTTTAGTCGGATCATTAGAATTGTAATTAGAGCAAAGTAGAGAGTAGAGAGATAATTAGAAAAGATTACCTTCCTACCTGCCTTCAGATCGTAATTCAAATCCGGGACCTTATTATTACTTGTCATTTTTTATTCTTAGGAAGGAGGTGCTTCTCAATACTTATCTTTTCTACTTTTTCCAAAAGCGGTAACTAGTTTTCATTATACATCCGAAAATCAACTATAAATATTCTTATATAATAGGAATATTATCTAGGAATGCTTAAAGTTCTTTCTTGTATTCTTGAATTTATTCACTTGTGGGCGGATTTGTGAACTTCGCCGCAAAGAAATGAATTGTAAATGAAAAACCTTTGTGGTTCATACAAGTAAATAAAGTTCTGCTTACAATACTTTTGATACCTAATAATAGTAATTGGAAGTTTTTGTTTATTACGGTTTAAAGAGTATCATGAAATATTGCCATTAGGTTGACAAAAGCAGTTGATGCCGGCTTAAAAACACATCACCCATTTTTAACGTGAGTCTAAGGTACCTACGTACTAGGGGGTTTCATGTATTTTAGGCTAACTATTGACGAAAACGGCCTTATTTTATGGCTATTAACGTTGCCGACTACCATGCATGGCATGATGTTTGTGTGTTTTATATTAGGGGTATTTAAACCGGGTGTTTGGACCCCTTGAAGGCTTTGCACCCAGCTTCCAAACACCCGGTATAATGTATTTTTTTATTGTTATTTTTTTTTCTGATACCAGAATGTCATATGAATCTGAGCCAATTTTAATCCAAGAAATATGAAGTTCGTGGCAACCATCTTCTTCGTTACCTTGAGTTTCCCTGAGATTCCAGTTTTTTTTTTCAGTTAAAGTCAGGTAGCGTCAAAATCGTCGCTAGTACTGAGTGAGCCATCTGTACCTATAGGCGCCGCGCGCGCCGTTTCCCTAATTTGTGGCAGTATTGCCGCATTGAATGGACTAATAACTTTTTACTTACCTACCTCTCAATAAAAAAGCCGCTGTGATGAACCTGCTGCCTGCCGTACCTCGCTAAGTTAGCTGACTGGCTCGAATCCGGTTCCCGAACCGATGCAATCACACACCGGCACCGGGGAATGGTGATCAATCGACCATTGTTGCTTCCATTTGCCCAACCGGCAAATTCTCGTTCGGCACTTTGTATTGGGTCTCTCTCTCGCTCTCTCTCTCTTCGTGTGGGACACCGAGTCGTCCAACGACCCGATGAACCTTGGTGTCAGAGTTTTTCAACCGCCTACTACAAGTAGCAGACCTCTGACATGGCTGTGTAATGACCGCCATCATAGACAGCTACCGGAACCGACGGCTTAACATGCCCATCCGAAGCACGGAATCAACTTGCTTTTTTGGACAATCAGGTGGTTCAGTATTTGTATTGGGTGAAATTTTATTACTAACCTATACTGAGAGTTTTGCAGTGGCTGCCCAAGACACACTATTCCCAGTGAACATTATAAGTCGAGATATACAAAAATTTGTACCTGCCGTATAATTCAGCTTGCTGGTAGTCGTTAAAGTTCACGTAGTCGGCATACAGCTACTAAAACATTTCTTCCAATTCTTTTCGGTTTATGGTTCCTTGAGGAAAAAACATACGTTACGAAACACGATTTTCTATCTTAATTTCATACTTACAAAATACGGTTAATTATAAACGGTTTGACAGACGCATGCATCCTCTAGTGCAAACATATCGCACAACGCCGCAGTTTGACGTAAACCGTATGTATACATATGAGAATAAGGTCGAAATTCGTATTGTCCCAACGCATGCGTTACGCAGAGCAAAAGTAACCGCATAAACGGAAGTTACGTGTGTTTCTCGCCTTATCATCCAACTCGTGTTGTGTTTTCGGCATCGATAAAAACTAGTCGTAAAATTTAATTCTATATTTGAACGAAACACATAAAATACTTTGTGTTCTGTCATCATAAAAGATAAAGAGCACTAGGAACATGCCATTTGTGGTTTGTTTATAACACCTTTTGAGACTATAGTCCGGCTTGTGGCTTCAGTTGTGGAGTAATTATAGTCCTCTAATGTAACCTCGCTACCACAGAGCACCAAAATGTCATTCTCTGAGCGAAAAAAGTTTCATTTGTCTATGCTCGCTACAAACACCCTTTTGCGGATTTTGCTACTTGGGAGTGTGATTGTGTGACAAATAGGTTTAAAGGTACATTAATTTGAGGTTGCGACGTAACGAAATTCTTCTTCTTTCTGATTGGTACACTCACTAGTCCAACTAGTAGTTTTTAGTTAAATGCAATTTTCTCGAAAACTAGCTTGTAGATTTCTTTAAAAATTTGCCTAGTACATGCATATATTTTATTTGATATGCCCCTAAAATATTTGCAGTGAATTTAATAGGACCTTATATATACCTAGTTACAATTATTTTTGTTGTTACTTTACTAATCCATAGATCCGAAACATATTATAACGATTTCCATACAAAAAAAACACGAGGTTTTAATTAGTTAAAAATGAAAAAAAAACTAGCGCGTAGATTTTTTTAAAAATGCCTTAGATGTTTTTCTTATACATATTTACGCATGCCCTTAAAATATTTGCAGTGAATTTAATAGGACCTTATATATACCTAGTTACAATTATTTTTATTGTTACTTTACTAATCCATAGATCCGAAACATAATATCACGATTTACATACAAAAAAAAACACTAGGTTTTAATTAGTTAAAAACTAACTGATAGTATCAGGTGTAACTTTGCGGAAGTAAATCTTGATGAAAGTGACAAACAGTTCTTTTAACAATCTATTTTAACAATTTACCTCATTAGATTACATGCAGAACTATTTACAGATATAGCATGCGAAACTTAATGAACTATATAAAGACACATGTCCATATTTATATAATGACTAGCGGCCCGCCCAGCGGTTTCACCCGCTGCTACTTACCTGTTTTCCCGTAGATATGGGATCTTTGCCCGAAGTAAAAAGTCCATTAATCCATTCTAGCAGAAGTTACTCATCATGACCATGTGCCAGCAGAGGCGGCCTGTCATGGCGAATAACTTTAACTTTGAAGCCATTACCGTATCTCTTATAGTTTTGATGGGATGCTGGTGGTCTACATCAGGCACTTCAGACCCTCGTGACCATGTGCCAGTAGAAGCGGCCCGTCATGCTGAATAACTTTAACTTTGAAGCCATTACCGAGTCTAATAAAGTTTAGATGGGGTGCTGGTGGTCTACATCAGGTACTCCAGACCCTCGTGACCATGTGCGAGCAAAAGCGGCCCGTCATGCTGAATAACTTTAACTTTGAAGCCATTACCGAATCTTTTATAGTTTAGATGAGATGCTGGTTGTCTACATCAGGTACTCCAGACCCTCGTGACCATTGTGCCAGCAGAAGCAGCCTGTCGTGCTGAATAACTTTTACTTTGAAACCATTACCCTATCTCTTATAGTTTAGATGGGATGCTTGTGGTCTACATCAGGTACTCCAGATCCTCGATGACCATGTGCCAGCAGAAGCGGCCCGTCATGGTGAACAACTTTTTCTATGAAGCCATGACCGTATCTCTTATAGTTTATATGGGATGCTGGTGGTCTTCATCAGGTACTCCAGATCCTCGAGGGCTGACCATGTCCGTCTTTTATATGATAGTAATATCAGTGCCAAAATTCGCGAGGATCGGTAAAGCGGTTTGGCTAATTTGGGTAATATCTGCTTTATTTCCCCATTTTCCTGCTGCTAACCGTTTTCCCGTAGGAATGAGGAATTTTCCCGTGGTAAAAAATAGCCTATGTTACTCAGGGATGTTGTAGCTTTCTAATAGTGAAAGAATTTTGGAAATCGGTCCAGTAGTTTCGGAGTTTATCGATTACATACAAACAAACAAACAAACAAAAAAACAAAAAAACAAACAAAGTTTTCCTCTTTATTATATTAGTGTAGATAACATGGTTATAAGTACCTAATAATCTGCTAGCCAATATTATTACTAGCTTATATCAACACAAAATTAGCAACTGTGTTGTGCCCGATTAGAAAAGAATAATATCATTTCAACCCACGGGTATCGTCATAGGTGAATTGCAGAAAACGACAGCCAGCAGCGTTTCCTGTGGAAGTATAAGAAATTATATTATGCACAAGTTAAGAGAATGGGGCGGTACATACATGCCCAGCAGTGGACTGTTATGGCTCCTGATAAATCAACTTTATAAAACAAATAATTTTCATTTTCTCTTACAAAGTCTACGCCCTCATTATTCCCAAAATTTTCCATAAAAATAAGCATTGTACCTTTTTCTCTACCGTTATCCGTAATCCGTGATCCCTCGGCCTATTTAACCCTTTAGTAGGCGCGTGGGGTCGTTTACACCCCAACGCATGTTTAAAGGTTTAAAACTTTAAAAGTTTTAAAGGTACCATGCTGATTTTCCATCTACCCTCAAAAAAGGATGTTAACTTTGCATTCCAGTTTCGAGCAGCACTCGATTGTATGTGGTTGTGTCAGAAAAGCACGTTTGGGGTGTAGTCCACCCCACGCGCCCGTTGAATCATGTAAGCAATGACCACTTGAACATAGTGTGCGAAAAATGTGCCTAAGAAAACAAGTCTCTAAGTACCAATTATTTTTCGTGTGAATTGTTTCGTTTTTCTTGAAAAGGAGGTTTAAGACGTTAATTTGAAACAAAACTTTAAGTTGTGATGAATAAATTTCTAATTATGCTTGTATTTTGTTTTTTAATAACTTAAACAAATAGGGGTGTTAGACACCCCACGCGCCTATTAACGTAACTTTTTTAGCGCGCCTACTTACGGGTTAAATCATGCTTCAATCATAATTATCCGGCTTCAAAATTTGGGCGTCTTTCAATTCGTTGTTGCTTTCTTTATCATATCGCGGATGTTTTTTTTTTTTCAATACTGAATATACGTGCACGTTTGTCGGGTACGGCTGATTGCAGCCGGCTGCGGCCATAGTCTAATAAAACATGGTCTTACATTCCCAGAGAAACACTTGCCTACGTCACTAGTATTGCCACTTTATTTCAATAAAATATGTTATGGGGTAAATTCAATCTCAGAAAAATGACTTAAAATATTTCTGAATAATTTTATAATTTAGATTTACGTGTGTATTAACTTGAACTTTACAACAACGCTTAGATCGTATTTATTAGTTAACAGAATCTTATATGATTTACAAAAAACATCATAAGAGTGGGTAATTCTGGTAACCCACAAGCATGATGACGTAGGTAAGTGTTAGTCACGTGGTTCACGAGTCTCGGAATGGAACACCAGGCGGAGTATCTTATTATACCATGGCTGCGGCCATGCATGCGACTGAACCGTGTGACCGATGTGGCTAGTAATAGTATGGAGGTGTATGATGCACAGCCGCACCTCTCGAACGGGACACCATACACTTTCAAACTACGGCTACATAGTACTGCCGTATAGGCTCGTGTGGCTGGGATCGGCTGCACCTGACGAACTTGCACTTTTAGGTGCCTACCTACATAATTTTTTGAACTTGCAGAACAGGATTCGTCTCTGCAACTTTTGTTGCTATGGCAAACGTGTTGCAGTCACAGACAGGTCAATGTCTTATGTTACAAGAAAAACTTTTTAGTGTTCCGAAAGTTATATACTATAGGAATCATAAAAATGAAGCATTTCTGTGAGCACGATTCGGAAGTTTAAAAAAGTTTCCGCCACGTTTTATAATTACATGATAGTGAAACACGTTTTCACGAACAAAGTTTATTTAAGACTTAATGTTTACTTAATGTTAAATCACGTTTTAAAAACAAATGTAATGTTGGTTTCCATAATATAATGTCGCCCTCACACGACTACACGGAGTGCCTAAGGTTTGATCCTATTCTTACGAGATTATTTTCAAATTTCTATTAATAAAAGGAAAGGGATTATCCATTATTAAAATCCCCATCATTTTTAAACCTAGTTTATAAGTGCTTTATAGATCTACAACATCTTTTTTTTTAAATTTTAAACAAATTGTTTCCTTCTGTAGTGTGGGTCAAACAGTCGATGAACAACCTGATAAACAGTTTGGAAGGAATTACCCAGTACAAAACATAAAAATATGCCATTACTTAATCCTTATCATAATAAAAATAATTCGTAGCTTCTTCTACGGCGTAGCACCTAGTTGCGTTACGCAACAGCTACGGGCTGCTAGAGGCCTACGGCTACGCAGTCAACGCCTACGCGTTTTCGCCAGACCGAGTATAAAATCTTTATTTATACAAGATCAAAGCAATGATTAAGAATTTTTTGTACCTCCTACACATTCTAATTTAATATACGCGCTGAGAGATACGATTTCAACCGTGCGATTTACTTGTGATCTTACAATTATTATAATATGATCGATTTGATATATTTTCCTAAATTTTTAACCATACGGAACTAGAGATACTTAAAGTACTTGACTATTAAAATACTTAACTACAAAAATACAAAATTTGAGCTTTTAAAACTACTGCTCAGAAACTCTATAATTTTAGAAAACCTTCGAGAAAACTTTTAAACAGAAAATTTTAAATAAATTTTTAAAAGATTTTAACTGACAAATTACGAAAAATGACAGTTTTTTCATACAAAATTTCATTTTAAATAGAAGCTCAGTTTACCTGTCAGTCAAGTACAACTTGGTGTCCCACTCGAAGAAAAGGCGAAATAGTCAAGTACCCACATTATAGGTATAAGGTTACATTTAATTAAGTACAAATCTCTTATGGGTGTGTTCTACCCACGAAACTGAACAACTTTTGATCGAAACTTTTCTCGGAAATATGAAAATAAAACTTGGCCCTCCCATACTAATTGACACACTTTTTCAACATTTTTGTATGGGAGATCCAATTGTTTCTTATTTCGAAGAGATGTTTCTAAAAAAATTTGTTTAGTTTTATGAGTAGACCATACCCTCAAGAGATTTGTACTTAATTAAATGTTACACTATATTCCTTTACCAACTTCAGCAGTGCACTGGCTGCTGGACACGGTTTTCCACCTATAGAGTGTATTTCCATACTCACTAGGCTTGGTAGCCGTATTGGCAAGCGCAGTGCATTTACAAGGAACGCTGCTGCCAATTTCCTGGATGATCGCGCCATAAAAACGGGGATAGAACTGAGATGATGCTATTCTTAGCATATTCAAATCGTTATCTGTCATTTCGGGTCAATGCATGTTTTTTTTTCAATTTCTTATTTTCATTCATAAGAGTAATTTAGCACTTTAAGTGCCTAAATTAGAGGCTAATTAACGCTAAGTATTTACACATAAACCTAACCTAAAAGTTCATGCCTGTTCGTGCCTGGTCCGAAAGTACCCGTTTGTTTCATATTGTCTATCTATCTATTAACTTTTTGGTTACAAAGTTAATACAAACGAAGCAAGCGGAAAAAATTCACACCGCCGGCGGGATTCGAACCCACGTCTTCTGACAAGCCGGGTCAGACGTGTTAAGCCGCTACACCACGGCGGGTTCTGCCCGAGGCGGCGAAATTGTGATCCACTTGCTTCGTTCATATTGCTTTGTCACTTGACTACTCACGGGTAGCTTGAGCGCCATCTATGACTTTGTAGTAGAACTATACAGTCACTCAACTGACAACATTACGTATGTACAAGTTGACGAGAGATGGAGCTTTTTCCGATTTGTGAATGTTTACTATTTTGAAGAAATTTTTCCACAAGATAGTATTTTTTTGGAACACTTGGTGTTTTAATCAAACACTAGATATTGATATTAACTTTTTGGTTACAAAGTTAATACAAACGAAGCAAGCGGAAAAAATTCACACCGCCGGCGGGATTCGAACCCACGTCTTCTGACAAGCCGGGTCAGACGTGTTAAGCCGCTACACCACGGCGGGTTCTGCCCGAGGCGGCGAAATTGTGATCCACTTGCTTCGTTCATATTGCTTTGTCACTTGACTACTCACGGGTAGCTTGAGCGCCATCTATGACTTTGTAGTAGAACTATACAGTAACTCAACTGACAACATTACGTATGTACAAGTTGACGAGAGATGGAGCTTTTTCCGATTTGTGAATGTTTACTATTTTGAAGAAATTTTTCCACAAGATAGTATTTTTTTTGGAACACTTGGTGTTTTAATCAAACACTAGA
Organism: Phthorimaea operculella; assembly: GCA_024500475.1. Classification (NCBI taxonomy): domain Eukaryota; kingdom Metazoa; phylum Arthropoda; class Insecta; order Lepidoptera; family Gelechiidae; genus Phthorimaea; species Phthorimaea operculella. The sequence continues at coordinate 1,346,658 of JANFCV010000051.1, read as the reverse complement.
TATTGATATTAACTTTTTGGTTACAAAGTTAATACAAACGAAGCAAGCGGAAAAAATTCACACCGCCGGCGGATTCGAACCCACGTCTTCTGACAAGCCGGGTCAGACGTGTTAAGCCGCTACACCACGGCGGGTTCTGCCCGAGGCGGCGAAATTGTGATCCACTTGCTTCGTTCATATTGCTTTGTCACTTGACTACTCACGGGTAGCTTGAGCGCCATCTATGACTTTGTAGTAGAACTATACAGTCACTCAACTGACAACATTACGTATGTACAAGTTGACGAGAGATGGAGCTTTTTCCGATTTGTGAATGTTTACTATTTTGAAGAAATTTTTCCACAAGATAGTATTTTTTTTTTTGGAACACTTGGTGTTTTAATCAAACACTAGATATTGATATTAACTTTTTGGTTACAAAGTTAATACAAACGAAGCAAGCGGAAAAAATTCACACCGCCGGCGGGATTCGAACCCACGTCTTCTGACAAGCCGGGTCAGACGTGTTAAGCCGCTACACCACGGCGGGTTCTGCCCGAGGCGGCGAAATTGTGATCCACTTGCTTCGTTCATATTGCTTTGTCACTTGACTACTCACGGGTAGCTTGAGCGCCATCTATGACTTTGTAGTAGAACTATACAGTCACTCAACTGACAACATTACGTATGTACAAGTTGACGAGAGATGGAGCTTTTTCCGATTTGTGAATGTTTACTATTTTGAAGAAATTTTTCCACAAGATAGTATTTTTTTGGAACACTTGGTGTTTTAATCAAACACTAGATATTGATATTAACTTTTTGGTTACAAAGTTAATACAAACGAAGCAAGCGGAAAAAATTCACACCGCCGGCGGGATTCGAACCCACGTCTTCTGACAAGCCGGGTCAGACGTGTTAAGCCGCTACACCACGGCGGGCTCTGCCTCGGGCAGACAAAGCAATATGAACGAAGCAAGTGGATCACAATTTCGCCGCCTCGGGCAGAACTCGCCGTGGTGTAGCGGCTTAACACGTCTGACCCGGCTTGTCAGAAGACGTGGGTTCGAATCCCGCCGGCGGTGTGAATTTTTTCCGCTTGCTTCGTTTGTATTAACTTTGTAACCAAAAAGTTAATATCAATATCTAGTGTTTGATTAAAACACCAAGTGTTCCAAAAAAATACTATCTTGTGGAAAAATTTCTTCAAAATAGTAAACATTCTATCTATCTATCTATATCAGCCTACATCTACCCACTGCTGAGTATAGGCCTCTTCTCTTTTCCGCCAACTCCTCCGGTCCTGTGCCTTTCGCAGCCACTGATTACCGGCAATGGCCACTATGTCGTCTGTCCATCTGGCCGGTGGTCTGCCTACTGGATGTTTATTAGTTCTTGGCCGCCACTCCGTAACCGCCTCATATTGTAATAAGTAATAATCTTTAAATGCATTAAAAGTCCCAATAGATCAACTTTCCCATTTAAAGGTCAGACTTATACTGGGGTGACTTGTTTTCGACGTTTTCGAACCCAGAAATGGATCGTAAATAAAACTCCATTTTTCGTGAAGTTTTTTCGCATCGATGAAAACTTTTATCGGCCAAGAGTCTGATCCTGACATCACCGAATTAAATTACTGCCATATCTCTTGGTATTAATTTGGAAATTCAAGGTCGAGTTGTAGTAGGTAGATAAAGGCACCGCGCTAACCTAACCATTTAAGGAATCAACTTATACTGGATGTTACAAAACAAAAGGAGGTCAAGTTACTCATAAAACTGAACAACTTTCACCATGGAACATGGGTCGAAATAAGAAAAAACTTTTGACCACCCCAAAATATAAAATGAACTCAATTTGTATGGGATCTTAATTGGTTGTTTTGTAACACGTTGTAGTCGTATTTTTAGAATTTGTGAAACACCGATATAAGTTTTTCATTCACCAATATAAGGGTAGGTTGTACACTACGGAAAATCACACACATACTGAAAGATATTGCAGTAGGTAATGACAAACACTTTGTTGTCATTACCAAATACAAGACGACTAAAAATTTTGAGACATTCAGAAGGTTGTGTATCACATCTTAGATCACACCGCGAAACAATTATTACTATTATGAAAAAGAAAATACAATAAACTTTGTAAGTCACTCAGCGAATAAACAACATTGTGAATGCAAATAAAAGATGCCGTTTATAAATATAAGTAGGTTAACGTTGTTGACCGGACGAACTCACTTGAAAGCGCGGAGAAAAATCATGAGAAAACAATCGGAATTTCATTGTACATTTTTCCATTCTAATAAATCCCTATTAAAGCAATTTTGCAAGAAAATGTATTATTTGAGTCTTCCTTCGACAGGAGGATAAAGTCTAAGAATAATATTTTTTGAATGAAGCCCATCCACCTTATTCTTTATTGTGAAATGAAAAGTATGACACAAAAAATATCAATTGTACAGTCCAGTCTTCTGTGGACATTTATTCGGATGTTAAAGTATTATAGCCGTTTCAAATCTCCGCACCCCGTCGCAAATGTCGTCAAAAATTGCTCCGTAACTAGCGTAATAATAAAAAAAAATATTAGCTTCGGTTTCAAAATTATAGGTTGCGTATAAATCCACTGTTTTAAATATACGAAAACTAAAATAATTAAAATCGAGTCCTATGCCTTATTCTCAAAAAGTTTTCAACCGCTGAAGTATAGGTACGGTGCATAAGACAATGCCAGAAGGCAGAAAAGACTCATATGGATAAGCCAAAGCTTCATGGCGTGTAAATTTTTAATTGTTTAGGACAGATAGGATAAAATTATGGAAGTAAAGCATTTAATTTTCTATGGAATAAGAAAATGGCTCAATTTTCTTAGGACACCTTTACGTCCTTAAAGACTGAGCTTGACGCGACGACGTGGTGCGCCGCCAAAATGACTGGTTTGTATGGGGATGCCAGAAAGACCGACGCTATCACGTTGACGCCGCCACGCTCGGTCTTTATTTTGACCTTCATTGTTACTGAAAAAAAAAAGACTCTACATGCATTAGGTACTCGGAAAGAAAACAGAAGAAGACTTTTGTATGAAAATAGAAGAATACGTAAACGTATTCTTCTATTTTTCATACAAAAGTCTTTGAGAACAAACAAACTTGTTTGAGATCAGGGTCTATAAACACCGCCACGCCTGCACTTCACCAGGCAGTCAATCTGAACTCATATTAAATGACATTGTCGTCGGCAGAGTGTGTGCAACAGGTTTATTTAAAAGCGTGCCATAACTTAATGGTAGGTTCAGAATTGACTAAGGAATCGGTCAAAAATATTTAAAAAATCCTAGCCGTTTTTTATTGATTTCCTTAGACACCAGGGTTCATCGGGTGGATGACTCGGTGTCCGACTCGAAAAGAAGAAGACTGAAGCTACCCAAAAGCTATGGCATGCATTTAAATTACCACCCTGTATTGCCCGGAAACAATATGTAGAGTTTGCCTGGAAACAAATAGTTTAACTGATTCGATTCATTCTCAGATCCGATCTGAGTGGGTGTCTGTGTCGACGAACGACCCCGTGAACTCGGGTGAGTAGTGTTCGATCCACTTACGCCCACAGACTTGCTTACACGGTAGCACAACAATGGTTTGTTTACGGCAACTTTCTTTGTTGCCAAGTGCCAACTAAAGTCTAGTACATACATACACACATACATAAATCACGCCTTTATCCCTTGCGGGGTAGCCAGAGCGTAAAAAATACGGTCGTTATTGCCACGCTTGACAAATAGTTGAGGGCAGTTATTTTCGTGTATCACTATAGAGACAGGTTGTCAGCCTGTCGTCTAAAGTTGCAATACATATGAAACCCTTGAGTCTCGTAAGCGCTTCTTACGACACCCACAGGAAAGAAATGGGGTGATGCTTTTCCAAGCCGGCTTCACACGGCTAAAGTCCAGCGCCGGAAGCGTCACCCTAATTTTACCCGTGGACTTGTCGTTAAAGGTGACTCTCGCCTGCAAATCTACATGGGACATACTCATATCGAAATTGAAGTTGAAGGTGGTTAATCTTTTGGTGGCTAGTATTTAAGATGACTGCCAAACGCCAAACCATACCATACGATTTTTTGAATATGACATAGCTTGGTGTTTAATTTTGTGAATATGACAGCCATTATAAAAAGAAATTGAATTGTCAATTTGACATTTAAGATTTTCGGAGCAAGTTGTCATACATCATACATAAAAGAAATAAATTAAAATTAACCAGCATTAGGAAAAATAATAATTTCAATTTACGTACTACGTAGGTATATTCTCCTTCGAACACATTAGGCAAAATGTCGCTATTAATCCCGTGGAAAGAGCATGCTATGGTTTGGTGGTATGTTAAAACCCTTGACAATAGCTGTATGCTTTTCAGAGAATGTGGATATGAAAATTTTCGCTGCAAAATCTGTTTCCCGCAGAAGCGCTAACTCGTGAGCTCGTGAGCCGCGCTCGTGACGTGACCGCTGTCGTTTGCCGAAGATTTCGAAAATCAAACCACATTTCACATCGGATTCCGAACGTGAAAGACAAATAGTGAGAATAGAGAGTGAAATATCGAGAACATTGCGAATATATTATGGGGCAATGATATAATCGCATTCTACATACGTTTTCACATACATATATCACGCCTCTATCCCTAAATGGTCATTTTTACAGCCATATACGCTATGCGACCACATCTCACAAAAATTTGAAAGTCATTCAGAAGACAGTGTATCACCATAGCGACAGGTTGTCAGCCTGTCGCCTAAAATTGCAATGCACATCAACTCTCAAATCTTTAAGTCGCTTCTTACGACACCCCCAGGAAAGATACAGGGAGATGATAGCGCATTCTAGCGTTAAAAACCGACCAAGAGCGTGTCAGACACGCCCACAAATAGGGCTTCGTAGTCAACGCTTAAATATCAGGTTTTTCAGCATTACAAACTTAATTTTGTTGCTGGTTTGTTAGCAGCAGTATGATGACCAACCGCAAATAGAAAAACTCAATTTTTTCTGAAACCTTTAAGGGTACAATATTCGTTATAGTTTTCATGGTAACTTCAGATTGTAAGCTATATTCCAAATTTATTTCAAATATTTAGCGTTTATACTTTAGAAGTTACAGCTGGAACAAATTATGGGTCAAAAACGCCCTTTTTAAAAGCAAAATATCGACTACGGAAATATGAATTAGCGTAAGGGACATTTTGGCGATTTTGAGTTATATATATCATTGGATTCAGAATTTCAAGCTCTATCGAATGGTATATATAACTTTTTGATATCTTGAAAAAAATGTCGCTTACCTTAAACAAAAAGTGAGCAAAAGTTTAAAAATCGGGTGTAAAAAGTACTGTTAAGGACATAAAAAATGATGTATGTCCCATACGTTAAATTTTTCATCATATCGACCAATTGATGTTTCTTACACTAATTACAAATACAAGTTTTTATGTCCGATATGCATCTTACATTAATTTCCAAAATAAACATTGGCCCTTACGCAGGCAAACAAACTTTAATAATGAGGTAGGAAACCAAAATAACATTACACTATTATCTTACACTGCCCGCAAATCAAATTCATCTCATATATTTTTTTATGTGACTTCAGAATATCTGCGTGAGCACTTATTTTGTAAGATATTTACACTGACCAAGAAAATACAAATTAATGTAAGGGACATAGTAACAAAAATTTAGGAAAGAAGTTAAAGTAACGTACATGACATTATAAAATGTGTTGAAAAATGTTAATGTAACGTACATTTCTTGACCAAAAATAAGGTAAAATTGCAGCAAAAGACATCGTTTTTTCAAAGTTTTAAGGCTATTTAAATAATTAAATAGTCTATTTTACTTATTTCTTTCAATGAAAATGTACAAAGACATGCGTCATGTCAATTAAATAAATATAAACAACAAAATGAATGGTTAGTAACATAGAAACCATGCTCTCTCATTTTTATTGCTTTCATTTAATGAAAGGCCCTTTATTCCATCATCATCACTATCATCTTCTTGCCCCTATCCCAATTTCTTGGGGTCGGCGCAACACGTTTTGTTGAACTTTATTTCATGTTCCATACAAAAGCAAAGATCATTTGAAATTTCTGACCGTTACTAAAATGAACACAAATTAAGAATTGTCCGTCAGAAGAAAACGCACAAATCTTCACGACGCTTATAGGCAAACCGCTAACATCTCGAATAGTATCGGAAGTGTTCGTTGACCATTGAAAAATTGCTTATTGAATACAGTGTCACTATGTTTGGGTGACAAAAAACCTGTTTATATTGTGATATTAATATTTTTAAATATTAAAGATTATATTGAAAAATATGTTAATAACAATACAATATTGCGCAAAACACAAAGATATAGTTTTTTAGAATTTGTCGTATTTTTCGATAAAATGTTTTATTTTATTACAAACACAGTATAAATTATTAGAATACTTTAAAAATTAATACAGAAAGTGGTGTGATGAGAAGCTAAAATAGTATACTCGACTCATTATATTATGACACGATCGAGCAAATCGCGGATCCCAGCAAGGTACTGAAAAAGAGTCATCTAAATTCTTCAAATGGTAAAACCGTCACATCAGGTCGAGAGATTCTTGCTGTAGTCGAGAACTTCTATGAAAATCTCATGCGTCGCATGCACCCAGACCTTTATCTGACGTGAGAGACTCCATTGTTCTCTTCCACCACCTTGCTCTTAGACAGCTTAAGAATACAAAGGCTTCAGGGAAGAGTGGCCCCTGTGCTGCTTAAGGCTGGTGTCATGAAATGGCTGTTCAACTCCGTAATAACTAGTGGCAAAACCTCAGAGGCGTGGTTACTCCACTCCACGAAAAGAGACGAAACGTTTCTCAGTAAGAATTGTTCCCCAGAAACTAAAGGTCAATTTTACTTCTGGACCACGTCTATAAGCTGTTCTTGAGAGTAGTCACCAATCATTGTCATAAAAAATTTACGCCTTCATGTTTTGCGCGTCCACTAGTACTTAATTTGTTATATAATTCTAATTATTACAGTCAAAACCTTGTATTTGTTTTTATTAACTTAGTATAATTTTGTTTGATTAACAAAAATTTCAACGTAGTTTAAATTTTGAAGATTTATTTTACTGTCAAAAATTAAATAAAAAGTTCCTGTTCGGTTTTTTTGCTAATGACGTTATTTTTTATCGTTCAAAAAGTTTTCTAATGCTTTTTATTCTAATATTTCTCACATTAAAGTATTGATTAAGAATTTGAAACACATTAGAAGATGTTTATGTTGTTTTTTATACTACATCGAGTTAGAGCCGCATTTCTAAGAGTATTTCTTTTGAAAATAATTGGTTATAATAAAGTTTTGAGGCAAACTAGTCATAAAAACTTATAGACACGGTGTCCTTCACTGCAAATTTACCTCCTGGTCGATGATGAAGTGTACGTTACATTAAATTTTTTCAAAATTTTCGGTGATTTTAACAGAAAAAATTAACGTAAGGGACATGCCAATTTCTAAACTACAGGGATATCTCAGATGATGATAGCTTTAGCATAAAGAACTCGAAATTCTAAGATTTTTTTCCCTAGAAGTCATTTGAATCGGACTAGAAACAAAAAAGATATAAAGAATTTTAAAAAATTGCAATCGTTTTTTGGCTCTCCTGAAAAATTGCATTTTGTCCCTTACGCTAATTCATATTTCCGTAGTCGAAATAGAGAAGAAAAAAAAAATTTTGCCCCCCTTTCACTTGTATGGGAGGGGGTCCAAAAAACATTTAAAATATTTTTTTCTTAAAATTTCTATATTTGGGTCAACACGATCTATCTTCTCACCAAATTTCATGTCGATAGCTCTAAAACTGACGAAGATATGAGGGCGCGGCATACAGACAGTCAGACAGACAGACAGACAGACATACCGAAACTATAAGGGTTTCTAGTAGACAACGAAACCCTAAAAACGGTTTACTTATTCAAGTTTTTACAACTTTCACTTGTGTTTGTTTTAAGTTAAGAAAAGGCATTTGAAGTCTTGGTCGTAAATACAGCATAACCAAAGTTGGTCCTAAAGTACTTAACAAGAAAATTAAGCCTGGGTTTTACGCAGGGTGTTTACTCTATAATTCTGTTAAATTAAAAATCTACCCACAAATTATTTATAAATAAATGCATGTTTTACCATACAGATGTATTAAAAAACAAAAATCCGATTGTGGTAATTTCAAAGTTGTATTTTGCGTTAAAATTCTGCCCTCTTGAAGCTATGAATTTTCATTATAGCCAGTGTCACTCGCGCTGTTGAGAAGAATCTAACTAACGAAACCTCACATATCAATTATCCCCCCAGCTGTTGGGCTGAAGCCTGTGAAAACACATTTCTTGTGTAACATACATACATACTATTTCTAGGATGTTCGTGATAACTGAAATCTTTGATACTTAGGTTATTATATTTATTCATTAATTTAGTAAATGTTGTTCATATAAGGTAGATTTCTAGAATCATCGCTTGTCGGTAAACACTACATTACCTACAATTAATATTATGTCATCCCAAATTCGAAAATAAATCAGAAATCAGGATCCTCGTCTCCAAGAAATATCTTGCCTCGGTTATATATTTTATGATATTGTAGTAGTAGAGTGAAGGAGTAGAAGTTGTCGGCATGGCTGAAATCAATCAGAGAGATCATCATCATCATGATATTTTCACAAAATAGAGAGATTACAGAAGGTTCACTCGACCCTATTTAGGATTTTTGCGATTGTCATTTTATTATAGTCAGGTGGCTACTGTCAACTATCTTAAAGTATATGTAAATCAAAACATTAAAATGTGATACAAAAATTTCATTATGATTCTGAGCCAATTTTAATCCAAGAAATATTGTGACGTTCGTAGCAACAACTTCTTAGTTACCTTAACTTCCCCTAAGATTCCGGTTCCGGTTATTTCCAGTCGTTTCCCTAATTTGTGATATTATGCCCTTATTAAAAAATAGCATAGCAATAGCATAACGTTTCAAATTTGTATTTATTTTTTTAGACGTTACACCCTGTATAGCTTTTGATAATCAAGTTGTTTTCAATAGCAAATAAATAAAGGCGGGAGTTTAATCAAAAGTTTGCTCATTCAGAAATTGTATAAACTGTTCAAAACCGATAGATATAATTTACGTACTATGTATAAGAATACTTTATGGCGTCTTTGCCCACGCCTCAGTTAAAATAAGTTTCCAAAGTTAAATCTTATTATAATTGGTATAAAATTAACATTAGAGATTTCAGTGGAAATGCGAACTGAGTTATGAATTCGGGTATGAATGACAGCACAAAAAATATGTAGAAATACAACAACCTACCTATTGTTTTGAATCATTGTTTTTTTACAAAGAGACGTCAGGTATTGATGCCAGGAAACTGAGCCGAACCATGCAGTTTTAATTTCGCACTTCCAGTTAGGAAAAATATGGAATATTTTCAGACCTTTGATGCATCAAAGCTGTCGGAATTTTTCGGTCTGGCACCGCCATTTGACGGTGGATTTGCATTTTTCATTTTTTGATCCTTTGATAAATCGAAGCTGTTGATTTTTTTGCTCAGACACCTCTTGCCAATAGGTTTGCTCTAGATTCTAGTCTGGGTCAAGCTGAAGCACTGGTGAGGCTGAATAGCATTACTTGAGGGCGCTTGAGGCTCCTCTCATCATCAAGACGACTGAGTTTCAACAGTTCACTAAATTTCGTTGTGAGAGCCATGGAATGCATCACACCATTTTTATTTGCTGTCGGCAAGTGTGACTAAAGAATTAAATCTTGGAAACAGGCAACTTTTTTTTTTGTGAGAAGTATTTTGTCCGAGTCCGGGTCTTATTTGGCTCAAATTAAAAGATAAACTTAGATACCAAAGTCATTACGATTAATAGAGATTTATAGGGTAATAGGAATGATGCCTGGTAGAGTCTGGATGGTGAAAACGGGTGAACAAAGCTTATGATGGCAGAACCGGATTAACCTAGGTGAGGCCTATTTAAATACACGATACTACAATGCTCAATACTGTTACTGCTTCTTTGATGAGAAGAGATAAGAGTAACATAAAAGTTGAATCTTTTCATATGATTCCCTAGAATCACTTGTCCCATCACTACGTGGCTCAAACAGCAAGACATAATTAAGAGCACACCCGCCACTCGCTGCGTTCTAAAAACGTTCAAACAGTAATTTAGACTCGCGAAGAAATCTTTTACAGTCGTTTTGTATTTTGTTAAACGTACTCTAACGCCTAGATGTTGAAATAAAGTAGAGGAATCAAGATCATTTATCAACCACAACCTATGGTCAGCCGCTTGGTGCCGGTTTTACCACCTTGCAATAGCATTCCCAAAGAGGGTTGACGTCAGGCAAGTAGGCGGCTGGTCATAAAACATTGGCAAATTCATTTGCTACATGATTTTGTGCTCTAACAAAAGATGTTGCGGCGACCCCAACTGATTTTAAATAGGTAAGGGCTGGCAGATGATGATCACAGCCAAAATGTACCTTGCACTACTGATTGAATATATTTCTCCCCGAAAGATGTCTACCCTGTCTGATTAATAAGAAGCGCCCAGCGTTTACCAAGAAGAATTTGACCACATATGAGATCTCTTTTGAGCCGCACCGGGAGAGAATAGATAGAACAATTTCTCTAAGACCTGTAAATTAGGTACACGCCTAAATTCTAAAATAATAATGCACTTTATTTGAGGGTTGATAAAAATACTGTTGAATGTATCTTTAATCCATAAAATAGATATAACCAATTAGAATTAAACACGCGTAGGTTCATGTTTAATTTGAAATACTTACTTAGTAGATTATTCTTTGGCTTCACCTAATTATTAAAGCACTCCATCTTGCCTACCCACAGATTTCAAAAGTAAAAATAGAAAATAATACTTTTTGCGAGATAAAGCAAAGTGAAAGAAAAATGGTGACTGTCTCAGCAACTAAGTGAAACATTCTAGCCCGACGTTACAATTTGCACTAGCGAAATAGCGATACAAGACACTGTAAAAATTACTTTGTACTCGATTGTACCTACTAAGTATATCGCCAGCACATCAACCTATTAAAAGGCCCAACATAGACTGGATTTTCATACACATACCATAAAGGAGGAAAACGGCGCGCGGAGCACCTGCACAGATGGTTCACTCAGTACTAGCGACGATTTTGACGCATACTGACTTTAACTGGAATCTGAGGGGAAGTCAAGGTAATTAAGAGAAGATGGTTGGCACAAACGTCATATTTCTTGGATCAAAATTTGCTCAGAATAATTTATGAAGTTCTTGTATCAGATTTTGCTGTTTTGATATTCTTAACCTTTTCGACAGTATCTTTACTACATTGCGAGGTTTATGTGCTGGCCAACTGGCCATGTATGTATTATATGGTTCATGACTTACTTGGCATCTACATTTTTGATAAAGACATGCGAACTGAAGCGAATCCCACACTTGCTGTTCTTTAGTGCAAAAGCGGTAGGCATGTAACATCTACCACAATAAACGAAGAAAGCTGTCAAAGCAAGTTTTTGCGTTGCTTCTGCGTTTTTTGTACGACGAAATGTAACGAAGACAGCTGATGTCAAAGCAAGTTCTTTTTGTACAAGATTGAGTAGGTACGACGAATTCAAAATTACCTTGCGTCTGACAGCGTTACGGCGCAGCAACGGAGTCAAGTGCGCGAACCATCGCGCCACTCGATAATTTCAAAACCGGCAAAAATTATCGCACTTAAACATGCATACATATAGCACGCCTATATCCCTTGCAGGGTAGGCAAAGCATAAACGGCTGTAAAAACAGCCATTTATACCATGTCCGGCAAAAGTTTGAAAGTTGAAATATTAATAAACATGAGAAATGTTAATAAACAAAGATCACTTTGAAATTCTAAGTGCCAGTTATAAATTTAGGGGACGCATAGCAATCTCTATGTAGATTTACCACGATTATCAAATCACTTGAACAGCATCGACACGCCCAAGGTAAAACAACGTAACTTGAGTTACGACAAAAATGAGTTTTTTACATACCCTTGTTCGTTACAATTTTCTCTACACGAGTGTCGAACAAACGTATCTCTAAGTACAATAGAACCGAAGTTAGCGAGAATCACAACAACGTAACATTTGGTTGCCGTCTGCAAAAAAAATTTGTTCGGTGGATAAAACATGCTATATTGATTTACAATTTGGTTTTACGGATCAAATATTGTCTCTTTTAAAAATATAACAACGCATGTTTATTTACGATGATTGATCGTATTTTTTCAAAACCTAATTTACATGCAAAAAGATTGTAAATTGAGTTACGTATGAATATCCCTTAGTCGGTTCGAATTGGGGTGATGCTATTCTAAGCCGGCATCACACGGCAAACTAATAATATAAACTACCTAGAAAAAGTAAGGCACATAAAAGCTGACTTTGAGAGTCATTAAAGTTCTCTAACATTTAGGTTTGCAGCCTTTTAAGGAATACCGGAATAGGCCAGGTTTCAAGAAAGCGTCATCGATAACCGAGTTCTACTTTTATACCTAACGGCAAGCTATACAGAAGTTAGAGGAGTATACCTATAACAAAATAAAACCTATGAAACGTAATTGAAAGGACAAAGTACAAAACAGGCGGCCATATTGCTAGGGTAGCAATTTCTTGCAGGCAACCTTTGGGTAGGATAATGCAAAGATATAGTGCCCAAAACGTGTTTACATAAAATATACCTACATAAAATTAAAATTACTTAATACTCTATACAATGATAAAGCAAGATATAGTATACCTGGACTGTTTTGGAGTACTCTCTTGACTGTCTTATAGCGCTGCCAAGTTGACTGGCAATATGTAGAAGTAGAGCTACCTAAATGCAGGGAAGTCCATTCAAGTCCAGAACCATCAAGTAAGACCCAATAAACTGCTACTCCGAAGCATAAGTCAGGGTGATGTCATATCCCCGATGATAAACTTTACACCTGAAGTAGTTTGGCTGGTAAGCATTTAGGGAGTTGCGTCATATTTAAGAGACATCCTTGCCATATTACGATCATGGTGTGCGATATGTGCTATCTGTCATGACTTAAGGAGCTGAGACTAGAAACCTGGTATTAAAACTGGTCCACCAGCTACCTGTCATTCAGAAAGCTATGGAAAGGGGTTTTACTAAAGGATTAAATTACAGAGTGTGATTACCACTGGAAGACCAAAGTCGCTGTCTGGCTGGTCGATTCTGTCATAGAACGAGTAAGGAAGTTCTTGACTGGAGGTCACGAGGTGGTAAGCGTAGCAATAGACATCTTGCAACTAAACAGACCGATGACATAAAAAGTGTGTTTTTCAGTTTTTATAAACAAAAAATGTCTAATATTCAGTTTCACCAAGCGCCAACAATCGCAAGTATTAATCATAAAAAGTGTGGCTTATAGTGACTGCGAGCTTTATTATCTCGATCTTAGGAGATCTCAGACACATTCCGCCACTACGATGAGGTTATCCACAAACATGATCCTCATTTGCGACATGCCAGCATTGACGTTGCTTTTTCTCACTCTTCATGATATCCTTAAGGACATTAATTGAAGAGTTTGGGCGAGAGAGTGTAACCTTGGCAGATACCTCGTTTTATTGATATGGAGACTGTATTTCGGTGCATGTGCACCTGCTTCGTTTCAAATCTCCAACAAATGCTCACAGTACTTCACAAAGCTTTTCTTAGGATCGTGCTGAGAACAAACAATTGTGTCCAAGACCAAATGGTTCTTTGTGTGTTCGTAATATAACCATAGGTAGGTAATGACATTGTACAAATAGTCTTGGGCATCTTTTATCCTTCGACCCAGTAGATCAGGATAACAGATGAAAAGACGAATTGGGTTAGGCTTGGCTGCTTTTGGGAAGCTGGATGATATCTTCAAGTCCAACTACCTCAATACCTGAAGACTAAGGTATATGACAAAATCCTGCTGATACTTACTTAAGGTTAAACCTATAATAAGTTTAAGGTGGATCGTTACGTCATACAAACGAAAAACTGCACTCCAGCCGAGTTGTACATGAGCTGCAAAGCAAATTTTTGAAAAACCTTCTTGTCAAATGATGAAGACGCACGTAAATTTGTCGCAAAACTACTTTTGGTTAAAAGATAATAAGTATTTTCTGCACAATAAAATTAAACGTGTTTATTGCAGCAGTAGCTCCATCTATTTTTGTAAAGTGGCGACTAGCTTTTTACGGGGAAATCTGATGGTTTAAAAATTCTTTTTAGGGTTTTGCGAAAATTTTATATACCCACGGGACTCCCTATCAAGTTTTTTAATCAGACTTGTGTCTCCTTTACAGACATAACTCCATTGAACTTTTGTATGGAAACGGAACGCCTTAAGATTAAAATAGCACAGAAAGCAATGGAGCGCGCCTACCTCGTTGATTGCGTATCAAACGTCGAGATTTGACGTAGTAGCAGTTTACGACAAAAGTCGAGTAAAAGTATTTTTCTTTATTCACATGCCCCTTTATTCATTTGTAAATCTGTAAAATATCATAAATATGACGTTTTACACGGTCATAAAATAAATAGTTCCTTGCTATTACACACAAAAGTGTGAACCATTTACGACCTTTTTGCAGTCAGTAAATTGAAAACTAGAGGGTGTAACTATCAAAAAGTCTACTTCTCGTAACTTTAGATTGAAAATATTAATTTCCTATAGAGGATACTCAAAAATTAACAACATGGTCCTAAAAAATAATTTCCAAATAACGCATAGTTTCGTGTTATGGTTTTTGGTGATATTTTTTTAATTTTTCGGTTCTGGTGTAAAGTTGTTTTTTTTTCTAGTTACGACCTTTTCGTTTTCACCCATCGTATATCGATGGTGAGTGGATATTTTTAAAATATAAGATTTTATGAAAGTATTTTATTTCATTGCATTATGGTTCGTAAATTTCATACAAGACTTACGCTACTTGGATTACTTTAAGGTCAAAAGGTTATAAAAACACAAGACAATTCAAACGTAACTCAGACATACACTGGATTTAACCGTAAAAGGTAATAAATACATAAGACAACTCAAACGTAACTCAGACATACACTGGAATTTACCGTGATATCTCTATCATTGAAGATTCACTATCTCAACTTACGTTGTTATTGCAAGTAATATGCATCGTATCCCTTCATTGTAAGTCATAAAACTCAATTAAAGCAAATTATTATGAATAAAACATATATAACAACATATAAAACGCGTTACATGTATTCTTTAAAACAAACAATCACTTAAATTAATAAAAAAACAAAAGCGTAAGAATTTTTTTAAACCTTAAAATCGCTCTACTGTAAAGTTGTCAAAAATGAGATACGTTGTTTTACCTTGGGCGTGTCGGCATGGTGATTGTTTTTGGCTACCTACGACAAAGTACCTACTCAATGTCATTAAAAAATAAAATATTGGATGGTAGATAAAAAAGAGGAATGAAAATCCAATAATGGATGAAGTACTTATACAAAACAAACGGCGTAATGCTCCAAAAGTTCTTTTTTTCACTCAAAGTGGAAAATATGAAATTGAAAAATTCATCTTTGGAAGTAAATTATTTTGCAATCTGAATAGAACGGACGTCGCTTGGATATCCCAAATAACCTCGAAAACGTCAATAAGTTATATTCGAGGGGATCCCGCGTCTTGAATTTAAATGTGGCATGGGGTGATGGGGCCCTCGCACAGTTTTATAATCAACTTCAGGGTAGACTGTTATTATAATAATACACAAAACTCACGCTTTAACATCCTGCGAGGTAAAAGTTTGCTGTTATAATAATATACAAAAAGTTTGACAAAACAGATTTGGCCAGTAAAATTATTTTCATTTCGTAAGGGATTTCTGTCAAATAAACTCATCTATCTACATTATTTATTAAACTCATCTATCTACATTATATAATAAATTAATGTTACGTACCTATAATTTCATTATTATAGTAATATGAAACTATCAAAAGTGCTTTGACCTGTAAACATATCTTGACGGAAATAACGTACCTACTTATCTTTGAGTCAAACCTCTTCTTCCTTTTTGTCATTGTACACGATTATGTTTTATTAACTTTTTTGTATAGTTTATTAAAATTGTTGTGCCTACTTAATTTTACTTAATAAATAAATAGAAAACGTCCCAGTCAAAACATTTATTTGTGTGTAATTATTTGACACTTTAAAACTTTGAACAAGATATGTATACCCCTTGGTCCCGGTATGCTACAGTCCCGCTATGCTATTGAAAATAATTTTTAAATTGGAAATTTCTTTGACCGAGTGATGTGACATGACGATTTTAAAATAGCGTATATTTCTGAATAGCGGTAGCTTTTCCGTAAGTGCTACTTAATACTTACTTATAGTACAAAGACAAAACAGAAAAAAAGACTAAAAGAAAAAGAAAAACAGAAATAAAAGACACGTATCGATATTACCTCTATTATTAAACGAACATATATTACACATTGTTAGTTTACGCGGCTTACTTGTTGCTTATTTGGCACGTTTCGTCTGGTAAAAAGTAATCAAATGATCAACAAGTAAGTCGGATAAACCTACATAAAGATCCTTAAGGAGACTGTAACCGCAAAAGAAGCGCCTTACGAAAGAAATCATACCTAATTCTACATGCAGACAACACACCAAAATGTCCTTTGCTCAAGTTTTCTAAGTATATCAACCTAAAGTTCAATTAAACACTACAAACTCGATGAAATTTTGGCGGTAATTTATTGCAGTTATTTATAGTACCAAAAGTGGTCCTTAATAGGACTGTCTTCCATAACTTTTGTTGCAGAAAATATTTTATTGAGTTTGCAGGTTTTATATTACCTTCAATAACACCTAAAACTTTGGTAAAGGACATTCGGATGACAGAAGGCAGTCTGTATGAAGAGGTATGTCTTTTTTCGTAAAGCGCTAGTTCTGCGGTTACACTCACCAAAAATGAAACCACATTACCGAGGAAATTATTTACGTACATACATATATCACGCCTATATCCCTTGCGGGATAGGCAGCGCATAAACGGCAATAAAAAAAGCCGTTCACACCACGTCTGACAAAAGTTTTAGACTCATTCAGAAGACAGTGTATCATAGTGAAATTGCAATACACATCAACACTCAAATCCCTTAGACGCTTCTTAAGACAACCACGGGAAAGATATGAGGTGATGCTATTCTAAGCCGGCACCACACAGCAATTTACGAACCTAGAAAATTATTTACTTTGTATAAAATAGACGTAGCTCAGAGAGATCAAAATGCATTCCATGAAATCCGTATTGAAAAATACGATAATTGAATTACAGAGTTCATCGACCTACCCCGTTGAAAATAGGTCAAAAAATTCGAAATACGCGAGAAATAATATTTTAAACTCGCATACCGGGAACGCAAATGAATTTATTGAATTTAAATGGTATCAGTTTCGTTCATATCATTCCGGTGAATTGAATAACAGTCAACAGAATATTGCTAAAAACACACGTAACGTACGTTGGTGGGTTATTTTTGCGCTGCGTAGCGCATGCGTTAGAACAATACGGAATTCGACCTCATCCCCGTACACATATGATTGCGTCGACGGATGCGTCTGTTAAACTGTTCGACATATAAACATAAAACTACTAGATGTCGCTTGATCTTCGCTTCGAGACGAGCATCAAGAGGTTGAGAAATTCAGCAAGGTCCACCAGGCGCCCGTAGCTCAGTTGGCAGAGCGGTGGGACAGTACTGTACCCCACGGTCCCGGGTTCAAGTCCCGGCGGTCGCTAATGATTTTTAAATTTTCTCTTTATCAGTTTATTGGATTTTTAAAGCACTCACAGCGCTATATTATTCTCATAAATTGAAAATAAGAAAATTTAAAAATTGGGACTGTGGATCACCGTTCCACCGCTCATACCAACTGAGCTACGGGCGCCTAGCGGACCCTGGTGAATTTCTCAACCTCTTGATGCTCGTCTCGAAGCGACGATCCAGTGACATCTGTAGGAAGTGTATAGAACTTTACTACATGGTTAGCCCCACATTATGAGTGGAATTTAAACCATATTATGAAGCTTGCTTAAACCAATGTATTGAACGGTGATCTACAGTCCCCTCCGGGTTCAAGTCCCGGCGGTCGCTAGGGAATTTTTCAATTTTCTTTATTAATTTATAAGAAATATAATATAGCCCTAGGAGTGCATAAAAATCACAATACATTAATCGACATAAACCGTATTTGTACCTGTGAAAATAAGGTGAAAAACAACGCACAAACCTACGTTACGTGTGCTTCTCGTCTATGGTTTGGAAGTTATTGGGTCAGGTCAGTTAACCCGAATTGGCAATATTATGTTTCAATCACAGCAAATATTTTGTGAGGTATTGGAAATTTACATTTCCCAATAATAAACACTATACAACTTTAATTGGTTAAAATTGTTTAAATTGCAGTGATTAATACGTTGCTATTTTAGTAGTGTAAAATCAATTTAATAACGACTATTAATTTATATTATTAAGCAGCGATTCCAATAAGCAAATAGCTTGCGTGCAAGGTGCAAGTTGCATGCCACTTGAGTAATGGAAAGGTAAACATGCATGCAAGTTGCAAGATGCATGCGGGTAGTTTCGAACTTGTAAACAAATGCGCAACTGACGCGTGTGCGTGCAAGTGTCTTTGACTCAAATACTTGCATGCCAATAAAATCTTGTACGAAAGGTTCAAAAGAGATTTCCAATGCAAGTAACTTGTATGCAAGCGTGACTTCATACCTTGTATGCAAGACTTGCAAAATGGACTCGCGGCGGCCTAGCGGCCCGCCGAGCAGTCACACTCACTGCTAATCGTCCTTCGTTCGCAGTAGTTCCATTGAGATTAGTTCCATGGAACTACTGCGAACGTTTTTTTCGCACTAGTTCCATTGGCTCTGACAATGGAACTATCGCGAAGCTTCGTTTACGGTCTTTCGCAGTAGTTCCATTGAGTAGTCATTTGGTCTGTGCATCCACCTTCTCAAATATGTCTCAGTGCGCATAAAAGTTTCTTTGAAGGAGTTGTAGGTCTTGACGAGACCTACATTTAATGTGACAGCTGTCAAACTATTGGTTTCTTTGGGGAAGTTGTAGGCTTTAACGAGATCTACATGACAGGTGTCAGCTGTCATACTAAAAAGTAATTTATATCGGAAACTATGCGTGCTAGACTATTGGTTTCTTTGGGAAAGTTGTAGGCCTTAACGAGATCTACATGACAGGTGTCAGATGTCAAACTTTAAACTCGTTTATCTCATTAACTATGCACGCTACACAACTAGTTTCTTTGGAAAAGTTGTAGGCCTTAACGATATCTACATGACAGGTGTCAGCTGTCATACTAAGAAGTCGTTTATATCGGAAACTATGCGTGCTAGACTATTGATTTCTTTGGGAAAGTTGTAGGCCTTAACGAGATCTACATGACAGGTGTCAGCTGTCAAACTTTAAACTCGTTTATCTCATTAACTATGCACGCTACACACTTAGTTTCTTTGGAAAAGTTGTAGGCCTTAACGAGATCTACATGACAGGTGTCAGCTGTCATACTAAATAGTCGTTTTTATCGGAAACTATGCGTGCTAGACTATTGGTTTCTTTGGGAAAGTTGTAGGCCTTAACGAGATCTACATGACAGGTGTCAGCTGTCATACTAAAACGTCGTTTATATCGGAAACTATGCGAGCTAGACTATTAGTTTCTTTGGGAAAGTTGTAGGCCTTAACGAGATCTACATGACAGGTGTCAGCTGTCACACTTTAAACTCGTTTACCTTGTTAAATACGTTTTTTACACCACTAGTTTCTTTGGATAAGTTGTAGGTCTTGCCAAGATCATCATTTTAAATGACAGCTGTCAAACTTTAAACTCGTTTATCTCGTTAACTGTGCATGCTACACCACTAGTTTCTTTAGAAAAGTTGTAGGTCTTGCCAAGATCTACATTTTAAATGACAGCTGTCAAACTTTAAACTCGTTTATCTCGTTAACTGTGCATGCTACACCACTAGTTTCTTTGGAAAAAATGTAGGTCTTGCCAAGATCTACATTTTAAATGACAGCTGTCAAACTTTAAACTTGTTTATCTCGTTAACTGTGCATGCTACACCACTAGTTTCTTTGGAAAAAATGTAGGTCTTGCCAAGATCTACATTTTATGTGACAGCTGTCAAACTTTAAACTCGTTTATCTCGTTAATGAGATAAACGAGTTTAAAGTTTGAAATTTTTCTAACTTGCTGACAAACTTTCTAACTGACACCTGTCATGTAGATCTCGTTAAGGCCTACAACTTTCCCAAAGAAACCAATAGCCTATCATGCATAGTTTCCGATATAAACGACGTTTTAGTATGACAGCTGACACAGGTCATGTAGATGTCGTTAAGACCTACAACTTTCCCAAAGAAACCAATAGTCTAGCACGCATAGTTTCCGATATAAACGACTTTTTAGTTTGACAGCTGACACCTGTCATGTAGATCTCGTTATGGGCTACAACTTTTCCAAAGAAACTAGTTGTGTAGCGTGCATAGTTAATGAGATAAACGAGTTTAAAGTTTGACAGCTGACACCTGTCATGTAGATCTCGTTAAGGCCTACATCTTTCCCAAAAAAACCAATAGTCTAGCACGCATAGTTTCCGATATAAACGACTTTTTAGTTTGACAGCTGACACCTGTCATGTAGATCTCGTTAAAGCCTACAACTTTCCCAAAGAAACCAATAGTTTGACAGCTGTCACATTAAATGTAGGTCTCGTCAAGACCTACAACTCCTTCAAAGAAACTTTTATGCGCACTGAGACATATTTGAGAAGGTGGTCTGCACAGACCAAATGACTACTCAATGGAACTACTGCGAATGATCGTAAACGAAGCTTCGCGATAGTTCCATTGTCAGAGCCAAAGAACGAAGGCTAATCGTTTCCTCGCGAGAATAAGAAGTTATCAAGGATCATTTCATCTTGAATCATTTTATTTAATAAAAAGAAACGCATCAAAATTCTCTGCGTGGTTTGGAGAAACAGAAAGACAGAAAGAAGCAGCAATCGATTTGTTGATCACTTACCCAAATTTGTAGGTGGAAGTGCTACTGATAAAAGAACACGTCCTCCTTTCCTCCTAACCCACTCGCAAGTCAACATAGTGTACACTTAACAAATGGTATTTTCAATTTATCCAGTACACCAGGTAAAAGAGGAATGCCTGGTATATTCCGGTGGCTCCAGAAAGGCATACCTCGCGCGGTTGCCACATCAAACGTGTGAACCCAACACTTTGTACTCGCCTGTACGTGGGTAGGTATTGTACGTAACAAAAGGTGGCAGAAACATCCTGTGAAACGTACCAGCGGCGAGGATCGTTAGGAATTTCGTGTGCGGGTAGATTGATATTGTATTTTCGCGGAATTCGGCACGTGGCGCCATTTACACCGACAGCCTATATATAAACCTTTTGCTAGTATCATACATAATTAAAATTCAAAATTGTAAAAACAAATATCGAAATTGAAATCATCGCTTCGAGACGAGCATCAAGAGATTGAAAGGCAAGGGTCGATCGAGGCGACATTATAACCTGAATCATAAAAGAGAGGGTCTCGAAATGGCAACAATATTGTTTGCGTCTTTTTCATATTACTTGACATTTGAGCAAGATGTCAACAATAATGCCATTGTCCCCTTCTTCTATGAATCAGGTAAGAACAACGCTCAACGGTAGCTCAGTGGTAAAGCAGTGGGACGGGATGGTATCACACGTGTCCCGGATCCTAGCCTTGCTTGGTTGGTCTCATACATTATGTACTTTAGAAGTAGGTACAATACAAGGTATAAAAAAACATTATGATAAATGCTGCATAGGATCACATTGATACTTTTTATTTTTTAATAATGAATTTAATTAAATTAAAGAAAGGGTATAACAAGCCGAAAGGAGGTGTTTCGTACGGCCACAAAAATCTTATCTTCACTTGGAGCGTACGATCATGTCTGACTTTGTAGGTCCATGCAGACGCTTTACCAACTTTTCAAGTTAATATTTTACATATGTATGTGCGAAAGTAATCGCGAGTCCTTAAAAAGTTTTTTATTCTACACTAGCGGCCCGTTAGCAGTTTTAGCTCTCTCTCTCTTCGTCGTTTAACGACCCGATGAACCCAGCTGTAACTTATTTTCCCGTGGGACGTTTTCCTGACATGACACTGAGAAATGCAAAAAGTGACTTCTTTGTATACTATGCATGTACATAGATTATATTTCCTCGATCGGTTACGGCCAGGTCATTGGATGCAATCGTCCCATTTTGACGTGCGCGTAACGATGACGTTGTAATGTATGGGATTGCATAAGATACGGTACACTGCGGTACGCGCGTAATGCCGTGCGTGCACGCATAATTGACATAGGCAGTGTGTTGTGCCCTTTAACCTCCACGCACGTCAGAGTACAACGACACGTGGTTACTACTATAATTACACCTAATTAGCAATGCAAATGAAAGCTTTTAAGCCCGAAATAGACTAATGTAGGTAATTTCATTGGTACCTCTCGGATGGCCAGTAATGGATCACAATTGGGGACCCTGGGGTTCCTAAAATAGAACTAATTAATGCGTGTCGTATCGCATGTGAGACGTGAATGGAGGGGGGGGGGGGGCTCTACGGCGCAGCGAGTACTTACGTGTACGTGATGTCATTACAAAGGTTAATGAAGGTTTTTTCTTCTTTTCCCTTAGGGTGTGCTTGAAAATGTTCTGTCCACACAATTATTTTACTTTATAAATACACTAGCTGGTGCCCGCGAACTTCGTTTCGCCAAGAGAAGTTTATGAGCCAACAGAAGCGGCACATCATGCAAAACAACTTTTTCAATACAGATTTTTTCGTGTCTCTTAAAGTTTTGCGAAGCTCTTGGTGTTCCGTCAGGTAAGCAGACAGACAGGTCCTCCAGTGCTAATAAGGGTTCTCACTAATCATAAAATATGATCAGGACGTTTATCTTCCACCATACCAAACATCAAAAAATATCGCCAACTTTTTGAGTGATTCATGCACAATTAGGTATACCACACAGACAGATTGACTTCTTCATCTTCCTTGCACCTTCTCATTTTGGGTGGTGTTTGCTCTTCTAATTTTTCGGCGTCATAAGGTTGTTTCTGGGGTTTTTGGGTCAGGTAGGTCTTCTTTTTTCGTGAGGTTGGTCACACACATTAACAGATTACATTTTCAGAAATAGGTAGTGTGATATTGATATTGATTGTTTACTTATTTTAATACCCACCCACATTATTTTAAGGGTTCCGTACCTAAAGTCTACCCTATTACTGAGACTTCGCTTTGTTGTCTGTCGGTTACCAGGCTTATCTCTATCTCTATCTCATATTCCTTAAAAGTAAGACAGTTAAAATTAAAAAAATTACAGACGTTGTATTTTTGTTGCCGTTGCGTCTCCCATACAACAAACATGATTTTTATGCCATTTTTACACATATTGGTACCGGTCACGGGAGTTCGCATTTTCTTTCTTTGTCTATAGTATTTTATGCGCGATTGGTACGATAAGGGCAAGCAGATGATGATGATGGTTATGACGATGACGATGATGATGGAATAATCTGGAGGAACCTTGGACTACCGCCGATTTGGGTTTGTTACTTGTCTATGAAGGGCAAAGCCGAAGCCGAGTTTCGAAGTCTGAACTCTTGAGTTACATCTTGATGATATAATAGTCAGTTACACTACTAAAACCGATGTTTCTTTATTATTTTTATGTGAAAGAGCAAGCCCAGCTGCTTGACCCACGATGTCTTCTACTTACTTATTGCACTTCTGTTTTTGTTTTCTCATTAGTGATTTGTGAAGGTGTGTACACTTTTTTTATACATTAGGTACCTAAATTAATAACACTACAGGAGCAGCCTATCAAGTCGTAAAGATTTTTCATTGATACCGTATTTAGTACTTCTGTTTATACTTCTATGTATATCAGGTACTCCACAGCTTATAATAGATACCAAATCAACCATCTTTGAATGCGCGCGAATGAGTGATTTTCTGTAATGTGATGAAGTGATGATAGCTGGTACCTATAGGTACCTACACAAAAAGTTTTATCCAATCCGTCTTATAACTGCGGAGAAAATGGTCAAATGACATAGATACAAACCACAAAAAGTTTCATTCACGCCCGTCATAACCGCCTGCTATATGAAGTGGGGTACCTACGTTTTCTCCTCCCAATCCTACTAATATTATAAAGGCGGATGTTTGTGTGTGTGTTTGTTACGACATCACGCTAAAACGGCTGATTAGATTGACATGGAATATAGCACAAATATAGAAGAGTATCTTGAATAACACGTAGGCTACTTTTTACCATGGGAAAATGTCTTATTCCTATGGGATCACGCATATTCCAATATTTTTGCAAAGGTGGCTGAGCCGATTCGCGTTTTAAATGTTTTCGCCGAAAACTAACAGCGACATCTCCTGGCGAGTTGCTTTTTCCCGCGGATTATTAGGTTGCAGCGGGTGAAACCGCTGACGGGCAGCTAGTAATGTATAAACGCTAAATATTTGAATAGACTGTGGAATAATTTCTCAATCTGAAGTTACTTTAAAAACTATATTGGATACTGTGCCACTCAAGATTTAAGAAAAATAAAATAAAACTAAAAGATTTAAGAAAAATAAAAGATTTTGAATTTTCGGTTGGTAACCATACACCTACAAACAAACCAGGAACAAAGTTGATTTCTTAAGTAACGCTGATTACCCTGATTAACTACGAAACCCTGTTTGTGGGCGTGTCTGACATGTTCTTTTCCGGTTTTTTATTTTGCTATATTTTTATGTTGGTATACGTGTTCGAATATCGAGTCCGATATGATGTAAAAAAAAACAATTACAAATATAGTAAGGGGTGAACCGGTTCGAGAAACTAAATCTCCAAGGAACATAATATGAAAAAAAACCTGCCTTTTCACTCCCATACAAATTTTTAAGGGATGAATTAGTCCATGAAACTGAACAACTTTCCCTAAGGAACATAGGTCGAAATATGAAAAAAAATTGGACCTCCCATACAAAATGTGTTGGCCGGCAGGGTCAGTTTGTACGGGCGGGGGGCCAAATTTTTTTTTATTTTTTGACCTATGTTCCGTGGGGAAAGTTGTTCAGTTTCATGGACTGGTTCACCCCTTGAAATAATTTCAGTTGATTTTTTTTCAACTTATAGGTACTTATTGCTCTACCAAAAGGCAATATCGATTTCCGTGCAAACTTATTTCAAGTATAGTGGCAACCCCCCCTTTTAGGGGTTGATTTTTTTTAGCCTATAACCTGGTCGGTAACTTTCCCAACATTTTGGTATAATTTGCATCAAAATCGGTTCAGCCGTTTTTGCGTGATGCTTTCACATACAAACATCTAAACAGAGAAACAGATAAACAGATAAACATCTAAACAGAAAAAAAAACTGAAAATTGCTGAAACGTGTTCTGTTATCAATTTTAAGTATCACCAAACAGTTTTTTTCGAAAATCTTCTATGTACAGACTTTCGACCCTCTACAACTTTATTATATGTATAGATGAATTACTGTTATTTTTTAATGATGACGTATTTTCCTTTCAGTATGTAATAGCGAATGAGTGATTTATCTACTCATTGATAAAAAAATTTGTCACTCTGAATGACTGTCAAACTTTTGTCATACGTGGTGTTTTCAACAGTTATTTGTGTTTTATTTACACAAAAGGATGTAGAGAAAATCGTCGGATGCGGTGCACATTATCTTACGTTACTGGCTGAATAATTTACGACATATCGTGTTATTACAAAAAATTACTTATGAGTACCTATATACAAACAAGTTATAGAGTGCGTATATCGCCCCGCACCGTAGTGTCAAAACATGGTTTAATAGTGATGTCACTGGCGTTTTGCTACTGATCGACAGAGAGACTGTGTTCTGACCACTGCCAACCGTTCATTGATTATTTAGACGCGTAGCTTCCGAAAAGCACACACTTAAAAAGAAAACCCTCTTTCGCTTCCCTAGAAAAAACTATCACAAACTGAAACAAATTGAATGCGGTTACAGCTCAACCAAAGAGTTAAAGGCGTCCAGCGATCGCGTAATTGGATAACCGACGCCTACAGCTACACAAACAAAACAGCTTCACTGCGGACCGCACATGCAAAATATGCAAACTGTGAAATAAAATGTTTCACTGCCTGTTGGGCGACAAACGCATGTAGGCCGCTTTACACACATAACGTCCATTACGATATTATTTTTACCCGACTGCCTCAGAAGGAGGGTTATGTTTTTCGAGAGTAATTATGTATGTTTGTATGTACGTATGTATGTGGACAAGAAAATTCTTTTTCACGGGCTACAGCCCAAACGGATAGTTGGATTTTGACATATGAGGCGTCGTTAGATTCGTCTCAGCAGCGCGAGTGACACTGGCTATGTCCAGCAGTGGACTGTTGTGGCTGTTATGGTGGTTATATGGGATTGTTTGTTAATAATTTAGACGCCATGCTTCTGAAAAGCAGACGCACCACACTCAAATCTTAAAAAGAAAACACCTTTGTTCACTTCCTTAAAGCAAATTATCACAAACGGAAACAAATCGAATGCGGTTACAGCTCAACCAAAGAGTTAAAGGCGTCCAGCGATCGCGTAATTGGATAACCGACGCCTACAGCTACATAAACAAAACAGCTTTAATGCGCGCTGCACATGCAAAATATGCAAACTGCAAAATAAATTGTTTCACTGCCTGTTATAGGTGAAAAATATATTTATATATCCGTGTGATGCCGGCTTAGAATAGCATCACCCCAATTCGACCCGTGGGTATTGTAAAAAGCGACTAAGGGATAATCCAGGGAACGGGCAACAGCGTTCCTTGTAAATGCAACATCTTGAACTGCATATGAAAGAAAAACCCTTGTTCACTTCCCTAGAGCAAACTATCACAAACGGAAACAAATTGAATGCGCTTACAGCTCAACCAAAGAGTTAAAGGCGTCCAGCGATCGCGTAATTGGATAACCGACGCCTACAGCTACACAAACAAAACAGCTACACTGCGCGCTGCACATGCAGAATATGCAGACTGCAAAATAAAATGTGTCACTGCCGGTTCGGCGAGAAACATGTATATCCGTGTGATGTCGGCTTAGAATAGCATCACCCCAATTCTACCCGTGGGTGTTGTAAAAAGCGACTAAGGGATAATCCAGGGAACGGGCAACAGCGTTCATTGTAAATGCAACATCTTGAACTGCGCTCGCCAATCCGCCTGCCATGCGTGATGGATGAGTATGGCAATACCCTCCGATAAGTGGGGGGGCATGTCCATCAGTGGACTGTTGTGGCTGTTATGTTGGTAATATGGCATTGATTGTTAATAATTTAGACAAATAGCTTCTGCAAATCGCACACACCACACTCAAATCATAAAAAGAAAAACCCTTGTTCACTTCCCTGGCCCTAGAGCAAACTACAACAAACGGAGACAAATTGAATGCGGTTACAGCTCAACCAAAGAGTTAAAGGCGTCCAGCGATCACGTAATAGGATAACCGACGCCTACAGCTACACAAACAAAACAGCTTCACTGCGGACTGCACATGCAAAATATGCAAACTGCAAAATAAAATGTGTCACTGCCGGTTTGGCGAGAAACATGTATATCCGTGTGATGTCGGCTTAGAATAGCATCACCCCAATTCTTACCGTAGGTGTCGTAAAAAGCGACTAACCAGGGAACGGGCAGCAGCGTTCCTTGTAAATGCAACATCTTGAACTGCGCTCGCCAATCCACCTGCCATGCGTGGTGAGTATGGCAATACCCTCCAGCGGTGGACTTTTGTTGCTGTTATGGTTGTTATATGGGATTGATTGTTAATAATTTTGACGCCTAGCTTCTGAAAAGCACATTACATTATACTTAAATCTAAAAAAAACTTGTTTACTTCCATCACAAACGGAAACAAATTGAATGCGGTTACAACTTAACCAAAAAGTTAAAGGCGATAACCGACGCCTACAGCTACACAAACAAAACAGCATCACTGCGGACTGCACATGCAAAATATGCAAACTGCAAAATAAATGTTTCACTGCCTGTTACGCGACAAACGCATGTAAGGCGCTATACACACATAACGTCCGTTTCGATTTTATTTTTGCGTAGAAATTCACATTTTCCTAGCGCTTATTTTCTAACTTAGCTAGGGTAGCTTAGGGCCTAAAAATATTGTAAAAATACAATGGGTGCACTTCTGGGCAGGTTTTTGGGGGGTTTTCCTGTCCAGGGGGTCCGGCTAACCATACACATATAACTCCTTTTTTAAAATGTTGACAGAATGTTATTACATTTACTTGTCATCCATTGAAGATTAAAGTTACATGCTGTGTGGTTAGCCTGACCAGCCCCGAGGCAGTGCCTTTATTTTTGATTTTTATCCCGCCCGAGGAGCGTTTAGAGTAGGAACTAAAATTGTTAAGTATTTCTCTTTTTCAAGATTGTATTAGAATGTGACTTTCTTAAAGAGAATCTTGTATATTCCTACTAAGAAATAAATGTTTTGCAGCGATAACGCAGCAATCACGACGTGTATAAAGCGTATATTAATGTGTGTAAAGCGCCTAATGGCCGTAGGTGCGTTAATTTTGCGCTGATTTATCGCATGCGTTAGGAACATGCGTATTTCACCTTATTTTCATACAAATACGATTTAGGTCAAGCAGTTTGACAGACGCATCTGTCGACACAGCAAACCGTATTTAAGTGAAAATATTGTGAAAATTCGTATTTTCCTAACGCATGCGTTACGCAGCGCTAAAATAGCGCAGCAACGGACGTTACGTGTGAATCCCGCCTTAACCTTAACAGCCACAACAGTCCACTGCTGGACATGGTCCGCCCCCTGTCGGGGGTATTGCCATCTCACCACGCTTGGTGGATTGGCGAGCGCAGAGCAAGATGTTTATTTCACAAGGAACGCTGCTGCCCATTCCCTGGAAAATTAACCCTTAGGCGCTTCTTACGACACTCATAGGCGGCGCCCCGCCTATCACATGCAAAACATGCAAACTGCAAATTGAAGTGTGTGAAACATTTACACATGCAAACACCGGTTACACAGTTACACATGCAAATAGGTATGCAAACTGCGGCATTGAGGCATTCACGGGCGCGGACACGGTAACACGGCTTAGCACTTTTGGAACGCGAGCGGAACAAGAACAAAATCGGACCTTCAATACTCGCGGCACAAAATATAGGTAGAGTTTAAAAAGCAAAAACCCGACTGCGGTAATTTTAAAGTAGTATTTTGCTGTGAAAATCAGCCATACTGAATCTATAATTTTTTAATATAGCCAGTGTCACTCGCGCTGCTGAGACGAATCTAACGACACCTCATATGTCAAAATCCAATTATCCGTTTGGGCTGTAGCCCGTGAAAAAGAATTTTCTTGTCATACATACATACACATTCTCGAAAAACATAACCCTCCTTCTGAGGCAGTCGGGTAAAAATCTCAAAGTATAAGAATATCAAAATAGCATAATCTGATACAAGGACGTCATATGATTCTACTAAGGCCAATTTTAATCCAAGAAATATGACGTTCGCAACCATCTTCTTAGTTACCTTGAGTTCCCCTGAGATTCCGGTATTTTCCAGTTAAAGTCAGAAAGCGTCAAAATCGTCGCTAGTACTGAGAGAGCTATTTGTTTAGGTGCCCCGTGCGACGTCTCCCTAATTTGTGCTCGCTGCGTGTGGTGACGCCGATGTCACGGGGCATGGACCTCGCAATCACTATCTATAGTTGAGAAGATTACAAATTGCAATCACTGTATTATAACGCTCCCTTTCTCACTTTGGTGGTATACTCAAGTGAGAAAAGAAGCGCCATACGAATGCAGCGCGTGGTCTGCTCAATTATAGTACCTGCAAGCTGCATTTTCATGAGATGACAAACTTAAAACCTAAGACGCCTCGGACTGGGAGCTGCGCTCATCTCTTATAGTACCGTCATTCGAATAGGCCATGTATTATATATTTTATATACACTCACAGGCACAACTAATCGGCCACCAATCTGTAATGGTATATTTCATGTTGATTAGAAATATAAATATAAAAATATTTATTTATCTAATAAAATACGAAATGTAAATAGTAATAGATAATAATATAAATTAACTAATGTACAACTTATATTAACTGTAATTATCAATGTTATAAATATTAAAAAGTATTTCATGCTAATGCAGGTGGCCGATTAGTTGTGCCGGTGAGTATATTTTTCATCGTTGACATGTTTTCTAGTATGAGCTTGACAGCTGTCAAAAATGGCCTATTCGAATGACGGTACTATAAAAAATCATATCTCAATGACAACAGCAGCAATGAGTTGAAAAACAGTTGAGTACTCGTAAATTTAGAAGTATACCTACTATTTCTTCTTGAAAAGCTTCTACTTTAGCTACGTATGTAAAATAATCGCCAACGCCACTTCTATCACAGTATCATCATCCCCGATCTAGGTCAAGTTAAACTTTGTTTTGAACAGGTTAATAAAAGTTGATCGTTGGTGCAAGAGAAATAGTTATATCACAAATTAGGGAAACGGAATGCGGGTTATATTGTGTCTACGATTAGAAATGCAACAGAGATAGATGCCAATGCAAAGTTTTTGCGTTGCTCCTGCGTCGACGTCGCGCTTATGTAAAAGCTACCACTACTCAGAGCCTCCATACATTTGAAATAAGGTAGCTTTTTCGACAGCCAAACGTGAAATATGTCAACGGAAAACCTACCTGAATTCAGAAAACTGACGCCATTTTGAAATTGCCATGTCACATGGCTAGGACAAAGAGAATTCTAATTTCAAAATTACTTTCAATTTCAAGTACGAGTATATCTTGTTTAAAGTCGTAAGGTGTCAAATAAGTACATAAAATATAATCGTGTATCTATACAATGACAAATAGGAAGAAGAAATTTGATTCAAAGATAAAAGATAGTATAAAATCTCTTGGATAGCTCCGGTAGGTAGATCCATAGTTTTTCCAGCATTCAAGAACTACGATGAAGTCATGTTCAAATATATTTTTACTTTAGTGTACGTGAGTTTTTTTTGTGATGCCGGCATAGAATATCATCACCCCATCCATATCCTTCCCGTGGGTGTCTTAAGAGTCGACTGAGGGATAAATTCATACAGGGGTTTAAATCCCTGGATGAATTTCGCAATCGCATTGCAACATCTTGCATTGCGCTCACCAACCCGCCTGCCAAGCGTGATGAGTATGGCAAATATCGCCCTACAGGGGGAGGCCCATGTTCAGCAGTGGACTTTATTGTGGCTGTTATAGTACTTAGTAGTAGTAGTAGTAGAGTTTTTATATTCGGTAAGGTACCATCAGCAGAAGATCAACCTACCTATTTAAGGTATCAATTTGTACTGGTTTCTATGTTGCTATGTTACTGATACTATCTTACTACTATCACCAGTACTTTGTTGTCTAGTAATTTATAGAATTATCTTATACGGCTTTTTCATACAGGTACTAAAGTTACCCAGTATTGGCAGGTAAATCAAGGTACCTACTGCAGATAGTACCTCCACTTCCTACACACAAGCTCAGATATAAGGTGTAAAAGAATCAACTGCAAATATTTTAAAGAGTGAACCAGCCCATGGAACTGAACAACTTTCCCCAAATCATCTTTTTAATTTGGAGCTCCCGGCTCCTATACAAATTGACTCGGTTGGCTGGTTGGTACATTTTATATGGGAGGTCCATAATTTTTTTATATATTTCGATCTATGTTTCTTGGGGAAGTTGTTCAGTTTCATGGGTTAGATCAGCCCTTAAAAT
This sequence comes from Phthorimaea operculella, assembly GCA_024500475.1. Taxonomy (NCBI): domain Eukaryota; kingdom Metazoa; phylum Arthropoda; class Insecta; order Lepidoptera; family Gelechiidae; genus Phthorimaea; species Phthorimaea operculella. The sequence goes on along the minus strand of JANFCV010000051.1, from coordinate 1,314,610 downwards.
ATTTGCAGTTGATTTTTTTACATCGTATACGGGGTGTAAGGGACGGTGTAATAAACTTTGCAGAAGTGCTCAGACCATAAAACTAAACAACTTTCCTCGTGGGACACATGGTAGTAAACGAAAAAAAAATTACTTCCCATACAAAGTCAGTCAGCTGATCGAAAAGTTTCTATGGTAGGTGTAGGTCGTTTTTTTTGTTCATTACACCCTGTATAGTGAATCTATAACTTAGACTTAGAAAAAGGCTTCTAAATGTTGGGTGTGAGGTCCGCGTTGTACTCGCGGACTGTGCGCGGTCCCGTCATTCAGAAGCCTGTGTATCACCATAGTGACAGGTTGTCAGCTTGTCGCCTAAAATTACAATACACATCAACCCTCATATCCCTTACATGAGGTGATGCTATTCTATACCGGCATCATAATGCATCTAAATATTAGAGCGATAGTCACGGTTTAATACTTAGACTGTGTTAAATAATTGGGAGTGCTTATGAAGTTAACATTCGGTACCTGCCATTAAAGGGAAAAGTCTTCTTAACATCTCGTCACAAACGCTATATATTCGTTGTTACTCTATTTGTCTTATTTTCGATCATTAAATGATAATAAATTATAAGGATCTGAGTAGCGGTAGGTTAAAAACAGTTCAAATCTGGAATTACACAAAGAAATTGCTACCGCTATTCAGATTGACGGCGATCTGAGTAGCGGTAGGTATTACATAAGCGCGTCGACGTCGGATTTAGTACAGACAATGCAACGTCATTCAGTTAGGGGCACAGCTTATAAAGGTTCCATAGACACAAATTGAGAGAGACGGCGCGCGGACATACCACAGTTGACAACAACGTCAACAGAAATTAAAGCTTCCACAGCTGAGTTGACACTAGACCGTTAAAGCAAGGCCAATATAAGGGGTAAGCTCCACAGAAAAGACACACGACGCGTGTCAGATACGTGTCACGTGTGTAACTTTGTTTTTTCTGTTTTTTTTTTTATTTGGAATCGATTTTAAACGTCGTGATGTCGCACGTCTCACGTCTCCGACGATCATTTGTTTCACATATGCCACGTACGTCTCACGTGTCACGTCTTCTCTTTGGAGCTGAACCGGCCGGCAGGTTTCGTCGGTACTAGCTTCAATTACGTTTCACAGTGTAGTGTTGATTCTGTAATCAATCCTTTAAAATTGAAATTTACTGAGAGTGAAAAGTGATCGCATCGGAGAAACTACCGGACTGAGCTCAGGCAGACCAAGGGATATGTGTTCAGCTTTAAATAAACTATTATTACAACTTAGTTTCATTCTGTTATTCGAAGAAATAAAAATTTCTCAAAAAAAAGTAAAAGTGGTCGTATCTGGAAAACTGCCAGGCTGTGGTCAGGCAGACCAGTATTTTTCTAGGCAGACTTAAGCAAGCTATCGGTACGACATATTTTTATTCTTTTATTCGAAGAGATAAATTTTTTACTAAAAAAAGTAAAAGTGGTCGGACCGGGAAAACTGCCAGGCTGTGGCCAGGCAGACCAGTATATATGTAGGCAGACTCAAGCAAGCTATCGGTACGATATATTTTCATTCTATTCTTCGATGAGATATTTTTTACTTTTTTAAGAGGGCATACTTTTAGCTACTCCGCCAAACGTGCCAAGATAGCAGAAGGCAGACCAAGATTTATAAGCTTTACTAAACTGCTCCTATCGCTACAGCCATGTCTCATTCTATTCTTCGATGAGATATTTTTAACTTTTTTCAGAGGGCAAACTTTTAGCTACTCCGCCAAACGTGCCAAGCTGCGCCGCGGCAGACCACGACCAATCCGAAGTACTCGAGCTCCTCTACCCGTACATAGCTAAATTATTCTATTCTTTTGTGAGGTATGGATTAGACCAGTCGCCGCTCGGGCTATACCGTAGCCGAGTTGACACGTCAAAGCCAACATTTGTCAACGTCCGGAAGCGGCGGCAGCTAGCCGCAGGCTTATTCATATCGCTCGGAACGATGCTAGCCCCTACTTCGTTGATTCAGGCTTAATTCATTTCTGACGCCGCCCCGAGCGATAGGTTTCGTCGATGCTAGCTGCAATTTTGTTCTCCAATGCAGTGCTGATTTGATTATAGATGGCAGTCAGATTGAAATATTGTAGTTATAGGCACAAATTAGGGAAACGGCGCACGGGACACCTATGGTAACTGGAAAAAACTGAAATCTCAGTGAAACTCAAGGTAACTAAGAAGATAGTTGCCACGAACGTCATATTTCTTGGATTAGGCTCAGAATCATTTGACATTCTTTATCAGATTATGCTATTTTGATATTGATTGATTATGCTATTTTGATACTTTGAGATTTTTGACAGTAGCAACCCGGGCTATACAGCAAGTGAGTAACCACTTCTTCGCAGAAGCAACTGATGATAGCCACTGAAAATGCTGCGAGGTTGAGGTATTAATTATTGTAAAAGAAAAAGTCCTACATACACTCTTGAAACAAATGTTATCTACGAAACGACATCTTATTTGCCTTACTTAATAAGTCCATCTGCCTGAAGTTTGTCCGTGACATAAGTTGGCGTCATTTCATCTCATTTTGCTTTTATTACCATAATATCTAAAGGTGCAAGTTCGTCAGGTGCGGCAGATCGCAGCCACACGATGCGGCCATGCGTCTGACGCGTGCGGCCGATGAGTCTATAGTCGTAAATGAAGTAAATTTTCTTAGAATGTGACTTTCTTGAAGAGAATCTTGTAAATTCCTACTAAGAAATAAATGTTTTGACTTTGACTTTAATTTTGTCTTTGACTATAAAAGTGCATGGAGCACGGTCGCACGAATCTGTCGCACCCCTCGAACGTGGTGCCGGAACCAACCCTCTAATCAAAATGACTTCGGTACTAGGTAAAAAAGTAATGGGGATTTTTCATAGAAATATGGCATCAGATGTGCCAGGCGGGCCTTCCTAATGACACCTTCAATAGCAAAAAAAGTGTGTTTATACGTCTTAACTCATCAAAAGAGACATCCGGAAAAAGTATGAAACGCGGGCGAAGAATTTCGACTGAAGTGAGAGTTATACAGGTTTAAAGTACATGATTAATAAAGCAAAACTCCTAAGTTATATTTTAATAAATCATCGCCGTTTTTTATTAAAATAAGTTTTAAATAAGTGAAGTGGTAATCATAATGATAATGCTGGCAACACTATGGTAAAGAGCACGTATCCGAGCCAGAAACCCTTTTATTAAGGCTCCAGCAGACCGAATGCTACGTCGCGTAGATGCAGACGCACGCAACGGTTGTAATGTATGGAGCTGTATGAAGTGCGCATATACGCGACATTTTCTGGACTTCTTATTTTAATTGCATTGCGTGCCGTATCTGGTATGCGGGAGCCTTAACGCAGACGGAGCGCAGCGCGGATGCTTTCGTGCAGTAAATAGTATAGAGATGACAGGGCCCCAAGTCTGCTAAATGAAAATCGTTTCACTTGGATGTCGATGGCTTGTCAGTTGCATGGTTTCGGTCATTTCGTAGTCTGCTAACAGTTTTTAATAGAAAATCACAGTGGCAATAGAATGACAGTTGTGTGTCGCTGGCATTACAATGGCTAAAAATTAGCGGACTTGGGGCCTAGGTGTTGCGTTGCGTGCGTACGTCTGTCATCTGACGTCTCCATTCCATTTCTGCACGCACGCACGCGTGCTACGTTCGGTCTGCGTTAGCTTTAAGGGCTATCAATGCGAGGACCTGCACTGCTTGAAGTAAGGGCATGCGCTGTGTATGCTTGCCGGTGTGGCAGGGACTGTGCGCCTGCGTAGAAATACACGCTACGCGACGTGACACGACACAAGGCGACGCGTCCTGTCTGCGGGAGCCTTTACTTTTTCTACCTACTCTACACATGCAACCTCATTAAAAAACCTCTTTAGATGCAAAAAAAATATCCCTCGGTTGTCAAGTATTATGTTTGACAATTGATTTGTTTACTTTGAGCTTTGATAATTATTTTGCTTATTTTGTGCGATTTATTGTTGTATTTATAGTTTATTACATATTTTACCGTTACCTGCAGACCAGGGGATCGTCAATAATAATTACATTAGAAGGTTTTAAGTGATTTATTGTGCTTCTTATCGAATAACATGATTTCTTGTGTTTTCGCCTCTAAATCAGTACAATCCAGTATACAACATGTGCAAATGAAGTCCTATTTGAATACAATTTAGGTATTTAATAAAATTCGATGCATAGATAAGTTTAAAATGTTCTAGGGCATTAAAATATACCTATTTATAAAGAACGAAAAACAGTGTTTGTGTTTGTTTTGATATAATGACAGATATGAATGACCGTTTACTTTTTAACATTGATACTTCTGCCATAATTCATGAAATTTTTATATATACTATGCCGTCATCTAAAAAGGTTTCATATGATTTCGATGGCAATGCAACAAAAATGCATGTTCGTTTCATTTTTAGTATTGTCCATTTGGTTTTTTATAAATATAAAAAAACGGCGATCTTTACAATCAAATGAAATATGTGCCTTAGTAGCATTTTAACTAAGCTTTAAAATGATATGTTTTTTATATCAGTCGAAATTGAACTCCCGGTAAAAGACGTCACCTTTTAATTTTGGATTAATTTTACTTTTTGTTTGGTTAAAGTTTGACATACCGACCGACACAACATGTATTTTAAATCACATCACATCACAGTCATGTATTTCGTGACATTACTTTAAAATATGTATTAAAATGTGACTTTCTAAAAGAATTTTTAGCTAAAAGGTAATCTTGTAAATTCCCCTCGACTCTTTGAATCAAGTTGGTTAGTGTTGGTTTGGATGGCATTTTATCGGGTTTCCTTAAATCTGGGTCACCGCATGTTCGTGCGTTGCACACCGATGCGGATGCTCTTACAGAACCAAATCAGATTTCAGTTCAGCGGCCCCATTGAGCGGCCTCGAACCACGAATCAGGGATGTGAAATAATAGTGCTTTTTCGATAAAAATCGATTTTCTTGTTATGTTATTTTTATTAATCAATTAATATTCAGGGCATTAATGCATGCCATAGCCTCAAGGTAGGTTTAGTATTGATAAAGGATGCCGTCAAAATATTGAAAAAAGAATGTGCTTTGCCGAAATTTGAATCTCAGCTAATAGAAATGTGACAAAATAATCCATTATCAAAATAATCGATGATTATTGGAAAAATAAAAGCTATTTTAAATAATCGAATAAGCAATATTTATTAACTAATTGATTAATGTAAATCGATTCCTCTTTCTGCGTACAAAATTCGATTTTGTTTGTGCACGTGATTGCACCAACAAATTATTTCGGGTCTTGCGTAGCATGTAATAAAATAAATGACACCTTTTTAGGTCCCTTACAAAATTATATTTCGGTCACGTCTTAAAGATTAAGTATATGGTATTTTTTTTATTGTCAATCATGTAAAATCAAGAAGAATTTGAAAAAAGAAGACAATAATTTTTAAATCGAGTGTTATTTACGTAAAATCTATATTCATCGTCTTTTTTTTCAGATAGGTATAATCGATTATTTAAAATCGTTTGTTAGTAAAGTCACATCCCTGGCTTGAGCCAGGAATAGCTCAGCGCACATGGATACTGAATGAGCCTTCTGTAAACGTAATTGTTTTGTGTCCAAAATTACCACCCACTGACCACTAACGCTATTGACGTTGAACCACATTGTACAAATTATGCTACGATGCAATGTTCCATTTAAAAAGGAACTTCGGTAATTGTAAAGACAATACTATAGTTTTAGATTTTTGAAAATAGACATTTACATTTTGCTTTACATTTTTACAATACACAATTTGCATTTAAAATTAATCCAAATTGTGTATTATGTAATTACGAGCGTTATTTTATAAGATTTGTCTGACTGAAACTGCTAAAAACTATCGCATCTCTACAATAGCAACAAGCAGATATTGTATTAACAAGAGCAACCCGACTGCGGTAATTTCAAAATTGAATTTTGCGATAAAACTCTGCTATCTCGAATGTATAAATTTTTAATGTACCTAGCTATTATCACTCGCGCTGCTGATAGAATCTAACGCCACCTCACATGTCAAGATCCGGCCAGCCATTTAGGCTGTAGCCCGTGAAAACGAATTTATTGTCTACAATCTCGAAAAACATAACCCTCTTGAGGCAGTCGGGTAAAAAGAGAAAGATGATTTGGTGCACATCAAAAATACACAAAGGTAGGAAAGACGAACACAGATCATTATTCGTCGCTTGTAGATAGTCAAAGTAGAATTAGATTTTGTATCAACAGTAGATGCGAAGAAACGAAAGGACAATAGAATGATAAACAATGGATTTCTCTTTTTTATTAGAGTTAAATAAACTGAAATGTGTTTATTTTCAGATAAAGTCTATGTTTGACTAGATGTACAAATATTTTGACGCTATATTTATCGAGATACAAGCTTGCTTTAAAAGAATTTTACGGAAATTTGCCAGGACCAGAAAAACTTTAATGCGTTCTTAAGAGCTTTCTTTTTGATTGCCTGCTACGCAAACTGCTTTTCCCGGGTTCAATTCTGGCCGAATCGAAATCGCATCCGCTAACGCTACGCATCGCACATCGATGCGGCGTCGACGGATGCATCTGTCAAACCGTTTGTCATAAACCGCTTTTTATGGGAATAAGGTCGAAATTCGTATTGTCCTAACGCATGCGTTACGCAACGCAAAAATAACGCACAATCAGAGTCAGAATGTTTTCGTGTATATCTATGTAAATTTTTAAGAAATCCCAGCTCATTCAAGTTTTTTTCAGCTATATGTTAATCCCACTACTGAAAACCTTAAACTGAGGTTTGTCCTAGTTAATATAATTTCTCTTGACATCTATACTAGCTGAGTTTGAAATAAGTATGTCCTTTCTGTTTGCCCACTAATCCTTCTGATGACGTCATTTGAATCCTTAGTTCGTATTCAACCAAACATAGGCTTAGGCGGGGATCACACGTGACGACCGCTGCTGCGATTTTTCACCGCATCCGTAACGCTACGCTACGTCGACGGATACTCCCTATTTGTATGGGAACAAGTGCTTTCGGTACAGTCTTTGTGCAAATTCATTCCATTTTTTCAAAGCTATCGACACAAGACGAAAAAGGTACAACACAAATTCACATTTTCGTAACGCTTGTGTTACGGGAGTGATAAAAAAGTCACAACAGCAGTCAAAAATGTGATACATACATACATACATCACGCCTATATCACTTGCGAGGTAGGCAGAGCGTAAACGACTGTACAAAACGGCTGTACATTTGCATCACTTCTGACAAAAAGTTGAGAGTCATTCAGAGAACTGTGTATCACCATAGTGACAGGTTGTCAGTCTGTCGCCTAAAATTTTAAAACACATCATCTCTGAAATCCCTTAGTCGCTTCTCACGCCACGGATAGGTAGATATGGGGTAATGATATTCTAAGCCGCCACCGCACGGCAACAAAAAATGTGATACCCGCCTTAATGTTGAACACGAAACCAATGAACATGGAACGAACATATCGAGATCAGTCAACTGATAAGGCTGATTCGTACGAATAACATTTCATTATATAATATTGTTTCGGGTTTTCGGGTGCGATGAGTTTGTATGAATAGTTGAAATATTGTGGCAAGTTTATCTTTTTGTTAAACATACCGAACTATTTATTTTTGAGAAGTTCTGGCTTAAGTTCTCATACAGGGTATAAGGGACGGTGTACCGAAAACTTTCAGTCGTGATTATACTATGAAACTGAATAACTTTTTCCGTGGCACGTTTGGTTTGTAAACGACAAAAAATCACCTCGTGTAAGGCGGGAACACACAAATCCACCCAAGCCTCGCGTCTTCAAATTATTTTTCTTTGACAAGATTGAATACCTTCTCGACGCAGCTCAATTCGCAATCCAAACACCTATCACTCATGCTCGGGAAAATTGTTTACGAACCAATACCGGGGCCTAAACCAACCAACTTATTAGCCGTACAAAACCGCTTATTAAATTCGGGACACCCCAATCAAAGGTATTAAATACTGACGCCTACAAATTCTTCCTGGCAAAAGTACGTGAGTTTTGGATCCCTTGGGCCTACCGAGCACTCCCTCTCGATCCGCGCTCCCCGCATGCGTCCTACCCTGTCTTAAAGACACCCACTCGCTACTACTCCTACGTAATACACAGCCCCTGTTTTCAGTCAGCCCACTTTTTCAGTATAACCTCAGCCGTATCGGAGCGCGCACGTCAACCCACCGACTGCACAGAATAGAGACACCAAAACAAATTTTAAAACGACCGCGCTTCCAATTTCAAATCGCGCGCCAGCGATGAATCTTTGACAGTCAAAGTAATTTTATAAAATAATTAAGACAATAATATATCGAGCCTAATTGATGACAATAATTTTTGACTGATAATTTTCGGGACTGATAATTTTCTAACGGCAAAGGTTAGCGGGTTTCTGCGGCGGGCGCTCCTCAGGCTTACAACAGGTGAGTGGGCTTATTTATATTTAATAATATATATTTTTTCAGTTAAATTAAGTTTTAGATTAGTTTATAACTTGCTCGTAAAAAGTTTGATTGAAGTTTAATAACTTACGTTCGACGAGTTCTGTGAAAGTTCGTGTCGGTATTCTGGTGGGATTTTAAATGTTGATTTTAAATTCAGTGGTTTTAGCTTTTGATCAACAATCATGGAAGACCACAGCTGGACATTGGCCAACCAATATTGGGGAGGTATTGCTTTATTCGTCATAAATGCTATGCGGGTTGGGAAGCGCAGTGCTAGATGTTACATTCACAGGGAACGCTGCTGTCCATTCCCTGGATTTTATTTTAATATCTATAGATGGTTTTAGTCAGCTCATCGAAATTTCCGATAATGGCATCAACAACTTTGGCGAAATGACCAAATCCCAGTACGTAATAGCGGACCGTGCTTTAAATTTTTAAGATATAAATCAAATTAATTTAGTTAACGCGTTATATTATTTTTTTAAATTATTAATTACTGTAATTAGTCTAAAGATTTCAAGGTGCGTGAATGACGAGTAATTAACAAATAATTTTATCGAGACAAAGCAAAAACGTTCTTAATTTATTGGGTTGGAATATTGTGTATAACCGGCACGCGGGAATTTATTCTGACTGGTGAATCTAGGCATATAGATATCTATGAAAAACTTTTACTCTGGTGCCACCTGTAAAATCGTGAAAAAAGACGTCGTTCTGTACATTTTGCTTGAGTAGGCAGGTTTTAGGTTTTTATGTGGAACTACTTATTTTATAGAGTGTAGAGCCACAAAAAATATTTTATTTTGACATTTTATTCTTCAATACGAAACTAACCCAGGAATGCGAGTTTTTTTTCGGAATCTGGCACTGCGCTTTCCCACCCGTCGGCCGAGCGCTGTAAGCATGACAAATATCGCGCTTAATGGGGCTTGAGATTGAACAAAATTGTTCTTTTAAATTAGGGAAACATACCGAATTATTTTTTATAAACCTAAAAGTTTTTTATTTATTTATGACAAACGAATAAACTAAAACTAAGTTATTTTCAGTTCATTATATCTTAACTACCTAAAATTAAAATCTTATTACAATTAACTTAATTTGTTCGTGATTACAGAATTATTGTTTAATTAATTTATTGATTTGACAAAATTTTCGCTATGCGATGAGTTTTTGTGTATTTTTGGTGGATCTCATACGCACTGCACAAATATCTCAATCCGGATTCATCACAAAATTAATCGTATATCATGGCATTTGACGCCATTCGGTTGTCACAACCTGTCATTTGCTTTTTAGCCGTTAAAAACAGCATTACCGCGCGTTGCGTACGAGAACCACCATCTTTTCAGACTTGCTTTGCTCTCGATGAAAATATGATATATCTGTATGATGTATGAAATATTTTTGTGAATATTTGCTTGCTGCATTTGCGATTTGTTAAAAACTTTTGGTATCCCGTAATCCCATTATCCCAACTTGACGTAATCCTTTACACAACTACCAGTGGCTTTTCGACAAATAAAATAACTTTTAAATGATTTTCATATAGTGTCTTTAAAAATAAAAATCATATTATAGCTGCTGCTGTGTCAAGGTAAGTACCTCTCTAATTTGACAAAACAATAAAAAATACATCTCAACGACGCCGTGACGTGGACAGGTAAGTCTAGTATTATATATTTGACGGATCGACAAAGGTACATTCGTTACGAATCAGTACATAATTTGGAATTATGGCGTAGGTATGTGTTTTACATTATATGTTACAATTCTATATAATTTTTCTATTTAAAATAACATTGTTTCGCAAGTTCGTCAAGAGGAGCGGAATAGTTTGATCGAATATCTTATCGAATCGTCAGCACTAAGTGAGAGCGAAGTTTCTCCTTCTGAAATTCCGCTACCCGCACAGCATTTGCAGTGTGACGTTGAAGTCTAGGCCTACATTTGTTGTGACGTTTAGAAGGTCTAGGCCTGCATTTGTTGTGACATGTAGAACGTCTAGGCCTGCATTTGTTGTGACATGTAGAAGGTCTAGGCCTCCAGGTTGACCGTGAAATCGGCCGGTAGATAGATTGAATCTATGCCTCCGTGGTGAAAGGATCAGCCAGTCCGCGTTACCGTCTTACTGTCCTCGCAGACTATTGCTCAGAATGCGCCGGATACGTAGAAATTCGGGGAGGCTCCCTTGATTTCTGATTAAGAAGATGTTTGACATTTTGCACGAATCTGTAAGGTTGTGATATGCACCGCAGACTTCAGATAGATTTTACAAAACAAGTAAATAACTTTGAAATGAAGGTGTAGAAAATCAAAATGTCTAGCTTAAAGAGCGTTATGACACGTAGACGATTATATTTAATTTAAACATATTTGAAATTCGATAATTACTGACCCAGTCAATTTCTAGGCACATCTGCTTTGTAAGCAGGCAGGCAAACCAGTACCAGACAGAAATCAAAGAAGTCTGGATTCGTAGTAACAGCTGTTTCAATCGAACCCACGAACTCAATTTAACCCGATGCACGATGCGGTGCACTCGAATACATCTATAGGTATTTAAGTTTTCAATAAGCTCTAATTCTAAGCTAAGTGTGTCGTAATTTTTCATGTACCTTCTCGTATTCTTAAGGCAAAACATTACGTTATACAAACAAAAAACAGCAGTCTCAGTCGACTTAAACATGAGTAGCAGGGCAAACTTTTCAAGAAAAACTTTATATTCGAAATGAAAAAAGCATACGTAAATTTGTCGTAAAACTACTTACTTAAAAGTTAATAAGTATTTTCTGCACAATAAAATCAAACATATTAAATGCAGCAGTAGCTCCATATCAGTTTTCGTAAAGTGGCGAATCGGTTTTTATGGGAAAATCTGATAATAAATTAATATTATTAGTGTTTTGCGAAAATTTTATATAACCACGGGACTCCCCATCAATTTTTTTAATCAGACTTTTCTCTCCTTTACAGACGTAATTCCTTTGAACTTTTGTATGAACTAAAGAAAATACCGTTTCTCATTACGCACCACTAATTTAACATAAATTTGACATACCACCTTTGACATATGTTAATGTAGTGTAGATTTTCTATAAATAAATTAAATAAGTATTGGAAAACTGGTACCAACTTCAACATATTTTTACGTGGGAGTAATAAAATAGATTATTTTATCTTTAATCTGTAGGTAACTACAGGAAGGTGAAAGAAAAACTGTGTGCATCACATATCGAGTAATATTATCACAAGAGTCCGATCAGAGTGGTCCATTATCATTAATACCCATTCCGGGCCCTTATGGTAAATACGAGTATGTCTGGGGACCAAACGTTACGTAGGTACTACGATACGGCCCACGTTATGTTGGGATATACTTGTGGGTACAGGGCTGAATCTCATTTCCTTATAATTATATACGGGGCTTGAATCCCATGCGGTCTATGAATTATTGATTCTTCAATGAAAAGTTTTCGTTTTTTAAATATTCTAATGGGTTTTTACTCTGAGGCTGTCTGTCACGAGTTTTGGACGCTCGAGGTCTGTCGACGATCTTTGCAAGATTGCTGAGAAAACTGGAGATTCATTAGGGGTTTGCTCATAACGCGGTGATTTTTTAATCGTTACACATTTCATAAGCAAATAAAATAATATGAAAGAGCAAAAACATACACACACACTTCTGAAGTTGAAGCCCTAAAAGCTAATATAATATTACGGTTATATCAATGTTATAAAAAATTAAACAACTCTTTTCTCGAAGTCGGTTATGAATGGAAAAATTATGTTATAAAGGAACCATTTATTCAAATGTCGCCCCACATGACTCCAGCTCAATAAAGCAACTCAACTCAACTATCACTAACGAGGAATAAAAAGACAACCCAATTCAATAATCGTGCGAACGCAATAAAACAAAGGGAAACTAAAGCAGAGTTAAGTAGATGTTGACTATATTTCTCTGGTTTTCTAAAAATTATTATCCTGAAGTATACTAAATAAAAAAAAATGTGTTTACAGTTATTGGTGAATGATAGAGATTTACCGAAAGACGGGTCGGGTCACATATAATTTGGATTAAATGGCAGGCAAATATGAGAAAATCTCCAGTACCTAATGCTGCTTGCGCACTGAAGTTAGACTTATGAGATGACTTCAGTCGTGTCAAATCGTATGGATTCAATAAAACAGGTGAAGTTTATCGACATTTAGGTACGGTTTGTAAAATTCGATTTCCCATATTTTCAAACAAATACGGTTTATGTCAATCGGTTTGACTTACGTGAAACAACGCAGCGCAAAAGCTTGCATTGCGTTATTTTATCGTCGGATTTTAATATGAGAATTCAGACACGTACACGCGTTAGTTCTGCGCATTAACGAATGTAACGTGTAGACCCCACCTTACAATAGATAGGTAGGTTTCCTTAGAAATCGTCGAGACAGACAATGGATAAAAATCTGCGAGGCATCGTTCTCACGAGTGTGTTGCGAGAACTCTCAACTCTGTATAAATTCCCAGTGCACTTGAGTGCACCCTTAGCGAAGTGCTCGTGATAGTTGTTGTATTTGCGGCGCGTCACATTCCGAGCTGGGGACGTGATGCCAGAGATACAGATTTCCCCGTATTTATACAGTTTATAGGTATATCACATATACAGATTTGAAAATTGGGATAAATATAGGTAACGTAGAAATTAGGAACAATAAGATTTTTCATATAGATTTCCCTAACGGCCTAATTTCACTTCGATTAGTGTGAGTACAGGTGATTAGTAAAATGTATGAAGTGGCTATATACTCGCAGTTTACTTGCAAAAAATAAAACACTCTTCTATTTCTTATACTTCGCAGCCTACTAAATGGTAGATTGTAGATTGTGTATGGTAGATTTCGGACCAAAATAACAATGCAAAGTTCATCCTATCCTAACCTATCACTATCAGGCTATTTCAGAGCTGTGAGATCCAACATTTCCAACATAACATAATGTGTTAGGTCTCGCGGTACGCTCACAGCGCGTGCATATTTCGTACGGGCCAACCCGCATGCGGAATACCTGCCAAATATGGCCAATATTAGCTTGATATTAGCAGCATACAGATTAAATTATACAGGAAACAAAATGTATATAGATTTTTTTATATTTGTTCCATACAGATTTCTTACAGATTTTATCAATATTCAATACAGATATTGCCTTAACAAATCGGGCAACATTCGGAGACGTATCGCCGGTGCCGAGATTTTATCTTAAGAATGCCAACATTTTTTTTAGTGTCATCTGTTACAACATTGAATTTTAAATTAATAATGCAAGTGATACAATATGTTAATCATGCCACCTGTTTATTGGTGACAAAGCTAAAAATTCATCCATCTTTCAAACGTCGCTGAAGCTGATCGAAGTAATGATCAGTCTAAATTAAAATGTTATAAAAAAATAAAAACTCGCGACTGAAAACCGCATTTAAATCGGAAAAGAAGTTTTGGAGATATCTCGCCCCAAACGCAAGTCGCCTTCTTTTCATCGTGGGTAAAAAATAAACAGACAAATTGTTAGTATTATTACATAAAAACTTGAACAGAAAGTTCGATTTCCCCGTAAAAATACTTCGTTTGTTTCTTTCTTGTTTCAGAAGAATTAATGCTCAAGAATCAAAAAGTTTACAGTTGAGTCATGCGATGTAATTACTTTTTAAACTCACGATTTTCCGAGAATTGAACGTGCCTTGATTTTTTGTTGGCTTTCTGAAGGTCTGAACTCACCTGAGAATTATTTAGTCGCGGAATTTTGGTACCTACCGCGTATGATTTTAGCAAATAGCATGGAAAGTCACACTTTCCGAAATTCGGCAAGTGAACTAACTAACTATACGCAGTATTGTTAAATTACACTTGTAATACCTTAACACTTGTTCATATTTCTTAGTTGTACGCCCATTAACAATAATGTACTATAGACCAACGAATACAGACGCACAATACAAAATAAAAAATAAAACCTGGTGGCGTAGCTGCAAAAATGCACAATATTTACATGTCTACGAATTTACTACGAGCGCTACGGCGCTGTAGTAACTTACTACGGCGTAGGTAGTACTCGAGACTAATCTAATTCTAGTTTACAAGGACTCCCCATACATAGCAGCTCAATTCAATAGAATCTGTCTGTAGTAAAACATGTCGTGAATGTAGTTACTATATAGTAGCAATACAGTTTGAATGAGTGGGTAATGCTTATGATAAACTAAGCTCTAGCCACAAAATAGAGAGTATACAGAAGATTCACTCCACCCAATTAAGGATTTTCGCGACTGTCAATTGTTACATAGCCAGTGCTGCTTCTGTCAAAAATCTTAAAGTAAAAGAATATCAAAACAGCAAAATCTGAGACAAGAACGTCATATGATTCTGTACCAATTTTAATCCAAGAAATATGACGTGCGTGGCAATCATCTTCTTAGTTACCTTGAATTCCCCTGAGATTCGAGTTATTTTCAGTTAAAGCCAGTAAGCGTCAAAATCGTGGCTAGTACTGAGTGAGCCATCCATAAAGGCGCCCCGCGCGCCGATTCCCTAGTTTGTGCTGTAGCTGTAGTTCGGATTTAAATTAATTAGTTTTACAGTACTCGTTTTAATTCCTTATGCGGAACGACTTATTTATTTTCACAAGATTCGCAGCATCCAAGCTGAATTAAAAGTAACTACTTTAATACCTGCAGAAGACGAAATACTTACTTACAGGTCGTTTTGCTTTTAACATGCGTCGCAGATTTTCTTCAATAGCCTATCTCGAATATCTGTTAAAGATTGCGTAAGAACATTTTTCTCTTTCCCTCTTTGACTCGTTGAGAGAGAGCGACGCGAGAGAAGTTTAATTTTTCAGCTTCCTGATACTAAAATCCGGCGCTGACGCTAGAGCATCAGCAGTTGGCATCTGTCTCTGTTTGTTACACTTATTATGGTAGATGCAATGTACCCACAAAATAGAGAGTTTGCAGAAATTTCACTTGGCCCTATTTCAGATTTTCGCGATTGGCCCTTGTTACAGAGCAAGGGTTGCTTCTGTCTAAAATCTCAAAGTATAAAAATTTCAAAACAGCAAAATCTGACAAAGAACGTCATATGATTCTGAGTTAATTTTAAATCTAAGAAATATGACGTTCGTGTCAACCACCTTCTTAGTTACCCTTATTTCCCCAGGGATACCGGTTATTTCCAGTTAAAGTCAGTAACCGTCAAAATCGTCGCTAGAAATGAATGAGCCATCTGTATTGGCGCCCCGCGCGCCGTTTTCCTAATGTGTGACATACCTATCTCTTTGGGTAAAACGGACGTCAGTGATAAGACTCGTTAAGATTGCTTAAGTCTCTATTCTTTCTCTTTCCCTCGTTGGCCCGGTAGACACGCGAGTAGTGTAATTTGTCAACTGGCCATTCAGCGTGGAGTTGAAAAGCCGTGTGCACAATAGAGGCTCGCGAGCAGATGACTTGTTCCTGTAATCTGAACGTCGCGGGCACTGCCGGGAAGTGCTCGGGTCTAGAAGAACCTTAAGAGAAGCACAAGCTAATGTCCGTTGCTGCGCATAGCGTCCGTCTGTCAGAGACAAAGAAATTTCGAATTTTCTCATACTCAGGGAGCACATACTAAAATCCAACGCTGACGCAAAATGTCTCTTTTGCTCATACGAACGTCAAGTATGAGACCCGCCTAAGACTGCTAAAGAGTCCCATTTTAGTAGACACGCGAGTAGTGTAATTTGTCAACTGGCCATTCAGCTTGAAGTTGCAAAGCCGACTACACAATGGAGGCTCGTAGCGAGCAGCAGAGAAGTTCCTGTATGGTTCCTGTAATCTGAACGCCGCGGGCACTGCTGTAAAGTACTAGGAGCTCAGAGCACGTAGGTCAAAAAACCGGGTCTCACAGCTAGGGCCTTACCACAAAAAATTAGACAAGTTTGAATGCGTGTTTAAAATAAAACTTCATACAAAAAATACGCTAGACACGCGTTCAACGCTCGCCCACCTAAGTTATTGTGGTAAGGCTCCTAATGTCTGTTACGTGCGTAATTTTACGTAACGTACCTACGCCTCTGTCAGTTTGTGCTAAAACCAACTTGCTTCAACCCCTTTTTGCATGTTTTTTGTAAACTAACAACGCCATCTGTTGAAATACCGAGGAATCTCGGTCAACCAGGTACTATACTTAAAATAAAACTGGTGCTCTACTTACGTCCTCCAGTCGATTAGTTTAGTTTACCAAAACGTTATTTCCCTAACAATAACAATTATCATAATAAGTTGCTTCCCAAAGCTTTCTTCTCTGAAAATTTTATTCGCTTTAATTTTCACCGCTCTCTTCTTCATGGAAATATATATTTTACACAATATGGACCATTTATGAACAAGGTAGCATTTCGCAAAGTCGGATAATCGCCCATTAATATTCCACAGCTTGAGAAAATAGGAATGCAGAACCCACAAATTCCGTACCAGCAAATTCCCTTTAAAACGTGAGTGCATTCTGAATAGCCAGAAATTGAATACGGTAGTTTTTACCCGAGTGCCTCACAAGGAAGGTTATGTTTTCGAAAGTATTTATGTAGGTATGTAGGTATGTATTTGGAAAAGAAATTAATTTCTCGGGCTACAGACCCAATAGCTGGGCGGCTGGGCGGATATTGACATATGAGGGGTATTAAGATTATGTGTGTGCATGTGGCATTACTGGCTATATTAAAATCATTAAAATGAAATAAATTAAAATGTCGTATTTTAAACGCAAAATATAACTTTGAAATTACTGCAGTCGGGTTTTTGTTTTTTAATACATCCGCTTGTTATCTCGTTATTATTTAGCAGCACTTTGCAGAACTTCTAAATCCGAATGGAACTCAAGTAGTTAACCTGAAATATTACTCCACAGCCCACGGTGCATCGCTTTCGCTAAACCGGGGAAGGTTTGGTCACCGAAGGACAGCTCGCCCTTTCTTCCGAACATTTATGCCTACACTCTAGGTTTGCTATTTTATTTTTCTGCATTTTTATCATGCCGTACCTGGGTCAAATATACTTAGATGCATTACTTACATCATAATTACCAAACGTACACTACAACATTTTAAACTATAATTTATAAATTAAAAACACACCTGCTTTTATGGAAAAACAATTTTCCTATACAAACATAGCATATGATAATAGGGATAATGGAAGGATTCTTCTCACACAATTCCCAATCGAATCTTTTCAGTGGTTAAAGAGTTACAGCGGTTTAAAGTAACGCACATACATACATGAACTCTAAAATCATTACACTCCTTATTTGGGCAGTCGTGTAAAAATATAGGCAATTGCGAGTCGTAATTTTGCCTTCCGCCTGCACTGAACGCTGTTGACACTCGCTACTAGCCGTTTCGAACCGGTTCGATATCACGCGTAAACAACAGTGTGTAGATGTGTGTGTGAGCGTAGTGACGTTTCCTTGAAGCCGTCTCTCTGTAATGGGCGCCCGCCAACACTTACTGTGTGGTTTAGTGGTCCGAAGAGCAGCGGCGTAGGCGGCCGCGGGGGCGGCGATCACCCATTTCAAAATGAATGAAAAGGTTGCTTAAAACGGGTTAAACGGGATTAATATAATGGGATTACGTCCAACCTCAAACGAATGCAAAAATAAGGTTTAATTTAGTAGATTACGATGTATCCCAACACAATAATCTCAATGGCTTCAACTGGCGATGTTTAGGTGTCTACATGCCTACATTCTACGTTTAAAAGTACGAAATTCGATAGGAACCGCGAAAACCTGTAAAGCCTATATTTTATATATTATAAATATTTTTTATGGTATACTGCATCTAATCATATCTAATCTACCTATACTTATCAAATTCAATTGACAAGCGCAATACAAAACAAAATACGTTGCTGTCATCACAGGCTAACGAGGATTTCTTGGACTGACAGCTACACGAGTCCGAACTAGATGGCGCTGTTAAAATAGAGGGATCAGCTGACAAATGTCAAATTCACCACCATGACGTCACAGTTGACAGAAACATAATGTTGCCGCTTTCTAAACTGCAAGTCCTTAAAAAGTATAGATTTGGCATTTATCCTCGATTTGAGGTACGGAGAAATATTACCCCTAGTTAAGGGAAATCGCTACTGAGGTTTTCCATGGTTCGCCATCAGCGCCACCAACTAGAAACTGAACGAACAGATTTAAAATTTCCCATTACACAAATGTTGCCGCGATCGATAGAATCGATATTTCAAAATACATCGATACATTTCAAAATTAACACTGACGATAGTATCGATTCACTACAAGATCATTAGTATCGATTTGCAATTGACGAAAGTATTGCTACAGTTTGAACTATCGATAGTATCGATCGATATAGCATCCAAACTATCGATTGACTTATTATAAGCTATTGGTTTTTCGAATGAAAACTGAGTATTAAACAGTTAGTAAATTATATTAGCTGTGGTACTATCGACATTTCGGCAATAGTACAATTAATGCTGTCAAATCTAACTGATTTACGATTTACCGCGAATCATTGAAATACGACTATAATGGAATTGTATTACCGAATATTGGACTATTGGTGACTATTCATGGAATTATCGATCCTAAACTGAACCATTGTACTTCGTAATGTTTAACAATCATGTTCGACAAAGCTTTTGTTGAATACCCTTTGATAAAAGCGTTGTCAAAGCTGTAAGTTTAATCTATTAAGTAAGCCCTTGATCATTATGCATAAAAATAATTTTAATTATTATTATTAGGAGGCCGGTTATGTCTGCCGCATGCCAAACGAGTTATGGGCTCATACTACCACCATCTGGAAGCCAAGAACCGACAGACGTCGTCGCGGGCGACCCAGACGCAGATGGCGAAACGAACTGGACGAATTTTCTATAAATTGTCATGTGGAGGCACAGGATCGAGATCAGTGGAAGAAAGGGAGGGAGGCCTTTGCCCAGCAGTGGGATCCAGATGACTCAATAAGATAAGATTATTATGAGCCGGATATGTCCCACTGCAGGACAAAGACCTCTCCTCCCTCCACTTTTCCCTATCCTGAGCCACCTCCTTCCAGTCCTGGATATGGGCAAAAATAAATAACGAAATAAAATTATTTCCCTATAATAGTATCATTTTTTGAAACAAACGTATTTGTGACAAAAGAGCTCAATGAGAAATTAGCTGATCGCGTACCAAACTTTGAAATTTGATGTAAAACGAAAGTTGAAGTTGTAGGTAAGCGAGGTTTCTTCATACAAAATAAGACGTCAAGCGAGAAAAAAAATCATGGAACGCGAATAAAATTCGCTGTGCAGTCAAAGCCTAAGACGAGCGTAGAATAATCCACACAAAAGAGAGAGATTACCTCGTGTAATTTCTCGTGATCTGTGTATTGACTGCATATTTAAACGTATCGCTATTGCCACGTTATCCTGTTCATACTTGTATCTTGGAATTTCAATTAATTCGAGACGAGATATGGAAACTGTAAAGTAATTTACTTACAACTCCTCGACTAAATTACACGCAGCCCGCAGGTGCATTTGGAGTTGTTGCTTGCAGTTCGCGGTTGAGACGTTTCCCGTACAAAAGTTGAATGGACTTACGTCTGGAAAGGAGAGAAAAGTCTTATAAAAAACTTGACGGGAAGTCTTTCACAAAATATATTTTTTGGCCATCAGTTTTCCCTGTAAAAACCAATTCATAACATTACGATATATACCTAGGCACCTAAGCTTTTTTATTGGTCTACAAATCACGACTTAAATCTATAGAACTTTTGTTTTTCGTTTGTATGACATAAAACGCGAGCGCCAGATAAAACTAAAGTAAAAATATATTTGAACATGACCTCATCGCACCTAGTTCTCGTATGCTGGAAAAACTACGAATCTACCGTAGCTATCCAAGAGATTTTATACTATCTTTTGTCTTTGAATCAAACTTCTTCTTCCTATTTGTCATTGTATAGATAGATACACGATTATTTTCTATGTACTTATTTGACACCTTACGACTTTGAACAAGATATATTCGTACTTGAAAATGAAATTAATTTTGAAATTCGAATTTTCTTTGTCCTATTGATGTGACATGGTGATTTCAAAATGGCGTCAATATTCTGAATTCAGGTAGGTTTTCCATTGACATATTTCGCGTTTGGCTGCCGAAAAAGCTACCTTAATTCGAATGTATGGAGGCTCTGAGTATTGGTAGCTTTTCCATAAGCGCAGCGCAGCTCCCGTTGTTATCCTGCAAGCACATGACATCTAGTGGAAATACTCTCGCACTATTACATTTTATTATTCCAACTTGATGTGTAGTTAAGTACCGCTCTAGCTGACGTCTGTATCCAGTAAACGGATTAACACACTAAGCGCAGCGAGTGTATTAAAAAGTTTAAAACACACTGAAACGTATTGTGTTCCAGGACGCACAGTAAATCATCTTGCTTCTGCCACAGATAATTTATATTTTTATAAACCCATAGGTACGTACAAAAGAGAAAGGGTAAGATAATTTAGGAATTAATAATTCTAAATCACCTAAATTTTTGATAATTTTTGGCTTCGAAGGCGAGTTAAACTTTAAAAACATTTTCGTGAAGTTATGGGTGTGTCGAACTTAAGGGAATTAAGAAACATCGAGCGCTTTGTGGACTTGGTTCGCATCAACAAAGTTCGTATGATAATATAATAAATAATTACAAAAGACCTACATTTTACTACAAATTAGGGAAACGGCGCGCAGGGTGCTTTTTACTATTACCATCAGTTTATTTTCAACGTTAACCAAAAATCACTCTCTCTTGTTTCTCTACATAATCTGAAACAATGCTGCGGGCCAGTACGCAACGTACGCCCGTGTGTTTCCATTCAATAAAAGCCGACGTGTGTAGTGTTAGCTCACACGTCACGCGTGCGGGATTAACTCTATAAATGTAGCTTCAGTAAACGAACAAGTTTGCGTTATCTACCTCACGTCACGTCACTTTACCTTAAGTTTCTAGATTGTTCTGTGGGCGGAGTTATATATACGTAAACGCTCTCAGGTGAATCGCACACGTATTCGACAATATTACGCCTCGTGCCAAACGCGAAACAAAAACCTATAGAGTGTATTACCGGGCGTGTGGTGTCGGCTTGTGCCGTGTGGTGCCGACTTAGAATAGCATCACCCTATCCCCCGTGAGTGTCGTAAAAGGCGACTAAGGGATGAATCCAGCAACAGCGTTACCTGTGAATATCTACTACACCTACGCTCGCCAATCCGCCTACCAAGCGCGGTGAGTATGGCCATACCACTCAATTGGGGGGACCCATGTTCAGTAGTGGTCTTGGCTCAACTAGTAGTAGTAAGTAGTAGTGTTACCGGCAAGTGGGCAAACTTGTGATTCTAGGTACGTACCTATATTACTTCTTTTACTTTATGGAGCACCGAAACCGTTCTCTTGCGGGAAATCAATGGTTAAGCCTTCCTGCTTCTGTAATATCGGCATACGTCTCCTACCCAACACTGTAAGTAGGTTCGATAATTTATATTACTAAAGTTATTAGTTTCTAAACTTCACACAAGTTTCGTGGTTATTAAATTTGTATCTTCATCAAGAGACGGTTGACACCGCTCTGCAGAATTTATCGGCGTTTTGCCGAGTAAAGCAGAATTAGTTTACAATAAGCTTGATAATAAAAAAAAAACAGTAATTTCAAAATTACTTACCTATTTTACGTACAGTTGGGGTCAAAAGAGCCTAGGAGCGCCTCAAATGGTTCAGTATCTTTGGTATGTAGTACCTATTAAGTAGGTACTACCTAATACTACATACCAAATTCAGGAATTGGCCCATTATCCCAGGAATTCAAATTCCACAGGGCGATGATGCAAGCATCCGGCGTCATAATTCTGCGACGTATATACCTTTGTCATGACATGACTTTGTCTTTCCGCAAGTTATAGGCGTGTCACGCCTTTTGTCATATACATGTCAACAAAGTTTTTAATTGCAAGTTGTCAATCGCTTAGAGCACAATTTATTGGCTCTTGAGCAGAGCTCCGGTGCGGTGTGTTACTAAAACCACACGAGATAAGTAAAATGGCTATTACGGACGACATGCGGGGAGATAACACGAGATAAGTAAAATGGCTTTTGTTCAACCTACCCATTTCAGGGATCACCTTGAAACATAGTATCTACTATGTCATCATTACCTCCTCGTCTCCACCCACTCATTTTTATTCTTTCAATAGCCGTTATCCTTCACATTTTTAAATATCATCTTCTGTCGTTCCCTAATATTTTCTTCGTGTACTCAGTACTGTCTTGTCACGATGGATGCATCTAGGTATCCAGCTAAGCAAGTACATTTCATCGTATAAAGTGAAACAAGTGTGGGCACAGAAGTGCCTCTATGTATTAGCCAAAGTCTAGCAATCTTATTAAACCCTTTTGAAGGGGTTTCTTTAGTTACGTAATAAACCACTTCATCCCTGTTACTTCGTGGTTTTATCTATACCCCCTCATAACCAAGTCTGCTGCCTTCGAGCTGGGCTAGCCATAGGCGGCAACCTTACACTTGTTTTCTTACTATTTGCATGAGAACCGAGTTTTTGTCGGTCCCTTACCTAAATGGATAGGTTTATGTACAGGTGATAATTCCTAGCATTTCGTAAAATTTAATTAATGAGCATCACTCACCTGAATCTGAATACCTCGCCTACGCACAATCGAAAGTTATTTCCAGCGTCTCATAACTCGCGTAATCCTTCGAAATCCAGTTAGGATTATAGAAGTCTGTGGTTCCCTGTGGCATAGTGGTCGGAGCCTAGCTCTCGCAGTCCGGGTAGTACTAGTTCGACTACTGGGGACGCACACAGAGTAGAAATTCTTTGTGAGATCGTCCTTATTTGGTTAGAATGATATATATGATAAATGAGGAATGATAGTTCAGATGGTTTATTTTCGGAAATGACGGTGATTATTCAAATTACTATCAAGGTAAATTGTGTCGACTACGTCATATCATATTATGATAACGGTTTTGTTATCCAAACATGATTTGCACCTCATTTCCTGTGCTTTGTCTAAAGTAAACGAGACCATAACCATATTACTCATCTCACCATTATTCCTGTCGAGTGGAAAACCAACTCAACGAGAGAAGATGAATTCTTGACTCAGGTGGCCTTTCAACATAAAAGTTAGACAAGTGCTAAAAGCGTTTTAAAACAAGACTTTATACAAAAAACGCTAGGCACGTGTTCAACGCTCGTCTAACTTTTTTGTGGAAAGGACCATCTACTGTTACTAGCAGGCTTCAAACGTGTTTGTGTATCGACCTGCTTCATACAAAAAAAACGCTAGACACCCGTTCAACGCTCGTCTAACTTTTTTATGGAAAGGACCATCTACTGTTACTAGCACGCTTCAAACGTGGTTGTGTATCGACCGCAGTCTAAGTTATCTCATAGCCAGCAACCAGGACCGACGGCTTAACGGCATTGTAGACTTTGGTTGGAACCTGTATTCAGGTAGTTTTGAAACTAATTTAACTATCTTCCTAAGGGCCGTCCATAAATATGGCGATGTTTTTTTCTGAACCCCCCTACCCTTTGGTGATACCTACATGGTGACGTTCCTGATTACCCCCACTCACTTAAAATCGCTTGAATTTATTTTAGTACCTAGAATTAAATTTATTTTTTGAAGAGTTAATAAAATACGAGTATAAAAATCATTGAAATAATTCATGTGACGCCGCCGCTTTTAGATTTAAATCGCGCATTTGACGAAAACAAATCTTAATACACATCATATATTAATTTTGACGTTATGTTTCGTGATTTTTGACGAACCCCTTCCCACCTTTCGAGCTTCACGTGATTAATGGACGGCCCCTTACCACATAGAAATACGATCCTATACAAGCAAGCAGACATCTGATTCATAGTTCTATGAAAGTTATTAAGTTATACTAACTTAAGTTTCACTACTGCATGTTTGAAATGTACCACAAAGGGGAAGTGCCGAACTAATTTCAAACTTTTACAGATGTTTTGATTAGTTTGGCGTCGAGACGGGTTTGTATAGAGCAATATAATAGGTCAACGCACTTTATAACTGATGAATAGTGCGTATTTTGTAGGGCTACTTGACTAGTTTGGGTCAGAGGTAGCCAAGTTCCTCCAGAAGCCTTAAAACACTGTTTATTTGAACATGCTCGTAGAGTTTTATGCATTATGGTTAACAAACTAGCGGCCTGTTAGCGGTCTCACCTGCTGTAACTCATTTTCCTGGCATTTGTTAAACCTTTCTCTTGAATCCGTAAAATCCGTTGCGTGTTTTTGGAGGAGTTAGCGAATTTCACGACAGATAGAGGCAGACTCACAAACTTTTGTCAGACGTGGTGTAAATGGCCGCTTTTTATACCCATTTACGCTCTGCCTATCCTATTTTAAGTATGTATACATACTCCGTTTCCAAAATGAAAAGTAAAACCAAGGATAAATCAAAGGCTTGGTTTCTTCAAAAGGAAGTTCGCCTCTTCGCCTCAATCCGATTTAAACAACTTGTCTTCAAATGAGCTCTAAACTTTCTAAGTCCTTATCTGACTAACTGTTTTCATTAGAAACCGTTGAGAACAAAGGAAAACGTATTAGAACAAACTTGTGCGCTTCTGGCGAGAAAGTTTCCTTAGTATTTTACTTAGTAGCTATATAAATAGAGTCTATATATACAGGGTAGACCATACAGTGAAGTCGAAAGGCAAAATATAAATCGCTTACTTATACTTAGAGGTCACCATATCTCCCTATATAATATGTTCCGCGACTTTTTACTTGTAGTTTCCGAGCTATTCAGCTTTAAAGGTTGTATGGGAAAAATTCTACTGGGTCAGAATTTTAATTTCTTTTTGTGCGAATATAAAAGTACATATCAAGAAAATTATGCTACAAAATTAAAGGCTTGAAAAACTTAAAACCCTACAGAAGTAAACAATAAGAAAAAGTCGGCTAGTAGATTTTTTCCTATGCAGAGTCGAATAACTCGGGAATTACAAAAAATCGCGGAACATACATGGGGTGATTCGGATACCCCTCAGTATAAAGGATTTATATGTGGACGTCACCCCTTGGGCCATTCTGTATAATTAGATTTTTTTGGTAATTCGAACGCCCGTTCATTAAACCTACTTTTGGAAATACAAATGTATCAATAGGAATGTCATTACTTCGAGAAAACGGACCTTAGTACCTAGGTAAAAACTTACAAGAGAAACCAGAAAATTATAAGTAACCTTTCTGTCACATATTTATTTAATAGGCAAGTGATTTAAGGTCCGGAGAGTATTAGGTATACGATCCCTTTAAAACTAACATATTTTCACTGCATATTTTATATCGAAAGTTTACCCAAATTTCCCCAGCAAGATTGTCTCGGCGCCCTCAAATAGACCTCCCTATACTGTATTACGATTTTTACGATTGAAATAAAAGGATGAAAGGGTAACGCACGGGACTACATTTACGGTGTACATACGTTGATACAGGCGTGCCGTTGGCAACAACACAAGTTAAGATGTAGAGAATCTACGTAAAACTTTTTAGGTTTTTCATACATAAGATTTTATAAACTAGCATCAGATTTTACCTCAATTGACTGGTGATTCAGGACACCTCAACACATCAGAGTTCTTTGAAAATGAGCGACATATTCTTATTTTTCTTACAACTATTTAGCATAACTTTATAGCATGGCTAGAACAGTCTATAGACCTATTTAGCGATTTCTGCAGCTTATTTTCCTGCGGGATAATGGCATTTTCTCAGCACTTGTTATGCGTTATACCATCCTCTTGAATCACCCTATCTACCTATTATATCTATGAATTCCACAACAGACAGACAGAAAAAATCGCAAAAAGTGACTTCATTTTCTACTATCTATCGATATCGATTGATGATGTAAGTATTAATCCCATAAATAGCAACTCGAAGTGTTGCCGATTGTACCTTCACTCGTGTTTTACGCATAACGGAACCCCCGGCTTTACGCTCCATCGGGTTAAGAGATACACCCACGCAGCTGTATTTCATCTGAGCAGGGTACCTACCTACCAAATATAAATGCTGAAACTTCTATTTATGGTATTATGCCTACTTATAGCATCTTACATTAACTTTTATGACTTATACAAAGACTAAGAAATTATTTCTTTAGATAACGCTTATTCACGTCAAAGTTTGGTTATGGGTATCAAATTATGTGCCTACGTACGTCCGTATTTAGTTTAAAATTAAATGAATAGTTACAAGGTAAAATACCAAAAAATACTAAATTAACTAATTAATATTACTTTAATTGTACTACTAAAGGGTCAAACCTTTCAACACTTCTTTTACTGGTGACCGATAGCGAAAATGCAGGACGGGTTTGTGATAAATAAGGAACAAGTTTCCCTAAAGAACACAGGTCTAATAAAAAGACCTCCCATATAAATTTTGCCAATCACTCGGTTCTGAGTTTTCGCTATCGGTCAATAGTAAAATTTCTCTCTATATAAATAAAATAAAAATAAATAAAAAGGCATTTATTCACAGAATGTTTTACAGTCACATAAATAGAATAGACTTTATAATAGATAATTAAACAGTGATCAATGGCTGTATACATTTGTGAAAAGGATGAACCTCAGCAAATTGCTGTTTTTTAGGAACCTCCACCTAATTCACTACAATGGAGAAACCTCCCAACAGTTTGTGTCTATATAAAATATGTAGAAAAGAATAATAAAATAAAAAAGAAATTGTGTTAATCTTCATGAAAAAGTGCCAATACTGCCAATATTAAATGTTACAGAGTTAGAGAAAAATATTAATTTCGTTTGTAGAGAAAATTTATTGCTTTTTAAAATTAACTGTTTGTAAGTAAATCTATTAGTTCTGTTTTGTGCCGCAAACACCTGATAAAAATATCTCGATCAGTAATCTATACTGTACGAAAAACCCAGTTTGTTTCAGACTTTTGTTTAGTAAGCAACCACTGCCTACACCCTCTTTTGAATGCATAGATCGATTGAACTATTCTAAGAGGCGGTGGCAAGTCATTCCAACACTTAGAGGCAGCAAATCGAAAGCTGCCTCTGTATAGCATTAGGCGTGGCAGTGGTGAGACCATTAAGACTGGACATCTTATTGATCTATCCCTCTTTTGGTTTTGGTAGTTCCACGTGAGTTTTTTAGCAAGATACGGAGGAGTACAGGTATGTTTAAGTTTAAACAATAAGTTATTTAATTTTAATGTTCTTCGAAATTTCATATTTAATATGTTGTAATTATTTAAATAGGGTGTTATGTGTGAACGTGGGGGTACCGGATATATGAACCTAATACAAGAGTTTTGTACCTTTTGTATTTTATTTTCAGTCTTTTTCAGTAGACAAGGTCCATACACGATGTCAGCGTAATCTAAAATGGAGAGAACTAGAGCATCAGTTAGTCTACTCCTTACTTCGGTGCTTAAGAAGGGTCTTATTTTATAAAGTTTTTTCAGGGCTGCAAAGCATTTTCCTATTTTCATGTCTATATGTTTTTCGAATTTAAGCCCGCTATCAAATAGAAGACCCAAGTTCCTAGCTAATGTCACCTCAGACATCCTATGCCCGTCAATGATAATATCCGGTCCAGCTAGACGAACAGTTTCCACTTGATGATCAGAGCCCATTACTATATACGAACATTTTTGAGTATTTAAAACCAAGTCATTATCCCTTGACCAACGGACGACTGCAGACAGGTCTTCATTAAGTTTTTCGACAGCTTGTTTAATACTTAGTTCATCTAAGGGCGTATGCATTAAAATTTGTGTGTCATCAGCGTACATATGCGCTGAACAATTTTTGAAACACGATAGTAAGTCTGTTGTATAGACTGTGTACAGGGTTGGTCCCAAAACTGAACCTTGAACGACTCCACGAGCAACAGTCAAGGGTGTCGAATTTATAGTCTGGCCAGAGACTTGACTATAACATTCGACAATCTGTGTACGGTTTGAGAAATAACTATTGAACCACTCACAGACAGTCGAACTGCAACCAAGCCTTCCCAACTTGCTGACCAGGATATCTCTATTTAAGCAGTCAAAAGCACGGCTGTAGTCAAGCAGTATTAAGAAAGATGCTTTTTTACAATTAGAAGCCATAAGAATTTCATCTACCACTTGCAACAGAGCTGTTGTTGTACTGTGCTGACGCCTAAACCCAGATTGGCAGGTAGGGATTAAACTATTTTTCTCGAAAAATTATAATAACTGTGAATTGACTGCCTTCTCTAGAACTTTAGACAGCGCGGGTAAGATCCCAATCGGCCTGAGGTCCTTGATGGTGTCAACAGGTGTTTTTTTAGGTATGGGTTTGATAACTGCTCTTTTCCAGTTTTCTGGGAAGCACCCACTCTTAATTGATCGATTTATAATTGACGTTATAGCAGCGAGAGAGTATGGAAGAGTCAATTTAATCATTTTAATAGATATTTTGTCACAACCGGATGCATTGGATGTAATAGAGTTAATAATCTTTAAAATTTCAGCCTCGGTAAACTCTCGAAAATCGAATAACTTATCTACAAACGTTTTAGTAGGAGAATCGTTATCATTCGTACTATGAGAGTGAGAACTATTAGTAGGAACTGTATCTAAGAAACCGTTATTTATTAAATTTGGATCTTGAAGATGTACTGGTAGAGTGTTATTTTTATCAGTTCCTATTACTTTATCTATCTCTCTCCACATTTTTCTAGGGTGCTTAATGGTTTTGTTCACATTTTGTGAAAAGTAGTATTGTTTTTCTTTACGAGTCAGACTTATAACGGCATTTCGCAAAGACCGGTATAGTTGTTGCTCTACATCATTATTACCCGATTTCATTTTTACATTAGAACAAGCTACGTCTCTATATGTATATGCCTTGTGGCCAGCCAGGTTATTTTGCCAGCCACCTCACATATTTGGAGTTAATATATATAAACATGTAATATAATGTAAGATTACTCGATTCAAACGTAATTTTTTTCCGAATCAAGTCGAGATTTATGAAAAAGTTCAAATTTGACTCATGATAGATCCGAGGACGAAACGAGTTATGGTTATGAATGGGTCTAGAAGCCCGTGTTGTGTCATATTCGTTGAATGCCTATGCTCGGCCAAGGGCAAGGTTACGACTCGGACATATTCTAAGAAATGTTTTATAAGTGTGTGAAAGTGTAGGGATACCTACGTCAAAGATATATAGACAAAACTTAAATTGTCAAAGTATTTGGGTTCATAAAAATCGGTCAAATTGTAAAGTTATTGCCTCTAACCCATTTTGTATTAGAGCTCTAAAGATTTTTAATTACTTCCCAACCAAATAATGGTCCTCGGATAATTGTTCTGAGTTTTTGTACTGTTTGTTTTCTTTCGCTACACATATCCCGTATAGGTAGGTACCTCGTATATTGTACATAATGTGTGTAGGTATACGTTTCACCCGAAACTTATTTCATAACGTTTTCTTGGAAATATTTTCTCGGCTTTAGTCAGATATTCCATTCAAGTTGACGTACGCAATACCCACTTCGCCGACCTATCCAAATATTAGTCATACTATCCATACTATATTTGAGTAGGTAGGTAGTGAGTAGGCGATTCACGTTTTTAGAGTAGGTGCTTATCTACGTCATTCAGTAAACGTCCATGAAATCTTCCAAGGGATTGCACAAATATGCCGTGATCGATCTAGCGGACAGACTTAGTATTGGTTTTAGAATCCTAGATTCAAATCTGGACACAAAGCTGATATACCTTTAAATTTATCACTTAATGAGATTGTTTTCAGTTTAGGATTGTACCTAAGCTGAAACGCTGGTTGTTCATAAGATCGACATAAGGTGTAGAATGGACGTTAAACGCGATTGTCTACTTACTTCGATGACACACGACAGAACCACGTCAGTGGCCTACTATTTACTACACTAGCTTCAGAGACTCTTATACTACTTTCATCCCACACGAAAAGTTAGAGAGATCTGCGTCACCACTTATGAAATCCTCTCGAGGGTTTTACAATATATTATATATGGAATGAAACTGAATAGCTCTGAATCAAGAGCTCTATAAATTACCTTTTAACAGCTTTGAAGCCCACGCAGACCGCCGAACAGCTGGCTGGGTTAGTTTGCTAATATCACAATAAATTCACGTAAATATTTTTCAGGTTATTGTTGCTTCAGATTTGAGATGATAATTTTTCCTAGTTCGCAAGGTCTTATACGTTTATGTAATAGTTTTTAAAATAGACCTTTATCATAAATGTAATTTATTACACTAGGGTTTGATCGGCTAGGTATTGAGGACAAATATGACTCTTTATAACGCTTGTTATTTATTGCTTATGCTTGTAAATAATACAAGCCCAGTTATTATTAAGAAACAAAAACACGATTGCAGTAATTTCTAATCTAACGACGCCTCATAGGTGTCGACATCCGCCAAGGGGTTCAGGCTGTAGCCCGTGAAATATTATCAGACCTACAATTACAATACCTACCCATTATGAATCCCTAGCTTACCTTAGTCACTTCTTACTGCACACACGGAAAAGAAGTCGAGTGCTGCTTACCTTAGTCACTTCTTACTGCACACACGGAAAAGAAGTCGAGTGCTGCTTACCTTAAGGTGGTATTCCGAACACTGCAGCCAACAGCCGACAGCCAACAGCATATGCTGCAACGGCAGTTGCAGCCGTTGCAGCACTACTGGTTTGTATGGAGTTCTATGGAACGCTATCCGAAGGCTGCAGCCGACAGCACATGCTGTCGGCCGCTGCAGCATATGCCGCAACTGCCGTGACTGCAGATCAGTATTGCTGCAACGGCAGTGCGATACGCACGTATCTATTTTTGCTATTTTGCTATAAAACGTAAAATGTGTGGTTCAGAAATAATTATGAAGTAAATAACTATCATAATTACCTATTAAAAAAAAGCGGCCAAGAGCGTGTCAGACACGCTCACAAATAGGGTTTCGTAGTCAACGTTAAAATATCAGGTCTTTCAGCGTTACAAAGTTAATTTTGTTGCTGGTTTGTTTGCAGCTGTATGATTACCAACCGCAAAATGAAAATCTTAAATATTTCCTTAATCTTAAGTGGTACAGTATTCGTTATAGTTTTCATGGTAACTTCATATTAAGAACTATATTCCATATTTTTTTCAAATTTTTAGCTTGCATACTTTAGAAGTTACAGCTGGAACAAATTATGGCTCAAAAACGCCCCTTTTAAAAGCAAATATCTCGAGACAGAAACATTTTAGAGATTTTGTGTCAAAGAAACCTCGCCTTAGTTTTAAATGACCTATTCAACGATACCCTACTCAATATTACAGGCGAAAAAAAAAAATTTTGCCCCCCTTTCACATGTATGGGAAGGGGGTCCAAAAAATAATTAAATTATTTTTTTCTCAACAAATCTAAATTTGGGTCAACACGATCTAACTTCACACCAAGTTTGATGTCGATAGCTCTAAAACTGACGAAGTTATGAGGGCGCGGCATACAGACAGACAGACAGACAGACAGACAGACTTGACGAAACTATAAGGGTTTCTAGTAGACTACGAAACCCTAAAAACGAAACCACACAGCGGTAATTTCAAAGGTACCTGTCAATGGGTCGTTAGAGGTTAGTCATCGGGTCGTAAGGGTTCTTCGGGTCGTAAGGGTTCTTCGAGTCGTAAGGTATCTTCGGGTCGTAAGGGTTCTGAGGGTCGTAAGGGTTCTTTGGGTCGTAAAGGTTCTTCGGGTCGTAAGGGTTCATCGGGTCGTAAGGTTTAAACCCGAAGATACCTTACGACCCGAAGAACCCTTACGAGCCGAAGAACCATTACGACCCGAAGAAACCATAACGACCCGAAGAACCCTTACGACCCGAAGAACCCTTACGACCCGAAGAACCCTTAAGACCCGAAGAACCCTTACGACCCGAAGAACCCTTACTACCCGAAGAACCCTTACGAGCCGATGAAACCTTGCGACCTGAAGAACCCTTACGACCGCAAGAACCCTTACGGCCCGAAGAACTCTTACGACCCGAAGAACCCTTACAACTCGAAGAATCCTTTCGACCCGAAGATACTTTACGACCCGAAAAACCGTTACAACCCGAAGAACCTTACATCCTGAAGAACCCATACAACCCGAACAACCCTTACGATTACGACTACGAACTGCTACCTATTATACCTACCTAGGTTCGAGTTGCGGTACACTGAATTGTACCAACTAAGTACTTACAGTTCGTGCGTGTGTTACCTGTAGGTACCTATTATAGCTACCTATGTACCTACCTGCTACTCTGCCGTGTGATGCTAGCTTAGAATAACATCACCCCGTTTTTTCTTGTGGGTGTCGTAAGCAGCGACAATGGATCTCGAAGGTAACATGTGTATTGCAATTTTAGGCGACAAGCTGACAACCTGTCACTATAGTGATACACGACAATAGCTAAAACGGCCCTCAAATAATGTGTTAGACATTGCAATAACGAACGTATTTTTACGGCCGTTGAAGTCCTGCCTACCCCGCAAAGGTTTAAGGCGTGATTTATGTATGTATTTAGGTACCTATTACCTGTAAGTACCTATAATATCTACCTAAGTCTACATGCAACTATCGGCAGTCACGGCATGTGCCGTCGGCTGTCGGCTGTCGGCCGGTGCCTTCGGAATCGCATGTGCTGCAACTGCCAACAGCATGTGCTGCAACTGCCAATAGCTGCAGCCGTTGCAGCATATGCTGTCGGCTGTCGGCTGTTGGCTGCAGTGTTCGGAATAGCAGCTTTAGTCACTTCTTACTGCACACACGGAAAAGAAGTCGAGTGATGCTTACCTTATTCACTTCTTACTGCACACACGGAAAAGAAGTCGAGTGCTGCTTACCTTAGTCACTTCTTACTGCACACACGTAAAAGAAGTCGAGTGATGCTTACCTTAGTCACTTCTTACTGCACACACGGAAAAGAAGTCGAGTGATGCTTACCTTAGTTAGTCACTTCTTACTGCACACACGGAAAAGAAGTCGAGTGCTGCTTACCTTAGTCACTTCTTACTGCACACACGGAAAAGAAGTCGAGTGATGCTTACCTTAGTCACTTCTTACTGCGCACACGGAAAAGAAGTCGAGTGATGCTTACCTTAGTCACTTTTTACTGCACACGCGGAAAAGAAGTCGAGTGATGCATTACAAAGTCAGCATCACACGGCACAGTCTTTGTCAATTTACCCTAACGAGATGAGACAAAGGGTGTTAAAAACGAGGCCAGCAAAAATCGCGGGAAATCTTTAACCAAATTACGGGTCAGTGACCCGAGTGATCCGGATTCACCGGATGTTGATTTATTCATGCATGCAAACTCCATTTGCGGATTGAATAAAAAATTGTGTACAGAAACTTTTACTATCAAGAGACGTATTTTTGATTCGGAAATATACTCACCACACTACGCATAACCACAAAGTCGTTATCATTGTTTAAACATAGCAATAATCTTAAAATGTTTTAAACCACTTCTAGTATAACATATTTAAAACAATTTTAATAATCGCTGTGAATTATTTTATAGTAAATTTAGCAAAACAAGTCGCGTAAACCAGGGTTTGCCCGTACTGTTAAACACTAAGTGCGAAATTCTGTTGTATCGTATCGCCATGTCACACGTTTTTTTAAAAAAATAACACGTAGTAAACATTCCATTGAGTTGCGCTACGCACCGCGCGGATTCCGTTTAGGTTTGAACAGGGCCTTTTTCTTATTTTTATGTTATTGGATATTTTATACTGAATCAAAAATAGGTGTTTTGGCTTCGGCTTGAATCCAGATCGGGGCGGCAGGTCATCCACCCGCTGCAGCCCGTAATTACATTACGTCCGGCTGACTGCACGACTGCACGGCTGCACGACGTGATTTATCTAGCGCAGATTTTATCACTCACTACAGCTATGTCACACTGTCAAGCCTCACTCAGTCAGTACTAGCGAATAACTGGAATCTCAGGGGAACACAAGGCAAGAAGACGGCTGCCACGAACGTCATATTTCTTGGATTAAAATTGGCTCAATCACATATGAAGTTCTTGAGTTCCTCATAGTCAGTAAGCGTGAAAATCGTCGCTAGTTCTGAGTGATCATACCTGTTAAGGCGCCCCTCGCGACGTTTCCTTAATTTGTGCTATCAAGTCTCGACCGTGCTCTTTGAAAAAATATACTTAATTGAAACATATTTTTAACTTAAGTTTCGACATTCAAGCCGCCACTTCACTTTTGCACGTAGGTATACATACGTGAAACAAAAGAGACGGGCTTGCAACAAACCTTTTAGCTGATTAAATCGCGGGATGCATCTCTCTCTACGTAGAGATAAGCATAAAATGTAACACTTAAAAGTATGAGAATATTCACATTGCCTTTGTTGTTAAACTTCAGGAAAAACTACAAAACAATTAGGTACCTGTCTGTCTACAGATGTTTGAACTTTATTAAACAAAAACCTGAAATGCTACTACAATTATTTAGCCAACATTCGATGCTTCAACACCTTCTGTAGAGGAGAATTTTACCAATATTTATTTTATTATTTTTAACACGTATTTTTCAGAAGTGACCCAATTCCAATTAAAATTGGGAGAATTGGGACGGAGTCTATTACGTTTCCAGGACAACAGGAAGCAAAAGAATTCAACATTTTGGTTTGGTTATTTTCCTTGTCAAAATAAATTTAGTGTTTATTACATTATCGTTTTTTATTTCAAAGCATTGCTATTGACTATCTTAGTAAGATTTAATTAATTTATATAATTTGTCTTATTTATTTTATAAGTATTTAATGTTATAGTGCTTTGGCTTATGCTGTTAACTATGATTTAATTAAATAAATTGAAATTGAAATCGTCATTATACTTTTTATCTAGTCATTACTCGTAGCAGTTTGTGTAGAAACTGGCTACACTGCTAATGATTGCTACGTTGCTACGCCGCTTTCACTACGACATGCGCTAAGATACTCACTTATTAAAGAATGATGTCACTTGACATTTAGCTAATTAGCGTAAATGGCTAATATTTTAAGTAAAATCAATGTACGTTAATTTCAATTTTGTTGTAGGTTTGTTTATGTTTATAGCAATTACGGTGCCCTATTAAAATTGAATTTTTAACCTACCGAAAAATATTCCACACTGTAGGCTGGTTACCCATCACCTTTGAACAAGTGTTGTAGTTCAATCGTGCCTCATAATACGCCTTTGTCACGCAGCTAGGCAAAGTGCCGCTTTCAAAACCTCGCCGACGTACATTTTCCTTTTTTATGGCACATATC
The DNA here is from genome assembly GCA_024500475.1 of Phthorimaea operculella. NCBI lineage: Eukaryota > Metazoa > Arthropoda > Insecta > Lepidoptera > Gelechiidae > Phthorimaea > Phthorimaea operculella. Next base: position 1,278,591 of record JANFCV010000051.1, on the reverse strand, counting down.
CGGTTTCCACCAGAGAGCATGTATTGTTAAGTCACAGTGTATAATAGGTACAGTAAGTATGGCGCTCTAATGTTACCTACCATACGATAGGGCAAACTCTGTTGCAACATTTAAAAATAATGTATTAAATATATGGTCTACCTTCACTGTTGAAGATGACCTAGATATTTGGCTTATGATGAGCACGGTAGAAATTTCTTCGCTATTGCGAAAGTCTCGGACGTGTCACATTTATATTTTATCAAAACAAGTGAAGAATTTTGGCATACACAAAGCGCGTAGCAAAATTCGTAGTCGCGGTGTACATCATAACACGTCGGTGTATTGTAGAAAGGGCGAAAATGTCATATAAAAGTGCGGCTTATTCGCCCTTTCTACAAAACATCATGAGCCTACTGCTACCTTCTGTGTTTTCTGTGGCACAGACGTATATAGCCGTGTAGAGAGGTTCGTCATTGAACGAACGCCTCCGAATTTAGCCCCCCGCCCACTCGATATCTGGCGAAAACGTTAGGGCCTTATCGTACTAGCGGTTTGGGGCGGCTGTAGAACGGGCAATGTTATCATCGCGTATTTTATTACTATTTATTTGAACAGGCAGGCAGTTGAAACAACTGACAACGCCTGTATCCTGATCACTGTTCAAGTTCGTCACTATATAGCAGTTTTAGTTCACTTTTCTAAGAAGGTACAAATACGCTATAAAATTCGCTGCGCCACCGCGGCGTATTCGCAACGCATTCTTCTTCTTCTTCATCGAGTCGATGAGCAACAAATTAGGTTCCGCGCCCGTTCTTTTCCGCAGCCTCTCTCAAGCCGCTCGTGTAATAAGGCCCTTAAAGCGGATCTCGCCCGGGTCGGAGGGCAAGTGAATTCGTCACGAAAGAATAATACGCACTTAGACGTGTTTTCTCCGGTATTAAGATTGGATAAAAACGAGCACGATTAAGGACATTACAGCTACCTAAGTTGATGTTACGAACGTAATACGATATGTAGCAGAATGCCAGTCACCGAGATGGTAAACAATTCAAATACGTACAATGTATAACGAATTAAATTTTTTAAGATACCTGGGCTAGGTATCTTCAATAACTGCATCTTGAGAACTAGGGTAAAGTACGGATAGATGCGCCGGTGGGATAGTTGCGCACGTCTCGAAAACACTATGTTCTAGTGAATTTCAGCACTAATGCTTATTGAAACATTGTATTGTAGCCTTTCTCCTGAAAGCCTACGTACCACGTAAATGCGCGCAACTATCCGTACTTTACTAAGTGGTTTTAGGGGCGATTAATCGATCTAGGTATGTTTCATTTCCAAAAATATCCCTTAGACAGTGAAGAAAGCCGAACAATGTCGTTCAACCGTGGTAGGGTGAGGCGAACAATGGGGACAAATAGTTTAAATCACGTTTTCGACAGATTTATATCAGGTTAATCTTTTGACTCATATCTCGTCGCATATTTCTCCGGTGTTTAGCTGGATTTGGCTGTGGAACAGGTATTAACGAAGTCCTATACATAAAACCGGATACCATGCCAAACGCTTTGAAGTCACGGCTGTCACGAATGTCATTTTTATGGTGACT